>BSBM01000986.1:3957500-4557500 GCA_027924585.1 Larix kaempferi | reverse complement strand
GCGACTGGCTAATTAGGCCAAAGTAACACCCATTGGGAGAAATCCACGCCTTGTTGTGGAAATTGAGGCGATGAAAACCTATGCTCATTTTGATGTTATTGAAGTTGTCGATGGTGGAAGATCCTATCCCGCGTTGTTGGGGATTGGATGGACCAATGACAGTATGGCAGTAATTAATTTCAAGAAGCAGGTGATGACCTTTGAAAATCAAGACCTCGGAGTCATAGCTCCATTGGTTCCAACTGAAGGGTGTAGGTATGTTGAACCAGTAAAGGATGAAGTTGTAATAGGATGGGATCATGCATATAACATTTCAGAAGGCTACATCCATCCGACTGACAATGGTGAACTCGGTTGGCATGGCTCTAGCTCTGTGTCTTCTGATTCTGTGTAATGTCCCCATTTTGACCCCCTTTGCATTAAATCGTAAATAATGTAAATATTGTAATTTAATCATGGTGAGGAGCTCAAGGCCAAGGCCCCACCATTGATTTAGTGTTTTATGTATCAACAATTAAAAATAGATGCCTATGGTTATTGTGCTAGATAGGCACAATGTAAAATAAGACATCATGTAAATACGAATTTTTAATGAAAATACCCACAACTAGCTATGCAATGCAACAAAGAGATGGGGGCATGATTCTACAAGGAATAGGGAGGGAAATTATTCAAACCCTTGAGCCAATGGTGTTAATGCATGTGTCAATGATAAAACCCATAAACCACCAACTACCCATTTTGGGTTATGCACCCAATCATTTAATTCTTCCAAGAGTTGGTTGAGGCAGTTAATGCCTTGGGAATGAAGAGGTACGGCAGCCAATTTCGTGTATGGGCAATTCATCAACCTGGGAAATCATATTTTGTCTCCTTGGGAAAGAAAACACCCACGAAATGGTGCCCAAAGCCATTCTGAACCCACAGTCTTTCCTCTCTCACGCAGTCTGAACTGCTGGGTCTTTCCCCATCACGTTTTTCACCATTTTTCCTGCATTTTCCATGCCTGGGAACTCGTTTTTGCATTGTACAGTAGCTGGGAGAGAAGGACCACAATTTGGGACTGTGATGGAGGTTGTTTTTGCCCCAAAATGCCCATGGACGTTTTTCTGAAAACGATTTCTGCTCTCCAGGGTTGTTCCCCAATTGCCATTTCGTTTTTGGGCTTTCCCACGTTTTTCTAAATTGGTAGAAAACTCCTCTTTGGGCATCCCACTGAAGAACGTTTTTCCTCATGCATAGCAATTGTGGTTTTGCTGTTATGTGCATCCCTGTTTTGGTTTGAACCTGTGAGTAAGAGATTTGGAGTGGTAGTGGATAGAATTGGCTTGATAAACCTAGTGGGGAGAATAACCTCTCAAGAAGATCAAGAGGGTTGGCTACTCTTCTATGCACACTTGGGACACTCTAGAATTGGAAGGTATGGCCTGAGGGACTGTGAATTGGTGAAGGGAATACTTCCTTGAGTGGGGTGTGCAGGCATTGTGGGTTCCAAGCTAGATAGATCTTGTAGAGGTATCCCTGGCTCTGTGCTTGAGCTCACTAGCTTAGCAATTCTTCCTTTCCATTTCCTAGCAGCCTGATAAACCCAATTGTAGATTGGCTTGGCTCATATTGGTGTATGCTTGGCTATGTGTGAGTCTATTGTTCCCTGATTCCTTGTAGAGATCATGCCCAGCTCAGGGGTGGCAGTGTGTTGAGATATTGATGATCACAACTGGCCTATGGTTGGGTGGAACGTTGCAGTTTCATAGCCAGTTGCTTGGGACTACTTGTTATAATATAAGTACTCTCTTGTGTTAACTTTGAATTTATTTATTTGATGAATATCGTGAATGTATGATGGATGTGTTATTGATATTATTTTCGCTGTGTTTTTCTTATAGTTATACATTCCATATGTCTTTTTATATTATGTGAATGCTTATTTAAAAGTTCATGGGGCTAGATGCCCGGTTTTAGCATCACGATCCTCTCTATCATGCTGATATGATAGGAGGGGACATTACATTTTGGTATCAGAGTTGCTGGTTGCAGCGTTGGACCTCTATGGGCCAAATCCAATTACAGTCACATGGGAAGGTCCCTTCCTGATAACCACAGGTCTCAACATCGGGCCTAAACTGGCTAAGTTGGATAGTTTGTAGAGGTAAGGTTACCTCCTGCTGAGCAACAGTCATCACATGAAGAAGGAAAGAAGAATCCGAAATTGTCTTAAGAGTTTTTGGAAAATTTTTGTTTAAGTCTGTTTAGGGAAGAGTTCAGTAAGTTGGCCCGAAACTGCGGAAGGATTCTGCGAGTTGTTCCGCAACGCAGAAGAATTCGGCAAGTTGGCCCGAAAGTGCGGAAGGATTCTGCGAGTTGTTCCGCAACGCAGAAGAATTTGGAAAGTTGGCCCGAAACTGCGGAAGGATTCCGCGAATCGTTCCACAATTGCGGAAGAGTTCGGCAAATCATCCCGCAATTGTGGAAGAGTTCGGCAAACCATTCCGAAATTGCGGAAGAGTTCCGCGAATCGTTCCGAAATTGCGGAAGAGTTTCGCAAATTGTTCTGCAATTGCGGAAGAGTTCGGCAAACCATTTCGAAATTGTGGAAAAGTTCTGTGAACCGTTCTGAAATTGTAGAAGAGTTCCGCGAATCGTTCTGAAATTGCGGAAGAGTTCCGCGAATCGCCTCGCAATTGCGGAAGCCTTCGGCAAACCGCCCCGCAATTGCGGAAGCATTCGGCAAACTGCCCTGCAATTGCGGAAGCCTTCAGTAAATCGCCCCGCAACTGCGGAAGACTTCGGCGAATCGTCCCACAACTACGGAAGACTTCGGTGAATCATCCCGAAACTGCAGAAGGAATTCTCTTCCGAAACTACGAAAGGAATTTTCTTCCGAAACTGCGGAAGAACTCCACAAGTTGGCCCGAAATAGGTCGAAAGAACTCCCTGAGTTGCTCCGAAACAAGCAATTTCAGCCATTTTTCAGGGAGATTTTCAGGTGTCAAAAATGAAAAAATTGCCATGGAACTTATGCGCCATATTGCACGAAATGAAATATTTACAAAAAAAAATAAAAAAATGAGGGCGCTGCCCTCGACCCGCCCTGCAGTGGCGCAGGGAAGCCACAAGGGGGCAAGCCCCCTTGACCCCCGTCGTCCCCCCTCATATATCGTTGATTGTGATAAAATTCTATGATTTGACAAATTGTCAATATAACATTTTCCCACGTGCATGAAAGTGAATTATGAATTCTAAGAATATAATGCAGCTAACAATTGTGTTGATGAACACATTTTGCAGAATCACAGTTACATCAGGGCAGCACTCTAGATAGTACAGTTGGAAAGTTTTGGATCTTGGTTGGGCCAAGAAAACTAACATCATGGATGATGCACAGGATCCCTATGAGCCTGAGACAGATGCCATGGGGGATAACATACATGTTGAAAATGCTGAAATAGAATCTAATGGGAGAAGAAATCAAGAGACTCCCCCAGGTATTGCAGCCACCATGAGAAGCCTAAGGGTGGAGTTGCAAAGTTGCAGAAAAGATAATGAAAGGGTGATTAAAGCTCAGGAAGAACAAAATCAGTTGAACGCAGCCATGCTGCAAAGTTTAACAGACATCCAAGGGCAAATAAACTATGGGCATCAGACATCAAATACAGAAAGGGGTGGGAGTAGCTCTAGAAGGAATTCCCGTAAGAGGGCTAGTAGCTCAAGAAGAGTTTCTACAGACTGAACTTATACTCCAAAAATCTCTTCTAATGAATCATCCGACTCTGAAGAATCCATTGAGGGTTCAAGATCTTCATCTCGCAGAAGTAAGAGGAAGAAGCACTACAAGAACAATTCACATGGGGAATTTAAGAAGGTGAAACCTCCTACATTTGATGGAGAGGTAAAGTTTGGTCAAGAAGTTGAAGCTTGGCTTCTTGGGATGAGAAAGTATTTTCAAGTCCAAGACTACTCGGGAAATATGAAGGCAAGGGTAACCATCTTCAACTTGAATGGAAGAGCATCTATATTGTGGGAACACATCAGGCAAGTGAAGAAGATCAACGAAAGAAAGATTATGTGGAAGCAGTTCGAGAAATACTACAAGCAGAATTACCTCTCTGATAGGTACTATGATGATAAGATCAAAGAGTTCCATGAGTTGAGATTGGGACAATTGACCATGGAAGAATATGCAAACAAGTTCTTGGAGTTGCTAAGGTATGTCAAGTATATTCGAGATGATAAGGTGAAAATTCAGCGTTTCCTAAGTGGACTGCCCCAGTCATATAAAGACAGAATTGAGTTCGATGAACCTCGAACTCTAGAGGAGGCCATAAGAAAGGCCAAGTATTGCTTTGATCAAAACAGAAGCAAACCAGAATTCCATAAGGCATGGAAGGATAAGAAAAATGAAAAGTTTGATCAGAGGAAGAAGGGGTTCAAGCCTCCTCAATTCCGGAATCAGCAAAGGCAACCATCACAGGTTGTGACTAAGCCAACTAGGATGATGGGAGACAAGCCAAGAGATCCAAAGGAGCCAAGAGAACCACTTCAATGTTGGGGTTGTGGAGGAGACCACATGCTTAGGAACTGTCCACATCGGAATGGGAATCCAAATCAAATTCACAACATCCAAGGAGCTGAAGCTGTGGGTTAAGTGGCGAGGACAATCCCTAGAATCTATGCAGCACTAGACGACCGCCAAGCAGATCATCAGTCAATTGTGGTTGAAGTTGAAGGTAAGATTGCTAAGCAATTTGTTTCTATTTTGATTGATCCTGGATCTACTCACAGTTATGTCACTCCTAGAATTGTTGAGATTTGTGCTTTTAAGAAATTAAAGCATAGTAAATCATGGTTAGTTCAACTAGCCACTGAAACCAAGAGAAAAGTTAGTGAAATAGTAGAGAAATGTCCATTAGAGATGGATGGGCTATTCACTTGTGCAGATCTGAATATTTTGCCACTTGGTTCCTATGATATTCTCATTGGAATGGATTGGTTAGAAGCACACAGGGTTAAACTTGACTGTTACAATAAGACATTTGAATGCATGGACGAAGAAGGAAACCCGAGGGTTGTAAAAGGCATTCCAAAGGTGACTTCTGTTAGACAGGTTTCAGCCATGCAGCTGAAGAGGTTCTGTAGGAAGGGATGTCAATTGTATGCAGCCCACATTTTAGAGGCAACAGAGAATGAAACTCTTAAATTGGAAGACTATCAAGTATTGCAAGACTTCAGGGATGTTTTTCCTGATGAGATTCTAGGACTCCCTCCAAAGAGAGACATTGACTTTACAATTGAACTTGTGCCAGGAGTGGCACTAGTGTCTAAGACACCCTATAGGATGAGTACACTAGAATTGCTAGAATTGAAAATGCAATTACAAGAGTTGCTGGAAAAGAAATATATTAGGCCAAGTGTGTCCCCGTGGGGAGCACCTGTTCTATTTGTGAAAAAGAAAGATGGAACACTCATGTTATGTATTGACTACAGGCAGTTGAACAAAGTCACTGTGAAAAACAAATACTCATTGCCCCGAATTGATGACCTTTTTGACCAAATGAGAGGAGCAAAGGTATTTTCAAAAATTGACTTGACGTTTGGTTACCATCAAGTAAGAATCAAAGAAGAAGATATTCATAAGACAACCTTTAGAACAAGGTATGGACACTATGAGTTTGTAGTGGTACCATTCGGTCTCACAAATGCACCAGCTACATTCATGTGTCTCATGAATAATGTTTTTAGCAAGTATTTGGACAAGTTTGTTCTTGTATTCCTAGACGACATTCTCATATATTCTAAGAATGAAGAAGAGCATGAAGAACATTTGAGAATGACAATGCAATTACTAAGGGAGCATAAGCTGTATGCAAAGTTGAGCAAATGTGACTTTATAAAGATAGAATTCATTATTTGGGTCACATCATCTCCGACGAAGGGATATCTGTAGACCCTGAGAAGATTGAAACCATTATGAATCGGCCAACTCCAAGGAATGTGACTGATGTGAGATCTTTTATGGGCCTTGCTAGTTACTACAGGAGGTTTATCGAAGGATTCTCCAAGGTTACAAACCCGATCACTTCTTTGCAAAAGAAGGGGATAAAGTTTGAATGGTCACCAAGATGTGAGGAAAGTTTTCAACGGTTGAAGAATCTTCTTACAAGTGCACCTATTTTGAAGATTGCAGACCCGGAAAAAGACTGTGGTATGTACCGATGCATGCAATCAAGGACTTGGAGGAGTTCTTATGCAAGACAACCACGTGATATGCTATGAGTCAAGAAAGTTGAAGGAGCATGAGAAGAACTATGCTACTCATGATATAGAACTTGTAGCCATAGTATATGCTTTAAAGATGTGGAGGCATTACTTAATGGGAAGAAAATTTGAGTTAAGGACAGACCATTGTGGTCTGAAATACTTGTTTGATCAGCCAACTTTAAATGCTAGGCAAGCTAGATGGTTGAAATTTTTGTGTGAATTTGATTTTGAAATCAAACACATAAAAGGGAAAGAAAACAAGGTGGATGATGCACTCAGCAGGAAGGTACACGAAATGCATGTGGCAGCACTTAGTACTTGCCAACCAGATTTGAAGCAACAGATTGTTAACCATATTGTCGAGGATGAAGTGTACGTACAAATAAAGGACAAATTGCAGCAGCAAGACCTTGGCAAGAAGTATGAAGGCTATCATTTGGAAGAAGGCAGACTTCTTACATATAAGAATAGAGTCTATATTCCAAATGCGGCAAATTTGAGGAGAATTGTTATGGATGAAATCCATAAAGCTCCATACTCTGGTCATCCAGGATATCAGAAAACAATTGCTACAGCAAGAAAATATTATTTCTGGCCAAGCATGAAGAGGGACATCACTGAATACATTTCTAAGTGCATGGAATGTCAGCAGGTGAAGAGTGAACACCAACATCCAGCAGCTTTATTACTTCCAGTGCCAATTCCAGAATGGAAATGGGAAGTAATATCCGTGGACTTTATTACAGGATTGCCAATGACTGTGAGACAACATGATTCCATCATGGTTGTGATGGACAAGTTAACAAAGGCAACACATTTTATATTGGTTAAGTCCACACATAAAGCCGATGCCATTGCAAATATTTTCATGAAGGAAATTTTCAGATTACATGGGTTGCCTAAGGCAATAATTTCTGACAGGGATACCAAGTTCACTTCCAATTTTTGAAAAGGTCTCTTTGTAGATCTGGGTACACAGTTAAGCTTTAGTACCGCATACCATCCTCAAACGGATGGGCAAACAGAAAGAGTAAATCAGGTGCTTGAAGACATGCTCCACATGTATGTAATGGACAAACCATCCAAGTGGGAGGATTATCTACACTTGGTAGAATTTGCATATAACAATGGGCAACAAGCATCGTTGGGAATGAGTCCTTATGAGGCTTTGTACAGCAGAAGGTGTAGGACACCAGTGACTTGGGACAATCCAGTGAACAAAATTGTACTTGGGCCAGAATTGCTTAAGGAAATGGAGCAAGAAGTTGCCAAGGTCAGACAGAATTTAAAAACAGCCCAGGATAGACAGAAAAGCTATGCCAATAAACATAGAGTGTATAGGGAATTCAATGTTGGGGATCATGTGTAGCTTAGAGTGAAATCAAGGAAGAGTTCCTTGAAGCTTGGGAGTTGTGCCAAGCTATCACCTAGATATTGTTGGCCATTTGAAGTGCTTGAAAGAATAGGGCCAGTTGCATATAGACTTGCATTGCCTGCTAGCAATGTGCAGGTATGTTGAACCAGGAAAGGATGAAGTTGTAATAGGATGGGATCATGCATATAACATTTCAGAAGGCTACATCCATCCGACTGACAATGGTGAACTCGGTTGGCATGGCTCTAGCTCTGTGTCTTCCGATTCTGTGTAATGTCCCCATTTTGACCCCCTTTGCATTAAATCGTAAAAGATGTAAATATTGTAATTTAATCATGGTGAGGAGCTCAAGGCCAAGGCCCCACCATTGATTTAGTGTTTTATGTATTAGCAATTAAAAATAGATGCCTATGGTTCTTGTGCTAGATAGGCACAATGTAAAATAAGACATCATGTAAATACGAATTTTTAATGAAAATACCCACAACTAGCTATGCAATGCAACAAAGAGATGGGGGCATGATTCTACAAGGAATAGGGAGGGAAATTATTCAAACCCTTGAGCCAATGGTGTTAATCCATGTGTCAATGATAAAACCCATAAACCACCAACTACCCATTTTGGGTTATGCACCCAATCATTTAATTCTTCCAAGAGTTGGTTGAGGCAGTTAATGCCTTGGGAATGAAGAGGTATGGCAGCGAATTTCGTGTATGGGCAAGCCATCAACCTGCGAAATCGTATTTTGTCTCCTTGGGCATGAAAACACCCATGAAATGGTGCCCAAAGCCATTTTGAACCCACAGTCTTTCCTCTCTCACGCAGTCTGAACTGCTGGGTCTTTCCCCATCACGTTTTTCACCATTTTTCCTGCATTTTCCATGCCTGGGAGCTCGTTTTTGCATTGTACAGTAGCTGGGAGAGAAGGACCACGATTTGGGACTGTGATGGAGGTCGTTTTTGCCCCAAAATGCCCATGGACGTTTTTCTGAAAATGATTTCTGCTCTCCAGGGTTGTTCCCCAATTTCCATTTCGTTTTTGGGCTTTCCCACGTTTTTTTGAATTGGTAGAAACCTCCTCTTTGGGCATCCCACTAAAGAACGTTTTTCCTCATGCATAGCAATTGTGGTTTTGTTGTTATGTGCATCCCTGTTTTGGTTTGAACCTGTGAGTAAGAGATTTGGAGTGGTATTGGATAGAATTGGCTTGATAAATCTAATGGGGAGAATAACCTCTCAAGAAGATCAAGAGGGCTGGCTACTCTTCTATGCACACCTGGGACACTCTAGAATTGGAAGGTATGGCCTGAGGGACTGTGAATTGGTGAAGGGAATACTTCCTTGAGTGGGGTGTGTAGGCATTCTGGGTGCCAAGCTAGATAGATCTTGTAGAGGTATCCCTAGCTCTGTGCTTGAGCTCACTAGCTTAGCAATTCTTCCTTTCCATTTCCTAGCAACCTGATAAACCCAATTGTAGATTGGCTTGGCTCATCTTGGTGTATTCTTGGCTATATGTGAGTCTGTTGTTCCCTGATTCCTTGTAGAGATCATGCCCAGCTCGGGGGTGGCAGTGTGTTGAGATATTGATGATCAAAACTGGGCTATGGTTGGGTGGAACATTGCAGTTGCATAGCCAGTTGCTTGGGACTACTTGTTATAAGATAAGTACTCTCTTGTGTTAACTTTGCATTTATTTATTTGATGAATATCGTGAATGTATGATGGATGTGTTATTGATATTATTTCCGCTGTGTTTTTCTTATAGTTATACATTCCATATGTCTTTTTATATTATGTGAATGCTTATTTAAAAGTTCATGGGGCTAGATGCCCGGTTTTAGCATCACGATCCTTTCTATCATGCTGGTATGATAGGAGGGGACATTACATTCTGATGATGCCTTAGAGAACTGGCAGAATCGCATGCATGAGGTGTCATTTAGAAAGTGTGGTTTGATCACGCATTTGATGTGTCATGTCGCGACTGAAACTGCTGAATTACCATTATACGAAGGAATGCCCGGGTTGTCTGAATTTCTAGTGGCATTTCAAGACAAGGTGTTAGAACCATAGTGGTTGCTAGCACTAGAGGAGGTGTTGAAGGCTGTTTTAGCACGGTGGTGGGCGACCCATAAGAAGTCAATTACTAAATGGTTGTAGTGTCGAAGATTGATGATGGTTCGCTTTGGCAACACAGAAGTATACCACACTGGAAAGTATGATGGGCGGACTAATCCCGATGGTCATCTGATTGAATGCCGTACTTTGTGGGCCTCACGACCAAAGGATGAATGGGTCCATGCCTTTATCCACACTTTGGATGAAATGCCGCGATCTTGGTATGCCTCAGCTGAGTTACGCAAGGAGATTACCACTTGGTTAGAGTTGATGGTTTTCTTCACTCATACCTTCAGGTTTGCGGATGCCAATCCAAACGTTCATAATGCCCTGCAGCTCATCCACGATGTTGTTCTGAAGGTGGTTCCAGTTGCATACCCCGTGGATCTGCATATGCATTGTCAGATGTAGTCGATGATGGAATGCTATAATATTACTGGAGGGCTAGAGGATAGTCATGAGCCGCAGAATATCAATATCCCGGAAACAGAAGGGATTCAAGATGTCGTAGCACCTGACACACCGATAGATCCAATAACTTAGTCATTGAAGCTTCGAAAGGTCAACATTGGGATGGAGGAGAACCCAAAGTTCACGAATGTCGGGGACTACTGGGATGAATAAATTATGGCAAAGGTCATAGACCTATTGCATGAATTCCAATATTTGTTCCCTATGAAGTTTTTCGAAATGAAGGGAATACTGGGGGATCTAGGAGAGATGAAAATTCCGTTGAATCCCAATGAGAAACCAATAAGGCAGCGACCATATCAACTGAATCCACGAGACAAGGAAAGGGTCAAATTTGAACTTGAAAGAATGTTGGATGCTGGAATAATTGAGCCAGTCGAAGAATCAGAATGGATTAGTCCCATGGTGGTTCAGGATAAGAAGATAGGTGAGGTTCGTATTTGTGTCGACCTGAGGAAGTTGAATGACACGTGTATGCATGAACCATTTCGGACGCCATTCATTGATGAGGTGCTGGAAGGGGTGGGTGGTCAGGAAATGTATTCCTTCACGGATGGCTTTTCTGGATATCACCAGATCAGGATTGCGAAAGAGGATCGCCACAAGACAACGTTTGTGACTGAATGGGGTTGTTTCTAGTATACTGTGATGCCATTTGGGCTAAAGAACGCACCTGCGATATTCTACAGCGTTGTTGTCGCTACATTTAGATATTTTATTCAGAAGTTTTTGAAAGTCTATATGGATGATTGGACAGTTTATGGATTGATCGGCAACCATCTAGAAAACCTGCGACTGATGTTGGAGCACTGTAGACAGCATCATATTTCACTGAACTTGAAGAAGTGTATTTTATGTGCACCGTTTGGGATGTTGTTGGGTCACATTGTTTGCAAGCAAGGATTGTTGGTTGACCCAACAAAGATTGTGTTGATTTTGAGCTTAACACTGCCCACAAATTTAAATTAGTTGAGAGCGACGCTGGGGCACATGGGGTGCTATTTCAAGTTTATCTGTGGTTATGCTGCGATCATGACTCCTATGGAAAAATTGTTAAAGAAGGATGCAGTATTCTTATGGAGTCCAAAATGTCAAGTAAGTTTCGAGACGTTGAAGGCTAAGATGGCTTCTGCAACGATCTTGGTATTTCCTTATTTGGGCAAGGAATTCCATGTCCACGTGGATGTGTCATCGATTGCGCTGGGGGTGGTGCTCGTGCAACCAGGAGAAGGAGATCTTGACCACCCGATTGCTTTCGTGAGTCGGAAGTTGTCATCTGCGGAGATAAATTATATGACTACCGAGAGGGAAGGTCTGGTGATGGTATATGCACTACAAAATTTTAGGCATTACCTGTTGAGGGGTCATTTCAAAATGTTCACAGATCATTCTTCTTTGAAATACCTAGTTAATAAGCCTGTGTTGGGGGGGAAGATATGCTGTTGGCTACTTCTCTTTCAGGAGTTTGATTTTGAGGTAATTGTGAAGCCAGGTTGCTTAAACGCAGGGCCAGATAATTTATCACGAATTGAGACAAGTGAGGAGCCAACAAACATTGAAGATGGGTTTCCATATGTGCAACTATTCAAAATTGAGGTGGCTGATGACTACTATGAAGAAATAATTCAGGTTTTGGTGACGGAACTGCATCAAAGGAGTTTACCACAAGTCAGAAGAAGCAGTTGGTGGTTAAGGCCGCAGATTTCTAGTTGATCATCAGACAACTTTATAAACTAGGACCGGATGAGCTCTTGAGGTGATGTGTCCTACCTCATGAACAAGGGAAGATATTGGCAGAGGCACATGTAGGAGTGGATGGTGGACACTATGGAGGTCGTGCTACTACTAGGAAGGTGCTTCGCACAGTCCTTTGGTGGCCTGCTCTTCATAATGATGCGATGGATTATGTGCAAACTTGCGACGCCTGTCAACGAACTGGAAAACCATCATGGAGGGATGAGATGCCATTGGTACCTCAAGTGACATTGCAACCATTTGATAAATGGGTTGTGTATTTCATGGGACCCATCAACCCACTTGGAAAGCGAACTAGTGCACGGTACATAATTATAGCAACAATTTATTTAACAAGGTGGGCGGAGGCCACACCTGTCATAGATTGCACCGCTGCGACAGCAGCACAATTCTTATTTGATAATATTGTTACTCGGTTTGGATGCCCGAAGATATTGATGAGTGACCAGGGGAGTCACTTAATCAATCGCACAGTCAGCGCATTGACATAAGAAATTCAGATATAGCATAAGAAGAGTAACCTGTATCATTCGCAAGCAAATGGAACAGTGGAGGCATTCAACAAAGTGTTGGAGCATACGCTTACCAAGGTTTGTAACGCAAACCACGATGACTAGGATTTGAAGATTCCAACAGTCTTGTGGGCATATCGCACCACTAGTAAAAGATTGACAGGATAGGCACCATTCAAATTGGTGTATGGGCAAGAGGCAGTCATGCCTATGGAGTATATTGTTTCGAGTTTGCACATTGCGGCCGTGATAGGAATGGATGACGAAGATGCATTAGAAGAATGAATAGCGCAATTGGTGCAGCTTGAGGAGGACCGTTTTGTCAAATGTTTTCACCAACGCGTCGAGAAGGATCGACAAAAATCTTGGCACGATCGCCATATTAAAAACAAGCAATTTCAGCAAGGCGACTTGGTGCTGTTGTATGACAGCAAGTTCATGAAGCATCCAGGTAAGTTACAGATGCATTGGCTAGGTCCATATCTCATTAGTTGCATTACTCTAGGAGGCACAATACAGCTACAGCAATTAGATGGAGTGCTGCTACCCAAGCTAGTGAACGGTAGCTGGCTGAAGCTCTACAGGACACGACCGAAGCCGCATGATGCTTAAGGCACTACGCAAGCAAAAAAAAAATGCAGGATGCTAGGTGGAAGGATGGCGCACCAGCAGGGACGGGATGCGCAAGAAGGAGAGATGGTATCGCAGTTAGGAAGCCATGCCGCGACGGCCGCAGGGCCATGACACAGTCAAATCAACAATAAATGTAGATAGTTAAATGCAGTTAGCTAATGGCACTCGTTGAAGTGACGCGTATTTATGGTGGATCCAAACGTTGGATTGATAGGATCGATGACGGATTTGGGCAGTTAATGCATGATTTGGTCATGATGATCAGATTGATTTGGTCATGATTATGAATGGATTGAATTGGCGCTATAAGAGGGGGATGAATGCGGTCAGAATTCACCATTATGCAGAGTGTGAATTGAGCTGAGTAGTAGCGAGTTGAATTATGCAGGGTTTTGTTAGAGTTACAGAGCAGAGTTGCAGTAATTTGTCAAGTGCAGTAAGGTTGAGCACTCATTTGACCCTTCCGGGGCACTGGTGTCATGCCAAGGGAACACGTTACGGTTGAAATTTCGAGCGAAAGGGACTCACCAGTCATCCCAGTATCAATCGAAGAGCAATTTTCCAGTATGTCAGTCGTGTCATCGTCAATACTGAAAAAGAAGCGAGGAGGGTAGCAGTTTGGCTCCCCGATGTCGAACAGGCGACAGACCAGATCATCTGTACAGATGTTAGCGGACGTACATGTGGAGGAGGGTCCTTTAAGCTTAGGGGTGGTGGAACCAACTCACGATGGGGTATCAACTGCGGATATCCTTGGGTATGAACCTCCCTATCGACTCTATGTTCCGCCCAGGAAGCCGACCAAGAACCAGCGATATCAAGTAAGGATGCCGAAAATATTGCAGGGAATGGTTTGCACCATAGACATTGCGCCTACGCTGATGCGGATGAAGTATGAGGACCATGATCTGCTTGCCTTAAGAGACATTATGACGGAACCATATGAGCCGAGGGTCATAGCTAGAGGCAACCCGGTACCCCTTATTCCGAAGGCTTGGGTGCCTGGGTTGGATAAGGCCAGACTGTTGTGTATGATACACATGCCACATTTTAGGCGGTTGACTAAGGCAAATGCCTACATAAAGCAGCTTTTGGCTTGTTTCCACGACAGGATTTTATGGCTAGACAGACCGGTCACAGTCACAGTCGACCTTATTTCAGAAATCACGGGGTTGCCTAAGGATGAGCCAGACCCTTCGCAGTATTTCCAAGGGAAAAATAACGATAAGAAGCTTGCGGCGAGGTTGAGGATGCGCTACGATTTACAGTGCGATGGAAGGGCATACCGCATCGACATCATCAATGATCAAGCGGTGCACATCGGGGCATGGATTTTGGCTACTAAACTAGTCAGAAATAACCGACCCAACCAAGGTAACTCAGGGGTCATTACATGCGCTGAGATGTGTGCGCAAGGGGTCCAGATGAACTGGTCACTCTTCTTACTAAACCAGTTGACAAGGGATGCGGTGGAAGTCCAGGCGGGAAAGCGGCCATTCACATACAGTTGGTTGTTGATTTTGATCACACTTGTGGCTTGGATGGATCCAGAAGATTATCAAGGCATGGACATAGACGCAGTCAAGGCTTGTAAGAGAGCACGCTACTAGAACCTCTGGTGGGTGCGGGAGGTTGAGCAGCTTAAGGACTGCACAACGCAATTTTGGCTCTACTGGGAGGTGCTGCAGGTGGTGGCTATGAAGGTTAAGCGATTGTCTCAAGTAGTTGTAGCAAAACAGCAATGGATTGCTTGGTTCGTGATTGGCCCATGCGCCATTCATGTCTAAGCACGACACGACCTAGAGCAGTAGTGGTTTTTGACGCCATACAAGTTGTCTGATGAAGATTTGGATGCCATTGTTGACGATTGGCCCATCGACTGGAAACCGGTCAGTCTGGAAGAAGTCAAGAAGGGTCCCCCAACGGATGCACCAGTTGATCCAATACAAGTGATGGACCCGATTTCAGATCAAGAGTCGTCACGGACACCCACTGATGAGGAAGCAGAGCGCCAGTTTGAGGAGGCCAGAACGAAGAGGCGATATGAGCTGGGTACGACAAGTGGCGCAATCCAAGGGATGGAAGCATAGCTGGACCAGCTTATTAAGGCCCTAAGAAATGCAACGGATGTGTCAGCTGAAGTAATGAAGAAGCAGGCGACCGAAGGGTTTAGCGAGGTAAAAACATGACTTGATTCTTTATTTGATGTTGTTTTAAAGAAGGCACGAGATGTAGTGATGGTGCAGGACATTGGCTCAATCAGCACTGGGATGCGGGTTCGGAATGTACAAATTCCCCCGACTACGATTGCGATCGACAACGAGGATCTCCATGCCTCCCTGCAGCAGTTACAAATTTTGTCCATCAACATCAACGCGTTGTCCATGCAGACGTTGGTGCAAATGCATACGGTCGCCAGCCAGAAATTAGCAGGTAGGGAGCAGGATATCAGTGGTTAGTTCTTGCAATCGCAGGAGAACGCAACAACAACCCAGAAGGAGGTAGCAGAATTAAAGGAGAAAGCGGTAGCAGCATTGGAGGTGGTAGAAGAATTGGAAATTAAGCAAGAGCAGCTGATTGCAGAGAATGCTAGAGCAATCGCGGAGCTTGTTGGGCCCTGGAATTGTCCATTTTTCCATCATTTATCGACATACCTTTCATCCATTTTCTTACCATTATTTCTCATTTATCATTCCATTTTTCATCCATTTGTTGTAGCTACGCGTTGAACAGCATGCTACTTCCATTGATCTTTTAAGTGGTTAATAGTGATTATTTTCTTTTATCTTTGATGAATTAAAAGACTATTATGCATAATTTTACTAATGATGGTTTGTGGAGTGAGTTGTCACGTACAGGACGCTCATAGCCAGCTGTTACTGCCTTAACCAAAAATGCATGCCACATATGAACACCTTGATTCGCGTCTTGATTTGCGGGCAGATGGAAATGAATCTCAAAAATCCGAGACATGGGTTTTGTGCGTAACATCCTCATTTACTTGAATCACGAGGAAATCGTCAAAAAAGCTACGGTTTGCGATATGCACGTGGTTCTTCGAGAGAGTATTTTCCAGATTTGGTGTTGCGGCCGGTTCCAAAGTTGTCAACAGTTATGGCCGTGTTCTAGCTGTTGCAGATCACAAGTTGGGGGCTCAGTTCTTCATTTCCATGAGATAATTTTATGTATAAATATGTAATCAATCTCATTGAGAAAAGGGGGGGAGATTAGGGATTAAGCATGATAGATTAGGCAAGATAGGAGATGGATGATAGGAGATGTAAGATAGGAGAGAACACAATGTTATGATGTAGGATTTGATCCAGATCTATTGTAATTCTTCCTTTATGATAATATATGCTGGCAGTTTCTCAATTATGGAGTTGTAGACTTTCATTGTGGAGATCCAGATCTGCTCAGTGGAGGAAGGGCCCTCTTCCCTGAGCAAATGTTGGTAATGTTAATTGTAAGCGTGTTATTGTTTAGATCTGCTTATTATTTCGTTTATGCTTTCATTCATTAAGCTTATCATAGTTGTATGCTTTCATTCATTCGATCTGTCATAATCGTTGTGTTGATAATTCATTTGTTAGATCATTGGACAACACAAGACTTATTTTAGATTTATACAATCAGATCTTGTTTCATAGGAATAGATCTTGTTTGAAGTGTGTTCGATTTATAGTTTGATTTATGAATAGGTTTGAAGTTTGATTTACTTTCAAGAAGTTGTGACTTAGTTTACAAATAGTTTCGATTGCATATCAATAGATCAACAATCGCAGGTAGAAATTGTGCTTGCATATATCTTGCACGATAACTTTGAAATAAAAGACTTCCTCGGGTTGATAATTTATGTTTAGCACTCTGCATGTTAAGTTTTAATTAACTGGCATATAGTGGGCACGTCATTTTGGCACCGTTGCCGGGGAAGTTATCAATTGTGCAATAGTATATCTGACATTGTTTTGCAGATGCATTGTTAAAATAGGGCATGTAGGTTGCATGATTACATTTCAGTTTATTGAATTTATTTTGAGTGTTAATTTTCTGTCTTTACATTCAGTTTTATTTTATTTTCAATCTTTGATTCATAAATCTTATCATTCTCCTTAGTGGTGTTGTGAGCACCACCCATTCTACTAACAAGTTGACAGGAACATTCGAAGGAGGAGCCTCAAGATATCACACAAAGAATCTAATGAAGAGATGGCAGGTGAAAAAGATGGAGAAGTTGTTACCTTCGAATTTTCCATCAAAGATTCGAGCGGAGTGGCACCAACAAAAAGAATTCCCCCACATGTTCTACCAAATTTTCACGTTTTGGAAAACGAAGACCCTGATGTATTTTTATTTCAATTTGAAGTACTTTGTAGAGGATATGGTTATTGTGCTAATGATCAAAAGTTGAATGTATTTCCCTTTACTCTAAAAGGAACAACCCTCCGATGGTTCATGAGCCTCGGTGGTAATTGTATACAAACTTGGGAAGACATGAAACATGTGTTCTTGAAAAGGTACCAAGATTATTGCAGGGTCAATGAAGACATCTTCGAAATGATGCAAGGAGAAGAAGAGAGTCTGGAGGAATACATAGAACAATTTCAATATAACCTCCAAAGATCCAAACAGAGGAAACTGGGGAAGGAAATCTTAAAAACACTTCTACTCAAAGGAATCCAAGCTGAATGTTTAGAAATATTGAATCTGATCAGAACAGGTAATGTATTTCAGTTAGCATATGATGATATTTGTGAGTTATGTAGAAGGTATTCAAGAGGAAACTTCAAGATTGGTAAGAATTCTAAGGAACTTTTATCTTTATTTTTGAAATCTGCTGCAAAAACAAGAGTTTTACGAGCTGAAATCAGTAATTTATTTAAAATTTCTAAAGCTGATTCACAATCGGTCGTTTTGCAGGATAAGGAAAAGCAGGAGGAAATAAGAGAAGAAAAGGATTTCCCTTTGGATAATCTTGAAAGTTGTGGTATATGTGACTTGAATCATTCCACAGATCATTGTCCCTCTTTACCAAAGATGAAAGAAACATATCATAGAGATCTGGGAGTTGCAGCCAACTCGTTGCAACAGTCATGTCAACCATGACCTACATCTATGGTTCAAAATTCTATCCTTCCATTTCCTTACTCTCATACTCAATCATTGAATAATATTCCACCATGGCAGCTGCTGCAGCCTCAATTTAACTCTTACCTACCTTACCCACAAGGTTGGAATGGCCCATCTTATGATCATATCGCCACTCTCCCTCATGCTGCAACACAAGTTGGTCCTTCAGTATCAACCTCACAAATCAATCATCTACATTAGCCACATCTATCTTCTCATCAAACTCCTTGGTACCCAACACAATTTCTTGTCCAATCCACCCTCCACCCTAACCATAATAAAGCAGTACAGTATGCTTACAGTGCTGAACTGCAAAATGTTTCTACATTTCCCTCTCATTCTACCTCACCTACACTGCTACAAAAAGGTTGTGCGTTGTTGCAGCAAATCCATACGAGGCCTGAACATGTTTTAGATCCAAGTTTTGCAGATGGAGTTTCTTCTAGTCCTCATAAGCAAACAGACAAGATCAACAATACACACGTAATATTTGATGGAGAACAGCCATTGGAACCAAAAGCATCATTCACATCATTAGATCTGAAAATCTTATGCATTGAGGAAGATCAGTTTAATAAGGATCTTCATGGTGTAACATCCATGAGCAATCAAGGGAACAAAGACTATATTGAAGCTTGGTTTCAATCTGTCATCGGTCTGCAGCATCATTCCATGTTTCACCAATTCTTGGCACCATCATTTCAAGGGAAGTTGATCTCTCATATCCTAGAATTCATAAATTTATATTTTTCTTTTGGGAGTATGAGCATACTTGAGTCACTTTTTTGAAAATGGCTCCATTGGAAATATGCATACACTTAAACAATTTTTATATTTCCAAGTAGCATAGGGTAGGATAGAATATCAGAATAAAACCATGCTTTTGTTTGTTTTTTATTTTTTTTTTATTTTTTAATAAGTATGCTCTCTTCTTGCGCCTTGTTGCGATCTGGAAGATCAGAAAGTAGAAAGATGAGGAATGGGTATGAGATGTTTTCATGAATGCTTTGGAATTGTTGA
This sequence comes from Larix kaempferi, assembly GCA_027924585.1. NCBI lineage: Eukaryota > Viridiplantae > Streptophyta > Pinopsida > Pinales > Pinaceae > Larix > Larix kaempferi. The sequence goes on along the minus strand of BSBM01000986.1, from coordinate 4,538,227 downwards.
CTATTTGAACAAAAATGCTTAAGTCATTTTTGTCATCAATTTCCCAATTTGTCTCTATTTGTTACAAATAAAAATAAAAATATCATGAAAACAAAATTACAGTAAGTATGGAAAGTGAATGGACGATCCACAGGAAAATGAGCCCATGATTATGGAACACTTCAAGCTTGAAATTTGACATGAATTTGTTAGCTGCAACACCCAGCTGTGAGTGATTACTCTCAGCTACAACAATGAGCTGCAACACTCGATGTGACAGGGAGCTGCAACACCTAGCTGTGACTGTGCTACAGGTAAAAATTTATGAGTTTGAGATATGTGTGTGTTGCATCATGATATGTCTTTAGTTTTTATTTTCCATAAAAATTCACATGATTTATTTCAACATTATGTCATTTTTTAAGAGTTGCAGCTGTGGCTGCAACAAACCATGTAAGTCAATCTAGGTGCTCAATGCTTGAAATTTTTGGTATGGACGTGTGTTATATTTAAATTTACATCATTAAAATCATTCACACCTATTTCGATCACTTTTTGGGGGTTAAATTTAATTTATTGGATTTTTGTGACATTTTGGCTTGAAAAATTTACCGAAACATAGACGGGACAGTCCATTTTTGGGAGACCAAATGAACTTATTTTTAAAACTTGTTTATACCCCAAGTATCCCTTTGAATCCAGTTTCCAAAACAATTTGAATTTTTACGATTGGGTGTCAAACGAAAATTTTATGGCCAAAATACTAACAAGGTGTCAAGCTGGCAGCTTAGGAATAGAGCTGGGACAATCCATTTTTGGATGCCTTATTGGACATATTTTGCAAACCTGTTTCATTGGTATATTCTCATATGAATCTAGTTTACAATTCAATTTGAATCACTCCATTCCGATGTCGTACGCAAATTTTATGACCAAAATACCGACTGCCTGTCCCAAATATGCATTCCTAAAACTCTATTTTCTATACTGTTCATTGGCTTATTTGACCCATAAATTCTTGTTGGATTCAAAACCTGTTTCTAATGGAGATACCTACATGAATCTACTTTCATCTCCAATTGGAATCACATCAATCCGTTATCAAACGAAAAAGTTAGGCCTAAAGCCGTGACTGTTGATCTAGTCCAGAATTTGAAAAAACACCTTGTTATGCAGGCTGTTACTGAGTGATTTGGAACATCATTGCATATAATTTTAAAACCCTGTTTCTAATGGAAATAGACATATGAATTTGCTTTCATTTGGATTTGGAATCACTCAAATTGGACAAGGAACGAAGAAGCTATGATCAGAATACCGTTGGTGAGTCTAGATGGACATTGCTCTCCCGCAGGTATAAAATGGATTTTGCTTTGTTCATTTTTCTTTGGATTTGTTTTATGAGTAATTGCTTTGGGTGAAGAGAGACCAATCATCTCTCTTATTCCATCATCTCATGTTTTATTGTAGGCAAATGCTAGGTTTTTGCAGGTCCTTGGAAGAAGAAGGTCAATGCATGCACAAGTGACTCTTGAAGACTTTTTATCAATTTGCAAATGGATTGAGCACATAAAAAATGAAGAGATTGATGTGCAAACCATACAGAGTCCAATGTTCAATAATTCAAGTCCCATTACTACATGCCAAGAATACTTTTTAGACACCTGTCATACCAATTGTTGCCAAAAAAAAAAAAAAAAACCCTCAAGAAGCCAATTGCCCTATGGTTGATTCATGCACCCTCCTCATTTCAAAACCCCAAAAATCCATTCATGTCGAAGTCCCATTTTCCACTGCTTATGTAGTCACCATAACGTTATTATTTCCCATCACTACTACATCATGACTTCACATATACTTTCCACTTCTGAGTTTCATGTTGATTCTATTTTTCACTATGATTCTTCACAATCATTTATTTTGTACTCGTATTGGATGATGTGGAATTCATTAAGGTCCACCTTCCAATGGTCTTGTCCATCGACTCCAACACATCATCTGGGATCAAGATTAGAGTTTTTATAGTGCCCTGGTATCTGCATGAATCAATGGCAGATTTCCTTGTTGTTAATCACGGGGATTCATCAATGCCTCTTGATTGACAAATCTTGTAGGTGACTCGACTCCAGCACATCCATTCGTACCTGTCAAGATGCACTAAGGTACTTTAGAGCTCATTGTCATCAAAGGTGAGTTTCTTCACATTGGTTAATGGCATACATTAATGGCCGGTAATCCAATGATTCTTTTCCATGCTCGACTTCAGCAAATTCATTCGCATGGTAAGAATTGTACCTCGGGTTTGTAGTAGTTGAAGATTATGTGATCTAATGGTTTCAACAATGATTTGCAGCATCATTTGTTCAGTAGTTTTGCAATTCCTTTCCATTTTCAATTCAGCAGTTGATTTTCAGAATAAGAGAAAGGACTTTCTGCTTCTATGGTAGAATTTTTCATCATCAATTGTCTCAGCAGTTAGTCTTACATGCAACCAGCACAACATCATGGATCAAATTCAGTCTCATCCAGTTTCAGCTCTCATATACATATGTCTCAACATTACATTAGCCACATAGATCCAGCATACACCAGTCCATTCATGTCAACCAAAGCTTCCATGGAGGTAACACTTGAGATAAAATAACATGAGTTTTTGATTTATTAAAGATTTGGGGAAATGTCATGAAGAACCACTAAGCATTAGCCATTTCCATTTTCTAAATAGCCTTTTATGTCCATCCATTCCCATCATTTCCCATTCAATTCTAACACTTCATCATTCCTGCACATCCCCTTCAGATTCCAACCCAACATCTCACCAACCCAACTGACCAAGCATACACAAAAGGGATACCTTATTGTTGTCACACAAGAACCAACAATAGGAAGTTTTACTACTGCCACACAAGAACTAACAGTAAGAAAAAAGTCTTGCTGCTGCCACACAAGGACCAGCAGTAAGAAAAGAATCATTGTCTGCCACACAAGAACCAGCAGTAAGAAAATAAGTCTTGTTGCTTCCACACAAGAACCTACAACAGAGGATGCATTTCAAAGGTATGTGTTTCTTGGTTCACCTAATACATAAATCGGTTCAAACACATGGATGTTGTGGCTGAAGAAGAATATAGGGGACTTAGTGCAAGTTACATGAATGGCTCTTCTATCAAAAACCATATATCATCATTTTTAGTATATACAAGATAGAAGGAAAGTTTGAAAGTAATAATATCAAGTCTTATTACTGTAATTGTGAAGAATGGAAATCACAACATTCCTGTAGCAGTGCATACCAGCGTTATCTTGTACATTCAAGGCAGAGGAATGATAGCATTTATGACTAGTTCTAATCTTTTATGGGCATATTTCAAAATCAGTAATTACAGCACATCTTTAATAGTATTGTGTTGTAGGTAAAAGATGAGACAATTTTATGACATTCCTTTGTCCACATGAAGGTTGGAGGGCTACAAAACTCAGTGGAATTTCCATATTTTGTCCTGGGGCAGCCACATCTTTGCTACTTTATCTTAATTACATGATACAATTGGCATTTTGATACCATGAGCTGATTTGAATTATGTTTGGTGCTATCACAAAGTTATATGCATGAGTATTGTTGAGTGATTGAGAGCCATAAAAATTTGATATATGCATTTATGTAGCAACATTCTAAACAGATCTATGCTATATTCTTCTCCATGGAGCAATGGGCCAGTTGTTACAAGTGAAATGTTTGTGAGAATTTGAGAATCATTGAATGCTGCATATGTTAAGTTTTGGGGAGATGGCTACTTTCCAACTAAGAAACAAACTCCTACTTTCCATGAGGACATGAAAAATTATTCAGTTTGGGGGAGGAGCTACTATGCTTGCTGCTTTTTCATTCACATTCATAATTTTGATGCATATTGTTCTTCACATAAAAATGTTGAATTTGAATTGAGCATATATCACAAACCACGAATTGGATCTTCATGAAATTTGGACAGGGAATGCATAACAGCATGATGAACAACCGTGGCAAGTTTCAGCTGAATCCAATGCACGGTTTTCGAGAAAATGGCCATCATCACCTACAGTAAATTCGCATTTTTCTCGAAATCCATGATGTGGGTTTGTCTAATTTTTGGCGTGGAGATGCACTAGAGTGGTAGCTACCTGCCTGCAAAATTTCAGCCCAACCCAGTTCGTCGTTTGGGAGAAAATGGCTTTAGAAGTTTCCTGTTCAAAAAGGCTAAAACGCCGTAAAATATTGTCGTTTCCCGTTTTCCGGCAGCTGCTCGTTTTTCGGCAGCTGCGACATCTTTTCTGGCAGCTGCGACATCTTTTCCGGCGACCGCTTTCCAGCAGCTGCGACATCTTTTCCGGCAGCTGCAAGTCCACCAAATTTGTCGCTAAATTTAGCGTTGTTCTGCCAAATTCACCGCTAAAACCTTCGCCAACTTCTCTACTAAAATAAGCTGACTCCGCCAAATTTGCCGCTACATTTAGCGTTGTTCCGCCAAATTTGCCGCTACATTTAGCGTTGTTCCGCCAAAATCTTCGCTAAAACCTTCGCCAAATTCTCTGCTAAAATAAGCTGTGACTTTGCCAAATTTCTACTAAAGAGCTGCGAATCCGTCAAATTTTCTGCTAAATCCTCCCCTAAGTGACTCTGCCAATTTGTGTTAAACTCTCTATTTCTTCTAGTTGCAGCTGTGCAAATGGTAAAATGAAGGAACAAGTGAATGAGTTTTTTTTTCAAGTTGGATGCTACACAGATATTGGGTTGCATGAGGACATGCAACAAGTTCAGTTTGGGGGAGATGTTGGGCCCTGGAATTGTCCATTTTTCCATCATTTATCGACATACCTTTCATCCATTTTCTTACCATTATTTCTCATTTATCATTCCATTTTTCATCCATTTGTTGTAGCTGCGCGTTGAACAACATGCTACTTCCATTGATCTTTTAAGTGGTTAATAGTGATTATTTTATTTTATCTTTGATGAATTAAAAGACTATTATGCATAATTTTACTAATGATGGTTTGTGGAGTGAGTTGTCACGTACATGACGCTCATAGCCAACTGTTACAGCCTTAACCAAAAACGCATGCCACATAAGAACACCTTGATTCGCGTCTTGATTTGCGGGCAGATGGAAATGAATCTCAAAAATTCGAGACATGGGTTTTGTGCGTAACATCCTCATTTACCTAATTCGCGAGGAAATCGTCAAAAACACTACAGTTTGCGATATGCAGGTGGTTCTTCGAGAGGGTATTTTCCAGATTTGGTGTTGCGGCCGGTTCCAAAGTTGCCAACAGTTACGGCCGTGTTCTAGCTGTTGCAGATCACAAGTTGGGGGCTCAGTTCTTCATTTCCATGAGATAATTTTATGTATAAATATGTAATCAATCTCATTGAGAAAAGGGGGGGAGATTAGGGATTAAGCATGATAGATTAGGCAGGATAGGAGATGGATGATAGGAGATGTAAGATAGGAGAGAACACAATGTTATGATGTAGGATTTGATCCAGATCTATTGTAATTATTCCTTTATGATAATATATGTTGGCAGTTTCTCAATTCTGGAGTTGTAGACTTTCATTGTGGAGATCCAGATCTGCTCAGTGGAGGAAGGGCCCTCTTCCCTGAGCAGATGCTGGTAACATTAATTGTAAGTGTGTTATTGTTTAGATTTGCTTATTATTTCGTTTATGCTTTCATTCATTAAGCTTATCATAGTTGTATGTTTTCATTCATTCGATCTGTCATAATCGTTGTGTTGATAATTCATTTGTTAGATCATTGGACAACACAAGACTTATTTTAGATTTATAAATCAGATCTTGTTTCATAGGAATAGATCTTGTTTGAAGTGTGTTCAATTTACAGTATGATTTATGAATAGGTTTGAGGTTTGATTTACTTTCAAGAAGTTGTGACTTAGTTTACAAATAGTTTCGATTGCATATCAATAGATCAACAATGGCAGGTAGAAATTGTGCTTGCATATATCTTGCATGATAACTTTGAAATAAAAGACTTCCTCGGGTTGATAATTTATGTTTAGCACTTGGCATGTTAAGTTTTAATTAACTGGCATATAGTGGGCACGACAGAGCTGAAGCAGGAACAGGACCACTTGACAGTGGAGAAATCAAACCTATGGGACAGCAGGGTGCGGTTGGAAGAGGCAATTTCGGATGCCTGTCAGTATGTATTAAAACCCATCGTGCAGTTAGATGCAGTCGAATGTGCATAGCGACCTGGGGTTGTCATTTCCCAATTGCAGCGCGAAAATGTTGACTTAAGGGCTTTGGTGCAACCAAGCACACCGTCGGAGCAAGGAGCAGAAAGGAAAAGCACCCTGGAGGAGTTGGCGACCCAGCTAAGAGAGTTGGAGCAAGAAGCGACAAAAGTAACTGAATCAACTACACAATTTTGGGGTAGCGTAGTCCAGGATGAGCAGCTGGAGCAACCGACCAAGCTAGCACAGGAGGCAGAAGGGAAGCTAGCAACAATGAAGGATTCACTGAGACTGCTGCCACTGGCAGTTCAGGTCAGCAAGTCTACGGAGCTGAAGGAGTTACAACAGCGAGTTGCGAGGGCACAAGAGCGTTAGCGGAAGCGCACTACGCAGTTGGATGAGTTCCAGTATATTGGTGTGAAGTTTTTCAGTTAAGGCCTTTTTTGCATTGTAGGCTGTGTAGGACGGTAAGAAGGCAGTTGCTAATAAGTTGATTGAGCACCCATTAGCACAGGACTTGACAGAGATTCAAGAGATCACTGCGATGGCCAAGGAGCACGTCAGGGAGATCAGTCAACAGTATGAAGATTTCAGGCTAAAGATCAACGAGTACACCATGTCCAGCTGACATGGCTCGAGGGAGAGCCACAAGATTGTGTTGGGGGCCTTTTGGAAGGCGGGTTTTGATGAGTCAGCTGTGTAGCATCACAGATATTGTTCAAGGTCAAAGATGCCATGCAAGGAGGAAAACCGAGCACAAGTTGAAAATTACATTATTTTATTTATTTTTGGGTCATTTTGGACCTCATTGTGCGGGTTAGGGTCATTCTTTTGTAGATTTTGTTAAGAAGTAGTTAGGCGGTTGTCTAAGTGGACCATGAGTGTAAAGGCGCAAGCCTATAAATAGATGTATAATTGCAAGTGTTATGGTACCGATGATGAGAAAAGAATTGTGCATGTTTTGGTCTGTTTGAATCTGGGTATGCGACAAAAGAACTGTGTTGAGGTATATGTGTTTTGTTGCGAAGGTTAATATGACATGACGGAGTGTGAGCAGAATCATTGTGTTGCTTCCTATTTTTCTGTTATGAATGCAATATGCAATATGAATCTATGAATGATGCGATGTTTCCTTGCTTCAATTGATGTTTACTGTTAGATCTATTGAGCATTGATAGTTTTGTTAATGATGAGATCTGTTGAATGATGATATGATTTTGTTTATGCATAAGATGAAATATTAGATCTGTTAAATAATGTTGCGATAAGTTAATAAGTTGATGCACATTGTCCTCCTTCATTCGACGAAAAAGTGGTTTTGTCATCTCTCCCTTGAACATCTCGGGTGAGACTTCATCTGCTCCGTAGGTGTTTCTAGACAGGGTAAAACCTGTATGGGCCGGTGCTCAAGGAGACCGCGGTGGTTTGGGTGTCGACAGAGTGAGAAACCCCTGTCGACTGGGTTTGTCTCAACAGGGAGCATAAACATAAAATTGAGAAGTTGCTTGTATGGCATTGAAGACTCCTTAAAGAATGACAAACTATTTGATGTATCTTTAAAAAGAAATCTATGAATGAAAACTAAGGGTTGAATGGAAGAACTCAAAGATGAACCCATGAGTATAAAATTTGCCACAAAGAGAAGAGAATGTGTTGGTAAGAGAAGGAGCATTGTGATAGGGGGAGTCCATGAACTTATCAAAGACTCACTACAAGACGGTAAAGAAGGGGGCTAATTAGCACCAAGACCAAGTTAACTGGAAGAAGAGAAGGAAAAGAAGGGCAGTTGTCTAAAGGAGAATGGTTGGAAAACCTATGTCAAGATAGTTGCAGCAAGGGCATACCAAGTTATCCATTGTCATTGTTGTCAAAGGGGGAGAATGTTTAGATGTTTCCATCAATGCCAAAGGGGGATAATGTTGAATATGATTGTCATTGATTTCAAAGGAGCTCAGTAATGACCAAGGAATAACCAAGTGTTCGGGTACACAGGGTACTACCAAATGACCGAACACCAAGAGCAACCACTTCACATAAACAGATCACAGATCAACACACCAATGTTTTGACGTGGTTTAAACCCTCTTGAGGGAAACACTCCACAACCCCGGACAAATAGCTTCTATGGGACAATTTATTATGCAAAGAAAGAAAGTTACAAATGAGCTTCTCATAATCGATCAACTAAACAATGACCCTCCATGCTCTTTAAATAGAGATCATGGACCAATCGGGTGTTAAGCCATGGATCAAGGTTAGGTTTGATCTAAGAGAAGTTGAGCCATCGGATCACTCTATGTCTAGAACATATCGTGACCGTCGGATTAAGTATTTACAAATGCATACTAATGCATAATAAAGAAACACACTATCCCTAACGGATATATTACACAAGTTGATCTTAACTAACTCCTAAGTGTCTAAATATCCTAACATCCCCCCTTAAGAACAACTTGGGATAGGATTGAAGGATTTACAAAAGTGACACTATTAGGAGAAGGAAAGAGGCATTAGAGCCTATCCCCCCTTAATGACAAGTTCCTGAACTCCTAACATAGATCGAAGTTTAGAAAACTTCGCTTTTGTAAGAGACTTAATGAAGATGTCTGCAACTTGATCATCTGTAGGGCAAAAGAGCACTTCAAGAACACGATCATGAACAAGTTTTCTGATGAAGTGCATATGTAGCTCAATGTGTTTGTTGCGTTGATGTAGAACTGGATCTTTAGTAAGCTTGATGGCACTTTGATTGTCGCACCAAAGTGGAGTAGGCTGCTGCTGCTCGAATCCAAACTCTGAAAGGATCTGTCGAAGCCATAAAGCTTCCTGGCTGGCATTAACTGCTGCTCGATATTCTGCCTCTACTGAAGAAAGATCAAGAGCTTGTTGTTTCTTACAAGCCCAAGTAATAGGTCCAGATCCCAGACTGAAAACATAACCTGCAGTAGACTTTCGATCATCAGGATCGTCGGCCCAATCTGAATCAGTGAAACCAACCAACAAAGGTTTCCCCCCTGTACTGTAATGAATCCCAAACTGAACTGTACCTCGAATATATCGAAGTATTCTTTTAGCTACTTTCCAATGACTTTCATGAGGTGTCTGCATATAACGGGCAACACGACCAACGACAAAGGAAAGGTCAGGACGGGAATGAGTCAAGTATAAGAGGCTACCAACAAGCTGATGATACAAGGTGGCATCGACTTCAGGTGAAGTACAAGTGGCAGAAAGTTTGACTCCAGACTGGAAGGGAGAAGGGGCTGGTGTACAATCTTCCATGTGAAAGTGACGAAGAATGTCACAAGCATACTTAGACTGAGAAAGAAAGATTCCTTCTTTGGTTTGCAGGACTTGGAGACCAAGAAAATAATGCAAATGTCCTAAGTTTGACATTTCAAAATTTTGTTTAAGACTGGATTTCACATGAGTTATAAGCTTAGGGTCACTACCAGTAAGAATAAGGTCATCAACATATAGAACAAGTATGATTAGAAGGTTTCCTAATTTCTTAGTATAGACATTGGGGTCAGAATGGCATCTAGAAAAAACAATGTCAAGGAGAAAGTTATCCATTTTGGCATACCAAGCTCTAAGAGCTTGCTTAAGGCCATATAAGGATTTCTTAAGGCGGCAGACAAGGCTAGAGTTATTCTGAACATAGCCAGGAGGTTGTTCCATGTAAATTTCCTCCTATAAATCACCATGTAAGAAGGTAGACTTGACATCCATTTGATGGACTTCCCAGTTGTGTAATGCTGCAAGGGAAAGAACAAGGCGGATGGAGTTCATTTTTGCGACGGGAGCAAAGGTTTCATTGTAGTCAATCCCTTCAACTTGGGAAAAACCTTTGGCAACTAGCCTTGCCTTAAGTCTTTCAACACTTCCATCTGATGCATACTTAGTTTTGTAGACCCATTTACATCTGACAATTTTTCTTCCTTTTGGAAGAGGTACAAGATCCCAAGTATCGTTCACCATTAAGGAACGATATTCTTCATCCATGGCTGCATCCCAATCTGGATTCCCTGAAGCTTATGCAAAAGTTTCTAGATCATGATTCTCGGAAACTTGAGCCAAAAGAGAAGAGGCTCGCTGAAACTGAGAACATGTTTGACGTTGATCTCTAGGATCACCGGCAAGATCACCAGCTGCTTCACATGTTGAACGGACCCATCGAGGAAGCACTTGTGCTGGTGCAACTGGAGGAACATGAGCAGGTGGAGGTGGATTTTCATCCTCACTGTCATCATTAGAAACTGAAGTTGGAAACCTGTCAAGGAAGTTGGAAGAAGAAGAAGAAGGCACAAACGCTGAATCAGGCTCGCAGGCCAAAGATGGCACAATCGCCGAGTTAGGCTCGTAGGCCAAGATATTTTCATCAAATTTAACATCTCTTCTAATGATTATATCATGAGAATGTGGTTGAACAAGTCTATAACCTTTTACATCTTCAGAATATCCAACAAATATGCACTTTTCACTTTTAGGCTGCAATGATTTCCGTTTTTCATCCGGAATGTGAGCCCATGCTCCACTACCAAACACACGGAAGTGACTTACATCAGGTTTAGTTTTACTCCACGCTTCTTCCGGTGTTATACCTTGTAATGCTTTAGTGGGGGTGCAATTTACTATGTAATTTGCACAATTAATGGCTTCAGCCCAAAATTGAAGACTTAGTCCCTTAGATTGGATCATACAATTAGCCATTTCTTTTAAAGTGTGGTTCTTCCGCTCAGCTACACCATTTTGTTGTGGTGTATATGGAACAATGTGTTGTTGTTGGATGCCTTGTTCAGTGCAGAAAGCAGTTAACTTTTTGTTAACATATTCTTCTCCATTGTCAGATCTTAACTTAATAATTTGATGACCATATTGTTTTTCAACAAGGGCCTTGTAGGCCAAAAACATGTTAAATACTTCGCTCTTAAGTTTTAGGAAATAAACCCAAGTGCGTCTGGTGTAATCATCAATGAAGGTTAAGAAATATTTGAAACCAAAAAAGGAAGCAGATGGAAGAGGACCACACAAGTCACTATGCACAAGCTCCAAGGGAACCGAGGCGTGCCAAGAGACACGTTTGTCAAAACTGTCTCGATGATGTTTTCTGAGTACACAACCGGAGCAAACACCATCCCTGCAAGATACCATCGGAAGACCTGTCACCATATTTTCTTTACATAGTTGTTGCAATGAGCGATAATTTAAGTGACCAAATCGCTCATGCCAAAGTTTGCTCAAGTTATCACTATGAGCAACAAAAACTAAAGGGAAAGGTGATGACCCAAAGTTGTTAAACTTGTACAATCTGGTAATATCATCAACAATTCCGGTAGCTAGTACCTGTTGAGGATCTTTAAAATCCTTGATTACAACTTGGTGAGGTGTAAAGGTCACAGTTTTACCTTCACCAGAATGAGTGATCTGATAGACTGATAACAAATTGCAGGAAATTCTTGGAACACATAGTACATCACTAAAATGACCATTATCTACTGGAACTGTTCCAGCTCCTACAACACTTAGAGATCTATCATCACCAACAAATATTTGTTTGGTGTTACATTCATGCATAATAGAAAAGATGGCTTGATCCTTAGCCATATGATAAGATGCTCCAGAATCAATGAGCCATTCATTTGAAGTAGAAGAAGAAAATGCATTATTAGAATAACCAGAAGCACAAAGTGCATGTCCATGAGAGTTAGATTCTGAAAACGAATCTAGGCTGATGTGGTGCTTCTTCATTGCTGCTTCCAAGGCTGCCATCTTCTTGAAACACTTAGATTCATCATGATTATCTTTCCCTCAATAGTTGCAATGATGCTCAGTCTTCTTGCCTTTTGGCTTGGATCCTTTGCCATTTTTTAAAGAAGGAGCTGACTGAGAGGGTTTTGGACCCTTGTTTGACTTATTATTGCGAAAATTTTGTTTCTTGGGAGGCTTGGACTTTTCTTTCTGTTGGGACAATAAGGCTTTCCCAGATGTATCTGCATTGTTGATTATTCCAAGATGAATGAGTTTATCTTGTTCTCTAATCAAGGAATCACAAAAGGATTCAAGACTAGGCTCTTGATAGCTAGCTGCATTCAAGGTTTCATGGAGTAAAATGTAGATACAAAAATAGAATATGCAGGTCCAAGTTTGGAAAGAATATGATAAATGCATTGTTTGTCTTCCCTCTCAATCTTACATTCTACACATAAGAGTTTAAGAGTTTTGTACTTAGATAAATAATCTTGAATGCATGAAAAGTCACTTGGATTTAAAGAAATCAACTCATTTTCGAGTTGGTGACCTCGAATTTCATTGTGTTTACCAAACACAGATTCCAACTTGTCCCAAGCAGCATTAGTTTTATCAATTCCAGATATGTGGAATCGCAAATCATTAGAGATTGACATCCCAATCAATCCACGAGCTTCATCACATTTATTTGTCCATTTTATTTTCTTATCATCATCAGTGGGTTCTTTTTCTTTCCCTGAGGTAATTATGAAAAGTCCCCTACTTCGTAGAACATCCTCCATACTAGATTTCCATGAGAAATCGTTGGAACTATTAAGTAGAATATCACAAGGGGCGGCCATATTTGTAAATTAATGGCTGTAAAAGCAGAAACCAATAGTCTAAATATCCTAACACCAAGGATTGATGGCGAGGCAAACACAGGGAAAGTAAAAGGAATGACAAAGGAAGTGATGACATGGCATGTATGATGATGTGGCATGTGTGATGAAGTTGGAAAGACACATTATAGTATTCTGGTGCTATCATCAAGACATTGTTGCAATCTGACAACATTTTGGAAAAGAATGACAAGTTTGTGCAACTTGGAAATTGACTAAGTATGGAGAAATTAGTCAAAAGTGCTCTAAGAGGATGCTCGCCATAATTCATGGTTTGAATATAATGCCCACACCATCATACCATGATATAGTCTGTTGAAGAGGCTATCTATTCACTAGTACAAAATGAGAGATAAGTGACCAGGCGACCAAAACATTTGGTCACCACAACTTTTTCAAGGGATAAATGACCAAAATTGAGAAGTTTTAAGTGAATTGACTAAAAATGACCAAGATAAATGACCAATTTGGTCATGGGATAAGAACTAAACTAAAAATGACCAATTTGGTCAGGAGATAAGAACTAAACTAAAAATGACCACAAAACAATTGGTCATTTTTAGTTGTGTCATTCCAGCAATGGAAAATTATAATTTTGATAATGAATGTGTACAATTTACTAAATTTTAACACTGTAGATGGATTCTGAGGCCCCCGTACAATTTACTAAATTGGGGGCCTCCGAATCCATCTATAGTGTTAAAATTTAGTAAATTGTATGGGGGCCTCTGAATCCATCTACAGTGTTAAAATTTAGTAAATTGTACATTAATACTACACAACTTGGATTATTTTTCAATACATGTCTTCTAAGAGATCATTTCTTTGAGGCCATCCCAATACCTATTGTGTTAGATGATAGGAGAATATTCTAAGGGATCATTTCTTTGAGTCCATATTTTGTTTGAACAAAACCATTGTCGTTTGACCATCTCGGCAGTCTGATATATTAATCCTTGATTTTAACTGATTGATTTTCACTCACTTGCATGGGATGAGGTTTCGTGTTGGAGGCACCCTAAGACATAACTATTTATTTTGGTTATAATGAGAGGTGTGAGTTATGGATTTATTTTGTTTCCCTCTAATATTTTTGAAACTTGGTAGTTTTCCTTTAATTTTGGCATCTTGATACTTTTTAGGTTATTCTCTTGGCTTTTCTATATGAATGTTTATCTCTTCTAAAGATTCTAGTAAGCATAAATTTAGAAGAATACCATGGCCTTTTTTGTGGCCATTTTTGTTCCCTAATAATTTCACATGTGAAATGGAGTAATCCAAGAACCTTCGTTAATTTTGATATCAAGTTTTAACAAAGTAGAGACTTTGCTCTCAAAAGTTTAACATGGTTAATGCATACATGCACATGTGTGATAGTGTGAGAGAGAGTTGCATTAGAGTTCAATTTTAGTAAGAAGATCACATTAAATGGATTGCATTAAGAGTTCAACTTTAGTAAGAAGATCACACTGAATGGATTGCATTGAGAGCTCAACTTTAATAAGAAGATCACATTGAATGGATGGCATTGAGATTTCAATTTTAGTAAGAAGATCACATTGAATGGAGCGTATCATTTACAACCATACTTATATAAGATAAATCATAACATTTATGAATAAATTTAAATGGATCATTATACAAGCATGCTATTAATTTCTTCAAAATAAACATATTACATATAATCACGCTTTTTTTACGACATTGTTTGCCCTCAAAGAAGTAATTGCTAGTTAATAAATTTGAAGATGTATGTATGTGTGCATACATTGATTAAGACTAAGATACATTTTAACACTAAATATTTGAAGCACAAAAGCTTTACATTTCAATTTCTTTTTGATATTTAAAATTGTATAAACTATTTATTTCATATATACAGAAGAAAGAAGTCTAAAACTGCGATGATTTCGACTTCCTGATGGGTTTTGGCCGGGATATGACAATGATTTCTTTAAGAAATATAAATTTTGTGTTGTTCAAATAATGATTCTGAATTCATAAATGGATTCAGTGCCCTCAAAAACTCCAAGGAACCCATATTTTTAGATTGTAAACATTGTTATTTGGAATTTTAAGAATTCCTTTGAAATTTCTATTGGATTCTATCAAATTCATGCTGGAAAAAGCCCTCAAGAATGGTTGAAATTGTAGCGCTTTTAAGCTACATGCATACAGAAGTTGTCTTTTTAAGTTTATGTGACAATTTCTTCTTGTTTTTTTCAAATTTTATTTATATTTTAGAATTTCGACCTCCCTAGCACAAGGCCCAACCCCAAAGGACTCAAGGCTTGAACCCGTGACCTCTTTGTGCTGGGAGAGTGTGTGTGAGCTAACCCTTAGGGCTATAAAATAGTTAAGCTTAGTTAAAAGAAATTGATCATTTTATTTTAAAAAAAATCAATTTTAATGTTAACTTTGGAGAAGATTTAACCAAAGTAAGGTTTAATGTATAGAGTAGTATAAAAATATTTTACTTGACCTAGAGATCCGGAGTAACAATAATAAAAAGAAAAATCTATGGAATCCGGACACATGCAATAAAACCAGTGGTGCAAATAAAACTCTTTTGCAAGTGAGAGGAGTATATATAAATATTTCACTAAATTGTGATAACAGGTCAGATGTTAAGGTTGAAAACTGGCATTTCGATTACTTTTAGCAATGAACAGAGGTTTCATATGAAACACATGAAGCCTCTAGGTTGGTTTGATTGGAACACATGCATTTGAGATCGATCAGTATCTCTCATTTATATAATTATGCCAATGATTCTTCCACCATATTCCTACGCCTGCCCAAATCCTTTGTTTCTACACTTCAAAGTGTTTGCATTCTAAGGTATTTTTCACTCTCGCCGATTTTGTCTTTTTGCACTTCAATTTTCTTGCTTGATCTTCAAGTTATATATATTAGTTCTATATTATAATATAGCTATATATTATTAGATATAAAATAAATAACAAAAACATATAAAAAAATATATTAAAAAAACACAAGAAAAACACAAAACATTATTTTCATTTTGGTTTTCCTCCCTTTCCATTTGGGACTCAAACGGATGGAACCCTCATGTGTTGCAGGGGTGTCGAAGCCGAAGACGCCATAGGTCCTTCACCCCAGGCAATATCTTCTCTTCAGTTGGACCGTCTCTTCACTCTTGGAAGGTGAGTCTTCCTCCTCAACGATATTGATTTGGGAGAGTGACTAGGGTTTTGCAGGTTTCGCCCGCGAAGGGAGTCAGTATGAGGGCTACATAGGACAATGTATGATAACGAGGTAGTGGTTTTCCTCCCTTTCCATTTGGGACTCAAACGGATGGAACCCTCATGTGTTGCAGGGGTGTCGAAGCTAAAGACGCCATCGAAGGAGGGGATTTAGGTAGATCACTAAAATGAGAGAAACCTTGGATTATGAATCAATGTACTTGAGTTTTGGGGATGTTGACCATCTTCCATTTTCACAGTCAAGAATGAGCTCTGTGGAACGGAATGGATCTCACTTTCCACTTGATGGCAAGGAATTGTATGTTAATGGGTGGAATTTGTACTGGTTAATGGACCAAAGTGTGGAGGATTCCACCAGGAATAGAGTGAAGACAATGCCAAGGAGCAGTATAAAAATGGGTCTCACCGTGGTTTGAGCATGGGTCTTCAATGATGGAGGATAAAATTATCTTCAAGAGTTTCCTGGAGTTTCCAATTAAAAGGTTTTCAGGTAATATTTCAACAATTCAATTTATAAATTGATCATTATAGCGATAACTTGCTTTTCCTCCCTTTCCATTTGGGACTCAGATGGAACCCTCATGTGTTGCAGGGGTGTCGAAGCCGAAGACGCCATCGAAGGAGGGGATTTAGGTAGATCACTAAAAGGAGATAAACCTTGGATTAGGAATCAATGTACTTGAATTTTGGGGATGTTTACCATCTTCCATTTTCACAGTCAAGAATGAGCTTTGTGGAATGGAATGGATCTCACTTTCCACTTGATGGAAAGGAATTGTATGTTAATGGGTGGAATTTGTACTGGTTAATGGACCAAAGTGTGGAGGATTCCACTAGGCATAGAGTGAAGACAATGCCAAGGAGCGGTGTAAAAATGGGTCTCACCGTGGTTCGAGCATGGGATTTCAACGATGGAGGATAAAATGCTCTTCAAGAGGTTCCTGGAGTTTTCGATCAAAAGGTTTTCAGGTATGCTTTCAGCAATTCAATTTATAAATTGATCATTATATGGATAACTTTCTAGGTTTATCCTTCTTTTGGTTTGAACAAGTCCCAAACAAAGGAATCCTGGAATTCAGTCCCTCCCCTCTTGAGTCCCCAGTGAACTTCTCTCTTAAATAGATGTCCCTTAGTTGTAGTAATGGTCCATTTGATGAACCCTGGAAAAACATGCTGAAGAATAAATACATTCATCACAGATGTTTCGATCTTATAGGAGAACCATTGTCTGCAGGATACTTGGGAAATGGGCTGCAATTATGATAACCTAAGGAGGCCACCTCATAAGACGTATGATTTATTTTCATTTTTAGTTAAACACCAGTTAAGGTTAGCATGATTTCCAAATGCCCTAGATGTCTCTTGTCCATTAGTTTTGTATGTAGTATTCTCAAAACAAATCCTTCAAGTTTTTTCCAATCCCAGATAGCACTAATTGTGTTCCAAATTTTTAAATTGGTGTTTAGCGCAAAGGATTTTGTAATTGTACATAATACATATTGTCAATTTTTGGGGGGTTAAACTTTGTAAGAAATTGTTATTCTCTACACATTTTAGGTGAGCACTTCACTCATCATTTGGAGCACCAAAGAAAGATCATAAGAATTTCCATCGAAGACAATCATATGAATATAAGGGTAGGGAGGGTAGATTTGGAATTAGAATCCATGGGAGAAGAGAGACGGTTAAGACCTTTCAATGTAAGTCAAAAGGTAGTAAAAAAGTATTAATAATTTAATGTAAATGTCGTTGAAATGATTACAATTTCAAGACAAGTTAATTCAAGTTAGGTTGGACCTCCTTGCATTGGTTGTTAATGACCTTGTGATTTTAAGTTATGTTTAGACACATAGAATATTTACCAGCATGATGATTGTGTTTCTATAATTTTTACTAATCATAGAACAGTGAACCATGGAAAATCCTGTCATTCAGGTGATTTGACACCCTGGTTTCACATAGACAAGCTCAATTACCTATCAATGTTAAGCCATTTGCTAGATATGCATGTAATAAAGAAACATATCTTGAACCTGTGACAAACTGCTGGTAGCTGCCACATGCTGTTAGATGCATTAAAGGGGGATAATCAGATGTGACAAACTGTTGGTACCTGCCACATGCTGGTAGATGCATTAAAGTGGGGATAATCAGATGTGTGCATCCTGTGTTATCTGGGATGTGGGAATTTATAATCATTCTATACAGCGCATATGCTGCAATCATCCTAACTTAGGTGATTCAGTGGGTATTTAGTAAAAGAACAATAGCAATGATACTTTGGCCAAGCTAGCCAGAACAGTGCAATCTTTAAAGGAGGAGAAGAAGCAGAGGTTGCAAAAGGTAATGCCTGTATCCTTTGAAAATAGATTATATGCTTGATTCCCTACATGTTACTCTGAATTAATGAACGACTTCTTATCAAATAGTAATACTTGACACATAGACAATGCTCGTGGTTTGCACTGAGGTTAAATTGCCATTCTGAGAAAATATTATATCTTAATACATTTTAAAGTAATCCTGGTGAGATTTATCATTTAACCTAATGATATTGCTTAGGAGGTATGTGCTATATATTAGAAAATAATATGCTGAGGGGATTCCCTCAAAACTAGTTGTAATCTAGTGCCTTTAAATATGTTACAAAACTTCAAAAAATTGAAGTTGAGCAGTATATAAGTAGGTAAAATTTTAGAATATATATTTAAATTATTAAAAATGTTATGAAAAGAATATGCCAAGTTCCCTTCATTATCCATAGTGAAGTTTCCCTGGTAAAGACATTTTGTACTCTATCCTTGTCTAAAATTGGATGGTGTATTGTACAAATCAGAGGAATCATTGTTCTTGTAAACATTGGGCTCATACAGACATAGGCTAGCACACAGACTAAAGCAAGGTTCTCTCTTCATGGGGCTTCAAGTATGGGAGCAAAGATTTCCTGTCTCATTGAGATTTTACCATATTAAAATCACTGCAAACCAACCAATTGGTCTCCATTAGCTCTTTGGCCATCCAACACCAAAAGTCTGCTCATTTGAAGGCATTGTTCGAAGCATAAGTTTAGGAACTACGAGAGTATGGCTATCTAGGTGGAGCAACACGTAGAGTAATATTTGGTTCAGGTCGACTCCCCACCCAATGATAACTTCATTCTATGCCACCCTTTCAAGTTTCCTTCCTTGTGAGTTGGGTTGTATGCAAATGAACCTATCCATATAAAAATAAGTCGAGTCTTGACTTTTTGCAAACAAACAATATCCAAATATTTCAATGTCTGGCACAACCATCTGACATTGTATTTACAGAAGGAGAGATATTGAACATTCCAAGAGAATCCTTTCATTCAAGAGGGAAAAATCCTATCTTGCCTTCATCTCTATTTCGAATATCCATACCATCTTCTTGATTCAATGCCCCAAATGAATTGGATATCATTTCCAGAATCAATGGAAAAAAATCATGTGGCGTCTTAGGTTTCCTTTGTTGTTTTATGTCTCTGCATGATTCGGCATGTGGGAATATATTGAGAATTCCTTTGAAGTTTGAACATCATTGTGGCTTTGGGAGATCCAAGGGCTAGAAGCTGCAGCTTTGGGTGCAATGTTGGTAGAATGTGAGAGGCTTTTAATGCCCAACAAAGAGGCAATTAGCTGAAGGGTGGCTTGGGTTTGAGGCTGCTTGCTAGCTTTGGAGCCCTTTTGACACACATCTGTCCAACCATCATGTCTAGCATTTGAAGCTAGAGGGGCCTGGCAAAGAGCTTGAGGTACAGGGGTTGTAGTCAGCAACTTAACCATATGGGTACATTCTTTAATATGGTGATTTGGCTTTGACAATGGAAACATGTGTTGATCAAATTAACAACTGGGTTATTCCTACAGATCAAAGCTTGCTGCCTTGCACTACATGATGGTCACACCTTGTGATCTCATTAAACCTAAAAATAAAAATCTCTTGGTTAGTTTTCTTGCACTTGGAAATGCCAGCCAAATGGCTCTTAGGATTCTAGAATCAAAGACCAGATCATGTTCTTAGTGGGGATACTTATACAACTGGCAAAGTATCCAACTAGGGCATAGATGCTATATTCACAAGTATCCTTATATTCATCAGAAGAAATTTTAGCTCGAGGATCAACAAGAAGGATTGAAACATTCCCGTGTGGTAAACCTTGCGGACAAACTTGCAAGACTTCTGGGGTGCCATTCGTCCCATGTTTCTGTCAACACTATGGCCAATACTGGGATTATGGTCATCATAAGGTCCCTGCCCATATTGTTGGAAAGGCCAACCTATGGATACTGAAACTAAATGCACAGTAAGGCCAACAAATATAAAGCATGCAAAGTGTAACATCAGCAAAAGAATGAGTAATTATGACAGGACCACCAGCAAACCCTCCTAGGTAATGACCCCTACCAGAGATTGATCTTCACTTAGAAAAATTGAAAATATTATAAAAAACAATGAACAACACCCTGGATGTTGGCTTTAGCCTTAGGGTGGAACTTCAATGATTTGATCATTCATGTTCTTTGATTGTCTCCTTTACTAACAATATTTCCTGAATTCACAAAGCCTGAAGCTTTTCCTCATATTGTTCCCTTTCGTGTTGTAGCTGAGAATTTGACAAATGGGTCTTTATGGTCTGATGTTGTCTTTGTTATCACATTTGGATTTCCTTTTTTTGGTAGTTTCTTGCTAACCTAGTTGATCTTTTGCTGCCTTTGGGATTCTTCCCTTTGGACTTCAATCAATGTTGTTGCAGAAGAGCCAACTAGCTCCTCTCCTAGGTATTTTTCCACCCAACTACATTTCTTTCGTCTTTCTCACTTTTTGAAACCACTCTGGTCTGTGGTAGTGTAAAATTTTCCTCCTTGTTGCAACTATTTTGGATGCTCTGCCATCTGATGGTCTGTTCTGTTTTTTTGTAACATCTTGTATCTAAAAGCCATATTTTCATAAACTACAATATTGTTATGAAAAGTCCTATAACACTTTAGGATAGTTCCCATCACACTTATCCTCAGGATTATGCTGTCCAGTAATATGTTTCTTAAATCTAGTTCTACACAAATCCTGGCACCAAGCATGAAACCTTCCTCGAGCTTACTTTTGTCAGAAAGAATAAAATTGCCCAGAGTGTTACCGAGTACCAACTACATCCATCACCTCCTCATGCCAAATATGTAAAGGAAGATCGGGAAGTCTCACCCACACAGGGTTTGTGTATACGACATGGAAACTGGGTCAAAGTCTGGAAATGACAGTTTCACAAAAGGACTGGCTCTAATGACTCTTTCTTCCATTTGGTTTCTGAAAATAACCTATGAAAAGACCTTTTTTTCATAAGTTTACCAAAATGTATATAGATCAGTTTGCAATGAGCCATATTGTAAGTGCTAAACTGTTTGATCATAATCCATTGAAACAACTGATAAGGCCTCTTTTGTTGTAGTAATTGTTACTGTCTTGTGTCATCTTGGAATAAACTTGCACCACCAGAGACAGTTAGTTCATGAATCAAGACTCCCAACATTTTAATACACACACAGGATGACACACATACACAGACACACATATGCTTTTTTCACATTTTCATGAACCAGATGTTTGGATGGCATTCTGTACAGGGAACCGAACACTACCCTAAAAGTGAGACATCTCCTAAATGGAAAAATTTCTGTGAAGAGGTTTGGATGATGTCACTTTGAGAAGGCATTAATCCAACTGTGGATTTTCTTAGATGTTGGAGGCTAAAATAGATGGAAAATCAAAAGCTTGCATGATCCCAAGAATGGGATGAACAGGGAGATAGGTACTTGGTTTCGGTCTTATGGTGCTAGTCTACAGAAGGGATGAATGCCAAATGAATCAAAACATAAACTAGGCCATAAATAAAAGAAATAGTAGCATCACCTCCTTAACCACTGCATCCAACACATTGAAATATCTGAGATGCACGCAGTTTAGCAAAACTTCGAAAAAAACAATAAGTAACCAACCCTTATTTTGAGCAAATAGGTCAAGGAAATTTCCTAACACTTCAATTGAACTGACTATATAGCACTTAGCTTAAGCTAAGGTCTCAAGCATGCAATTCCAATTTCAGATTGGAGACAAAAATGACTAAACCAACATGCAACTTATTATCTTAAACTAGAAATAAAAAGCCCTCTCTTAGAAAAACAAGAATCATTGGATCTAAAGAAGGCTGCCTCTCGCCAAGAAAGTTAGGAGCTAAAGATTGGATAAAATTTAATAATAATGTTCAAAATTAAGGTCCCTCTACTTGTACCTTAAGGTGGTCACATTTTATTTATTTAGCTTGTCATGCTTTGAGAAGAGATAATTTCTTGTTTAGCCTTCCAAAGGTCAGATGGGCATTTGTACCCTTTGATCTTTGAGACCACTTTAGTAAGACTCTTTCATGAGAAAATTTGGTTTCTCCTGACTAAGCAGGCAACATAAATTTTGGTGTTTGTTTGGCCCCATCTTTAGTGAAAGGTTTCTATGTAGTTAGGA
The DNA here is from genome assembly GCA_027924585.1 of Larix kaempferi. Classification (NCBI taxonomy): domain Eukaryota; kingdom Viridiplantae; phylum Streptophyta; class Pinopsida; order Pinales; family Pinaceae; genus Larix; species Larix kaempferi. Next base: position 4,515,618 of record BSBM01000986.1, on the reverse strand, counting down.
TGAGTTATCCAAATATTCGGCTTTAACAGAACGAACCCAACTTAATCTCACTTATGGAGCAGCACTGTTTCCTCTCTCCATATGAATTAACATTCAATGGTGATAAATAACCAATTGTTGAACCCATAGTGAAGGTTCCCACAACTAAAAGGAAACCATTTTGTTTCAAAGCATCAACTGCCTGAGGAAAACCCACACCTTCAGAAATACAGAAGGCAAATGGGAATCATAAAATTCCAAAAAGATTTGAAGATGATCCGATGAAAACCAATTTCCTCCAGGGGAAGCATGCCTCCAACATTTCATAATGCTCCAGTAGTTTGTACTGTTCCCCTGTTGCTTCTCCTCTGTTGTTTTGATTTCATAAGTTCTTTTCTTGCAGGTGAAAACTCTTGAGTTGGAAAAGGTATTCATGCAGCGAGATTTAGCTAGGCTAATGGAACTGACCAAAGAAGAGAAAGAAAATGCAAATACCAGAAATACCAGCTTGAACATCTAAGAGAAAACCCTAAAAACAGCAGTGAATGAGCAGGTAAGGTTCACACCTGTTTTGATACCATGTTGGGATGACAAACGAAAGGAGTGGCAACCCAAAATTCTGCAGTAAAAGGAAGAAAATCCAACACTAAGGAAGTGTGCTAGAGAGACAAACATGCCCAAGCATGAATGTGCTATATATTAGATGTACACATGCACATAAAAGAGAAAATGTGACAGCCACTAGACAACGCCAAAGGTGTATTCTCGGTAGGTATAAAACAATTGTATTAGAGATCTTGAGCTGAATGATAAAAGATGATTTACAAATGAGGTTTGAGTTGTGTATTGTAGGGTATCCACCCACGAGGGGTTATTGGGCTACATAAGTAGGGTGCACTACCCAAGAAAGTTACCCTAAGTATCAAAGTTGACTAGGTTGGCCTTAACCATCGCCTAGTAATATAGTAGATGATGGCCTTAGCCATAATTAATTCCTAACTAAATAAGTAAATGACACAATATGAGATAGTCGTGGCTAGATGTGATGATTATACCATTCTTAACAACCTTGGTAAGATTGATGTTTATTTTGAACGGCTTCTTCCAGCGTTCAAAGCTGCATTGGTTAGTATGTCTGAAAATAATAGTATAAATAGAATCATCTCAGAGTGAATCACCAACCCCCTAAAGAGATTGAAGATATGGGAATTTCACCATACCAAGAAATAGTAGAAGTATGTAACAAACTAGTTCTATTTCACCATTCATGTTTTTGGTGAATTCTCAATATTTTATTTTTTATTATTTTTATATCATATATATATATATATTGCCATCCCAAACTGGTCATCCTCTGAAAATTTGTGGGATGTCCTCTAGCCATTCCAGTCACCCCTTCCTCTGTACCCCCCCCCACCATTCCCCTGTTTCGGAAACTCGTGCAACTTAGGATTTGCAAGTCTGAGTTGACTGGGCACAGTCTGGTAGTGCTTGTATCTAGAATTTAGTTCTAACTTCTATGTGATGTTCCTAATTGAAGAAGCAGAAATGCTTGTTTGTAATGCATTGAGAAAATAATCCATGATCTCAACCATTGGTTATGTCGTGAATATTTGTGAGAGATTGCACCTTAATTGATTTCAATAGCAGAACAAGATGCTCCAATTTGTTTTGAAATTTGATAAGTTAACTTCATTGGATAGTTGATGTTGATTGAGAATGCCTTTGTGAAGTTCTTTAAACTTAAACAAGAGTATATTATTGGGTGGAAATTTTAAGACAGTCATGTGATTGTTTTAATTTAATTTGTTGCAAGTTCTCATAAAATATTGGACATTAGAATGGCATAAGAATCAACTTCTTACAAGCAAACAGCAGAAGCATTCTTTGAAATTTATACCTTAATTGCTGGAAAGGACCATCATTCAGATGGCCTTTTTGCAACAGTTTCTGGACTTTTGTGTTGTTTTATGTTTGGGTTTGAACAATTTCATGGTGCAGAATTGTATTGTTTTGTTTTTGGTTTTGAACAATTTCATGGTGTAGAATTGTGTATGAACTATTAAAAGGATAATTTGAGATCAGGCTTGGATTTTAAGAATCATGTATATATGCTTTTGTTTGTCATTCCTAATTATGGACCTTTCTGTATGTTGTTTCTGGTAGTAACAAATTAACAATTCTCTTCGTTTTAGAAGATCCATGAAATGCGGTGTCAATTTCTTTAGAAAAGTTTGATGTTTTGCATTTATATCATTCTCGTGGGACCTATTTGCTCAAATCCCCTTTAAACATAATGAATGCTATATTTTAATATTTTCTACCTCAAACTGTCTCTTATGTAATTCTTCGAATGTTTGTTTGCAGCGTATTTTCCTATTGAAATTTCTTTGTGAGGAAGCCCTAAGCTCAATGACAATTCATGAACATCTTGATCACTGTACAGAGATTTCGTTGGATCTGCAACATAAATTATGCTCTCTTACTACAGAATGGAGAAATCTAAAAGCAAAAGAAGAAATTCTGGTCTTCCAGGCCACAAAGCAAAGTGCCAGAAGAGTTTGTACAACTGATCAGAATACTATGGAAATTAGATAGATGGCTGCTTCTGTCACCATGGAGGAAGGGACAAAATATGAAGTTGTCTATGAAAATGGACAAAAGATCTCCAAAGCTCTATCCACTAATAGTGGACTAGGTGGAAGCATGGAATTGGATCATGGAATTCAGGGAAATGGCTTAGTTGATGTGGATAAGCATCTGAATTATGCATATTCACCCAATGAAACTGGAAAATTACTGCTTTTTCATAAAAAGGACTCTGTGCCTGTTTGTAATGTACTAGTAAGTGGACAGGAAACCCATAATGTGCCAGTTCAGGAGAGCTGTGTTGCAGGAAAAGAGCAAATGATGGAAAATGTATCACAGGGAAAATCTTCAGAAAATATTGATACATTTAGTAGGAAAGAAACACATCAAGTTGAGAGCATGACAGGTCAGCTAAATGGCATTGGTGGAAACGGTCCAAAGAGTAGTCTAGACCAGCGGCTGTCTGTTTCAATGCCTAAAGAATAGAATATGGAATGCTCATTTGGGAGCAGTGGCAAGTACCTTTCTCAGGCTGATGAATCACTTTGTCATGAATTTATTGAGAAGAAAAAAGAGGTAGCGCAGGCAGGCCCAGATTTAAATTTAACGTCAATTGTGGAAATTGGAGTACTTGATGTCCCTTATTTAAGGGTTGAACAGCCAAATGATGAACATGTTGGGCTTATGGATGTTGATTACATAAGTGTTCGTTTATCAACTCAGTCAGCAGAAGAGTCAAAAGCTAAATATGCTCATTTGGATAGGGGAATTGCAATTCATGGTACTGAAACTCTGTTTCATCCCTCTAAATGTCCGGAAATACACAATGTTGAATCAAATTTACAATCCCCTATACAGAGCGCCATTCATATTTTGCAAGAAAATATCATCAGTCTAGAGGCCCAACTCTCAAAAGCCAGTGTACGAAGAGAATTTATGGGCAGAGATGGCATAGGTCGATTGTACTGGGCCTTAAGTAGGCACAGTAAGCATCCTTGGCTAGTGGTTGAAGTTCCACAAGCACAGAATAAAGGGATATCTGTTGCAGAAAATGAGAATGTTACAGGTAGTTGGACGAGGCCTTGCGAGGGAGAAAGTATGAATGTTTCATTTCATTGTGAGAACAAGCTATTGCCAAATACCTTTGGTAAGATTTCATCTGGGGAAGTGATGGAGCTAATTGAGAACAAGTGCAAGGAACCCCAACAAAAGTCTGGAGGAGGAAATGTAGTTGCTTCTACGTGGGTTTCGTATGAAACTGAGGCAGAAATTGAGGAGCTCCTCAGCTGGTCAAGAGACAAACACCCAAGAGAGAGAGAACTGAAGGCAACCATTTTTCAGTGGCAAAAATTAAGATCTCATCAATCAAAAAATGCTGTGTACAATGATATTCAAATGTTTCAAGTGAAGCAATTTAAAGATAATGCAAAATGTGGCATTTTCCCTAGTACTAAGGCTGCTTTGCTTCTGGAAAAGAAATTTGGTCCTTGTCTAGAATCTGAATCTTCCGAAGTTCCCAAGCGTCGTGGGAGGAAACCAAAATTTCAGAATGATGAGAGAATGTATCGGTGTGAATGCTTGGAGCCTGTGTGGTCATCCCGAAGTCATTGTCTATCTTGTCATCGTACATTTCGTTCTATTTCAGAGCTTCAGACACATAATGAGGGAAAATGTGCATTTAACAGAGCTTCAGTTCAGGAGGAGGCTACAGAGAATGATGATGTAACTCCAAAGGTGAAGAGATGAAAACGTGAAAGCGGTCACTCACAGGCAGTTTGTGTCTCTGAGCTAATGGAGACTGCCTCACAGACTCCAAATAAAAGTGGCAAGTCACATCTATCTTCAAAGTCTGGTAAATTTAAAAAGTAAAAAGTCACGAGTAGTCCATATGATTTGACATAGATATGCAAGAAATTTATAGTCCCATGTTCAAATAAATATTTAGTGCATGGGATAGGCTTGATTGCCTCTAATGGTATAGCAAGCATTGTTTCAGCACCTTATTATTCTCCTTCTCTTGATCCAAGTCTCATGATCTGCGTTTCCAAACAAGGTGGAGATCAATTAGATCCCTCTGCACCCAACCATTCAACTCTTGATGTTGTATCTATATATTTAGGAGTGAGTTAATAAGTGGACAAACTCCATTTTCCAGGTAAGTTTTTTTTTCGGCACAAAGTTCTGCCTGAGTGGCTCATTTGTTTGAAATTTTGACTATCTGGTACAGTATTTTAAACCAAAATCTTCATAGACAGTTCCATGGTCAAGTTCAAGGGAACTATAACTTTCAACAACATCTCTAAGAAATTTGGAGAATATTTTTTGTATTAAAGAGATTGAGTTTATTCACTTATTAACTTACTCATTTTATTTTCACTTTTTTATTTGAATTCAAATTGCAATAGGTAAACCAAAAATAAGATCCATATGATAAACTTTACCCTGAGTACCATCCTCAAAATGAGGGGAAGTTCCAGGGAGGTTTTCCCCAGGAAATTTACCTGGAAAAAAAATGACTTAATTGTTACCAAATACTTGGAAATGAAGACTTTCATGGAATCTGAGATCATTTACAGGATAAACACCAGCAGGGCTGCAACCTATTGTACAGATTTCAGTTAGTCAAAAGGACCCATGTTCAAATGCAAATAGAGTTTCATACAGACAACATTGTTTTGATTACCAGGCTTTCCAGAAAATAAAGGGAATGAGGGAGACGAGGTTGACAACAATCCACAGATAACCATATGATTCAATGGAACTTGAATTTGAGCTAGCATGCCCAGGGTGAAAGTGATGTGGGTTTATTGCTGCTATTTACTGCCCAGAATTGTTCTAATGTGACTATTTACTGCTGCAACTATGCCCAGGCTTGCCTAGATCTGAGATTCATTATTGTTGGGAGGCTGAAACATCCGCAGAAATGCCCAAATTATGCCTAGGTTGAAGGATTAGGTTGTTAGAATACTTTAACATGCGCATAGGATACCTAGAAACTGTGCTCCTAATTGATCTTTATAGCTGTAAGTGACCTTTTAGCTAATGCTGTTTGATGTAGAAGACAATCCTGGGGATGCTTTGTGGCTGGCTAATGTTAAAAAGCCCTTTCTTCAACTCAAAATATATGTATTCCTTTGCTCTGATATGTGTTGGAAAGAGTCCCTCTGTAAATCCAAAATGCCCCTGTATTTATTGGTAATAGGTACCATGTAGAAAAAAAATATAGCGACAAGTAGTATTTAGATGTTTTTTTATTTTACTATTGAGTTTATTTAGATGAAAGTACTCAATTCATTTTTCCTTTTGCATGTAGCTAATAAAAACAATGAAGTGTATGGCTAAAGAAAATAGAGAACATTACATAGTTTGGGTTTCCCTGGGTTGGTCTGTAGGTATTCAAGAATCAGATGAACCAAAAGTCTAATATCCTTATTTGGTTTTCAGAAAATCTAGCAAAGATGACTTCAGATGCAGTTAAACATTACAAGGGAAGATGGAGAAAATGATGAGAAAAATGGTGCAAAGGATGTTTGGGAGGAAAGGCCTGAAAATTCAGGTACTTCACTTGGTTTAATGAATGTGAATGGAAGTTACAGAAATAATCTCCATATTGTTTTAATTTGCTGAGAGAACCAAAATTAGAGTGCAGTATTTAATCTTCAGGTTGTTTGCAGTTTCCAAGACAAGTTATGATCATGAAGGTGAAAGAGGTTCATTCTACTGCCATGACATTTATAATTCATACTGCACAAAATTTGGAAGCCAGTTCACAAGAAAATGTATGAAATATAGCAATATTACTTCAAAGATGGGAAGAGAGAATGTATTGTGTCAGAAAAACATCCTGCCCTTTGATTTACATACAGTTGTTCATGTGCTTGTGAGTTGAGTGAAATGCCAAAAGCATGTGTGGCCACAGACCAACATGCAGGAGTTTCCCTAAGTATGCATGTGGGATCAAGGTTTATGAACACTAACCAAGGTAGCGAAAAGAGGCCTTTGCCTTTGCATGATCTATATAATTATGCAGCCCCAGGTAATACCGCCATTCCTTTTAAAAATGAAAATTTTTCCATAAAAGTAACTGAAGTATGACTTTTAACATAGTCTTGTAGCTCCTTTATGAGACCTCTCTCTGCATATGGCCTCTTTCATATTATGATGCTGCTATGGATTCCCTAGCTTCTACTCGCACTTTAACCCATCTGGTGAAGGTTGTTAACTGTTCCACAAAGGAAAAGGTAATTACCAATTTGTTTGTGATGTTACCTCTAGAGTTTATGTGTGTTATATTTGAGATTGAGGTAGATATTTTGTATTCATGAGCCTCTAATTTGTTTTTGTCTTTGGTGAATGCTCCCAGGTCCTAAGGGTTGCTGTTTTAACACGGAAAAACTTGCTTTTCAAAGGGACATTTGCAAGTGAGATGGTGGATATTGGGTTGCCACAAATTGTGCAAAACTTAAAATCACAAACCTGGAGTGATGAGGTTGGAAATCAATTTCTCTTTTGAGTGACCATAAGCTTCATTATTTTAAAATTTCTTTTGGTGTTACAGATAGCTAATTCTTTTGAGGATCTTGAAATGCTAATCATTTTATCCATTTATTCGTACAGGATCTAGTAGAAGCATTGAATTCTTTGGAAGAAGGGTTGAAAGATAGCATTAAAAGGCTAAGTTCTTTTGACAAGTATAAACAAGAAGTTCTTCTAGGAAATCTTGATTGGTCCCCGATGCATAAGGATCCAGCATTCTGGTGTGAAAACATCAAAAAATTTGAAGATAATGACTTACAGGTATGTTCATGGTAGTTTTCTACACAAAACCTTTTTATAGTAAACTCAGACACTATGTTGAGTGGGAAGCCCCTCCCACTCCTACTCCTTGTTAGCACTAATTTCCACATTTGTAATAACGATCCAGACCTATGAAAGTCAGCAATGGAAATTAGTACGACTTATAGGAAAATTCACCCACTTTGTCATCGATGAACCTCCTCTCCGTTTGGGTTGGTGCATGTAGATTAGGGGGGTGTCCCTAATCTTTGAATACTGTCCAACTTATAAATCTGCAATGTAAACCCATATAACATTAGAAAATAATGATCATTGGCTTGCAATTAAGCTACCAAAGGGATAAAAAAATAGTTTACTGATTTTTTATGATGGAAATTCCTACATGCAACAATTTTAACGGTAAATGAATGGGAGAAAAGCGCTCTAAATGATAGTTAATCATCAAAATAAAGAGAAAAGTTATTTTAAGATAGATTGGCACCTCTGCTTATTTTCATTTATTCATAACTTTGTATTTATATGGAGACTCCGGCTTGGTGTGTCCAATGTTAATATCTCACTCCTTACATTTTCCTACGGGCATCTTCTAACACTGTTGGCAGGCATCTTTTCCATAAGCTGGCGGACATTTTTCATCATGCCAACGGGCATTTTTCTTCATGGTTGCAGGCATTTATTTAGTTGGAAATTTTATTCTCATATCAATCCATAAGGAATTCTATTTAAGGGTGCTAGCTCAATGGTAGAGCACCTGCCTTATAGGCAGGAGGTTGGTGGTTCGATTCCACCGTGCCCTATTTATATTCTGAAACCACTAAACATAGATAAATGACTAAAAAAATGACCAAAATTTGCATATAAACGACCACCAGTACAACGTGAGAGATAAGTGACAAAAAAAAAGGCCAAAATATGCATATAAATGACCACTTTTGAGTTGACGACCGTTGGTAGCAAATTAGTGGCCATTTATCACGTCACAAAAAATGTGGTCATTAATTGTGACAATTAATGATTAAATATATTACCAAATTAATGACCAAATATATGAACACAAGATAAGCTATAAATGACCAAGCTAAATATGACCACATTTTTGGTCGCGTGATATATGGCCACTAATTTGCTATCAGTGATCACCAACTCAAAAGTGGTCATTTATATGCAGATTTTGGTCATTTTTTTGGTCACTTATCTCTCATTTTGTACTAGTGATTTATGGTCTCAGTTAGCTTTAATCATTTATGAGGAGAAAGATATAGGCCTGCCAAAGCGGGTTTATGCACCAGTGGAAGTAAAAGTGACTAAGTAGCCTCAAGAGGATGCCGGCCACAAATCATAGGTTGAGATAAATGCCTGCAACATATGTCCACGGTGTATCCTGGTGGTTTGTCTACCCAACCATGGTCTCAGTTTGTCAAAAGAATCTCTGAGGAAGAAAATATGGATCTGCCAAAAGTAGGAAAAGTATTAATTTGCATGTTGAGATTAAAAAATGGCTAAGTGTTGATATGCCCACAGTGAGGGCTTAATATGTCCGCAGTAGGAGCTAAAGAGAACCCATGAAGGTCTGGAAGGTTCCCACAAGGAGGCTTATGTGATGCCTGCAAGATGGGTCTAAAGGAAAGGGGTGATGCTCGCATGCCCGCAAAGGTGGGTCCACAAGGGAGGAAAAGTAATGCCTGCAAGGGCTTATGGTAAGCCTGCAGGCGCTTAAGAATGCCTACAGGGCTATATGATGCCCGCAGAAGAGGATAGGAATGCTCATAAGGGCTAGAAGATGCCCGCAAGGTTTTCCCATGACCACAGGGAATGAAGCTAAGCCCGTAGGTGTGAAAGAGAGATGCCCACAATAGAAGGTGGAGCCCACAAACAAGCATGCCCTCAGGGGTTTGGAAATGCCCACAGTGGGTGAGATTAAATAGATAGTGCCCGAGCGCTAAGGAAGAGGAAGACCAAAGGAATAAGAGCGCGAACCAAGCACTCAATATTTGAGGTGCTAAGTCCCTCAACAGGAATATCGGCTCATGATCAATTAAACCTATGTCCCAAGGAGATAGTGCATCGTGATGATTCATGGAAGATTAAATATCCTCACCGAGCCGTTGGCACAAAACTGCTAGTCTACGTGGCATATTTTGATTGAAAACAAATCCCAAAATAAGTTTTTGAAACTACTTTTTATATGAGCCATTACCGACAAACCTACAAGGCACATTTTACCATTCCCACGCAAGCCGACAAGATGGCCTACACGGAAGAAAGAGGAAGATGAGGTGGACTCATAGGTTCGAACTAGACAATTACATGTGTCAGGTGGGTTCGGATGATGTCAGCTGACATCACCTGGAAAATCACCCAATGGGTTCACACCACTTGGCTAATTTCAAAATTCGAAGTTGTTAAAAGTGACAGAAATTCAAAATTTCCCTATTCTACTCTACAAAAGAGGAAATCGCCCACCTAAGCTTTACCACTGAAACAGATATTCCCAGTATAGAGGTCTACCTACTCGTCAACATCTAAACCCACTGGAAGTGAATCACCTATCCGACCAAGATCTCTGTCACCTATGGGACGAAAATGGAGACCTATACAGTAAAACAGACTATCAAGAAATGCTAAATCAAAAGAAGAATGAAGAAATAAATTATTTAGATGGGAACTTAAAGGGGGTTGTCGTGGTTTACCAATTGACTAATGAGTTTGAATTGTGGATGAATCTCAAGAATATTTCCAAACACCTGCCGCCTTATATCATGTGAACAATTCACAAATGTTGATTTAGCAGTTGACTCCATTAAGAATCATAAATACCCCATGTGAAATGAATGGCATCAAATCTCTAAATACCATAAATTCGCTCTACCACAAGCAAGGAAGTCATCTGGGAAGCCAACAAGGAATTCATTTGGGAAACTAGAATGACAATCATCTAGGCAGTCAGTAGGGAAATCATCTAGGAAGCCAGCAGGGCAGTCATCTAGGCAGACAAGAGAGCAACCAATTGTGCAGATAGTTCGACAATTGGTTGGACAAACACCAAAGCATAAATCCAACAAAAAAGTTTCGACTAAGAAGAAATGAGACCAATTGATACATTTAGGTAGTTATAAACAACATCCTAATAGTGTGAAAGGGACAAAAGGAAAATGATAGCTGGAAAGCCGTTAGAACAAACATAAGGTTGTTAACAAGGACTCCCTCCTATATAAGGAGAACTTGAAGAAGAAGAAAAAGATGGTAGATTTTTTTAGAGGGTCTCTTAGAGAACTGTTGAGTTGAGTTTTGGATATGACCTTTGTATACAGAGAATGCGCTGTAGATATTAAGATACCAATGTATACTAACACTGTATTCTCTTTGTAATTTTGTCTTCCTATTATGAATTTCATATATGTTTATGTCTATGTAAATTCTCTTGATATAATGAAATCTCTAAGCAGCAAGCTTTGCACCAAATTCATAGCATTGATATGAATGTATTCTGAGTACTATTAGTGGAATAGAGACTTCATGTTATGACCTATGTTCTTTCATCTATGTTCATTGTTGAAATAGTGATTGATGTTTTTTGTTGTCCAAATATATGAATGTATTGTCTTCCATCAACAAACATTAATCAAGTATGATTTGAATTTTTGTGTAAGTACTGAATTCTTCATTGCTCGGTATGTTTCTTTCACCCTGAATGTGTAAGATTTGCCTAAATGTAACATCACACACTTCTTTTTTGTTTCTACCTTCTCAATTCACCTTCACCTACATTTAATTGTTGAATATTCACCTCAAAATTTTCTAGAGCAGAATCCATGTATGAAAGTCTCTCCATCACATTCATATCTGCAATATTTCACACATAAAATCATCAACATCACACCACAATAAACATTATTCTCTAAATATGTAATAATTGAGCCTCATTATGCCCTAGCATAGTCCAAATTCATCCTTTAAACATCTTAGGGGATAACATACTCGTTTATAGTTACCGTGTACAAGCATCATATTAATAAAAATATATATATAATGTTTGTTGCAATCACTAAAAATCACTCATGGATTTTGACATGCATCATAATGTACATTTTTTTAGATGATTGGATGAAGATGTATATGACCCATATTCTTATCTATTTTCACAAGTGCACCATCCAAGTATGGATGTATAACTAACATTTCATATGTATAATCCTTTTAGATATACGAATAGGTTCATGGACTCACATATGGAAACTATATATCATGCCAAAAACCTCTTGATAATATTTGTAGTCCTAGAGCGAATATTATCTCTCTTTTTGAAATAATAGTCATAAACAAATATGTCAACATCCTCTAATTTTATCATGTATATGTGGGGGATGAAACAAAAAATATTATCAAAACATTAATAGAACATAAATTAAAATCAACATTAAATGAAGAAACACAATAATAAAAAGAAAGAAATAGTATCGACCGGAGAGATGGACTGATAGTTAAATAAGAAATTCAAAAAGGACCATGCTCAGTTATGTTGGAGATTGACTATTGTGGTGTTTCATTCATATGCTTAAGGTTTCATAAGATAGGGCACACTCTCAAGGACTACACGCTAATTTCACCCAAGAAGGTACGGGTCAAAAAAGAAGACATTCTTTGCCCCCAAAAGGAACCAATTTCCATTCTAGACAACTCTCTTAAGGAGGCTAAAATGATTCTAATAGTTTGGATGAGTTGGCAAAGAAAATCCCCTTGAAGATAATGGAAATTTTGCAGCTTATACAAAAGGTTACAAATTCATAATCCTTACAGGAGAATGGATGTGAAGCCATCAACAACTCACTGGGGTATTCTCCAGAAATAGTTATGTGCTTGTTTGATATAACTCCCTTAAATTTTCCACTAGATGAAGCTAGAATTAATATGGGAAGTTTGTGGAATAAAGATTAGGACCCCTTGAAATCTAGTCTCAAAGACGATGATATACAACCAGAGTTTCAACTGGAAGTGGACCCTCCACTTGGAGGTTTTTGTTTTCTCCACAAGCTAGACAGAGAGGGATCTTTGTTGGTCTCACCCAAGAAGGTGAACAATGTTTTGGTCTTAGATCTAATCCCTCTTGACCCAGATGTGAAGAATGTCCATTTAGTTTAAGATCATATGTATATCCCGAGGCATAGGAAAACATCCCATTTATCCTAGTGTGATGGGATCAAGGGGGGTTTATCCTTGAACCTAGGAAGTGATGCTAAAATATTGGGGAGGGGAGATGTTATTTCTTCTCTCGGGAACAAGATAAGGTAGTTACTGAAGCTAAATATGGGAAAAAAACACTCTATAATGAGCATACTTAAAGCATTTGACCCTAATGATGTTGTTTTCCCATGATTTGTATGTCATATAAGCTCATATTTGAATGTCAATGTGCACAATATTATATAATCGTCTGAACTCAACAGTGTTGTTCCTTTATAATTGTTGAGGCTTGGGAAGCACCTCCAAAAATATTTCCCTTAAATGACTAGTGGAAATACACAAACCGAATATTATTAGGTTGAAGGAAAAAATATGTGAGGGTGAGAGATTTGTCATAGAGCTAGTAAAACTCTTCCTGGGGTGGGATTTCTATTTCTTGGATGCTCGTGGAAGATCGAGAGGACTCGTTACAGGATGGAAATCATCAATGTTTTTCCAATCTAATTCATGGTATTTGTTTTCAAGACTAGCTTATATTCTTCATTCAAGGTAGATGGAAAAGGATATCACAATACTAAATGTATATGGCCCTTATTTGGATAGGTTCCATTACTCAAATAGTTTGTTTAACAATAATGTTTTAAATTCTCATGACATCATTCTAGGAGGTGATTTGAATTTTTCTGCGAGGTGAGCATAAATATTGGGCCCAACATCAAAGGCTGACTCTCTTTTAGACTATTTTATTTAGAATCTGGAGGAGAAAGGACTTTTGAATGTGCAACCAATCAAATTCTGGCCCACATGGTATAATAAGTAGGTTGGAAATGACGGGATTTCCAAATGAATTGATAAATTTCTTATTTCAGAAGGTATTTCCTATTACCATCTCGGGATAAGACAAGGGGTCAAATCGAGAGGTGAGTCAGAGCACTTCCCCATTTTTTGAGAATTGACTAAGACCAGAGACAAGCCTCCGAGCTCCTTCAAGTACAACCCAACATGGCCATTAGAAGAAAAATGTGTCTCTTTAATAAAAAAACATGGGTTCCTTTTGAATAATCTAGGTCAGAATCAATCGGGGCTAGTTAATTGCATCTAATCTCAAAAAGGCCAAAGCAAGGGTAATCACTTGGGATAAGGAAAAAATATTGAAAGATAACAAAGAAATGGTCAAAATGGAAACTAATATTGAAATGATATACTCCATGATTTGGCTGGATTTTCTTCTAATGATGACAACTAAGAGACAATTTCTCTCGAAGACAAGAAGAGGAAATTGCTAGGGGATAGAGAAGCAATGTGGAGAATAAATAGTTGGGTTATTTCAATATAAAGTGGTGATGAAAATACTAAGTTTTTTCATCAGTTCATGAATCACCTGAATAACGTGAACTCCATTTGGAATATTTGAGGTAGTGATGGTGTGGAAGCCATGGAAAATATCATTTTGAAGGGGTATACAGGGAAGATAATCAAGAAAACATAGACAATATCATTCGAATGACTTATTTCTTTCTGAAATTTGTATCGGAAGATGACAATGATAGAATTTTTTGAGGAGGTGTCAAAATTAAATATGAAGGATGTCCATCACTTTCAAAAGGACAAAATCCCTAAATCAGATGGGTGGTCGGTGTTAACACCAAAAAATTCCTAACCATGTCCATCCCCTAGTGACACCACCACATTCCTTATTTTCCCCATTAAATCCTTCACTAACCACTAAATCCTAAGTAAAAAACCCACAAATTGGCTCATAATTATTTTTCCCTCTCCAAAATATGGAAAAATGGCTTTATTCCCTCCCAAAAAATAAAAAATCCCTAGAATAAAGAAAATTACCCACAAAAAGGAAAAAAATAAAAAGGAAAAGGAAAAAGGGGAACAACATTCAAAAAGTCAAAAAAGGAGGGAAAACCCTAAACTGTCACCCAAAACCAAGAGCCAATTACATGGTTTGCCTAATACCACGAGCAAGAAACATAGGGAAAATATTTATATAAATAAATGGTGAAGGATCTCATTATACAACAATTCACTTGTTACCTTACCGTCACTTTGCCGAAATTTCACCAGAAACCCTTGAAGCCCCCATTTAACTTCTCGTTTCACGCATTGTGAATTTTTGCTGCCATAAGTGACACTTGTGTGGAGAAAAACCCGAAGTTGCTTGGATACCAAGGACTCGCTGCTTCAACCCTTTGCAAGGGCCCTCTACTCTCTCCTTTTGAGGTAACCCAATTATTGTATTTTTTTCATTTATTCAATAAAATAAAAAAAAAATGATTTCCCTACTCTCCCTCATGTGTGAAAGAACCAAAAATATTTAGTTTAGTTTTGCTTTTCATATAATTTATTAATGCAAATCATATAATTTTAATTTTTATTTATTTTTTATTTACTACATGCATGCACTCTTAGGATATCTCATCATTCACTTATGTACTTTGCATGCATGCATCCACATGCTGCCCAGTCATCAGTATGGTACCTCCAGCACCTAGTCCTTAATCTCCCAACACTCGAGAGTTACTTTCCACTTAGTTTAAGCCCTCCTAGCCTGTCATGTGCCCAGTTCTCACCTTCCACTAAAGAAGGGCGCCTTTCTCACCTACCAGTCCAGTTACACTTCAGTTATCACTCAGATTTACCTCCGATTGACCCATAACTGATGTTATCACTCCGATTGACCTCCGAAGAGACATGACTGGCATTTCTGAGTGTAGTTAACTCCTCATGCACCCTCCACTGATTCTCCATCCCTAGATTAGTTCCACTTACCATCAGTTACACTTATTATAGTCAGTTAGACTCAGTTTGATACCTGTTTGACCGTGACTTGTGCATTGATGACCACCACTGATTGATGATGAGGACTCCTAGTTGGAGCCAAGCTATGCCATTTAGTTAATTCGAATGACCTCCTTGGTTATTTCAAATTTCTCACTCATTGTGACAGTATTGTATTGTATTTTTCACCCTTATTGGGATATTGAGCACTAATGCATGTTCTTGCACATTTTACACCATATTTTCTGAGTTTCATCTATTGTGATTGATTTACTTATTCATTAGATCTGCTGTGACTAATTTTACATGGTATCAGAGCCATTGTAGGGACAATATCTCTCTTCTATAGGTGTTCTACATGATGATTTGAGTGAATTTGCTCAATTTTGAAGAAGTTTTAGTATTAAATATCTCATGTGCATTCGCTCATGTGCATGCAAAGCTGAAAAAATACTCCAATCCACTCTAGAAGCTTGAGTTTTCCACATAATTCCTGGATTTGATACATTGGACCCATTCAACATTGCTTGATCTCCAATCCCAGGTGTGATGCAACTCTAAAAGGGTGGATTGTTCGACCTTACTGTTCTTGTTTTGATTGTGATTTGCAGGTTAATCTTCTCCATCAAGTGCATTCGCTATCTCTTGATTTGCAGGTTCTTCCTCAAAGATTGCACTCATTTTTAGTGATGGACTCCTCTTATTCAAATCCTATGCTAACTCCTTTCAATTATTTTGATTGGAAAGATGACATGGAGATAATATTGTGCTCAAAAGGGTACTATAGAGTCACCATGGGCCTCGAATTGGAGCCAAACACTCTCATTGAAAAGTAAAAATACTTCAACAAGCTTGATGAAGCTTATGGTCTTCTTTGCCTCTCCATCTCCAAGGATCTTCACTTCCATCTCAGCGGATTGAAGTCTCCAAAAGCTATATGGGAGCAACTTGACAAACTTTTTGGCAAGCAGGACGAGCTTAGAGCTTTTCAATTAGAGAATGAATTGATTGCTCTTAGTCCTGAGACTTTTGAGACCATCAATGAGTTTTTCACAAGATTCAAGCACTTGTCATTGTAGTTGAAGAACGGTGGTGTTGTGAAAGAGGATAAGCAATTGATCCTCTCCATTACCACAAGGCTTGGGAAATATTACTCAGTATTTGTCTCTACTTTCAATTCCGGTCGGCTAACTACCCTGAATTGGAAGATGCCTACCTTGAATGCCTTCATTGAGTCTGCAACCAGGCTTAGTGCTATGGGCACCTGCTAACTAGTAGCAGCAGTTTCACTAGATGAGACAAAGGAGGTAGTTGCACTAGAGGTTGGTTGTTCAATCATGGGAAGAACATTTTCGGGTGCTGCGGGGGCATTGGGATCATAGTATGTGAGTTGGTCGATTTTGACGACGCGTCCCTCGTGGGGGAACATCATGGTGCGAAAAACGGATGAGGCGACCGCTTTCATGGCGTACATGTAACTGCGGCCGAGTAAAAGGTTATAATCAAGCTGGGCATTAATGACCTCTATGTCAATGAGCACAGTTTTCCCACCTAATTGGACGGGGACCTTGGGTAGTAAACCTTGAGGTTGAGCTGACCGGCCGTCGTAGGCCCGCAATGCAGTGGTGGATTGCTGGAGAGTAGGGGATCCCAACTTCTGCCAAACAAATGTGGACATGACGCATGTGGAGGCACCTTCATCGATAATGCACCGATGGATGACAAGATTCCGAACAGAAACGGAAACTTGGAATGCTAATGAGGAAGGCAGTCGTGGTTCAGACTGGTCTGAATCAAATGCGATCAGCTGTGAATCATTGGGGTCAATGGCACCAATGGCAGAGAGTAAAGTCTTGCGCTGTGAAGGACAGTTTTTCAAAACTTCTAAAGCAGACATGGCTGCAGGAGACTGGGCTAAGTCGTCTACGATGTTGTAATTCGACGCAGCCCGAGCATTGGGATTATTGTTGATACGACAAAGTGGGAAGAGAGGTGCTTTGGAAGCGCCATCAAGTGGAGCCGGAGGTATACGTAACGTTTGATCTGTGGGATTAACGTTAGTGTTTTTGTCGGTGGGAGGGGCTTCAGAGGTGGAGCCATATTGGTTCCATCGGGTTTGGATATTGACGTCGGCCGTGGACATCATCAATAAGTGGTGAGTGCCTGAATCAACCATGGGTTGATCAGGAGCGGCGTAAGTGATTTGTTGTGGTTTCACGTTGCCCTGTGGGGGGGCTAACGGCTGAGTGTTCACCACCCCTTGTGTTGGAAAAGGGTTTTGTAGCACCAACGGCTGTTGTTGAGGTGGTGGAGGGTTGGGTGGCGGCTGAGGAGCCGCCTGCCCTTGACGATGGGCGTCATCTGTCCATAGTTGTCGAGCTCGCTCCAGATGTGGGCAAGCGTGGGTATAGTGGCCATAGACACTGCAAATGGAACAAGGATGGTTTGTTCGTAAATTAGCATTTTTGGTTTGCTTAGGTGGCCGATCAGGATTCTGGTGAGCAGGCGCCGCGTTATTGTTTTGCGGAGGATGGGTAGGTTGTGGAGCTTGGTTATGGTTTTGGTTGTTTCCACGGTTACATCCTCTTCTGTGGTTTGGTTGCCCACCCTGGTTGCGTTGGTTATTTTGGTATTGGGGCTGTTGTTGTTGTGCGTACACATGCCCTTGAGCATTGGGGGGATTCTGGGGAGCCGCAGGTGCGGGAGCAGGTTGCGGTGGGTAGTATGCAGGTGGAGCTGGAGGTGGTCCAATTGCCTGTTGGGGTTGTTGGTACCCCTGAGCTATTGGATGTGGTAGATTAGCTGGTGCAGTTTGCTGTGGGTACTGCAACGGTTGTGGTGAGAACTGAATGGGGTTCTGTGTAGTAGGTTGAGCATAGTATGTAGGAGGTACATACGCTGATGGCGTTTTCCCATAACAATGTTGTGGACAAGAGGGTCCATGAATGTGATGGGTCTGGTTTGTTGGAGCATAAGAAGTTGTTGCTCCGGAACTGGATGTAGCCCTAGAGAGGTCTGGGGCGGGCATGGTGCTCACCATGCTGAAAGGTTTAGGTTGCGGGGTGATTTGGCCAATGATGCCATCAGCGGCATGTGATGCCCCCGGTGCGTCACCACGTGAAGAGTCACCTCGTGGGGCGTCAGGTATGATTGTGTATAGATAACCCGATTGGGCGTAGATGAGATCAAACTGTTGGGCTTTGAGGATGGCCTCTTCTTCAGACTGGGGTCTTTCAGATGCCACATCCTTCGCAATAAGAGGGAGGAGGGATTTTAGAAACCAATCTAAAAAGATACGGTCGTCTAATTCAATTTTGCAGAGGCTTCTGCGTCGACGTCACTCATGAATGTGGTCAGTGATGTGGGTGGCCGTGGTTTGTCTGCAAGACAGTAGGATCTCAACGCCCGCATCATAGCAGACAGGTAACTGAAAAAACTGGAGGAAGGTCGAGGCAAGGGAGGTAAAGGTTGCATGCGTCCCATGGGGCTGCTCGATATACCACTTGGCTGCAGAGCCAGTGAAGGTGCGTTGTAAGAGCCGAAGGCGGATTGAGTCGTCCACTATGGAGTTGGAGGAACACCATAAATGGAAGGACATGATATGGTTCTGGGGGTCTTTCCCTGCCTTACCCTCAAACTTAGGGATGTCAGAGGGAAGTTTAGTGGGCATATGGGGCCACGCAGGATCATGTCTGATGGGGTCATTTGTTAGCCTAGCTAAGTATGGCAGGTTCAGACTTGCCATGTATGGTAGGCTAGCAGGTGTGGTAACTGGAGCGGGGACATGCCTAGCCATTGTGGTATGGTGTAGGGGTCCAGTAGTGCCTAAAGGTATGTTAGGTATGGAGGGTATGTGCCCTCCAATAGGTGTAGTCTGGTATGGGCCAGCGCCTCCAAGTGCAACATGGGTTACACTTGGGTTGGGAATAGCAGTGGGGATTCCTGGGATAGGGTTTGTGGAAACCAGAGGGGGTGTGACCCCTATGTTGGGTATACCCGTGACAGGTGGTGGCCCTGTGTTGGGCATTCCTAAATGTGGAGTGTTACCCAAGTTGGGCATACCCAGGGGGGTGGTAGTTGCCATGGATGGCACCACCACAGAAGGGTCTGTAGATGTCTCTCCTATGGTGCTTGTAAACAATGGATCAAATGGTGTTCCAGCCATAATGGTGGTTGGTGGTAACTCTGTGGGTTTTTCGGATTCTACCTCCAAATCAAAAGTGAAGTGAGGTGTGTCAGAATCGGATGACTGTGTAGTTGATTGACGATGTGTCGAATCAAGGGATAAGGCTCTGCGTCCGTGACGTGGAGAGCCAAGTGGACTAAACTCTGGGAGTTCGCCCTATAGACGACGAGAGCGTCTAAAATTCTCAATGGTGAGAATGAAGGTTTTTATGTAAAAATTTGTTTAAGTATCAGGTGGTGATATATCTTAAAAAAAAAAAAAAAAAAAAAGACTCAAAACCCTAATGCAACCAAGGGTGCAAGAAGGGGAGTGAAAAAAGAAGTCTCTCAGGCCAAAAATCAATCCTCAAAAAAGGCACTTATTCTAGCAGCTGTGCTACAATAAGTGGAGGAATGCAACAACTGGTCAGAATACCAACATGCAAACGGCTTCTATAAAAAATAGGTGTAACTAGACCAAGGGTGGGTTGAATCATGCAAACACCTAATCTAAAAGTATTGTGACTCAAACAGACGATATCCTCTGCAAGGTGATGAAATCCAAGTCAGACAATATGAATGTTGAGACAACGGCTAGATATCCCCCTACCGGGAGGGACACCGGGTAATCAATCCTAAAGACAGGCTACTAGGATACTCCGTTCATGACGCGTCGAGAAAAGGTAAATCTGCCGTTTGGTCCTTTGATCGCAATATCCCAATACAGGGATATCCCGAGAACTGCGAATGGTAGCCCTTCGGTTACTGAATGGATTTCGGTATTCCACTCAGGCTTCCGGAACCATCCTCGCGACTTCAACCCTCCTAAGGGAGAGGCCTTCCCACAAACCGGTTGTGACCGCGCCAAAAAGTACTAAGATATTTTAGCTCCCTAATTGGACAACTTCTATGTCTCAGATGTAAGAACTGAGGGGTGTTATTGGAACACCTATCCCCCCAATACTACCTAGCTACAAGAATTCTTTTAGTGTTCCCCAAGTGGGGTTAAAAGTGTGTTCAAATTAGGGTACGTTTTAAGGCTTAGTTCAATTAAGTGATCGTGTGAGTGCACGTGAGGTGTTGTAAACTGAACTTGAAAAAATTAAATGCTTTACAGGAAATTTTCAAAAAATAAAGGATTTTTCGAAAATAAAAAGCAAATATTTATGACTTTTTCACTAAAAGGAATTTAAATGCTTTTCAAAAAATAACTCAAAAAACAAAGGATTTTTTGGATTTATGAAAGCAAATAATAGACTTCTTTTTAAAAGAAATAAATGGATTTCTTCGTTCAAGAAAAATTGCTATGGGCAAGATTTTAAAGAAGTAAACAGGGAAAAAATTTGAATCTAGATGAAAATGCAAAATGAGTCTTTCTTTCACTTTCTTGAAAATTTTTAAAAAGACTTCTAGATATGCCTTTTAAATAGTAGAATTTTTTTTCAAAGCTGTAAAATATGCAGAATTTAATACTGTAAAAAATGTGCTATGGGCAGAAAGTACAGTAAATTTTTTTTTTTTTTTTTTCAAAATCGGGATGGCCGAATGAAAAATTCAGCCGCACGGGTTTTAACAGAAAAGCCGCGATGGACCGCGCGGGTTTTTGTCGCACAGTCGCGCTGGACCGCACGGGTTTTGGACGCACAGTCGCGATGGACCGCGCGGGTTTTAGCCGCACAGTCGCGATGGGCAGCGCGGAAATTGGCCGCGAAGCCGCGGTGTGCAGCGCGGAAAAATGCAGAAAAGTCGAGATGGACCGCGCGACTGTCTGGAAAAAAGCCGCGATGGACCGCGCGACTGTCTGGCAAAAAGCCGCGAGGCGGAAGCCGTGCACGGAAACCGAGAAATGAACCCGAAAATTGAAAATTTCGGGCTGTTAATGGCAATTTATGGGGCCAAAACTCAGAGCAGCAATGGATCTGCTGTCTAAGATGGCAGATCTATGGATCTAAAGGTTGAAAACTCATAAAAAACTAAGATTAAAGGCAAAACTAGAGATCTATAGTTCAAACCAAAGCGGAGTCGCCAAAAACTGTTGGCCCGGTTTTGCAACCAGGCTTAGTGCTATGGGCACCTGCTAACTAGTAGCAGTAGTTTCAATGGAAATAAATAACAATAAACTAATTAAACAAGACTATTCATGGATCTAAGCAAAGATATTAAGCAAATAACAAAAATAATTTAAAATCAAGAACAAGACAATGTGAAATAATAAATTTGTATTGATAGAATGGGGCAAGCAAGTGCTTGCGGAATCAATACCTCTAATGGTGAGGTCGAATGGCTCCAAGGATGAGCAACTCCAATCTCCAATGGTCTCTTCTCCAATGTGGTTTGCAATGGCTAAAATGCTCAGGGGAGATTTCAGCAGCATAAGGATGAGATAATGGATGGATGTGAAATGAGGAGCCCCTACCACCTTTTTATAGGTTTTGGTGGTGGGGAATACCATTTGTGGTTTTGTGGAAACCAAATGGTATTGACCAACATGGTTTAGGTACTTTTCCCTCCTTTTTCCTTTTTTTTGAATAAAAATAATATTTTAATTCCCTTTTTAATATTTTTGGGAATTTGGACCCTTTTTGAGGGTTTTTTATGATTTTCTTGGAAAAATACTCTTTTTTAATGGAAAAAGGGGTGTACTAAGGTCTTTTGGTGACCTTTTGTTGGCTTCAGGGGCTCAGATGGTGGAAAAGTGGACAAATGGGTCATGTGAATAAGGGAATGAGCTAGTGAGCACTTTTTAGGTGTTAACAGAGTCCATCACAAAAGAGCATGATAAGTTGATTCAAATGGGGTCCATAAAATCCAAAGATTCAGCCCTCTTTTCTCAAGGACCCAAGAATTCGAATGGTAAAGGAAAGCAAAGGAAAGAGAAGCCCAAATTCGAGCCTACCAAGCAAAGAGATAAAGGCAAGCAACCAGAAGCACCATCCGGTTCGAGGAACAAGCAGAAGGGTGAAGAGGGCAAGGAAAAATCTAAATGTTCATATTGCAACCGTGGCTTTCATCCTGAAATTTCATGCATGAAGAAAACAATAGATCAAATGGTCCTCCTTTTGGAAAAGAACAACATATGTCTTCCCGACGGTGCACGGAAGAAGGATAGGAATGATGATCATGAAAGAGGTCAAGAACTCATGGCAACTGTTTCGAAACCCACCACTCTACTGATACATTCCGGTGCCTCGAATCATATGGTTGGAAACATTGACTCCTTCTCTTCATTCGATCCAAGCAGCTCCATTGTCATCCATTTGGGATATGACTCAAAAATTTCTTCGAAGGGCAAAGGTACCATCCATGTAGAGCATGGAAGCTTCCAGAATGTTCTCTATGTGCCTTCCTTGGCTTCAAATCTACTTTCTGTGTATCAAATGACACACACTTGTGAACTGAAACAAGTTACATTCAGCCTTAACAATGTCGAAATTTCTGATATCAAAAGTGGAAGACTTATTGCAGTCGGAAAGGCAAACCAAACTGCAAAATACTATGAGTTTTCTCACTTTGTGCCGCTCAAAAAGCCCACTACTCTCCTCACTCATGGAAACGAGGTTAGTAGGGTTTTGCATGAAAGGTTTGGACACCTTAATTACAATTATTTGCTGCTGCTACAACAGAAATCCATGGTAGATGGTCTTCCACAACTCCGTTCCTCGAAGGGAATTTGCCCCGGTTGCATTGTTGGGAAGCACCCCGAGCATAGGTTAGACCGTGGCAAAGCTAGCAGAGCTTCCACCATTTTGGGCCTCATACATTCTGATATTAGTGGTCTGATGCCAAATATGTCATTTAATGGTTCAAGGTATGTTTTGACATTCATCAATGACTTCTCCCGCTTTACTTGGGTATTGTTTCTCAAAAACAATTCAGAAGTGCTTGGAAAATTCAAGGATTTTAAGGCTTCTGTTGAGACTGCCACTGAGAGAAAGATCAAATATTTTAAATCTGATAATGGTGGAGAATATATCAAGATTGAGTTGCTGCAACTTTGTGCCAAAAGCGGAATTCATATCCAACATACAGTTCCCTACACACCCCAGCAGAACGGTGTAGCAGAAAGGAAGAATCGGTCACTGAAAGAGATGGCTACCTGCATGCTTGAGTCAAAAGGTTTGGCTGCAAATATTTGGGATGAAGCCATTGATGTTGCTGCATACATTCAAAACCGAGTTCCACATTCATCCATGAAAGGTAAAACTCCTTTCAAAGCATTCTTTGGTCGCAAACCAGATGTGTCCAATTTTAGGGTTTTTGGCTCCACTACATGGGCTAGAATTCCTTCTGATAAGAGGAAAGCTTTGGATCCACAAAGTATTGAATGTATCCTGATAGGATATGGGGAAGAATCAAAAGCATATAAACTCATGAATATTAGATCTAAAAAGGTATTCATAGAGCGAAGTGTAAAGTTTGAAGAACCACTGCCAGATCTAAAACTAGTTGAGGAAAACACTGTCGATCTGCACCCTCCACAAGAAGAAGATTCAAGTGAATATGAAGAAAGCATTGGATATGATATCTCTGATATTATATCAGAATTTGATGTCCATGAAATATCAGGTTCGAAATTAGACCATAATGATCCTCCTTAGTTACTGTTGTAATCCCAAGGTTCACATAGTTATCATAGATACATTACATAATATAAGCAAGAATACACAATGATACAGATACAAGAGACGAGACATATAGAGAGAAAAGCCTTTATATTAACCAGTAGAGCAGAACACAAGGATAGAATCAATCTCTACTAGTCTATCGGCTCACCAGCCTAGATATATATATATATATATATATATGTAGATATAGTTACATAACCGTCTGTCGGTTTATCCAACCGAACCGACCCATACTAGTCGACGCGACTTGTCGACATATGCTGTAGAATGGTCGGGCGGAGGGCCTAGTTGACAGGATGACCTAGGCCCCTCCAACATCTCCCCCACCTCAAAATATTTCTTCATCCCGAAGAAATGGGGAGATCAAAATTACAAAAAATAAGTTACAGAAACAGTTATGTCAAATAAATGATAGAGTCAATAACATTAGGAATCTGGAGACAGGATTCAATGATAAATTCAATAGAGATAGAGAGATGGTGCTGGAACTCTTCCCAAGTGCGTAGCAGATTCTGGATGTCGACAGTCAGAGTTGTGAGTTTCGACAGATTTTCCATCTTGTCGTGAGTGGATGTAGCCTGCAAATGGATCATGTCGGGACCAAATGTCTTAATTGTATTGTCGGCAGCAGCAAGTAACTGATTGAATCGAGGATGAATTTACTCAAGTTTGTTGAGGCCTCCTCGAGCCTGTGACATCCACTGAATTTCTTGTTTTTCTAACTTATCCAATTGCTTGTTCTCCATGATGATGGTTATCAAGTATTTCGATAAGGGCTTCATCTGCAGTCAAGCGCTAGTGCTGAAGCTTGCTTAGAAATGCTCTTGTTTTCTGAAGATTTTTGTAGACATCACCATAGTAGACATACCAATTGTTGAGAACCGTGGCAAGTTTTTTTGCTTGATTAGCGTACTGCTTGAGTGCTTTGGAGGCTTCTGAAAAGGCTGTAAATGGATTTTTCATGAGGGAGGCTACCTCAATATTTTGATCTTGTTGTTTCTTGAGAAGCTCAGATTGTAACATCGACACGACAGATTCCGGTAACTGTTATGCTTTGTCTAGAGGTGGTGTCGTGTCGGAACTAGCTGGAAGCGGGATAACTTGCTGAGCTAATTTTTCACATTTGGTGAGAAATGTAGTCTGTTCTTCTTGGAGTTGTATTATTTGTTCCTGTGATTCTTGTCGACGATATCTTTGGACTCTGAAGACTACGTCTTCAAGTATATCAAGTTCATCTTTGGGTGCCAAGTGTGGTTGATAACTTGTATTAGCTCCCAATTGGTCTAAATGTACAGATGGAATACTTTCCTGTATTTGCTGCATTTGTAATTGTTGCTGCAATTCTCTTTCTTTGCGTTTCTTTTCTTTGAGCTTCCTGTGACTATTCTTTTCTTTGTCTTTATTACAGTTTGTTGTTCTGGGTCTTTATCTTTTCCTCCTGTTGCTGGGCGCTTGTCAATGACTACTTGTGCATTGATAGTAGCCTGTTATGCCTGACTGTGTGTACTGGGTACTGCTGTTGTGATGACTGGATTGTCATGTTCTGTTACTTCGGCCCTTAATGGATTTGCTGATGATGTGCTAGAGATTTCCATATTGCTTATATTAGTAACTGGAGCATTTGTGTGTTCTGATGGTCCTGTTGTGTTGGCTGCAGTTTCTCGAGTTTTGATTGGTTCCGTGATTCTTTCTGCTTATGTTTCTTTGGCTAGTAATTTTGTGGATGATTTCACCATTGATTTCGACCGGAATATCAAGGTAAAGCTTGCCATTGTGGTATCTGCTAACGATGAACTATGCAATGAATTCTTTCAATCCTCCAAAATTATCCAGTAAAGGTGCCTTCAGGTAGTGCAGGATTGTGGCTGTCTGCAACCGTCGTGCTTCCTCTCTCCAGTGACCATTTGACTCCTTTCCCCAATCTTCAACACTTATCCATGCTTTCTTCCAGGTGGGTTCTAATGCCTTTGCATTCTGAATCAACTGGAGTCTAGTTTCCAGTGGTGTCTGTTCTTTCTCCAATTCTCTAATTGATGTTGCAGCGGCTCTGCTAGCAGTTAAAGTTTTTTCGGGGAGCCATGGCGGATTCAGGGTGTGAGGTTGTAAAAATGGCTTCAGCGGAGTCAGGGACTTCTGTTTCTTGGAGTTCAAGTTCTCGGCAGAAGAGTAACCAAGAATCCTCGAGCTCCGTATTTATGGTGAAATTACTCAGCACGGGCGAACGAGACATAGAGGCCTATATTAATGGTTGATGTGATAGGGCTATTAAATTAGGCTGGCCGGATATCGGCGCTTCATCAAGTGCATTACTTTTGGCAGTGCGATTATATTTAGCCTTTATTGCTTTGTCATCATGGTGGTCAGAGATCTCATTCATTGTGTTAGATTGAGGAGCTTCTCTATTTATGCTTGGACGGTCCGAGCTCCAATACTTCTGCCGTGTCTTATTTTCTTCTGTAAATCGTCGATGTTCTTGTCGGTGTCTGTAATATCGACGGTTGTGCGTCGGACTTCTTTCTCTGCTGTTTCCTTGCTTCCTCTGCCATTCTCTCATCATTTATGCTTTTTGCCATGATCTGCTATATTTGCTTGATTGCTTTATAGTACTCTCGTTCGGTTATTTCTAACCGTTTTTTTTTTTTTTCAAATTCATGTTCATGATTTATACCTTTTAAGTCGGGCGCCATTTATGACTTTCTTGAGAATATTTCCTTGTAATGTTTTTAGTCGGACTGAGCCATTAGGATTTAACTTTTCGATGATGTAGGGTCCCATGCATTCTGTATGCAAATTTTTTGGTTTCCCTTTTACTCTGCTATTATATAGGAGTGCTAAATCTCCAACTGACAGATTCTTTTGCTTGATATTTCTATCATGCCATGCTTTCTGTTGCTATTTTTGCACTCTCTGATGTTCTAATGCCAACTGTCGACTTTCATCCAGCTTCGACAGCTGTAATAGCCGTTCGTGTCAAGTATCTTCGACGTCGATATGTAGAGTTGTTGCAATGGTCGGTGCTTGTCGTAGAAAATATAATGGAACGATAGCCTCTTGCCCATAGACAAGTGAGAATGGTGTCTGTCTTGTCGTTTTCTTATATGTTGTTCTATATGCCCAAAGGATAGCAAGTATTTTATCGTCCTAGTCATCTTTCTCTATGTTGCATATTTTTGTCAGTCCTTTTGTAATTGTTTTATTGAACGATTCTACTGCGCCATTTGACTGAGGGTGATATGTTGTGCTTATTCTATGATCAACTGCAAATTTCTTAGTCAATGCTTTAATGGTTTTACATACAAAGTGTGTACCTTGGTCACTTATCAATGTTATGGGGCATCCAAAGCGTGTTATGATGTTTTCATAAATAAATTTAGCAGCAACTTCACTTGAACATGTTTCGACTGGTTCTGCTTCTGCCCACTTGGTAAGGTATTTGACAACAGTAATAATATACCGAGCACCTGTTCGTCTTCCCACTACTAGAAATTGTCCAATAAAATCAATAGCCCATATTTCAAATGTTCGGCTAGGGTTAATTGGGAACAATGGCATTTCTGTTCTTGGTAGGGGTCGGCCCATGCGCTGACATTTATCACACTTAGATACAAACTCTCGACAGTCTTTATGAACTATTTCCCACCAGAGTCCTACCTGTAGGATTTTTCTGGCTGTTATATCTGCATGATAATGTCCTCCCACTGGTCCAACATGGGCTTCTGTAAGTATATCCTGTCATTCATGCTCAAGTGCACATCGACGTCATATATCGTCCAGGCCAATTTTATAGACGAAACCATTGATCAAAGTGTAGGGGGCTGCTTTCATTGCTAATATCTTCCTCTTTTTCTCATTCATTCCCTCAGGAGCTTTCCCATTTTCCAGAAATTGTGCAATATCCATAAGTTTTGAAGGTACTGCTTCAATGCGAAACAAGTGTGCGTCTGGTAAGTCATCTTCAATTCCTGTCTGTTCTTCTCCTGTGTCGATTTTCGACAGGTGGTCTAGTCCGACATTAATTTTTCCAGGTCGGATGATTATTTCGAATTCAAATTCTTGAAACAGTAATAACCAGCGACATAATATCCCATGATGCAATGGCTTATTGACTAAGTATTTTAAAGCTGGGTGATATCTATAAAATACAAAGGGATTAGCCAATAAATAATGGCGGTATTTCTGAAGGGAAAATACCATACCTAATGCTTCTCTTTCGGTCGTAGAATAGTTTCTTTCAGCTTTATTCAATTTCCGACTGCTGAATGCATTAGGATAATCCATGTTATCATCTCCGGGTTGTGTTAGGATGGCTCCTACTGCTATTCCGGATGCATCAATATGTACATGAAATTTCTTTGACCAATCTGGAAATCGAAGAATCGCTGCTTCGGCCATTTTTCTTTTCAATGTGTTGAATGGCGTGTTGCATTCCTCCGTCCATTTATAATCTCGATCTTCTTTTAGCAATTCTTCCAGAGGATAAGTCATATCAGAATAGTGTCTGATAAATTTCATTTAATACCCGGTATGACCTAACAGGATTCGTACTTGTTTCAGATTTACTAGAGGCTTTAGGTCGAGAATAATTTTGATCTTCATGTATTCAACTCTTAATTCCTTCTTTGCACACAACATGGCCAAGTAATATGCCAATAGGTGTCGCGAAGATGCACTTTTTAATGTTCAGGGATAGTTGTATCTGTCGACATATTTCCAACATTAGTTTGAGCCATTTGCAGTGATCCTTCAACATTGTATAAATTGTCCAATCATAAAAGTATACAGCCATGGTTTTGTAAATATATTCTTGGAATGCTTTGACGACGATTCTTGAGAAGACCGCAGGTGCATTCTTCAAACTGAAAGGCATAACTTTATATGCGAATGACCCAAATTTGCACACAAATGTTGCCTTTTTCTGATCTTCTTTTGCTATAGGTACTTGTGCCCTGCAACTTCATTGATGATTTCATCTGCAAAAGGTGTAGGGAAGGGATCTGTTAGAGTTACCTTGTTCAGCTCTCGAAAGTCGACACAGATTCTCAGTCGAGTTGGATCTTGTTTCTTTAGCTGAACGATCATTGGGATTTCCCATTCCGACTGGTCAATAGGATATATGATTCCTGCAACAAGCATGTTATCAATTTCCTTTTTGACAATATTCTTATATTTGTGAGCAAGTTTGTAGGGTCTTTTCTTCACGGGTATGGCGTCAGGTTTAATATCAATTTTCATCTCGCCCATTTCCTTTACAAGCCCTTTCAAATCTTTATAGTCTTGAGCAAAAACGTCTTGGAATTATTTGAGAATACTGGAGATTTCTATTGTTTGTTCCTCATTCCAGTAATCACCAATTTTTGCCATTTTCGGTCGATCGTCCTTTGAAATATCTACTTCCTTTGTTTTAATCTTTGCATCCATCCATTCTGGTGCACGACTGTTACTTATCTATCTTTCACCTTCTTTGATTTGTGTGAAAGTTGATGGGAAGTCTTTTTCTAGTAATCTTTCAAGTTGATCTTTTTCTATGATCTCTGTACTTAAGATTGTTCTTACGGGCTTCGACACACTGGGATGATCCTTTCTCCATTGAAAACTTTTCCCTACCGACATCTCTGTTTCTAGGCTCAGTCTTGTCGAGTGTTGTTTTTCTGTTGTCTTTATATTGTAGCAAGTGTTAGGTGGGTGCACACTCTCTTGTTTGTTTCCAAGTGTTAAAATTTTTGTTGGCTGCAAAAATTCTTTGATGCTTTTGCTTGCTTCGACCAATCTCTCATCCTACGGAGAAAAATGGAAATCCTTAATAAATTTTATTTTAGATCTTTCCAAAGGAAAGTTTCTCCTCTTGCTTCTTCCATCTTGTACCACTTGTTAGGTAGATCGTCGAGTGTTCTGGGAAAGAGGTGAGGCCATTTTATTTCATCTTTATAGCCTAATTTTCTCCATTCTTTTTCGCAACAGTCAATGTGAGCTTCGGGGTTTTGTCCTTGTGTAAACAAGGGAATGTTAGCCTGAGTTGTCAAGTTTCTTCCTCCAAACCTTTCTATGAAAGATGTTAATGCAGTATTCCACTTTTGAAGTTCCGACTGATGAGTGTCCCACCATCTTGCAACTTGACCAGTAAATGTCTCTACCAAACTTTGTAGACGGCCTTGCTCTCCAACATGTTTTGATACCTGTTCGACATGTACATCAGGTAAATCATGTTCTTTATATCTTAATTTCGAGCTACCATCTTGAACATTTTTATTTGGAACAAGTGTTGGATATGCTCGCATTTTTCGTTCAAAAATATTCGGTGTGTAAGATACAAAGAGACACTTCTTTATTTGTTTCCTCGAGATGGCTTCCACAGTTCAGCATTCTTTTGCATGCAAATCATAATTCTCTATTTGCCAGTCATAGAGTTCTACATCGGAATTGTATCCGAGCGAGATAGGATCTCTAAGATGAAGTTCTCCTTGGTTGTTTGGCTCAATGCGATCTTCATTATTGTCTATTTGGTAAATCTATCGGATATCGTTATCGACTTCTGTAGGTTCTGACTAAGGTTCTCCCTGTGATGGGAATATTGGCACGATAACCTTCTAGCCATTACCTTTCAACTTGATGCGGCTTTTGTCGAAAGAAATTGAAGCCTTCATCTTTCGTCCCCATGGTCGACCGACCAAAGCAGGGAAGGAGCTTGCATCATCTTTTGGTATGATGATTTCAAAATCTACTAATGTCATGATACCTTTAATGGAAGTTTCGACTCCTTTCCATACTCAATTCGGCTCAATTAATACTTGATCTGCGAGCTTTAGGTAGATGCCTGATTCTTGTAATTGAGGTCAACCGAGTTGGTCCCAAGTATCACGAGTCGTGATATTCACTTGGGATCCAAAATCAAGTACAACGTGTCATACATGATATCCATTTATGTCGAGATCGACTAATGGGTCGGCATCATTTTTCTCTTTCTGTTTTAGTCGGCAAATGTTTTTAGTTTGTCTTTGCTCGACGTGTTTTAATTTATGCAACAAATCAATCATTTTTCCTACAGCTTCTTCATTTGAAATTAATTTGAGCAATTCATTAAGAGTTTCTTCATGTGTTGCTAAATCATGAAATATGTCAGACGCATATTTGTACACAGATTTTTGTTTTATAGGATTTGAATAATCCTCCTTATCGACAATTCTAGTTATCTGAGGTTTATCTTGACCAATATGAGTGTCTTGCCTTGTTACAATTTGCAAGTTTTTTGTACGAAGCACATCATTTTTTTGAACACAAGATAAACATGAACATTTTTATTATTATTTATTTTCTCGATCATGGTAGGGAAATCCTGTAAATAGTGATCGCCTACCCCGCACTTTGTACAAAATTTGAGATTAGTTCTTTCCTTATAAGAGCATTCTGCATGTCGATGATTCTCACTGAAGCATGTAAATCATGCACCAGGTCGACCATATCGAAAGCCTCGACCTCCACTGCCATGACCGCGACTCTGGTATCCACCACGTCTATTGTAGCCATTATATCGCCAATCGTTCCTTCGATCATTATACCTTGGGTCTCTGTCATTCTTGTTTTGATTGTACTGGTTATTTCTTCCATCATTTCTCCCGAATCTGTCGTTTGCTGAATTTTTGTCTTGGTTCTGTTCGACAGAATTTGTTTGGTACACTGCATGGTAATTTTGCCGATTTTTCAGGTTCAGATGACATTATTCGATTGTATGTGTATTTACTTCACAAATTTGACACCATCTTGCCCTCTTATTTTTCAGATTGTATGGGCAATCATTTGTGGTATGTAAAACATATTCTTTGCATAAATCACAAAAACATCTGGATTGGATGAGTTTTACATCTTGTCGTCGATCATCATTTCGACAAGAATATTTGGTATGTCCTAAGGTTTGAAAAGTTGTACACCATAGCTCTAGTCCTTTTAACATGATATTTCTGATAGCTTGCTCCATACTTTCAAGTCATTCATCGACATGTCTATCCATGGATATTAGAGGGTATTCATCATCCATTTCGATTTCTAGTGCTACTCTTAGTGCATTTGCATATGTATTAACATTTTGTCGATGGACATGTATTCTGATTTTATTGATTAGACCAACAATAAACCATTTGATTAATATTTTTTCTTCGATTTCATAGTCTAATTTGATAAGGAGGTCTTTAAACCTCTTGTCGTACTCGATAGTTTCTGTCGGCTTTTGGACTGTTGTCTTTAGTCGTTCTGCTGCCAGGTATGTCGCATCTTCAATCATAAAGAAATCCAAAAAGCTTTGTTTGATTTGTGCTTTTGTTGCACTTGGTGATTTTCCTATGTACCCCATGTACCATGTCAGTGCTCGTTTTCTTAATGAACCAACAAATTGAGCAATTTGTCTGTCTTCATTGGTAATTTGATTAGCTGTCCATATTGCTTCACACACAAACCAATGTCTTCTTGGGTCTTCGTCTCCTTCGTAGAACGGAAGGTGTGTTGTAGTGCGTGCCATGTCTGCTAATGTATTATTCTGAGAATTTGATGGAGATGTGGGTGGGTTATTTCCACAATCAATACTTGGTGCTTCATTAGTATGAATTAGTTGTCTTTCTGGACTTGGTTCTTTGTCTTCAGAATCAATGACTGTATCTCCTTCGATGTCGCTAGATCCGACTTCTTCAATTACTTCTGTCGAAATCTAGTTAAAGTTTTTCTCAAATGGGATTTCACTAAATCTCGGGCTTTCCGACATGCTTGTCGAGTCGATCAAATGTGGTATTGGAAGGGGGGGCGCTTCCTCATGCTCTGTGTACACTAGATGAAAACTTCTATTTGAAAATTCGGGTTGAAAAGATATCCAATTCCCTTCTTCTGATTGATGAATCAATAGTCTATTGATATTATCGCCTTCTATGCTTTGACGAATCCAAACTCCTGACTGACCAGCATGGAGACCAAGATGTTCTTCAACGATTTATTCCACCCGAACGCTTTCTATTAAACGGAATGGAGACGGAGGTGCTACCATTTCCGGTATTTGAACTTGGAGAGCTCTACCACGCTGTATCCACAAGTCTTCATCCATCGACGTCAGTTCTTCTTCGACATCCCAATCATTGCGGGCTTGGCTTGATTCTGGTAGGTTCCCTTCTGCATCTGTCGCAACATTTGATCCTCGCTTCCTCCGGAGCGCAATTTCCTGCTCATGCAGCTCTTCACGTCGCTACCTCCTTTTTCCTCTTTCGATTTTCTGAATATCCGGGGTGCTTTTGTGACTTAAAAGTCTGTCTTTGTCACATTTTTTTCCACTGTTGGTCGTGTCATTTGTCATATGTCGAGTTTCATCAAGCTAGGTACATCAGAGCATGGTTCATCACCCCCCCAATGCCGGCCCGACGATTTCTAGGCTATTGGGGAAGTGTAGACCATCACTTGTTCAAGAAAAATTCCCATTCGCGCTCCTTTACAAATTTTTCCCAATTACGTTCTTTCTCCTCCCAGTTAGAATTTGGAAGGGGCGGGGTCAGTAACGGTCTTGTTTCGACAATATGTGCGACACCTTTGTCGATAAAAAATTTGAACAATAATGTTGGCAGAGAACACAGAAATTGATCGTCTAATTTGGTGAAGAACTTTCTTCTTAATTCATCTACCGATACTCGATTTTTGATCGTCTGTTCTTCACATAAATCTTCTGCAATCTTTTTGCACCATTCTAATAGATTTGTACGACCTCCGTTGATTAGCTTCGATACTAATTTCCGCTCTGCTTCATCGACTGGTCTGTTCATCCAGAAGTTTCTTCAAGGCGGTCGGCACAGATTCTAAAAATTGCTCATGGGTCTCGGAGAAGAATCGATCTCTTGCTTGGTTAATCGTTAGCTTGTTACGTCACGCATAATTCTGCAGGTAATTCGTGATTTTCTTCTCCCACCAGTCTCTAATATCCTATTCGGAAATCATAGGTCATGCTGCTAGTAATTTTTCATGTATCAACCAGCAACAGAACCAGATGTTGTAATCCCAAGGTTCACGTAGTTATCATAGATACATTACATAATATAAGCAAGCATACACAATGATACAGATACAAGAGACGAGACAGATGGAGAGAAAAGCCTTTATATTAACCAATAGAGTAGAACACAATGATAGAATCAATCTCTACTAGTCTATTGGCTCACTAACCTATATATATGCAGATACAGTTACATAACCGTCTGTCAGTTTATCCAACCGACCCGACCCATACTAGTCGACGCAACTTGTTGACATATGCTACAGAATGGTCATGCAGAGGGCCTAGTCGACAGGCCGACCTAGGCCCCTCCAATAGTTACCAAAGTGGGCCCAAAACACTCTACATTCTGCTACTCCAAACATTGAAAATCCTGCTGATCCAAGGAGAACAAGAGCAGACTTTCAAAGAGAAGGTATGGCTCTTCCTTTTTTTGATCCATTATTATCTGAGAAATGTTATTTGATGATTGGTTCATATCCCAAATCATACTATCATTCCCACCAAGATTCACGATGGCAAACCGCCATGGATGAAGAGTACAGTTCTCTTCAAAAGAACAATACATGGGAGCTAGTTTCTCTTCCACCTGGAAGAAAATTAGTTCAATGAAAGTGGATCTACTGCACGAAGGTTGCTGCTGATGGATCTATCAACAAATACAAAGCTAGGTTGGTGGAAAAAGGTTTCTCCCAAGTCCAAGGTGTGGACTACACTGACACTTTTGCACTGGTTGAAAAGATGGATTCCATCCGCTTAGTTTTGGCCATTGCCACATCCAAGCACTGGGAAGTGCACCACATGGATGTGAAGAGTGCTTTTCTATATGGAGACCTTGATGAGGAGGTATATATGAAACAAACAAAAGGATACATATCAGATCCATCATTAGTTTGCAGATTGAAGAAATATTTGTATGGATTGAAACATGCCCCAAGAGCTTGGTACACAAAGATGGACTCCTTCCTTCTTTCTCAGAATTTCAAAAGATGCAAATCTGATCCTAATGTGTACCTACAGAAATTTAAAGGTAATTTGTTGATTGTGGTTTTATATGTTGATGATATTTTCATTAATGGTAGCACTCTCCTTACAATTAACAAGATGAAAACCGCTTTAAATCTAGCTTTTGATATGAGCGATCTGGGCTTGCTTAAGCAATTTTTGGGCTTGGAGATAGCTCAAAATTTTGATGGGATAACATTATCTCAGCAAAAGTATGCTAAATACCTACTATTAAAGTTTAATATAGCAGAATGTAAGGCTGTTCCATTCCCATTCATCTCAGGAATCAGTCTTGAAGAGGGAAATTGTTGTGAGGAAAATACACCTATAGTTCAGGGGAGAAACTACCAACTTACAGTGATGAAAGATAGAGCTATAAATGTTTTGCAAGTACAACTAGTAAGCAAAGAGATAAAGGTTAAAGAGGATGTGTACCTTATTTAGAAGGTTGATCTAGCTTTCCTCTTCCTCGCTCTTCAATGCTATTCAGTGTCACAAGGCCCACACCTGCAAAACAACTTCATACCTTTCTCAAATACATTTGACTACATATATAAGACTGATATTTATGACAGAAAAACACATTAAACTATAAGCAAACTGTAATCAAATCTAAGACACACATGAATAGGTCATATTTGGAAAGGGAAGGATGTATGATATTTATTAATGAATGAAGCAAGTACATAAAGTTATACCTTCCTTCAAGCTTGGCACTTCATGAAACCTAGATTCAAGGTCTCCTGCTTATGTTCTCCAAGGATACCAACCTCTAATCAGCTGTGCTAGGGTTTATCAGAAATTGAGGCACAAGAGAGCGGGATGAGGGTCTCCATTCCTCCAGCATAACATTGTTATGGGATTGGTCCTCCCTCATGGCCCTTCTACCTTCCTTATATAGTCAATGAAGGAGAGGAAACGCAGTTATAACCGATTAGGAGGTTCCCAAACCAACTCAATTTGACCAAAAATCGAGATTTTGACTGATTCAGGAAAATGCCCTACTTTTCTACTGCAAACCAGCATATGTGCTCTACTTTTATGAAGTAGAGTTGCATATTTTTGAAGGAAAACACCCCTCTTATGCTTATAGAGTAGCGTTTTTGTGGAAAAATGGCCAAAAACAGGGTTTTCTAATGATTTTCAGGAGGTGGTTTGGTCTGGAAAAGTGTTCCTAAGGGTTATAACCATCAACTGGGCCAAGAGTGAGGTAATTTCAACCATATTCAGTGTCCCTAATGACCCTTCAATCCACAAGTGTCCTGTTGTGTGACTAAACTTGATCTCAAGAAGTGTCGTCATGCGACCAAGCAATGCAAGTGTCGTCACGGACGGAGCAGTGTCATTTTAAGCTATAACAGATGCCCCCTAATGTATGAGGTCAGAGGGAGTGAGGGAAACGATGTCTGAAATACATTATAAATAACAAAGAGTTGAAACATGGGTGCAAAGTAACCGGAGAAACCAAGAATCATAGGCTCAAATGAAGTACTTGAAAGCAAAGGCAATGTCAGACAAACTCATCCTTTGGGTAACTATCCATGTTCAAATAATGGAACATGACCTCCAAGAGGATACAATAATGATCCAAATATTGATGCATATATCATGGCCACTAGAATACAAGCATGGATCCATGAGGAACATAAGTGTAAAACATAGCCACATAAATACAAGGTGGATCTATGTCAAAACTGGAGAACATAGCCATAGAGAACAAGCTGGATCTGTGTCTCATCACGAGCCAAAAAAGACTGTGGCTCAGTCTTGCACAACTTGGGTGATAACATAAATAAGGTGATGATATCAAGGATCCCAAGGTCTTCATACAAAAACAACCCAAGGTACAAACCTATCCATGCAAATAAATGAGTTGATTTCGAACATGGGAGGTATCATTTGATTACCGGTCATTGATGTATACCGTTAACAAATGCGAGGGATTCCACCAATAATGATAATGAAACACAAGGTACCTAGTACATTCAAGTAAGTGTGAATAAATGGTCTTGCCATCGAACACTTGAAGAATCCATCAGATAGGAGACATTGATGTATTCCCATCTATCCAATAGCGAGGGAAACTGCCACTAATGACTGCAATCCCCAAGGTACTAACCGAAACTCTAAAATTCATTCCCAGAGCACAATGAGTTGAAGTCGATGGGAAGAATTCAGTTGGAAGGGAGGACTTAAGGCATCCTCCATCATCCAACACGAGGGACACTCAACAAGTATTATTTGATTTAGAGTAGGACTGAACACATGATGAAACATACCGACACCAAGGAATGGCCGACGCATGAGGTCAAGGAAACTGCAGAATGGCCGACACAGGTTATATCCTTGAACAATGAGCATGACACAAGAGTGACTTAGGAAGCTTTTAACACAAAGAGACCATGATACAAATCTGCAATGTAGGAGACATTAACAGATTCTCCATATGATTGGAAGACTAACCAAATAGAGGAGTAAGAACTCTGAGATCAGGTTTATCCTAAGGCCAACACTAGAACCCAACTTGTTTGATAGACTCAAAATAGGTGCTTTGTTCAAGGAGGTAGTTGACTTCCTGCCATCATATTGAAAGATATTTTAACATTCTTCCCCTCCCTTTCCTTTTTCATTTTTTAACGAGCTTGAGAAAGAACTGAAGCATGCTCGATGGTATTTTCATATTTAAGGAGTCTGAAAAACCTAGAAGAAAACTCCATACACCTATCCGTGGATTTTCTATCGAGCCCGGATTGGTCTATGCGCGGTGGTGTTTTCTTGCTTATAGAGTTGAAAAACTTAAATAGTCCTCTATCAACCATCTCGTGGATTTCACATCGAGCCCAAGTAGGTGAATGCGCGTTTGGTGTTTTCACATTTAGAGAGTCTGGCCCTAAAGACGACTCCAAAGGTCCTTTTTCATAAAGTTAGTCTCCTTCCCCGAAAAAGTGTAAAATAATGGAAGAAGAACTCTTCTAGCGCATACCAGAGTATACCTAGAGTATACCTAGAGTATACCTTTTCCGTAAATTATCCACCAAGGCCCAGAAAAGGGATAATTCTATACCTAAGTAGATGTCATTTCAGTTATTTTAACGAGCCCGAAAAGACAACTATGCTCGGCAAACTTTTCCTATTTAAGGAGTCTGAAAAGGGCTTAAAACAACTCCACAGGGATCTTTTCCGTAAAGTTTTAATGAGCCCGAAAAAGTAAACTCGTGACCTCCTTACTGTTTTTAACGAGCTCAAAGGAGATACAGAAAAATGCTCATAACTTCCTTACTATTTTTAATGAGCTCGAAGTGAAGATGGAATAAATGCTCAAAACCTACTTACTGTTTTTAATGAGTTCAAAGTAAAGGTGGAAGAATGCTCGTAACCTACTTACTGTTTTTAAAGAGATTGAAGTAAAGGTAGAAGAATGCTCATAACCTACTTATTGTTTTTAATGAGCTCGAAGTGAAGGCAGAAGAATGCTCGAAACCTACTTACTGTTTTTAACGATCTCAAAGTAAAGGTGGAAGAATGCTCAAAACCTACTTACTATTTTTAATGAGCTCAAAGTAAAGGTAGAAGAATGCTCAAAACCTACTTATTGTTTTTAACGAGCTCGAAGTAAAGGTGGAAGAATGCTCGAAACCTACTTACTATTTTTGACGAGCTTGAAGTAAAGGTGGAAGAATGCTCAAAATAGGAGGAGACGAGTGTTAGGGACATGTGAAACTAGCTCCAAGCACATGGAACAAAGCTATGCCTAATGCAAGGAACACGAGCAAGATAAGGACGCTCAGGGTGTGTCTCCTCCAGGTAAAAGGTGTCAAATTATGAAGGCAAAATGATACAGGGCTTAGCGGAAATGAGATCAGAGATGGAGGCTTATACAACGAGCTAAAAGTGTGGAAGCTGGCATCAGGCTCATTAGCGCAAGTGAGATCATAAGAGATGCATATGCAACTTGAACACATAGATGGGAGCCTTATCAGCGATGGCCAAAAATATATGGGGAAGAAAGATATGAGGCTTCTTCTCAAATTCATGGTAAATTTAAAGAGGCTCCCGAGCCTGTGAGAAAAACTTTGCATGGGCACCAAAATGGCATAAGGGTGCTGACTAGGATGACCCATGTTAGGTAGGCTCTACTGTCAGACTGATGCATAATGCATAAAGAGATGGATAACACACGAATATCCAATAGGTTCAACCCTATGTCGAATTCAGATGGAAAAAGGTTCAAATGCAACATAACAATGGGGAATCCTAAACCTATATGCAAGGTTCTGGATATACCTGACATGATCACACAAGGTGTCGAAAAGAACCAGTAAGCAAGTATAAATCCAGCTAAGAATCTGTCTCCAAAAAACATTAGTACCAAGATCATATCCAAAAACATATTTAAAGAAAGACCATATACAAGTCACTATGGTAGAAATACTTTCAACTTCATTATCATCAACAATAGGCATAAACAAGGAAGAGTTTTCAAATGAAGACTCTATGGTACCCAAGCCCGAGGAATTACAATCAACAAGATCGACTTCAGGATGAAGATCAAAGTTGAAGGAAATGATGGAATTTGCAGAAACAAATTCATCATCATGGGAGTTGAAAATTCTAGAAGCAGAATCAAACTGAGCAGGAACACCAATTTGCGGATCTATAGGAGAGTCCAAAGACTCAACAGTAGGAAGATCAGACTTTAAGGTCAAACCGGGGCTGGACATAAATGCGACTGGATCAACATC
This sequence comes from Larix kaempferi, assembly GCA_027924585.1. NCBI lineage: Eukaryota > Viridiplantae > Streptophyta > Pinopsida > Pinales > Pinaceae > Larix > Larix kaempferi. The sequence goes on along the minus strand of BSBM01000986.1, from coordinate 4,475,731 downwards.
CAAATGAATGGTAGATTGTACTATGGGCTCTAGGAAAACTTCATCAGAAGGAAGTATATCGTCCCAGATAGAACACATATCTAAACATTCAGATGGAGGTGTCACTTGGTCAAAAGATGGGACTAAGTCCCGAGAAGGTAAGCATGAACTCAAAGACTTCTTCTCAGTAGCAGTTGAACTCAAGGAACAATATGCCACATAAGTCCCATGTGACATATTAGTGCCTAATGACGAGGGATCTGACTGGTCTACAGTTGGGTAATAAGGAGGATCAACGAATGCAAGCTAGTCGATAGTGACGATGCTTTCGTTATGAGGAAAATGCATCACACGAATGAGCGTAGACACCACAGCATGCATAGCATAAATGTAATCACGCCCAAGGATCATATCAAAGTCCACAAAGTCCTTTAAAACCATCAAATCAACTAAGACTGTTTTTCCACCCAAAGTAATAGGTACCTGACGGAGGAATCCGATCAGTTCACTAGGTCTTCTATCGAAGGTCAACAACCAATTAACAGCTAGAATAACATTAGGGAAACCCAAATCTCTCCAAGCATAAGCGGATAAGATACTAATAGAAGCTCCTTCATCTACAATGCATCGATCAATCGTATGGTTCCCGATATCAACCTTTATCTGGAAAGGTGTCGAAGAAGGAAGACGAGGTTCGGCTAGAATATTCTAATCAAAGGAAATGATCCTAGGGCTTGGTAGGGGTTCACATGGCACAGATAAAGTGTCCCCTTTTTCAGAAACATCCAAACTGGTAATGCAGAAGACTTCCACAGTAGTTGCATCAATCTTTGCAGGACTAATGGGATCGATCGAAGATTGCATCGATTTGATCACTTCACTCTCCGAAGGAAGAGTGGGGTTGACCAAAGATTGCATTGGTTCAACCACTTTATCAACCAAAGGTTGATCTGACTGTAGGGAATCTATAGACAACTCAGGAATAGATATTCCTTCAGACATGGACCACACTCTTCGTGCCTCTGAAATGGCAGGGCATCGGTGAGTAAGGTGATCTCCCTTACAAATTTTACAAGGGAACTTTGGTTTCCATCCTATAGGTTTAAACTCCTTTACAATGTCAGTACTCTCAGCATGACTAGCATTGGCTGGAAGCTCGGCCCTAGCATGACTTGCAGTGGCTGGTTGCTCAGAAGCAGAAGGATTTTGAACTAAGGACCACACTTTTTGCACTTCTGGAAGTACAGGGCACAAGTAAGTAAGGTGGTCTCCCTCACAAAACTTGCAAGGGAACTTATACTTCTATTTATTGGGTTTGTCGACAATGTCAACTCCCTCAGCATGACTTGTAGTGGTTGATCTAGTGTCTCCAGTATGACTCATAGGAACTGGTGACTTGTCATTAATATGACTAGCAGTGATCAATGACATGTCCTCAACATGACTGACAAGGGTTGAAGACATACTTTCAATATAATTTTCAGTGACTAAAATGTTTCTCCTAGCATGACCTCTGGGTGCTGGGAAGGTGACCCCTACATGATTTGCAGAGGCAAGGTGCTTTCCCCCAGCATGACTTGCAGTGGCTGGGTTGCTGCCTCCTTGTTTTGGCATCTTCTTCCTATTCTTCCTCCGTCTATTCATTTTAGACTGCTGGTTACTAGTATTGCTACTTTCGCCACATGAGGTAGAAGGAGGAGGAGAAGATGTTACTAGCAAAGAAGGCACAGGGTTTTGATGCTCTTGATTTGAGGTGCTTACCAAAGAAGCATCAAGAGCATGCAAGGCTTTCAGAGTGGAGAACAACCAAACCGGCAGCCCTATAGTGAATCCAGGAAGATTCAGAGTAGCCATTAAGGGAGTACCAATGTTTCCAATGAGTGGAACAACACAAGGATCCCCTGGAATAGGGGTACCTTGATTGGCGCTCGCCATAACGCTAGACATAGTTTCCTGCTCAAATGAGCAAGAAGTTCTCTAAGGAAAACTAAGACAAGTAGCACAAAGAGCACACCACTAAAAAAGGTCCTAGGTAAATCAAACCAGGAAAACAGATGCCTTCCGGAGAAGACTCTGGGATGATGAGGGACCAGAACAAATCAACGAAGGAAGAGGGACAGTTACCCAGGGTCCACAATACAATGAATAAGGGTGCAAGCACTGGAATCACCCAATCGCCCTCCGAAAGACCTGCAAGGGATTTCCTCCCACTTCTGTCCTAGGTACAACAGATATAACCCTCCACCGTCACCTGTGTATGATCCTATGGTCAGATACTAAGAATACCACCACACTGAAAACTCCTGGGGGAATAGTCTCTGGTCAAATCAGAAGGTGTGGGCAAGGTAACTAAGCCCGAAACTCAAAAGAGTCCCCAAACATGATCCGATCCTGGTATTTGCTCAAAACAAAAAGTAGGAGGTTTATTCCCAACAATCTGATTTCACAAGACCTACTGCATAGATCCCAGGCAAGTTTTGAATGAGGTGGGTTTACCTGTGATAGTCGAACTACTTTTTTTGCGTAATGTGTGATCTTGGGTGGTTTAAGGTGTTTTAAACCCAAGATCCTAACCAAAACTAGTTGGTGAATAGTGTAACCTAGAAATGAAAACATTACTAGTACATTTTATCAGGGTTCATTTTAAAGGTTACTTGCTTACTCAAAAAGGTAGTGGGTGTGTGAGAGTAGTTATAACAGAGATAGAATACTGAAATGAAATGTTTACCACTAAACAAATCTTTTCTTTTCAATGCAAGTCCTAAAGATACGATCTAGAATGCATATGCAAATGCAATTTTTAGTCTTTTCGAATGCAAAAAAGGGTAAAAATAAAGTCTAAATGTACAAAATTAAACTCAAAACCTAAGAATGCAGCTACTCAAACAAATAAGTATGCAAAAGAAAACTTCTTCTTTTTGACGCAAAGCACTCTTAAATCCTTTAAGCCACTTGCAAGGTACTCCACTCAGAAAATAAATCAAAATTTTTTATGCTTTTCAAAGGTGAGAAACAAAAACTGAAATTGAAGGTAACCTACTATCAAAGCAAAAGCAGAGAAATTTCAGGTTTCCTTATTAAAATAGTAAAAGCAACCAATACGTTTCAGATTCTTATTGATGTAAGCATGCCAACCATTGGGAAAAGTGTACGAAACCTACTTTTAGACCCAAACAAAGCTAATGAATTACAAATAATTTTAGTTTGGTAAAGTCAGGTCTGCACATAAACAGTGCAGTCAAGGTCCTGAACAGCAGCAAAGACACTTGAGCTTTCACTACTGTTAACACCCAAAAAGTGCTCACTAGCTCATTCCCTTATTCACATGACCCATTTGTCCACTTTTCCACCATCTGAGCCTCTGAAGCCAACAAAAGGTCACCAAAAGACCTTGGTACACCCCTTTTTCCCACTCAAAAAGATTATTTTTCCTAAAAAGCATAAAAAACCCTAAAAAAGGGTCCAAAATTCCCAAAATATTAAAAAGGAAATAAAAATATTAATTTTATTCAAAAAAGGAAAAAGGAGGGAAAAGTACCTAAACCATGTTGGTCAATACCATTTGGTTTCCACAAAACCACAAATGGTATTCCCCACCACCAAAACCTATAAAAAGGTGGTAGGGGCTCCTCATTTCACATCCATCCATTATCTCATCCTTATGCTGCCGAAATCTTCCTTGAGCATTTTGGCCATTGTAAGCAACCTTGGAGAAGGAGACCTCTTGGAGCTTGGAGCTACTCATCTTGGGAGTTGCTCAACATCAACCTTCACCATTGAAGGTATTATCGCAAGCACTTGCTTGCCCCCCATTTTTCAATACAAATTCATTCTTTAATATTTTCTTGTTCTTGTTTTTTAAATATTTACACTATTTACTTATATTCTTGCATAGATCCATGATTAGTTTTGTTTAGATTAGTTTCTTGTTTAATTCTATTGAAACTGCTGCTACTAGTTAGCAGGTGCCCATAGCACTAAGCCTGGTTGCAAAACCGGCCACCGGTTTTTGGCGACTCCGCTGGCTTTGAACAATAGATCTCAAATTTTGCTTTCAATTTTAGTTTTTATTAGTTTTTAGCCTTTAGATCCATAGATTTGCCATCCTAGACAGCAGATCTATTGCTGCTCTAGGTTTTGGCCCCATCTATTGCCATTAACAGCCCGAAATTCTCAATTTTTGGGTTCATTTTCGGCTCCCGTGCACGGCTTTCGCCTCGCGGTTTTTAGCCTAACAGTTGCGCGGCTCATCGCGGCTTTTCAGCTTTTTCCGCGCGGTTCCCTGCGGCTTCGCGGCCTATTTCCGCGCTGCACAGCGCGGCTTCACGGTCATTTTCCGCGCGGCTCATCGTGACTATGCGCCGAAATTCCGCGCTGCACATCGCGGTTAAAACCCGCGCTGCCCATCGCGACTGTGCGACAAAAACCGCGCGGTCCATCGCGACTTTTAGCCCAAAACCCGCGATGCACATCGCGACTTTTAGCCCGAAACCTGCGATGTGATTTTTTGGCCGCGCGGCTCAATTTTCAAACGACCATATCTCCCTCTCCCGAACTCCGTTTGAAACAATTTTTTTTCTTTCAAATTGGTTGTTTTCGATAAAGGAATCCAAATGTGCTATTAGATTTAAGAAAATTTTCATAGAAATTTATCTAATCTTTTATTTTAGTTTTATTTATCACTTCAGTTCACCCATTTTGGCCCATATTTTCCAGTATTAAAATTCCAGCATTGTTTACAGCCATAGAAAAATTTTACTATTTAGAATGCACATTTGAATAAGTCTTTTTAAAAATTTTCAGAAATTGAAAGAAGGATTTGTTTGCATTTTATCTAGATTAAAAAAATTTACTGTTTACTTCCTTCATATTTTGCCCATAGCAATTTTTGAAAAAGAAATCCATTTATTTCTTAAAGAAGTTTATTATTTGCTTTCCTGTTTGAAAGATCCTTTGTTTTTTGAATAGTCCTTGAAAAACATTTAATTTCCATTTATTGAAAAAGTCATAATATTTGCTTTGTTCAAAAGATCCTTTGTTTTTTGAGTACTTAGCATTTACTTTTTCATTTTCAGTTTAAAATATCACACGTGCACCCAATCAAACACTAATTTTAAACTGAGCCTTAAAACTTACCCTAATTTCAACCCACTTTTAACCCCACTTGGGGAACACTAAAAGAACTTTGTAGCTAGGTAGTATTGAGGGGATAGGTGTTCCAATAACACCCCTCAGTTATTACATCTGAGACATAGTTGTTGTCCTTTAGGGAGCTAAAATCTCTTAGTATTTATTGGCACGGTCACAACCGGTTTATGGGAAGGCCTCTCCCCTAGGAGGGTTGAAGTCGCGAGGATGGTTCCGGAAGCCTGAGTGGAATACCGAAATCCATTCAGTAACCGAAGGGCTACCATTCGCAGTTCTCAGGATATCCCTGTATAGGGGTATTGCGATCAAGGACCAAACAACAGATTTACCTTTTCTCGACGCGTCATGAACGGAGTATCCTAGTAGCCATTATTTAGGATTGATTACCCGGTGTCCCTCCCGGTAGGGGGATATCTAGCCGTGGACTTAACACTCAATATTGTCTGACTTGGATTTCATCACCTTGCAGAGAATATAGTTTGTTGATTCACAATACTTTTAGTTAGGTGTTTGCATTATTCAACCCACCTTTGGTCTAGTTACACCTATTTTTTCTAGAAGCTGTTTGCATGTTGGTACTCTGACCATTTGTTGCAGCCCTCCACTTATTGTAGCACAGCTGCTAGAATAAGTGCCTTTTTTGAGGTTGATTTTTTGGCCTGAGAGCCTACATTTTTACTCCCCTTGTTGCACCCTTGGTTGCATTAGGGTTTTGAGTTTTTCATATATTATCATTTTACACATACAGATTTTTTCATAAAAACTTATTTTCTCACCATTGAGAATTTTAGACGTTCTCGTCGTCTACAGGGCGAACTCCCAGAGTTCAGTCTACTTGGCTCGCCACGTCACAGACGCCGAGCCTTATCCCTTGACTCGACACATCGTCGGTCAACTAGACAGTCATCTGATTCTGACACGCCTCACTTCACTTCTAATTCTGAGGCAGAATCCGAAAACCCCACTGAGTTTTTCCCAACCAACATTATGTCTGGAACACCATTTGATCCGCTATTTACCAGTACCATAGGAGAGACGTCTACTGACCCTTCTACTACGGTGCCATCCATGGCAACACCTACCCCCCTAGGTATGCCTAATATGGCGGACACTCCACATTTAGGAATGCCCAACACAGGGCCACCTCCTGTTATAGGAATCCCCAACACAGGTCCACCACCTGTTATGGGTATTCCCAACATAGGGGTCACACCCCCTCTGATTCCCACAACCCATATTCCTGGAATCACCACTACTATTCCTAACCCAAGTGTAACCCATGTTGCACTTGGAAGCGCTGGACCCTATCAGACCACACCTATTGGAGGACATATACCTTCGATACCTAGCATACCTTTAGGCGCTACTGGACCCCTACATCATACCACCATGACTAGGCATGTCCCAGTCCCCGTCACTACATCTGCTAGCTTACCGTACATGGCGAGTCTGAACTTACCAGACTTAGCCAGACTCACCAATGACCCTATCAGACACGATCCTGTGTGGCCTCACATGCCCACCAAAATCCCCTCCGACATCCCTAAGTTTGACGGCAAGGCAGGTGAGGACCCCCAGAACCATATCATGTCCTTCCATCTATGGTGTTCCTCCAACTCCATAGTGGATGACTCTGTCCGCCTCCGTCTATTACAGCGCACCTTCATTGGCTCTGCAGCCAAGTGGTATATCGAGCAACCCCATGGGATGCATGCCACCTTTACCTCCCTTGCCTCGACCTTCCTGCAGTTCTTTTAGTTACCTGTCCGCTATGATGCGGGCGTCGAGATCCTACTGTCTTGCAGACAGAACACGGCCACCCACATCACTGTCCACATTCATGAGTGGCGTCGACGCCGAAGCTCTGCAAAATGAACTTAGACGACCGTATATTCCTAGATTGGTTTCTAAAAACCCTTCTCCCTCTCATTGCGAAGGATGTGGCATCCGAAAGACCCCAGTCTGAAGAAGAGGCCATCCTCAAAGCCCAACAGTTTGATCTCATTTACGCCCAATCGGGTTATCTGTATACCATTATTCCAGACGCCCCTCGGGGTGAGTCATCCCAACATGATGCACCGGGGGCATCCCATGCCACTGATGGCATCATTGGTCATATGGCCGCACATCCCCAACCCTTTTCCATTACACATCCTAGCCATGGTCCCGACCTTTCGTGGGCTACATCTCAGTCTGGAGCAACCAGTTCATATGCTCCCATGGCACATCACCACCATAACCATGGACCTTCATGTCCACCTCAGTGTTTTGGTCATACACCACCTGCATACGCCCCCCCAGCTGCACCTCAACCATTGTACTATCCAATAGCTCAGGGTTACCAACAACCCCAGTAGGAAACTGGACCACCTCCAACACCACTGGCTTATTATCCACCACAACCTGCTCCCGCACCTGTGGTGAACCAAAATCCTCCCACTGCTCAAGGGAAAGTGTATACACAGCACAACCAGCCCCAGAACCAAAACAACCAGCGCAACCAAGGTGCGCAACAGAACCGTGGTAGAGGTTGCAACTGCGGTAATAACCAACAACATCAGCAAGGTCCTCCACCTCCCAATCCTCCGCAGAATAACAATGCTGCTCCTCCCAACCGCAATCTGGATCGGAATCCTAAGCATCCTAGAAACAATAACCTCAGAACAAACCACCCTTGTTCTATCTGCGGGGTCTATGGTCATTACACGCATTCTTGCCCACATTTGGAGCAAGCTCGACAACTCTGGACCGACGATGCACATCATCAAGGGCAAGCGGCTCCTCAGCCGCCACCCAACCCTCCACCACCTCAACATCAACCCTTGGTGCTGCAAAACCCCTTTCCAAACCAGGGTGTAGTGAACACTCAACCGTTAGCCCCCTCTCAGGGCAACGTGCCACCATAGCAGATCACTTATGCAGCCCCTGATCAACCCATGTTCAATTCAGGTACTCACCATTTGTTGATGATGTCAACTGCCGATGCCAACCTCCAAACCCGTCGGAACCAATATGGCTCCACGTCTGAAGCCCCTCCCTCTGACAAGAACACTAATGTTAATCCCACATATCAAACGTTACGTATACCTCCGGATCCACTTGATGGCGCTTCCAAAGCACCTCACTTCCCACTTCGTCGTATCAACAATAATCCCAATGCTCGGGCTGCGTCGAATTACAACATCGTAGACGAGTTAGCCCAGTCTCCTGCAGCCATGTCTGCTTTAGAAGTTTTGAAAAACTGTCCTTCGCAGCGCAAAACTTTGCTCTCTGCCATTGGCGCCATTGACCCCAATGATTCACAGCTGATCGCATTCGATTCAGACCAATCTGAACCACGCCTGCCTTCCTCTTTAGCATTCCAAGTTTTCGTTTCTGTTCGGAATCTTGTTATCCATTGGTGCATTATCGATGAAGGGGCCTCTACATGCGTCATGTCCACTTTCATTTGGTAGAAGTTGGGATCGCCTACTCTCCAGCAGTCCACCACTGCATTGCGAGCCTATGACGGCCATTCGGCACAACCCCAAGGTCTATTAGCTAATGTCCCCGTCCAGCTGGCGGGTAAAACCGTCCTCATTGACATTGAGGTCATCAATGCCCAACTAGACTATAACCTTTTACTTGGTCACAGCTACATGTATGCCACGCGGGTTGTTGCCTCATCCGTATTTCGCACCATGCAGTTCCCCCATGAGGGACGCGTGGTCAAGGTCGACCAGCTCACCTATTACGATCCCAAGGCCCCCGCCACACCTGAAAATGTTCTCCCCATGGTTGAACAACCTGTTTGTGGTGCAACTACCTCGTTTGTTTCCTCTGTGGGACCCAAATTTTACTCAGATGCGCCGATGACCTCAACATTCCAATCCATTCCACCCCCATCACCCGCGCCCAAAGTATCTGACCTATGTACCTTGTCCCACAATACACAAACACCCAACAATCAACCATCCGTGTTACCTAAACCACCATTGGTCCCTAGTCACATTGGTGTTACACCCATCCACACAATTCCCTTTCTATTCCCTCCCTTGGGCGTAGTAAGCGCTCTGGTTATGGCTACCCTTAGTCTCCCCGGGTTAACCCTGGGATTACCCGTGTGGTATATTTCAGCTCCCATTGCCCCGCCGACACCAAATGTCATCCTGCAACCGGTGCAACCCATTGTTACTTCTACTCAACCACCTTCCGGTATCACTACTCCTTCGTCATCGACGAATCCCCCTCCACTCATCAGACCCACTGGGGACAGAGGCCTGCAACTTTACACTGCGGTACCCCGACCCAAGGCAGTTAGACCTCCCCCCGTGTTTCTTGCTCCTCCAAAATGCTCGTTGTGTGATGAGTTAGGCCATCCAACTCATCAGTGTCCACAGTTACCTGCATTGCAGGAACACATGCAAATGATGGACGACGACCCCAACATCCCGGTTGTCAAACTCGATCCAAACCCCATGCCTCGTGATAAATCACTACGTACCAACCAACCATGTGCGATATGCGGTATTTATGGCCACTACTCCCATCTCTGTCCTGACATCCCAGATTACAGAGCAGCCCTTTACGAGATGAACAATTTGGACCTGGAGACGGCACCCCCCACTATCGAGGAGATCTACCCTCCCCCATCATCGTCATCCGGAGAGATTAACACCATCTACATGATCTCTTAGACTACCACTACCTCATCACTTGATTTGACCACTCAAAGCTCCCGCAATGATGAAGAGATTCTAGAGGCTCCTACTGCCCTTAATCATCCCTGGGAAGATATGCACAATAGTCCATGCTTCCTTCCGGAAGAGACTTCATCCACCACCGCTACCCAATCCGCGGTTGAGTCCAAAGATTTCCTTCCTACTAAAGTCGACTGGATAATGGATCCCATGGCTGATATTTCTCCTGTCATCCAAATTGACATCTCTGACCCACTTGGTGCCCTTCATACCATTACATTAGGAACCTCCCACAGTGAGCATGAGATCGGAGAATACCAACGACTGTTCCAAGAATTCACTGATGTCTTTACTTGGTCAGATACCGAAATGCTTGGCCTTGACCCCACCATTTACACGATTTCCACTGGATACCCCTCTGTCCGGTCGGCCCCTTCCATTGATCCCTTTGACACACAGGTTCAACCCTTTCAAATCGACCAGGAAACCACATGTCCACAACATGGGGGCAGGCCCAAAACCTTGCCTACTCATCATCATCGTGATCCTCATCGGAGATATTGAGGGCATCCACCCCACAAAGGGAATCCCCCATCATCATATCATCACTTTAGTATGCCACCACGACCCACAGCCTCATGGTATAACACCCCGCTAGCAGTTGCTCAATGCCCTATTGATCTCTCTCTGAGACAACATCTGCACCACATTGACACCTCTGAGTTAGGGGGCATAATAGATTACCTCAAACCCGGGATAGGGGGCATGATCAATCATTTTGAACCTTCCCCATCATCTCTATCTCAACACCCCAATGAGCCCATCGTTCAAACCAACACATATGTGATCCACAATCACAAACCCCATGCACATAGCAAGGGGGCAGGTCATTAACCCTGCTGACTTTTTCGCATGCGTGATCTCAACCATTTTTTGAGGTCACATACCACTTGTATATTCGATTTGATTTTATACACATGTATTTCCCCCCGCGGGTCATCATTTCTCCCCACCACTGCATCATTGGCTTGGTGGGCTCACCTTTATTTGTAGCAATTTTTTAACCTAGTTATTTGCTTTGACCATTCCGAAGTCCTTATGACCTCCATTTTTGACAAGTTTTATATCGTCGGATTCAGTTTTCCGCGCTCGTGATGATGTTTGAGATCATTTCTCTCTCTCACCCCTAGATTTTTCGGGCATTTTTTCCCATGCCCCCCTCGTCGCCTCGGTTTGCGTGCCACATTGACCTTCTCCATTTTTCGACGTGCCTTATATCGTCGGATTCAGTTTTCTGCGCTCGTGATGATGCTTGAGATCATTTCTCGCTCTCACACCTAGATTTTTCGTGCATTTTTTCCCATGCCCCCCTCGTCACCTCGGTTTGCATGCCACATTGGCCGTTCTCCGTTTTGGACAAGTCTTATATCGCCGGATTCAGTTTTCCGCGCTCGTGATGATGCTTGAGATCATTTCTCGCTCTCACGCCCATCTTTTTCGGCCATTTTTTCAAAATTCCCTCTCATAGCCTCGGTTTGCATGCCACAACGGCCGCAGCCCCCTTTGTGACAATCTTTATGTCACCGGATCCAGTATCCCACACACATGATGACGCTTGAGACCTTTTCTCGCTCCCATCTATCCATTTTTGATCGGTATAATTTTATCCCTTTTTCGGGCTGAGCAATCCCTTTTACGAAAAAGGCACTTAGGGAGTTTCTGTTAAGCTCTTTTCTGACTCCTAAAACATAAAAATATCGCCGAGCAATCTTGCTTCCTTTCATGCTCGCTAAACGTATCTGAAAGGACGTCTACCTGGTATAAGTTTACCCCTTTTCCGGACCTCGTAGACTAATTACGAAAAAGGTATACTCTAGTCACATCGGCTAGAAGAGTTCCCCATCTGCATCATTTTACGCTTTTTCGGGCCTTGGAGACTAAACTTACGAAAAAGAAACACCAATAGAGTCCACTTACCGTTTTCAGACTCTCTAAACATGAAAGCAACCATGAGCATGAGCCGTCCTGGGCTCACAAAATCCACAGGACCGTACCATTTCAGAGCACACTTTTATCCCTTCTTGGAGCTCATTAAAACTACGAAGAAGGAATCAATGGTGCCTCTTGGTGCCACGACAGATCACATCTAATCATATGGCAGCTTCCCCATTTTGGTCATCTTTGTTCAGAGTATTCTGCAGTATGTTACCTTGAAAATACCTCGACAGCACCTATCAGCTCATCCTCCCCCCCCAGAGTCAATATATAACATTCAGTCAAAGCAATGATCCCCACACCTACAAGTCAGTTCCCTACGCTGCCAGGTCAACCATGTCATCATGCTCTGAACAAAGGAATTTTGAGTCTACCCACTTTTTGACCTAGTTATTTCCCATCCCCACAAGTATGTCAGTCCTACCAGCAGTACTACAACACTTCAGTTCTACACCTCGTGCTCCTATCAAGAAAAAATCATTTCCTTGTTAGTTGCTGGTCTCCCTCTGTCGATGACAACCACATTTATTCCAGAGGATAGACCTAGAGGTCCCTGTGTCTTGGACTCATTACCATTTATGATGAGTGCCTACGAATCATTTCGAGAGGAATCCTCATTGCCTCTCCAAATGGTTGTTTCTCACATGCTCGACTTCAACACCTTCATCGCATCGTTGAGACTCGCACAGGACATTGATCCTTTCAGTTATTAGTCGAAGACCCCGGATACCTCCTGACTCCTCCACATTTGAGAATTTTCCTATGGATACAACCAGTTACACTTTTTCTATAGATATCCGGGTTGCGGATGGTGATAGTATTCAGATGTACCCCAGTTTCATACTCCCTCGAGTACACAGTTACATTAATTCTCAGAGATGGCTCACAGTCATTACGTCCCTACAGATGTTGGACACCTTCAGTTCCAACAGTTCATCAATTATTCTAGTGTATCAGTTATTGAGATCAGTTATGATCAGGAGTATATCCCAAAATAATGTCCCCCCTGGACCATTATGATGTACTAGTAGATTCTTTATGTATTAGACCCCCCTTCTTGGGACTAATTGTTATGTATATGTCTTGATACGAGCATGGGAATGCCCGCCTCGTCCATTATCATAGATTATCCCTCATTCATATTGAGGCCATGTAATATTTGTTTATTTTTTGTAGCTTCCATGGGACGTGGATCCAGTCTCCAATCGGTCTCTTCTCCTCCCTACAACCCCAGAAAAAAGACAAAAGAACTATGATGTCTATCGGCCATACGATGAGCTCTTGCCCTCACACATCAGGGGGCAATCTGTTAACACCCAAAAAGTGCTCACTAGCTCATTCCCTTATTCACATGACCCATTTGTCCACTTTTCCACCATCTGTGCCTCTGAAGCCAACAAAAGGTCACCAAAAGACCTTGGTACACCCCTTTTTCCCACTCAAAAAGATTATTTTTCCTAAAAAGCATAAAAAACCCTCAAAAAGGGTCCAAAATTCCAAAAATATTAAAAAGGGAATAAAAATATTAATTTTATTCAAAAAAGGAAAAAGGAGGGAAAAGTACCTAAACCATGTTGGTCAATACCATTTGGTTTCCACAAAACCACAAATGGTATTCTCCACCACCAAAACCTATAAAAAGGTGGTAGGGGCTCCTCATTTCACATCCATCCATTATCTCATCCTCATGCTGCCGAAATATTCCTTGAGCATTTTGGCCATTGTAAGCAACCTTGGAGAAGGAGACCTCTTGGAGCTTGGAGCTACTCATCTCGGGAGTTGCTCAACATCAACCTTCACCATTGAAGGTATTATCGCAAGCACTTGCTTGCCCCCCATTTTTCAATACAAATTCATTCTTTAATATTTTCTTGTTCTTGTTTTTTAAATGTTTACACTATTTACTTATATTCTTGCATAGATCCATGATTAGTTTTGTTTAGATTAGTTTCTTGTTTAATTCTATTGAAACTGCTGCTACTAGTTAGCAGGTGCCCATAGCACTAAGCCTGGTTGCAAAACCGGGCCACCAACTACAAAAAGAAAACTAAAAGCATAAGGGAGGGTAAGAAACCAATATAGAGAGAAATTTCACTCAAATAGATACAAATAGGGTCAAGTAGACTCAATAGGTTTCAAATCCAATGGAAATGGAGCACGTAGATTCAGTCGGACTCAAATCAAGGTACAAAACACCAAACTGGTCCACAACCCCCCAACTTGGGTCAACAAGCCCCAAAAATTTCCAAACAAGCCCAAATTGATCAAAGGAGGTCCAAATCATGAACATAGGATTAGTAAAAGGATAGGAGATCACTTACAGTGGTTTAACTCAGACCTAGAGTCATCAGGGACCCCTTAAAATGTAGCCACAACCCCCCCAAACAGGTCAAAACCTAAAGAACTCAGTTCCAGGATGTGTGTGCTACTGTATATGAGGTAGAACAACACCCAAATAGGGTGATGCGCTAATGTGCTTCACAACAGTAGTGCACATGTGGGAAAAGTTGAAAAAACAGGGCTAAAACCCCCCACACCTAAGCTAGTAAGGGTCTGTAAGGGCTAGGAAGGGTTTGTAAGAGCCAAGGAGGGTCAAACAGAGCCTAATAACTGATTCTAATCAAGAAATTGAACAAATACCTTCAAACAAAACTAAAGAAATGAACTTGGATACCCCTAAGCAGATAGGCTTTCCCTAGTGTGGTCGCCATTATGTTGTGAGGGAAATGCACCTATAGTTCAGGGGAGAAACTACCAACTTACAGTAATGAAAGATAGACCTATAAATGTTCTGTAAGTACAACTAGTAAGCAAAGAGATAAAGGTTAAAGAGGATGTGTACCTTATTCAGAAGGTTGATCCCAACTTTCCTCTTCCTCGCTCTTCAATGCTATTCAGTGTCACAAGGCCCACACTTGCAAAACAACTTCATACCTTTCTCAAATACATTTGACTACATATATAAGACTGATATTCATGATAGAAAAAGACATCAAACTATAAGCAAACTGTAATCAAATCTAAGACACACATGAATAGGTCATATTTGGAAAGGGAAGAACATCTGTTCTTTATTAATGAATGAAGCAAGCACATAAAGTTATACCTTCCTTCAAGCTTGGCACTTCACGAAACCTAGATTCAAGGTCTCCTGCTTCTGTTCTCCAAGGATCCCAACCTCTAATCAATTGTGCTAGGGTTTATCAGAAACTGAGGCACAAGAGAGGGGGATGAGGGTCTCCATTACTCTAGCATAACATTGTTATGGGCTTGGTACTCCCTCATGGCCCTTCTACCTTCCTTATATAGTCAATGAAGGAGAGGAAAAGCAGTTATAACTGATTAGGAGGTTCCCAAACCAACTCAATTTGAACAAAAATAGAGATTTTGATTGATTTAGGAAAATGCCCTACTTTTCTACTGCAAACCAGCGTATGTGCTCTACTTTTATGAAGCAGAGTTGCATATTTTTGAAGGAAAACGCCCCTCTTATGCTTATAGAGTAGCGTTTTTGTGGAAAAATGGCCAAAAACAGGGTTTTCTAATGATTTTCAGGAGGTGGTTTGGTCTGGAAAAGTGTTACTAAGGGTTATAACCATCAAATGGGCCAAGAGTGAGGTAATTTCAACCATATTTAGTGTCCCTAATGACCCTTCAATACACAAGTGTCCTGTTGTGTGACTAAACTTGATCTCAAGAAGTGTCGTCACGTGACCAAGCGATGCAAGTGTCGTCACGGACAGAGAAGTGTCATTTTAAGCTATAACAGAAATACTACACCGCTTGTAGATTGCATTTTGTATCGACAGTTGATTGGTTCACTAATCTACTTGACACATTCAAATCCTGATATATCTTATGCCATGAGTGCTATATCAAGGTATATGCAGTAGCCCCTTGAGCTTCATTGGCGGGAAGCTAAGCGGATCTTGCAGTATGTGCAAGGTATGAAACATTTTGGCATACATTATGCTAGAGATTCTGATCTAGATTTCATTGGTTTTACTGATTCAGATTGGGTAGGTGATAGCATAGATCGGAAGTCCACTTCCAGATATGTTTTCATGATTGGACATGGAGCTATTTGTTGGTCAAGCAAAAATCAGGCAGCCATTGCACTTTCTTTAGCATAGGCAGAGTATCGAGGGGCAATCAATGCCTACATTGAGGTAGTTTGGTTGCAGGGTATTCTTTATGAGTTTGATTGTGGTAGCACTACTTCGACTGTTCTATTTTGTGACAATCAAAGTGCTATTAAGATCTCCATTGATCCATTTTAGCGGCAGAGGACAAAACACATTGAGATTCATATGCACTACATTCGAGAGTTGGTGCATGATCACACCATCATTCTACAATATTGCCCTACCAATGAGCAAATTGCAGACATCTTCACCAAGAGCTTCACCGAGAAGAAGTTATCTTACCTCCGTTCATTGTTGGGGGTGAGTTCCATCATGGTGGAAGGAGATTAGATCCATTTTTATGTTTAGGTTGAGGGGGGGCTTTCTTCCCACTGGGTTTTCCCTCTTTCCTCACTCAACCTATTTTAGCATTTTTTGGATTATTGTATTGGGGTGACCTTTGGTCTCAGTAACCAGGGCCCTACATTTTATTTTTTACATCATAGTATAGATTGAGGGGCGGTGTTATGATATCTCATCATTCACTTATGTACTTTGCATGCATTTTGCATGCATGCATCCGCATGCCACCAAGTCATCAGTATGGTACCTCCAGCACCTAGTCCTTAGTCTCCCAGCACTCGGGAGCTACTTTCCACTCAGTTTAAGCCCTCCTAGCCTATCGTGCACCCAATTCTCACCTTCCACTGAAGAAGGCACCTTTCTCACCTACCGGTCCAGTTATACTTCAGTTATCACTCATATTTACCTCTGATTGACCCATAACTGATGTTATCACTCAAATTGACCTCCGATGAGACATGACTGATAGTTCTGAGTGCAGTTAACTCCTCATGCTCCCTCCACTGAGCCTCCATCCCTAGATTAGTGCCACTTACCATCAATTACACTTATTACAGTCAGTTAGACTCAGTTTGACACCTGTTTGACCATGACTTGTGCATTGATGACCACCACTGATTGATGATGAGGACTCCTAGTTGGAGCCAAGCCATTCCATTAAGTTAATTCGAATGACCTCCTTGCTTAATTCGAATTGCTCACTCATTGTGACAGTATTGTATTGTATTTTTCACCCTTATTGGGATATTGAGCACTGATGCATGTTCTTGCACAGTTTACACCATATTTTCAGAGTTTCATCTATTGTGATTGATTTACTTGTTCATTAGATATGCTGTGACTAATTTTACATGCATCACCATTTTCGAGCAGTTACTAAAATTTCCATAAGTCTTACTAAGTGCATTTATACACTAGCTAATGTGAATAACCTAGCTACTGTTGGTTGAATTTTTTGGGGGATTTTATTAGTTCATTGATGATAAAGTCCTCAAATTCATTGAGGATTCTAGATCTAGTGGTAAAGTTATGGCTTCTTTCATCACGACCTTTATCACTCTAATCTCAAAATTAGATAATCTGATGTTGTTGAGGAATACAAGCCAATATCGCTATGTAACTACATTTACAAGATAATCACCAAAGTGATAGCATTAAGTATTAAAGACCTTATGTCCAAAACAAATTTCGTTGAACAATTCACTTTCCTTTAAGGCCGTTAGATACATGAAGCGATAGGTATGGCTCAGAAGTGGTTTCACATATTCAAAACTAGGAATATCCCAACAATGATCCTCAAAATAGGTCTCACTAAAGCATATGACAGGGTAAATTGGAATTACTTGAGACTAATGTTGATCCAGATGAGTTTATTTTATCAGTTTGTTTCTTGGATCATGAATTGTGTCATCTCAGTATCCATTTCTATCTTAATCATTGGATCATCCATAGGATTTTTAGAGCTAGTAGAGGTATACGCGAAGGATTCCCTCTATCACGCCTTTTTTTTCTAATTGTAGTAGAGGGGCTTAGGAGGTCTTTGTAGTAGGCTAAAAGGATGAGATATCTAAAAGGTATCAGATTTGAGTAGACTCAAATTTTGCAATTTTTATTTGTGGATGATATTTTTGTCTTCTATGACAACACAAGGAGAGATGCATAGACATTGGAGGAAGTACTCAACCTTTACTGTTTTGACACTGGAATGATTGTGAACATGAGGAAATCAACATTTGCTAGTACAATACTAGAGACTAATGAGGGAGGATTAACTAGAATTTTTTTCCCATTTCAGCATATAGATTTTCAACAAATATTCAAAATATATGGGTTTCATAATCAAATCTAATGATTACGGCAATAACGAATAGGATTGGATAATCACCAAGATGGAGAAAAGGACCGCAATTTAGTGTAATCTATGGATTTCAAGAGCAGGTACCTAGTTCTCATTAAATCAATATTAGAGGCAATACCAGTATACTGGATGTCACTAGCGTTTATCCTAAAAGAAATAATGAAAAAGTTGAGAAGAGTTTGTTTCATAGTTTTGTGGTCGCGAATAATCGATCAGAGAGGCATTTCATGGGTTAAATGGAAAATATTGGCACTCCCAAAGGATCTTGAAGGTTGGGGATTAAAGAACCTGTATCATTTTTCAACAACCCTATTAGAAAAAATGTGTGGAGGCTTATCTCAAGGAAGGGACTATGGGCATTGTTGGCCCACTATTTTATCATCTTTTTGCACTAATCAGATGGTCTTTTTGACCATGTTTACCCTACTCCTATACCTAGTTATTGCCTCTATTACCATGTATTCCTATATTTTTTAAGCCATAAACCCTGAAAAATATTTACGAGGTAAAATGTTGTGTATTTCCAATGTCTTTAGTAACTTAGATAGGTTTTTGAACTAATCGTATTGATGAAAAATGTTCTTATTTCATTTTATGTACCAGCATAGCATTTCCAATATTCGAAATCCATGGTTAGCATACTTGCACACCTTTAGCTAGAATTCTACTACCTGGATATTGCATCTAGGTCTACCAAGATGGTTTTACATTCATCAATTCATACCCAGGTCCAAATTTGCAGCCTCCGTCTCAAGGTCAATGTTTCTAGTTAGACACATGTTAGGTTAATAGAGGTGATTTTGTAGTGTGATTTTCGAGAAGATGAGGGAAAATATTGGAAATATGGGACATGGGTTTTGTTGAACTTTGGTTGTTATTGATGTCAAATAATTTCAAATACGATGTGAATTGATTCAGTTTGAGTTATTGTTTTCAAATGATGTCAAAGTGGATACATCATTCCTATGCCAACTTAAAGAAGTATATGGAAGCCACTTGGAAGAAGAATATGCGCAAGATGGTGAAGGACATGGATGCCAGCGTGAAGAAGTATATCTAGAAGTTGCATCCAGTCTGTAGATGTGTGTATAAGGATACATCATGTATGATCAGTATGAAGAAGAACATAAGGAAGGAACATCATGCAGATCCAGTTCAAAGAAGCACAAAATCATTGTATCCTATTGCATGTGGTACCCATGCAGAATTCAAGTCCACCAAGTCATACTCACTCAAGGTAGCAGTCAAAGAATTGGTTGAACAAAGGTACATGTGCATACGTAGCCAAGGAGTTGGTTAAGAAAAAACACAAGTATGCAAGCATGTTGAAAGAACACCTAGGAGTGCGCAAACAGTAAGAAACAACTTATTACTAGACAGTCCTGAAAGCATGCAAGTCTTTCCAATCAGAATATGCTTTCAATTAGTAAATGGCACACAAGTTCCAAGAAGGGCGTAGTAGTTGAATTTTGTTCATGCACAAATCCCACAAGCATATGATACATTAGGGGCACAATACCCACAAGGGATGATACTGCAAGGGTCAAAGTACCATCAAGAAGAAGTCAAGTTATGTGCATATTCTGCAAAGCATTGATACAGTAGTGCACAATACCCACAAGGGATGGTACAGAAAAGGTAAAAGACTCATCAAGTTGAAGAGAAAGGATGCGCACATACCTCAAAGAAATGGTACATTAAGAGCACAAGAAGTACACCACTAAGGTGTAAGTTCCACTAAGTCGTGGATCATGATTGCACAAGACCCACAAAGGATGACACATCAGTAGCGCAATATGATGACATGTGGAAAAAGTACAATCTGTGAAGTATGGAAGAAGGGATGCCACAACCAACTTGTGGACATACAATCTATGTAGGGCATATATAAATAGAGATGCAAGTTGGATATTTGAAGTAATCTTAATGGAGATATTGTAGAGCTTCAATTGGAAAATATAGATTTCTATTTTAGGCATCAAGGGATAGATGACATAACAACATGATATAGAGAGGAGCCGAGCGTGCACAGACAGAGGAACGATACATATGATGGTGCACAGACTGATGTTGTAGATCTGTGATGATTGCAAAAAAACTAAAAGGCAGAAACATAGAAGTATGCAAAATTGCGTGAAGACTGAATGACAGAATTACAGACAACACGCAGATAGTCACATATGTCGTAAGTATGGAAGAAGTGCGAAAATAGAACCAAAGTATATCAGAAGATGCATAGATGTTTAGTTGATGCAAGAATACTAAAGTTAAGTGTGCGGAGTTTAGAAGTCCATATGATGCACAACTATAGAGAAACAACAGGATCCAGTAAGCATGTCATGATGAGGATGATCTGAGACAAGTGCGTTAAATTGAAATAATGAGTCATTTGATGCACAACATGTTGCAGATTGTCTAAAACACTGTGGCACTTAAACATAAAAGACACATCCGTAAGTGGGAAGTTCCATCTGTTAATGATGCTTTATCTCAGAGAAAGAAACTATCAATTGAAAGCATAGTATCATTTGGTGAGTGAAGTTGCGCAGCAACAGATCGACAGAGTATATCTTGGCGCAGACTGCAGAATCAGAAAGCACAAAGTAGATGAAGTATGACATTAGTAGAAGTGTAGAATTGAGAGGAATGAGAAGTCAAGTGATGTATGTATTACAGTGACAATGAATTGTTTGCATACGAAGACAGTGCACAATAGAACTAATATTAGAAGATCAAAAGTGTGCATGGGTTAGAAGTTAAGTAAGTCAGAATTACATCTTGAATATCTGGGCGGCAAGATGGAGCAAGGAGAAAGGGAGTTGCATCCTCCTTCCAATTGGTGCTAGAGAAACATAGGGAGTTGAAGCTTCCTTCAGGTCGGTGCCTGTAAAACCAGGGGGTTGGTGCTTCCTTCCAGTTGGTGATGGTAAATACAGGAAGTTGGTGCTTTATTGAATGTAATATTTTCATTACAAAAGAGAATTCTGTGGTTTTCTCCCAATTGGGTTCCCATGTCAAAATTCTTGTGTTAGGTGTTCTTTGTCTTGGTGCATATATGAATTATTTATTTATGTTGGATGCATAAATAACGATCAAATATTAAGTTAAGGCTAATATGTTAAAGAAGGTAAAAACTGTTTATAATTGGACCAATGTTGATTCATCCCCCCTCTCAGTATTAAATCGATTCCAACAATTGGTATCAGAGCATATGTCTTCAGTAATAGATTAACATCTGTAAGATAGATCATTGCGTAGATATGGATAGGAAGGAAGGTCATTCCACCAACATAGAGCCAAGGTTTGATGGCACCAATTATACCTTCTGGAAGGTAATAATAGAAGTTTACCTTCAATAATTGGGATCAGATGTTTGAAATCTATTATTTATGGTTACAATATTCCACCAGGCATACCGATTAATCCATCACAAAGGAGAGTCTATGAAAGCAATGCAAAGGCTAGAAACGCGTTGCTATGTGGTTTAACAGATAGTGAATTTGTCACGTTTATGCATTGCGCTACAACCAAGGAAGTTTGGGACAAGCTCAGAGGTGTCTATGAAGGAAAAAAAAGGTAACAAAATCAAAGTTGCAAAACTACTCTGGATTATTTGAATCTTTGAGAATGAAATATGGAGAAAACGTCACCTCCTATTTCCTAAGAGTAGATGAGATAGTTAATTCCATCAAAAGTATTGGGGTTACATTCTAAGAAGAATCCGTGGTACATAAAATATTGAGAAATTTACCCATAAGGTTTGATGTGAAATTGTATGTGTTAGAAGACCGAGCTAATCTTGAAGAACTAACAAAGGATGAACTTCAAGGGATTTTGACTGCATACGAGATGAAAAATGATAAGGAGACTCCCATAAGAAAGGAAGTCACTTTTAAAGCCACTAGAAAGGATAAGCATGAATATGAACATGACAAATATCATTGTGATGAATCAGATGACGAGGAATCAAACTTTGTCAAAAGGATAAAAAGAGGACGAGATAAGTACAAGAACAAGTTGCCTTTAAAATGTTTTAGATGTGGAGGAGTAGTTCATTATGCCTCTAAGTGTCCTTACAAAGAAAACAGAGACAGTGACAGTGACAAGGAATTTGTTTCATGTGATCAGAAGACTACATGATCTCAACACAAGCCTAAAAGTAAAAGGAGGATTCCAAAACAAAGGAAGAGTCTATACATTGGGGAAGGAAGAAATGAATCTGAAGGAAGAAACTGCAATGAAGAACCAAAAGTAGTAATTTCCATGGATCATGTGGAAGAAGAAAGCAGAGATGAAAAGAATAAGAGCAGTTCGAAGAATACTCCAGTTGCGCAAATCAAACCAGGATCACTAGACAAGTACTTCTTTAGTGGATCATTCAAAACATCTCCAAAGTCAATTACATCTCCAAATCCAGTTGTTGAGGTCAAGATAGATAGTCAATCTAAAGAATATGAAGATACTGCAGACATTCACTAGTAAGGTGAATTGATTAGTTCCTTGGATAACTTAAAGAAGTCAAGGAAAAAGAATAAATACCCGTAGGATAAATTGTCGAAGTATCAATAACATGGAAAGCCATTTAAAGAATCTTTTGATGCATAAATTCGTGAAAAAGTAACCAACTACGAGATTAAACTGATTTGCGCACAAGGCAAGGTTAAAGTGCTCAAGGAAGAGAAATATGCCTTGAAAGGTTCTTTGGAAAAATTAGTACAAGAAATCAGGATGCTAACAAATCAACTTGAGGAAAAGGACAAAGAGATATTCCATCTAGAGGACAAATTGATTGAAATGAAGAGGAAGAAACAAGTTCAAGATCCCACAGTGATTTTCACACATCAAGAAAACAACAAGGGTAGCATTGATGATGAAGTAAAATAAAATTTCAAAGACAACTCATCAATATTGAACATAATTCTGGACAATCAGAGATCACTAGAAGATAGAACAACTCTTGGTTATGAAAAAACATCAAAGAAGGTCTATGACAAAGAACAATGTCTCAATCATGTTAAGTCCTTCAAATATGATGGTTCCTTCAACTCTGTTCAATACACTAACCAAAGAAGGATTAATAGGGTAAAGTGTGCAAGATGCAATCGTTTTGGTCATGTTGCAAAATAATGTCAAACTGTGAGATGTTATGTATGTGATGGTTTTGGACATAAGGATATGTATTGTTGAAGAGTAGTGAACAATCCAGATTAAAATTTATTGCACAAAGGAAATTGCATTCAAAAGGACTGCAGTGAAAAACCTCTAGTGCAGAATCAAAACAGAAGTACGCACAACAAGGCTTGGGTATGGAAATATCCTCAGAAGTATGTTGAAGATACAAACTATCCAGGCACATCTAATGCAACAAGAATTTTTTGCCTCTCTAGGTAATCCCATAAGGATTAAGTGAGACCCTTCAGTTCAACATGATGCATCTTAAGGAATTCAATGTATATTTTAGTTAGGTGTGTTGTTAGAATGTGTATGTCATAGTATTCATTATGGTTTCATGAGGTTATATATTAAGTTTGTAATGTCAAAAAAAAATATTAAAAATACATGCATACTGTTAGTCCTAGAGACGTTCTAAGGTTGTTTTAGAACTGTGCTTGGGCATCAATGAAATTTATTGTGTTCTTTGCTTAATCAAAATCACATTTACTTGAGTATAATGCAGATAACCAAACTTGGAGTAATGTGGGCAGTACTTCAATATGCCAATGGAAAAACTTGAATGAGGGTGGTGCTAATGAAATGGCACAAGAAAAAGGTACCTCAATGGAAGTAAATATTTGTCTTATGTGTATGAATAACGTACTAAGCTGAAGAAGGAATTCATTAGTTTAAACATAATGATTATAGAGCTAAATCTGAATAGTGTGCGGATATTATAACCATATAACATAACATGAATATTTCATGTGATAACCATCTTAGAAACAATAATTTAAGTTGATAGAACTCATATTTGAATCAGAATTAACTTTGCAAATCATGAACATATATGAAAGATATGAATTTACAAGAGAATAAATTACTAACTTGACATATCAAAGGTTTACTCATTGTTGTTTGATTGTCCTCCTCCTAGAATTCTCCCAGAGTGCAAGCAATTTCTTCAGCTCAACCCGAACGAGGTTGATGGTGATTTGTCATGTCCCAAATTTTTCATTGGGTCACAATGGCCTAATCCTATTGGCCATATTCATGAGAGTTTATCAAATTGATGCTAAAGGTCAAATAATTGCCAAGGAGGAAAATTATTAGTTTCCTAGGTTTGGGGTGGAAGCTTTGGGATTTGGAATAAGGGGGATAATAAATGATGTTTGAACATTAGAATGGAATTAATATTTAATAAAGGATATAAATAAATATATACAAGTGAAAATCAAAGTGGCATTTTATCATGAAGACACATGGAGGAAGTGGGACCCACATATGGCTAGATTTCCCCACTACACTTGGCAACATTTTCTCACCAATTTGAATTCAAGGTGAATGGTAACATACTTGGGGGAGTTAAAAAGGTATTATTCATGGCATGAATCATCCAAGGTTGAAATATAGAGGAAGAGTAACTCCCATAGAAGAGGAAGAGGCAATTTGGAGCTAGTGGGACACTTGGGTTAGATTCCCTAGCTCTATGACAACAATGATGAAGATGCTATGACACCTATGACACAAATAGGACCCGAAGGATGACATATGACATATATGAAATGTCAGGGCTAAAAATAGCCTCCAAGAGGGTGCTCAAGGGAGTTAGGGAAGCTAAGATGCTTCCACATGTGATTTGGTGGAAGTGGGAGACTGGGAATTGTTGTACAAGTGGCATTCTTTGGAATCTCTTCCCAAATTGAGTTGGAATTAGTCTCTTGGAAGGAATTATACCCATGGAGGACATTAGAATTTTATAAAAGTCATGAAAAAAGAAGAATATAATCTTTTGATAATTTGAGAAATTTGCAATTGCATTTGTGAAGAGGGAGAGCTAGTGGATGACTAGTTTCTTGCGTTAGCCAATTTCGAGGGTGAAAGATTCCCATCCAAGTTGGTAATTGGAAAGGCCATTCAGAACTTTCATTTGGAGATTTAATGGAGTCTTTATTGTAGGTTTAAGCTACAGGGAAGCTCATGGTTTATTCTAGTGCATCTCTCTCTCTCTCAACCATTTCTAGTTTTGATGGCATATTCTTGCTCTTTGAGGGAGGGCGTTTTTGGTGAGATATTGTACTCTTTGGTGGAGATAATCATTCCCAATTTATTTTGTAATATTAATTAAATACTCTTTTATTCATCTCCAAAAAGTTTCAGGTCGAAATTCCAAGTACAAATGTATAAATCTCATTTTTAATGAAAGAAGAGTGCCATTTCCCCACTACCTTGTTGTGAACCAATGTAATGTTTATGGATTCGAATTGATAAGTAAAATACTGATGGTTTATTGATGAATGGAATTTTATTTATGTATTATACAAGTTTCATGTTCAGTACTTAATCCTTTGAAGTCATTTTACTCAGTTTATTTACATTTGGAGAAGATTTGGTGCCATTTCCCCAAGGGATGAATTAGTGATTTTTGCTGCTATTTGGGAGAAGGTTAGAACAGACTTAATAACTGATTAATGGTTCAAATGAGAACTAAATAATGTCCCTTATAAATCCCCTACCTCTGTTCATAATTTTGAGTGGTTTTGAAGGCATTTGGAGATCCATTTTTAGAACTTACCCTTGGGGAATTTGAACCTCAATTTGCTAGTTAAATTCCATACTTTGTCCAGAATCTTAAAAAAGTTTTCAGAAGTCTTTTAATGGTCATAAATCATCCATGAAAATCATAATCAAGTACAAATATCAGTCATACACCTTCCTTGAATATTTGAAGGCTTTTGGAGCAAATTGGAGACCTAGGCATCAAAACTAGTCAAAGGTTGAATTTGGGGAAAAAGAGAAAAATTAGTCATTTTGATAAATTTTTTAGAAAGAGTCATTTCAAGTGGTATCAAAGCATGGTCCTTGCACCTGTGAGTTAATATCATACATTGAAGAATAATTTGCAGCCATGTATTACTATTATGATGAATCCTATGAGTACACTTCTTATGAGGAATATGCAGATGCTTATGAACAATATGAAGCAGAATGTGAATGGGTTGAGGAAGAGGTGCCATCATGCAACACTTCTTACAATTTCAAGAGGAATGAAGATTATTATTACGACCCTATGCATGATAAATATGAGTATGTCACACCACCAAAGGATAATGCTATGGATGAGTTACAAAGATGGAGAGCAACATATAAAACCTTGCCCCAACAATATAAAAAATATCAGGAATATCTTGATTTGTACAAGGAAGATACACAAAATGCCATGTCTTTTGAGTACTATGCTGAACATATTTTTGCAAATAGGCCCAAAAATGAAGATGTGGAGTTAGTGAATAAATGTTTATTCCCTTCTTGTAAAAGACCTTGGAGTGAGTATCATATTTGTGTGAGTGAAAAGATCAATGAAAAATATGAAGCTTCAGGGAATTCAGGTATTTCGATCCGGGGGATACTTTTTGGGAATTCTTCAAAAAGAGATTCCAAAGATATTGATACTATGGAAAACAAGGGAAAAAATGCATTAGCTTGCTTGAAGGAGAAAAATGGAGAGACATCACAAGAGAATGAAGAAGATTCTATTGAAAATATATAAGATCAATTCGAGACACATTCTACCTTGGACATGAATCAAGGAGCATCTACTGATGGATGCTTGAACTATGAAGGAGTTCCTACTGATGGGTGATCACACCTCTATGTTGGTGACATAGAGATCACTTTTGACAGTATTGCTACAAGAAAAAATTCCCCTAAGCATGAAAATGAAGACCTTGTAGTAGTTGTAGAAGAAACAAAATTAACTTCCCCATCACCTCTTGAGCTTCATGAAGTTGGTCCAAGCAAGAAGGAAGAAGACGCGGAGGTTCATTTGCAAGATCCTCATTTTTTTGAAGGGTCCTTAAATATGAATGAAAATAATATCCAAGAGTCCCTTAGCATTCTCCATGACACTCAAGAATTGGTGTCAAATTCTTGTTGGAGAGCCACTTCACTGGAGGAAACATCCTTCCTTGAAGACATGGAGAAGATTCAAAGAGCAATGTGCCACATCAAAGGTAATTTAATGTCTTTGATTTTTGATAGAAACCATTTTTTTTAGCTTAATTAATTGTTACATGATGCATACTTGAAGAATAATGAGGATAATCATAAGCTCACAATTCAAAATGAGCAACTTCTTGAAAAGTTGCAAGATACTTGTTTTTCCTCCTATGTTTCAAATTGTCAAATGGTAGATTGTTTGGAGCATTCTCATGACATGGTGGATCATGAGAAATGTGGAAATCTGAATGTTCTTTATGTGTTTGAAGATGAACTTGAAGAGATCCAAACACTTGATGTGGTGGAAGAGGAACTTGAATTGTCTCTTGATGAAGGTTATGCAATTTTTAAAGAAGAGCATGATTCCTCTACATTGGAACCAAACTATGACAAAGGTTTCACAATTTTGAAGGAGATACATGATAATACCCATATGGATCCTTCCCGTGATGAAACTTATACACTTTTTGATCATTTGGGTGAGTTAGTTCATTCTCCTACATCCTACAATTCCATTTTTTGCAGCATTAGTCTCCATGAAGTATGGGTGAAAGGGTTCTTTTTGATGGTGCCACATGAGGAGTATGGAACTCCTAGATTTAACTTTTATGATGACATGGTTGGAGCACATTATTATTCACATTTTCAGAAGTATCATTTGTTACTTTATGATGATGCACATCTACATGGATGCACCTATAATATGCATTTGAGTCACTTGAAGACTCATGATTTTTCTTGCTCAACACTTGGTTCATTTGATGTTGGAGGAACTTCATCCAAAACTTGGGTTAATAGATTTATGATTGAAGAATATATTTGTTGGCAGCCACATACTTTGTTACATATTTATGATTCTCACATTCAGGGATGTATGGGTGAGACTTCTTTGAGTCCTTTGAAGTCTCCTTGTTTTTTCTGCTCATTATTTGGTTCAAATTTTAGTGGAGATTCTTCATTCACTTCTTGGATGAAGGAATACATGGATGAATATTTTGATGCATATCACATCCTTTGGAGAAGAATTATAGGACATGGGATCCTCACCTATGTCATTGGATCATATTTGATGGGTCACTTGAAGATTGTATGCACTTGGAAAATGGTGGTCTACTTGCTTGGAGGTATAAGCACTTTCATGACTCTTTGATGAAGCATCTCATTGATGTACATTTTCATTATGTTTTTATGTACTTTGATGATATATATTTTATACTCATGATGTTTGGAAGAATGCATACAATAAAAGGGGATCCAAGAATCCTCTTGTCTAATGGTATGCGTTGGAGAGCACTCTTAATTGTTGGGGTGCAATACAAGCAATGGGACCCTGGGATCATTTTTGTCTCATTCATTTCAATTTGTTTGGGAAACAAGTAGTATGAAGGATGGATTCCCCACTTAATAAAGAGATTTTAATCAGAGTAGTGCAGTAGCAAGCATGGTGGTTCCTCTCTAAAATCTTCATGGAATCTCAAAGACTCAAGATTGGGAAATTCAATGGTAACTTCAAAGAATTATATAGCAAGCAGGTTCTTCAACACCCATGTTTGAAATTGATTGAGGACAAGAAATATTGGGAAGGGAGGATTTTTCATGTCCCAAATTTTGCATTGGGTCACAATGGCCTAATCCCATTGGCCATATTCATGAGAGTTTATCAAATTGATGCTAAAAGTCAAATAATTGCCAAGGAGGAAAATTACTAGTTTCCTAGGTTTGGGGTGGAAGCTTTGGGATTTGGAATCAGGGGGATAATAAATAATGTTTGAAAATTAGAATGGAATAAATATTTAATAAAGGAGATAAATAAATATATGCAATTGAAAATAAAAGTGGCATTTTATCATGAAGACACGTGGAGGAAGTGGGACCCACATATGGCTAGATTTCCTCACTACACTTGGCATCATTTTCTCACTAATTCGAATTCAAGGTGAATGGTAACATACTTGGGGGAGTTCAAAAGGTATTATTCATGGAATGACTCATCCAAGGTCTAAATATAGAGGAAGAGTAACTCCCATGGAAGAGGAAGAGGCAATTTGGAGCTAGTGGGACACTTGGGCTAGATTCCCTAGCTCTATGACAACAATGATGAAGATGCTATGATGCCTATGACACAAATCAGACCTAAAGGCTGAAATATGACATATATGACATGTAAGGGATAAATATAGACTCCAAGAGGGCTCTCAAGGGAGTTAGGGCAGCTAAGATGCTTCCACATGTGATTTGGTGGAAGTGGGAGACTAGGAATTGTTGTACAAGTGGCATTCTTTGGAATCTCTTCCCAAATTGAGTTGGCATGAGTCTCTTGGAAGGAATTAGACCCATCGAGGACATTAGAATTTTATAAAAGTCATGAAAAAATAATAATATAATCTTTTGATCATTCGACAAATTTGCAATTTCATTTGTGAAGAGGGAGAGCTAGTGGATGACTAGTTTCTTGCCTTAGCCAATTTCGAGGGTGAAAGGTTCCCATCCAAGTTGGTAAATGAAAAGGCCATTCAGACCTTTCATTTGGATATTTAATGGAGTATTTATTTTCAGGTGTAATCTACAGGGAAGCTCATGGTATATTCTAGTGCAACTCACTCTCTCAACCATTTCCAGTTTTGATGGCATATCCTTGCTCCTTGAGGGGGGGTGTTTTTGGTGAGCTATTGTACTCTTTGGGGGAGATTCTCATGCCCAATTTATTTTTTAATATGAATTAAATACTCTATTATTCATCTCCATAAATTTTCAGGTCGAAATTCCAAGTAGAAATGTATAAATCTCATTTTTAATGAAAGAATAGTGTCATTTCCCCACTACCTTGTTGTGAACCAATGTAATGTTGATGGATTCGAATGGATAAGTAAAATACTGATGGTTTATTGATGAATGGAATTTTATTGATGTATTATACAAGTTTTATGTTCATTACTTAAGCCTTTGAAGTCATTTTACTCAATTTCTTTACATTTGGAGAAGATTTGATGCCATTTCCCCAAGGGCCGAATTAGTGATTTTTGTTGTTGTTTGGGAGAAGGTTATAACATAATTTATAATTGATTAATGGTCAAAATGAGACCTAAATAATGTTCCTTAGACATATCCTACCTCTTTTCATAAATTTCGAGTGGGTTTGGAGACATTTGGAGATCCATTTTCAGAACTTACCTTGGGGGAATTTGAACCTCAAATTGCTAGTTAAATTTCATACTTTGTCCAGAATATTAAACAAGTTTGCAGAAGTATTTTAATGGTTGTAAATAATCCATGAACATCATAATCAAGTACAAATATCAATCATACACCTTCCTTGAAGATTTGAATGCATTTGGAGCAAATTGGATACCTAGGCATCAAAACTAGTCAAAGGTCGAATTTGGGGAAAAAGAGAAAAATTGGTCATTTTAATAAAAATTTAAAAAAGGTTCATTACATGATTGGTTTTGTTTTGAGACTCATACTAAAATCTGGGTCAATGGGGAAGAAGTAGCTCCTTACAAGCTCCCCATTTTCTTGACTCCTAGAATTTTCGCACTAGAGTCAATTTGTCAAAGATTCAATTGCGATGATGTACATTTTATGAAAGGAAATAGTTCCAGGACCTTTAAGGTCCCAAATGAAGCTGGAACGTTCAAATTCAGGAGCAAAGCTGCTCAGAAAGAAGTGGAAGAACTACTATCATCCTTCGACTTCCCATTAAGCATAGTTAATAAGTATGATCCAAGAGGGATCATCTCCCAAACAAGGAAAGCTGCTCGGTCTACATCTTAATCCCATGAGCCTCATCCATTGTTGGACAAAATAGCCAACTTAGACAGTTGGGAGCAGAGCCGAGTTGCATTGGATCCTAGCAAGGTTGTCGGGGCATCGATCATCCCAACATCTCTTAAGGTGGACACTTTGGGAAAAAGGGGCACATTAGAGCCCACATCTACAACTGAAAAGGGGGGATTAGGGAGTGTGGGATCAAAAGTGAAGAGATTGAAAATGGAAGGAATGTCCAGTGTGACATTGAAAGTCATGCTAGCACCCACCTCTTTAATGATTGTCATCCTGGAAAGTTTCCCATCTGCAACGTGAACCCAAAAGCAGGAAACTCATTATATAGAAGGCGCTTTGGTTACCACGTCACTTGTTAAATCGGGCTTTTTTGGGCTATACGCGCAAATTAAAGATGACAACGTTGAACTAGAGAATTCCTTGTTCCCAAAGAAGGAACTTGACATAAGGAAGCAATCTCGGATGCTATCAACACTAGATTTGAGACAGGGAGCACTGAATATGGCGATCCTAGAACCACTGGTGCCCGGGGGGAAGAGGGTGCCCTCGAATTTCAAAACTACTCAGGTGACAATAAATTTGGATGTGTTCCCTTCCAAATACATCATGGAAATCCACCGGAAGATAGGTGAAGGAGTGTACCAAGATGTGAGGAAGTACACTATGAGAACAAATAGGCTATAAGTCATGGTCCAAAGGTTGGAGAAGCAGTTGAAGATAGCTGACTTAGAGCAGCAAATAATGAAAATGGTGAAAAATCCAAGTGACATGGCTCCATAACAAGCGATGCTGAAAGAAAAGGATAAATAAATTGCATCCTTAAAAAATAAGCTCAGCATCCCCATGACTGAGGATTCACAGAATGTAGAAGTATCTGCAATACAATCAGAGTTGGAGAAATTAGTGACTGGTGGTCAAGCTCTAAAAGAAAGGATTGTCACCTTAGAAAGCTAGTTGGACGAGGCAAGAAAGCTAAATCAATACATCCTCCAATAGAAGTCTGCCTCACTCCAAGCCTTGTCATCTACAGATCCCACTGACAAACTGGACCAAGAAGTAGCTGAAATGAGTCTTAAAGACACACAGCTGAATCAAGTGTAGGAACAACTAAATTTGAAGTGTGAGGAGCTATTCCTCATAAATGAAAAGTTGATTTGAAGAGACCAGGTCATCTCGGAGCTACAATAATCTAAGCAGGAACTCTGGGGTGAAGTCCAAGAACTATCTAGGAAGCTGGCTGGCAAGCCTCTGATATAAAGTGCCAAATTTGCAATATGGGAGCAAGTGGAAACTTTGATAACCACATAATGGGGCCATTTCAGCATAGCCCAATAAGAATCGGAAATTGTTGAGGCTGCCATGCAGGATGCATGATCAATATGGAACAGTATAAGTAAGAAGACCGATTTATCCAAAGCGGAGATCGACTTCTTAAATGAGAAGACCTTTGACGAGCTTCAGATGTATTATGTCTGTGATTGAACTAAAATAATCATGGAAGCAAATAAGGTGATTACCAAGCGAGTGTTGTTCCAGAATGTTGCTGACATGGAAACTCAGCTGAAAAAAGATATGCACTCATTCAAAGAGCTTTTCAAGTCAGTATTTCCCCTTGGATTCCCTTCTTTTTGGGATGGACATGGATACCTCTATCCAAAGGAAAACTACAATGCCATGATGGTGGATGCGAGGAATTTTTAAATCCACCTGATAGATACTCTGCAAGAGCTAAATGGGAGAATGATCGTGGACAGGTTGCATACCAATTTTGAGATGCTCAATCGCCTTCAGACTATTTTCATAAGTCTGGCGAAGGATTCTTTTGAGCGATATAATGAGCTAGATTCATCCCTAAGAGAACTCAGAGTTTTCCAGTATCATATGGGAAAGTATTGGAAAAGAATCACTAAGTTTCTTTAGCTCCAGCAGTTAGAGCAGGATATAAAGGCATGAGTACCACTCGCAGCTTCATTGTCACAGCCAGTAGCAGGGACCTCTTCCACGCAGCAGAACATTCCTCCACCTCAGCAGGGTGGACCCTAGCCACAAAAACAAACAAGTCAGCATTAGTCCGAGGGACTATTTGTTAAATTTTGAGCATTAATTCAAAATACTCTTGGATCTTTACTGAGAGAATAACAGATATAGTATATCAATGCATAACAATCACAATAAGCATGACAAGCATCACAAGAATCAAAAGCATGAGAGACAAGAGACACAGAGTTTCCGTGGGGAAAACCCTAAGGTGAAAAACCCCACAACTTCCTCAGAGATAGAGAGAGAAATGGCTCAACCAAAGTACAACCAAAATACACTTGAGATAGTCTCCTAGAGCAGATGATCCTCCTCCTCACTAGTGCGCCACTTTTTGAGTGAGAGAAGTGTGACTTTCCGAATGATCCAAATAGAGATCTCCCGATCTCTATTTATACTTAAAATGTTTGCCCAGTTACACTATGGGGCCGATTTGTCTATCTAGATACATCCACAATATAATATATATTTCAGGGCTGACCCCACACATGGTGGTCTAATAACCCATCGACAAGTACACACACTTGCGACACTTGTCAATCCACATGACGACACTTCCTTATAGAAGAATAACACATCTCTAATAAGGGTACAATAAATATATATGAAATACATAGATGAAATACATTATGAAGTTACATATACATCAACACTCCCCCTTAACTAAGAAGGTAGTTCTTGACACAGATCTTCTAGACAAGTCTTCTTCTCGGGATCATCGTCATCATCATCGTCACTACTGCTGCTATCTCAACCAACCTCTGACTCTACTCGTCATAGGGAGTTCTAGAGAGCCAGTCCTTTTTCATACTGGATGTAGGCCCACCACCTACAGGTCTTCGTCATCAATGGCCATACTATGAAATCCTCAGGACTTATTACGTGCGTCACAAAACCTTGAAAGAGCACCCCAGGTTGTTACGAGCACACGACTCTACCTATAGGATCTCCCAGGGCCATATTATATGTGACCTCACCACAAAATCTTGCAAGAGCATCCCAGGATGTTACGAGCACATAGCTCTGCCTTTAGGAACTCCCAGGGACAGATGATATGTGGTCACCACAAAACCTCGCAAGAGCATCCCAGGCTGTTACGAGCACACAACTCTACCTATAGGATCTCATAGGGACAGATTATATGTGGTCATGGAAAAACTTCGCAAGAGCATCCCAGGACTTATTACGGGCACACAACCCAACCTATTGGATCTCCCAGGGACATATTATATGCCACAGGACAAAACCTCAAAAGAGCATCTGCCAGATATCCCAGGGCCAGATTATATGCCATATGCAAAACCCGAAAGACTATCTACAGATCTCCCAGGGCCAAATTATATGTCCTCCCAGAGCAAAACCTTGAAAGAGCATTTGCCAGATATCCCAGGGCCAGATTACATGCCATAGGCAAAACCTCGAAACATTATCTGCAAATCTCCCAGGGCCATATTATATGCTCATCTGCACAACCTGATCCACGACCATAGAGTATCAACCTGATACTCAACATACATCATCCTGATGTACACATGATCATACTGATCATCATCACTGCAACATCCTACTGCATGTCATTAGGAGCAACATCCTGAAGCTCATCGATGATCATCCTGATCATACAATGCATCTACCTGATACATATCATCATATATGATCCACCTGATCATACAATGTATCCACCTGATAC
This sequence comes from Larix kaempferi, assembly GCA_027924585.1. NCBI lineage: Eukaryota > Viridiplantae > Streptophyta > Pinopsida > Pinales > Pinaceae > Larix > Larix kaempferi. Next base: position 4,440,922 of record BSBM01000986.1, on the reverse strand, counting down.
AAATACAAATACATGATCCACCTGATCATACATGATACATATCAACATACATGATCTACCTGATCATACAATGTATCCACCTGATACATATACAGATACATGGTCCAAGCATCCAACATGATGCATATACAAAATACGTACAAATGATCCAACTGATCATATCCAGCATCCAACATGATGCGTACATACATATACATATAAATGATCGAACTGATCATATCCAGCATCCAACATGATGCGTACATACATATACATATAAATGATCCAACTGATCATATCCAACATCCAACATGATGCGTACATACATATATATGATCCAACTGATCATATCTAGCATCCTCCTGATGCATATACAGAGCAGTAACTAGAGCATCGTCGTGATGCTCATCATCCAGCGCTTATATCCATAGCCATGTGAAGAATCCTCCTTCTAACATGATTGGAATGGCTTCTGCAAATGTGTCCATCACTTCTTCCTCGAAGTGTCATCAATACAAAGAACACCAAGCCTCTCTCTGAAGTACTCGAACTTCACTCTGGCTAGTGGTTTCGTCAGCACATCTGCAATCTGCTCATCCGTCGCAATGTACAGGAGCTTCACAACTCCTCTCTGCACCATATCCCTGATATAGTGATATTTGATCTCTATGTGTTTCGACCTATCATGAAACACTAGGTTCTCGGACAGCTTCACACAACTCTGGTTATCACAAAAGATACCAGTAGCATCCAATGGGAGATCAAATAACTCAGACAGTAGCTTCTGTAGCCATACTGCCTCACAACTAGCTGAACCGGCTACAACATACTCTGCCTCAGTTGTATTCAGGGCTATGCAAGATTGCTTCCTGCTAAACCAAGAGATCACACTTGATCCCATACTGAAGCAGCACCCAGACGTGCTCTTCCTATCTGCAGCACTGCTAGCCCAATCTGAATCAACATAACCTTGCAGGTTAAAATTTTGATTCGCTTCATACTTGAGCCCATAATCCACTGTACCCTTCAGGTACCTCAGAACATGCTTTACAGCAACCAGGTGAACACTCCTCGAATACGTCAGGAACTAGCTCAATGTGTTCACAGCAAAGCAAATATCTAGTCTCGTGTTCGTCAGGTACATCAAGGACCCAATCATCTGACGATACATAGAGACATCAACCGGCTCAAATGAAGTATCACATAGAAGCTTCAGATTTGATGCCATAGGTGTGGCCATGGCCTTGCAATCCATCATCTCGAATCTCTTCAGGATATCTACTGTGTACTTTCCTTGACCAAGGAATATCCCACCTGAACTCTGCCACACCTCCATACCTAGGATAATGCATCATTCCCAAATCTTTCATATCAAACTCAGCAGCAAGCTTCCTGTTAGTATCTGCAATCAGTTTGTCATCTCCTGTTACAAATAAGTAATCCACATACAGGAGTAGAATCACATGATTCCCTTCCTCAACCTTGTAGTAGAGGTTGGAATCCGCTTTACTCTTGATAAATCCCAAACTAGATAGGAAACTGTCCATCCTACCATACCAGGCTCTGGGAGCTTGCTTCAAGCCATACAAGGCTTTTTTCAATCTGCACACATATGACTCTCTGTCATGTATTTCAAAACCGAGTGGCTGCTCCACATATACTTCCTCTTCAACTACACCATTCAAGAAAGCAGTCTTGACATCCATCTGGTGTATTTTCCATTTCATTGCTACAGCCAGGGAAACTACTGTTCTGATGGAAGTATACCTGGATACAAGTGAAAAATTTTCTTCATAATCTATTCCGTCTTTCTGAGAGAAGCCACGAGCTACGAATATTGCCTTGTATTTCTCTACACTGCCATCTGCAACATGCTTGATTTTGCAGATCCATTTGGAAGTCACAACAGACTTCTCTTTAGGTCTTGGGACAACATCCCAAACATCATTCTTCATTATTGATTGGTATTCCTCAACCATGGCATCCTTCCATTCTTTCTTTTCTGCTGCTTCTTCATAACTGGAAGGCTCTTTGTTCATAATGTCACAGAGTAAAGAAACATAGCTGGTATGTGATCTGGTTCTCTTCTTTGCTCTGTGTTCTTCTTCTGGAATGCCAAATCTTTCTGCATCTTGAATGAGCTCTCTAGCCCATGCAGGTTTTCTCTTGTGAGAGTTATCCTCGCAGGGTGGATCTACAGGTTCTTGTGTATCTTCAAACTCACGAACAACTTCTGGAACTGCTTCAGTCATGGTAGTGTCTTGAAATCTAGTTTACTTAGGTTCTTCATAAACTTTGATAGGTGCCTTCCTTGATTTGATGAATGCTGAGTTTTCATCAAATGTTACATCCCTCCTGACATCAATCTTCTTGAACCCTAGAAAGTATATTCTGTAACCCACAAAGATACCCTTCTTTCCTGAAGGATCTAGTTTAGTCCTCTTTTCCTTTGGGACATGAGTGTATACTGGACAACCAAATATTCTAAGATGACTGACTTCAGGTTTCTTACCAGAAAAGACCTCTTCTGGTGTCTTGTTGTCCAATATCTTGTGGGGTGTTCTGTTCTGCACATATACAGTTGTTCTAGCTGCTTCTGCCCATAGATGCATAGGTAGATCCTGTTCATGCAGCATTGCCCTTGCTGCTTCCATGATTGTTCTGTTCTTCCTTTCTGCAACTCCATTATGTTGAGGGTTATAAGGAGCAGTCAACTCCATCTTAATCCCTGAATCACTGCAAAGCTTCTTGAAGTCACCTGAGGTGAATTCTCCACCATTGTCGGATCTGAATGTTTTGATCTTCTTGTCAGATTGATTCTCCATCAAGGTTTTGAATTCCTTTAACTTATCAAGCACCTCATCTTTATTCTTCAAGAAGTATACCCAAGTATTCTTGGAGAAGTCATCAATAAATGAGACATAATAAACATACCCACTCAGAGAACTGGATGACATAGGAGCACATACATCTGAGTGGATGATTTCCAGGATATCTTTTGCCTTGCTTTCACTGCTTGGGAAAGCCTTCTTAATGTTCTTACCTTTTGTACATCCTTTGCAAACACCTTCATTTTTGGTCTTGATTTTAGGAAGACCCTCTACAACCTTTCTTGCAATTGGAAGTTACCTATAATGCATATGAGCAAGTATTCTATGCCAAAGTTCACTTGGCTCCATGGATTCATGTATCATGGCATGTTCAGGTTGACCCTTCAATTTATACAAACCTCCCTCTTGCTCTCTAATCACTACTGCATCATCGATTGTTTTACCCTTTGGCCACATTAGGACTTGACCATCCACAAATGCAACCCTCATACCTTTTGCATCCAATGCAGAGATGGAGAGTAAGTTCTTCTTGAGCCCAGGTACATAAAGGACTTCTTTCATCTTCAAATATTTTCCAGAATCTAGGTTGTAGGAGGCTTCACCACTTCCTTTGATTGGGTATTGATAATCATCCCCAAGTTTCACCTTATGGGGTGATTCATGTTCAGATAGATTCACAAAAGATTCCTTAAACCCAATCATGTGTTTGGAAGCCCCACTGTCAATCAACCAATCATTACAACCATGGGAGATAGTACCTGTGAGAGAAGAGATTAGACCATACTCTTCTTCACTTGATGAGTCATCATCACTATCATCACATTCTGCCCTAGCCTTCTTCGTTGGAGGTTCATCATCCTCGGAAGCATTAGCATGGAACTTTCATTTGTTGCCCTTCTTCTTCTTGCTGGAGTTGTTGTTATTATCCCTTTTGTTCTTGGGACAATCTGAAGCAAAGTGACCCTTCTCATTGCATGTGAAGCATCTTAGATCCTTCTTATTCTTTTTATAGGATCTCTTGTAGCGAGAGTGCTCCTTCTTGGGATTGCTTCTTTTGGTTTGAGCTGCAAGAGCTTGATCTTCATTCCCCATCTTTTCTTCTCGTGCCACAAGCCTTGCTTCTTCTTGTGAGCATTCTTCCTGTAGTCTGTTGAAGGATACCAACTTCTTTCTTGCACAGATTCCTTGAATAAAGGAGTCCCATGACCTAGGTAGGCCATTCAGAGTGGTCATGACAAATTCACCATTCTTCACCATTTCATCTACTGCTTCTAGTTGTTCTTTAATCTGGGAGACCCTAGAAAAATAAGATTGAATGGTTTCTCCATTCTGAAACTTTACTCCTTTCAATTGGTTCCGCAGGGTCATCTTCCAATTTATGTTCTTCCCTTCAAATAGCTTGGTCAAAGAGTCAAACATCTCCTTGGGTGTCTTTAGAGAAGACACATGGGGTATGAGATGGTCTTTAATAGAATCAACAATGATTCTCTTTGCCTTGACCAAGTTCTTCTTATGCAATATCTTGGCCTCTTCATCCTTTGGGATAGGGATGTTTTCTTTTATATATGAGTCCAACTCATTCTCTTCCAGGATTAACCCAATCCTATACTTCCAAGCTTGGAATTTATCAACCGCTTCAAGCTTATCCTCAAGCTTGGTGTGGTGAGACATCTTAAAGAGTACTTCAAATGGAAATAGAAAAGATTTAGGTCTTACCACTTGAAATGCTGAAAACTGGATCTAGTCCCGGATTAGGGTTTGTCGAAAAAACCCTAAAAATTCAAAATGTGAATTTCAACTTTCTAAAAGGATAGAAAGATGCACCTTGATGAGCTGATCAGCCTGGTGCATTCCGAATTTGAGATCAACAAAGTTTTACCCTTCAGATTTGACTTTTTGTCCTCCCAGGTTCACTGGGAGAGCCCTGAATTAGGGTTTGAGTTTCCCGGAGATCTACCCAGCCACAAATCTCGATCCAAAGCTCTAAAATTCGAGTTTTGCAAGGAGCTTCCAGCTATGTCTTCAGATTTCAGAAATTCCTATTTTTGTGAAAACCCTAATTTTTAGGGCCAAATCTGAAAATGCTCAGAATTGAATTCTGATTGGACAGATAGATTCTCCTTGATGAGTGGAGTCAATCTAATATACTGATTTTCCAAAATATGTGGAGAGAAACCCAATAAATAAGAAACTCAATTTTTCATTACTGCAAAATGTCTTCTTCTCAGGTTAGCTCTAATACCATGTTAAATTTTGAGCATTAATTCACAATACTCTTGTATCTTTATTGAGAGAATAAAATATACAGTATATCAATGCATATCAATCACAATAAGCATGACAAGCATCACAAGAATAAAAAGCATGAGAGACAAGAGACACAGAGTTTCCGTGGGGAAAACCCTAAGGTGAAAAACCCCACAACTTACTCAGAGATAGAGAGAGCAATGGCTCAACCAAAGTACAACCAAAATACACTTGAGATAGTCTCCTAGAGCAGATGATCCTACTCCTCACTAGTGCACCACTTTCTGAGTGAGAGAAGTGTGACTTTCCGAATGATCCAAATAGAGATCTCCCGATCTCTATTTATACTTAACCTATTTGCCCAGTTACACTATGGGGCCGACTTGTCTATCTAGATACATCCACAATATAATATATATTTCAGGGCTGACCCCACACATGGTGGTCTAATAACCCATCGGCAAGTACACACACTTGTGACACTTGTCAATCCACATGAAGACACTTCCTTATAGAGGAATAACACATCTCTAATAAGGGTACAATAAATATATATGAAATACATTCCGAAGTTACATATACATCAACACTATTTTTGTAACTGATTTTGTTATAAAATACAAACATAAACATATAAGTGGTTGGGATGTAAGAAACTATTTTGTAAGGCTTGTAAAGGCTATCTATACAAGAAAAGGAAAAGTCCAAAGGGTTGACTTTTAGTTGTAAGAAGTGTAACTTAAGACATTGGAAGTTTGATTAAGATATAAAGAAAGAAATTCATGCCCAATCTTTGTGTCTTTTGGATTCAAACCTTTGATATGTCCAGTTAGTAATTTCTTCTCTTTCATATATGTTCATGATTTGCAAATTTAATTCTGATTCAAATATGAGTGATATCATCTTAAATTATTGTTTCTAAGATGGTTATGGAGTGAAATATTCATGTTATGTTATCTGGTTATAATATCCTCACACTATTCATATTTAGCTCTGTAATCATTTTGTTTAAACTACTAAATTCCTTCTTCGGCTCAGTACTTTATTCAAACATATAAGACAAAGACTTACTTCCATGGAGGTACCTTTTTCTTGTGCCATTTCATTAGCACCACCCTCATTCATTTTTTTCCATTGGAATATTGAAGTACTACCCGCATTACTCCAAGTTTGGTTATCTGCATTATACTAAAGTAAATGTGATTTTGATTAAGAAAAGAACACAGTAAATTTCATTGATTCCTAGCGCAGTTCTAAAACAACCTTAGAACATCTCTGGGACTAACATATTTTCTGGCGTAGTTGCTGGGGAAAGTAAGCAAGAAGATAAATATTCTCTGGGGACAACGAAAAATTATATGCTCTTGATTTCATAGTTGATGAAACCAGGCTGCAGGCTGTAATCCACTTGGCGAATCCATCGAAGAAAACCTGGCATATGGACGAAGACATACTCACCAAAACCCTAGCCACGAAGAATTTGTGGCTTTACAATATTTTGTCTCCTAGAGACACAGATGAGGAAAATATCAGTCCACCTCTCTAGGCCACCAATGAAGTTTATCCCCACCTCTGTTTGATCCTCAATTCCTTGAAACTGAATTCATTATCGAAACCCCTGAAAGAGAAATTTATCCCCAGAATCCGCACACTCCTTGTGGTTTTCCTAGCTCTCAAACGATTCCCGTTGGAAGCGGATAATATTTAGCTCTTATAAATGTGCTCAAATCTTTCATTTCTCTTCAAGCCAAGAAGTTAATTGCCAACCACCTCATTTCAGGAGGAGGAGGAGGAGGAGGACCACCACCACCACTCAGAACGCCTCAATGGGTGGCTAGCTGACATGGACCTCTGCAATTGCCAATGCCCTTAAATGATACATGCCTACCCACTATTTGAATTTGTTACCAAAATATGATGGCAGTAAGGGAATGTCTGCAAAAGATCATGTAGATCAATTCCAAGATTTCACTGACAACATTCTTATCGACCATGATGATGTGTTCATGAGAGTCTTCGCCCAATCACTAGAAGGAGATGCCAGAAAATGGTTCAGATCACTACCCAATGCATCCATCAGCACTATGGAAATTCTGGGAACCACCTTCATCAAGAAGTGGTGAATTAAGCGTGATAGCCTTTATTATCTAACAGAATTTTCTGCCTTGAGAAAAAACAATTTTGAAAATGTGGTGGATTTCACTGCAATATTCAACAAAGTATATTATAGAATCCCAGAGGATATCCGACCTACTGAAGCTGCGGCTTGAGCCACATATGAAGGATCTTTCCCCTCATATTTCGCCATCACATCGAGGGAAAGAAAACCACCCTCACTTAGCATAATGCAAGATGATGATATAGACGTTGAAGGAAATATGAGGGCAGGAAGCAAGATAAAATTGGCCAATGATGTTTAACAAAAAGACAAAGGGAAGGCCAAAGAAAAGAGTGGATCCTTAGTATTTAAAGACTCTTAAGAAGCAAAGATTGTCGAAATGACTTGCATCATAAAAAAACTATAAAATAAAGTTACTAGAATGGAATTGGCGAGTAACAGTCCTAATAGGTAATCCCCTGCTCGCTCCCCTACTCAGTTTAAAAGGCCTTATAACCCTCAAATGGCATACAAAGAAAAAGGAATGATGAACAACCACTAAGGACAACTGTCCAGGATAATGAGAATAATCCGATGGAAATTCCAGAAGAAGAAATCTATGAAGAATTTGAAGAGTAGCTTAATTGGATGGAAGAAGATTCCTATCACATGCACCTCACTAAAGATGATTATGAGAAATCACTCCCATATAATCAGACAAGTCAAGATATTATAAACCCTCAAGAAAGTGATTCATTCCCCGGTGAATATCCATTATTCCCAAATGCTCAACCATATAAATTGAAAAAGGAAGTATGACTTGAGACCAAGACAAAAATCAACAAATAGAAAGAATTATGTTCCTCCCAAGAATTCTCCCCAGAAGTCGGCTCAAGCTACGTTTACTCAAGCAGTCCCCTTGTTAAAAAAAAAAAAAAAAGCCTACTAAAGGATAAAGCAAATGAGGCCATAGTCCCAGATGTGATATTTTAGGATTAGGATCACTCAGCAGCAGTAGACCTCACTAGAATTCACTCATGAAGTGCAGAAAGAAGAAGAAGAAATGTTGAATCAATAATCACTCATTACACAGAAAATGGAGAAAAACTGATGTATCATACATCAGTTGTAAGCTAGCACTCTGAATAATGAATAATAACGGAATACAATCAAATTAATTTTAATGCCACTAAGGTCATTCGAATTCTCCTCAAAGTGTGGCTTGGATAGCATTGGAGACATCACCCAAACCATAGGAAGTAGTAACAATAGTCAAATAGTCAGTCAAATGAGTCTAACTAAGTGCATGGGAACTGATCTAGGGAAGGAGACTCCAATGTGGGCACATGAAGAGCTATCAGTAGTCAGTATAGCCGATCTAGTCTCTATGGAGGTCTATGTAAGTGCTTCAGTCAGTTAAAATAGTACTCAATCCCCAAAACAAGGAACAGATCCACTAATCATAGAACAAACTGAAGTAACTCCTAAATAGGTGGAAGAAGGCGCACTTGTGCTCCAATGATGAAAAAAAGGGCGCACCATTGGCTACGAGGGCTAAAACTGAGTAGAAATAGGCTCTTGGGGGATGCAAAATAAGGACTAGGTACTGGGAGACTACCAAACTGATGACTGGATGCATGCAATTGCATGCAAATGACTGGATGCATGCAGAATTGCATGTAGGAATGAAAAATATAAAAATGATGGTGAGAATATTCCAACACCCCCCCGCAAGCTATATTACGAGGAACAATTGAAATGGTAGGGCCCTAGTAACTAAGACCAAAGGTCACCCCGTACAACAATCTAAATAAATAAAGTGAGGAAAGAGGGAAAAACTAGGGGGAAGAAATCCCCCCCTCAATATAGATTGTGGTAGGATGATCAATCATGTACATCACTCACCCCAAATGGTAAGGGCACTTCTTCATTGAAGAAGGATCTGTCAGCAGTAAATGGATCAGTAATGTGAGAAGGTTGAAACCTTCCATTCTGAAAATCAGATCTGGTCCTCCTCAGATAAAGTGATCTCCCACAAGATCTCTAGCATATCTAAGAGTAGTGGATGCCCATCTAGGAAGAGGAGGATCATTAGGTGCAAGATCTGGATCTTTGTCTTCCATTCGCTCATCTTCACGAATAGGTGCTAGATCTTCAGGTTCTTGTGGATCTGGATCTAGCATTAAATCTTCATCATCTTCACTCTCATACTCTTAATCTGAACTATCATTTGATGAAGATTCACTCTCTTGGAGCTCATCAAGCAATGGAGGTGTGGTAGGAAATCTCTCTTGCTCAACAGGATGAGCATCATGTAGAGGCCATTACTCAAACTGTACACTCCTATCAAGGAATGTTGTCATAGTAGAAGGATCAAGAAGCTTGTATGCCTTTGCATTCAATGCATAACCCACCATAATGCACTCTATGCTTTGTGGATCTAGGGTTCTCCTTTTCTCAGTTGGAATCCTTTCCCATGCTCTCGATCCAAACACTCTAAGATGAGACACATCAGGTTTGTATCCCATCCATGCTTCGAAAGGAGTCATATATTTGAGTCCTTTGTGAGGAACTATGTTCTGAATATAGGTGGCATAGTTGATGGCTTATGCCGAAAGACTAGGGTGCAACCCTTTCGAATTTAGCATGTAGGTGGCCATCTCTTTCAATGTTTTGTTCTTCCTTTCAGCAACACCATTCTATTGTGGTGTATAGGGAATGGTATGTTGCATCTCAATGCCCTCTTCAACACAAAACATTTGAAAGTCACCCTTGATGTACTCACCTCCATTATCGGTGTGAATGGCCTTGATCTTTGTATCTGAAAAACTTTTCTGCAGAAGACTTGAAAAACTTAAAGAATCCAAATACTTCTATCTTTAATATACCCATGTAAATATTGAATAATCAGATATAGAGGCTGAGAGGATCATAAATAAAAGTATACCCAGAAAGTATACCCATGTAAATATTGAATAATCATAAATAAAAGTAAGAATATACCTTTCCTTTTTCAAAGATAGATATGGAAATGGCCCTGCAACATCACTATGAATCAGATCTAGAGGCTGAGAGGATCTCCTTGCCTTCCACTTCTCAAACTTCTTTCCCGGATGCTTGCCAATCAAACAACCATGACAGTTTCCATTGGAAAAATTGATCTTGGGAATCCCTTCAACCATCTCTTTAGTATGCATGTCTTGCAGGTATTGATAGTTAAGATTCCCAAATATTTCATGCCATAGACTAGTCTCTTCATTTGCATGAGTGTGAAGAACACACTGTGTAGAGTGAGGTAGAAAATGGGAGAACTCATACAGTTTCAACTTATGATTTGCAACACATTTTTCAATGGTAGAACCTAATACCATGTGTGATAATTATGATATACAACAATATCTAGGATCCTTAGAGAACCTCACAAATCGAATTACTTGCAAAAACCAGCAAAACATCTTGAAAGAAGACAAATTTACACACACAATGTCAACTGAAACTTGGTATTATCTGACTGTCTAACATGTAAATATGTTTAGAACAAGTTTATATTACATTTGGATAAATTCATAAGGCTTAGGAAGCCCAAAATGAGTGTACATGTCTAATTGGCCAAATTGGCCTCAATCCCCCCTAGGTGGGTCCAACTTGCTCCAAATTAGCCCAAATGGTCACGAATTGTGGTGTGAACATGGATGAGGCATGCTGGATCAATAATGGGTGATATGAATGCGTGGGTGAGAAAAATACGGTGAGTGGGAGGTCCTAGGAGGCATTAAATGCTCCAAATCATGCCAAAATTGGGCCAAATCCACCCAAGCGCTCCTAGACAATAACAATTCCCCATTTCAAGGAATGGGAGCACTCTAGCATTAAATGAGGGAACACTTGTGGACAAATGTGAATTTTGACTGAGCTGGATTACTCAAATAGTTGTGAACACTCCTCATAAGTGGTTATTTGCCCAATTAAAGCTAACTAAGTCCAAACCATAGTGTAATATTGCATAATAAGCAATGAAATTGACTAAGGCTATGAACCAAGGTACTAAGTGATGGATTACTGTTCTAACACCCCCCCTTAACCAAAACTTGGTACATCTCATGAAATTAAAGTGGGAGGCCTTGGCAACAAAGGCTCAAGTCACCTCATACAAAAAATAAATTTTATTTGTCCATGTAAATTGAGGACAAGAAGGAAAACCTCATGGGATAAAAACTTCCCTCTAAAATGGACATGGGGCTGAACTACAATAAAATTGCAGCAATCACCATCCATCACTCACTCCAAGCAAAGTTCTCAAGTGAGTGAAGGTCTTCTTAGTGAAACACTTAGTGAAAATATCAACAGTTTGCTTGGTGGATGGGCAATACTGCAAGGAAATCACTATGTCATGCACTAAGCCCCAGATGTAGTGCATATGGATTTCAATATGCTTTTTTCTTTGCCTCTGAACTGGATCAGTAGATATCTTGATGGCACTTTGATTGTCCACCAAAATGTTGGTTGGAGATATGTTGAGGTGTATTTACTGTCTTAAAGAATCACCAAACTATTTAATTATCGACCAGGGTTGGTAATCTTAGAGTTGTGGAACAGTATATGCTGAGGTAGAATGGGACCTACGTTTCATCTCGGAATACCTTAGAAATGTTTAATAAAGAAAATATCGAAAGATCTTTCAAAATGAAAAACCGATTCAAACTTTGAAAATACAACTATTGAACTGATCGAACCTAATTGAACCAATAGACCAAAATAGTATCAAGCTATACTACTCTATTCCATGGAAAATAACTGAAATATATAAAAACAACAATATTATTTTAGGAAGCAAGACTGAATAAAAAACAGAACTACTTTGATGAAGTTGAAAACTACTGATTAAAAACCCTAATCTAGGAATTTAGAAACAACTATAAATGAGTTTAGAAACTTATTTATGAAATAATTTAATTGACAACTAACTATGAAACAAAGAACTTAAAGCAAAACTACAAACGACTAAGTGAATTCAACAACTATTCATACATTCAATTAATATTTCAAGACTACACTAAACTACCTAATTGCATTATCCTTGAGGATTCTGAGGAAGTGTATCAAATGTAATAGGAATAGGAGAGAAGGTATCAAAGTGACTTTCAAAGGTGATAAGGAAACAAAATGGAAACAAATCTAATTTAACTTCTACAAATAAATGCAAACTAAAGATTGTCCAACTACAATTAACTTTAAACATTATGATCTATCTTCTATCCAAAAGCAAATGACATGAAACTAAAGAAATCTAGAAGCAAGTAGAAAACTTAATAAAGATATTTATTTGAACTAAATTTGATTTGGAAACAAGTAGAAAACTTGATAAAGATATTTTATGTAGAAGCAAGTAGAAAACTTGATAAATATATTTTAGATGGAAGCAAGTAGAAAACTTGAGAAAGATATTTATTTCTGAGTCAAACCCTATTTCATGAACATCTTCATTAACTGTATGAATGGGAAAATTGATCCTATGCTTAACAAAGAAACTATTGAAATTAAGATACTTTGGAGAACGAAATTACTAAGTCTAATCCGATATTAATCTTAACGACATATGATAAACTACACTAAGAATGAAACTGATAAATTCTGTAATAGTAAAGCATTAATGAATGAGATACAAAAGAAACATAATATGTAAAGCAACTAAAGAAAAGTTAAGGGAAAATAGAATGAAAACTAAGGATGGTGATGAAACTAAATTAAAATTCTATGCAGTGTTAAACAAGATCTTAATACATCTAAGGGTGCTAATTAATTGCAAGAAATATTATAGTTCAAAGACCTAAGAAACTAGATTCTAAACAAGCATAAAAACAATGCAGAAAGTATTAAGGTCCGTATGACGATTCGGATGACAGTCTGAAAGACGGTCCAAATGACGGTCTGGATGGAGGAAAACGATTTAAACTAAGGAAAGAAGCAGATTGGATTATCTTAACGTCAGCTGGCTGATGCATATGAACCTACAGTGCAAGGAAGCAATGAATAGAGTGTTTGGAAGCTAAGATAACAAGAAGTAACCTATTCTAATAATTGTCTTAGAGATGAACTATTTCTATGGCATAAGAAAACAAAACTGAGATATAAATAAAACTAGCCTACAGCTACAGGAAAGAAACTAACAGAACTAATTCTAATTATAAACTAAACCTGAAACAACAACTAGTTAAGCTCTATCTAATGGCAAAAGACTGAAAGCAAACTACAAGAAAAACTATGCTTGACCGGTCATTATCAATTCTGTAAATGTAAATTAAATTATCAATAGAAAATAAATTACAAGAAATGAAATGGCAGCTACTGGAAAACACAGTTAAATACAATTATTGAAAATGAAAAATTATTTATTTGCAGAAAGGAAAATACAAAATAGAACCTCTGGTTGTTGAGGGGCCCTTACCAAAAATCAGAGATTGGAGCTTAACTCACACTAATCACCAACAACAGAACATTAACAACATAATTTAGGAATTTCCATTAACTGAGAAAGTTACATAGCATTTCTACAAATTACTGATAGCGTGTATGTATATCATCTATTGTCTCATTTTCTCCAAAGGAGGCGTCTATATATAAGTTTACAATCAGAGAGAAGGTCGACATAATCGACTCTCTAAAAATAGAAGTCTTAATGATTTACAAACGACTGCATGGTGGTTGACGACAGCGCAGAGGCGTCTTCCTAATTCCACAGCATTGATTCCCTTTGACACGAACAGTTGTGAATCGGTTTCCTTCCATCGTGGGCAGATAATGCGTTGGAAAACTGAGCGTGGGAGGACGAGGGCTTCTGGATCGTTGATGTGGGAAGAGGTGCGTGCTGTCAAGCTTTAAAAATAGGAAAGATGAAACTTTTGGAGTGTTGACGTGAGCTGCATATGCATTGTCAAGCGAGGCGAGTAGGAGGGCGAATCTTCTAGAACAGGGGCTCACCAACCACGACAGCCACGTTGCTAACAAAACCCACCTTTCTATTTTTGCCTTTAATGACCAGAAATATCCCAACCGTCGATCTCACGGGTTGAATGAAGGTCTGAACGGTGGGATGAATGCAGATGGACGTCCTCGACATGAACGCATGCCTGAATGAAGGTCCGTTTGACGACTGCAGCCTGTAGAAGCAAAACTAAATACCAAAAATGTCTAGAAATATGAGATGATAGTCAATAAACCATAAAAATGATAATAATTGTTCGTAATTCGTATGATTTTCAAAAAAATGCATACCTGAGTCTGTTTGAAGGTCTGAATGGAAAAGAGAATGACTTACCATAGAAAAATAGTGAAAATAATGCCAATCAGAGTGTGTTTGATGATCAAAACTAGTGACAAAATGGACACCAACATTCCCCCAAACCGGAGATATGCCAGGTCCCACTGAGCAAAAGAAGAGAGCATTTTAGGAAGAAGGCCAAGATGCGGTAGCAGTTGCCTTCGACTTGGACGAGGAGGATGTAAATTTGGCCTGAAATTTCTTGAATTGATCCCTCAAGGTATCATACCTCAACTGGAGAGAAACGTTGGAAGCTGTTTTGGCATCATTTAAGTCTTCAATGTTTTTTACTTGCAAACACAATTCTTTGTTTTCTTCATGAAGCCTAGAGATGATTTCAACATTCCTCTGGTTCTAGTCTGTTAGCTGTGCTACTTCTTGGGTCAACCTTTCCACTTCCTGTTGATTTGGAGTGGACTGTTCTATATGATGTTCAAGATCCTTTTGGGTACTCAACTCCCTTGGGAATATTTCAGGTTCAACAGTATGTTCTTCAAGAGCCCTGTCTTCATTGTGTGCAGGAGCAAATTCAAAAGTGGGGGTCTCAGGTAAGCGGGCGGACACATTGGCTAATGCAAGCAAAGGTGATTCAAAGATAGGGTCATTTGCTTGGTCGTCAGGGTTGTCCGAATGCATGGGCTACAAGACGGACTGATCGACGGATTGGACGATAGTCTGGTCAACGAACTGGTCATGATTGGCCCTTGTTGACTTTGTGGGTATTGATGAGAAAAATGGGGGTTTTGTAGTTGTGTCATCGTGGACATGCTCGAGAGAGGATGAATGAATAGGGTGTATTTCTCCCGAGGCACCCTCACTAAATTTTACGGACTTGGTAGCCTTTTCATCTTGGGCAGAGGTTTGGGCCAGCTCGTTTACATGGGTTTGGAAACGATGACGTTTATGAGAGGCAGGGGATTTGACCATAGGCTTCTTAACTAGATGAAGAAATGGACCCCATCTGGCTCACAAAAACACTTCACGACATGCCTTAAATTCGGGAATGCGGAGGAGGTCCTGGTAACTGCCAGGATCGTAACGGATTGGCATTTTGAACAGAGGTCGAAGGATGTGGATGGATAGAGAGGATGCATGAAATTGTAGGGGATGGAGCTTGATAGGTTCAGGGAAGATGGAAAATGATCAAGATGAAGCAAAACTTACGCAAGGGTCAGTTTAAATTGAGATCTGTTTGAGCGGTTGAATGATCGTGGGGGAAGATTTAGCACGTTCGAATGATACGCTATCATTCCATTACCTTGATTCATGTGCCGTCATGGAACTGTGTGAGTTAGTGAATCCGCATAGCTATGATATGTTAAACCATGTCCAAAGTGAAACTTTGGACAGGTTGAACTTAATCCTCATTATGAAATTATAGACACAAATTACACATAAAAATCATGATGAATTAATAAATGAAACGATATATCGCACGATAAAATTTAATGGAGGATTAAAATCGTATGATATCCATATGATGGTTAATCAATTCATTTGATGAGATGAAATGAGTATGCAAATATGGCATTTAATTTGATCCTTGACATGATTAGTTGATTGGATATATCAGTAAAAATAAAATTTTTGAAATATCTTAGCACACTTATTAATATCATTACAAGCTAAGGTTTCATTCGGCACTTCATTCAGATCATTATTCATTTTCCTCATTTGTCACCTCATTCAGATCGTCATTCGACCCTTCATTCAACCCTTCATATAGACTTTTGTACAATAATGTGCTTTGATGGATCTGACTGCTGTTGATTATGCAAGGAATTTTTCTGGGACTTGTCAGCACATAAGAGATGTTGTAAACTTGCTTTTCTGGGACTTTTAGTTGCGCTCTTCTTTACTTGTCATTGATCAGAACAATATTCCTTCTGCTTTTTGTATTATCCTGAAAAACACCTATCATTTCTCAGAGATAAATGAATTTATAAATATTCAGAAGGTAAAAACAGTTCCGAGTCTCCCCTAAACCAAAAATATGGCATGTCCTCAAGCCATCAAAGAAAAATTGATTAATATTCAAATATTTCAATTAATGATTTGGGCAATAGCTTCTAAAATGTTGTGATAATTTTCATAAGAAATGGAATATTAACTATTAATTGTAGATGATTCAGGTAGGTGCATTTATCAAAAAGAATAAAACAATGCTTAAGAAGACCATATGAAGAATGATAGTGCAATGGATGCGAAAAATGCCATAGGAAAACTAGCCATCCATGAGTCATTTTAAAGATCTCTTGTCATCTAAAGAATATAGATAAGGCTCACCCTAGATTTTGTGAGATTTCTATGGTTATGGGTCCCATTTCTAGGATAATCATACCCTAGGTATTGTTTGAATTAGATGACAGGGTCCAATTCCAACTTACAACTATTATCTAATGACAGTATAAATAATTGGCCTCAACATGTATTCATATACTTAGGTTTTTTATGAGCCATGTGCATAGCAATGCGTTAACCGAACCTCTTTTACTCGATATTGCCCCACTGCCAGCAGGCCTGTTTAGTACCCCAACGGGTTTATATTGGTACCATGAAAGCATAGCCCCACTTCCAGCAAGCCTATTCAGTACCCCGACGGGTTTACTTGCATTTACCGAGCTTCCTTGTTTAAGATTTTACTTAGCATAGACCCGCTGCCAGTGAGCCTGTTCAGTACCCTGGCGGGTTTGATTCGTATAATGATTTTTTTTTTGTAAGGAAGCCGTGTTCGGGTACACAGGGTACTATCAAAGGACCGAACACCAAGAGCAACCACTTCACACAAACAGATCACAGATCAACACACTGATGTTTTGACGTGGTTTAAACCCTCTTGAGGGAAACACTCCACGGCCCCGGCCAAATAGCTTCTACGAGACAATTTATTATGCAAAGAAAGAAAGTTACAAATGAGCTTCTCATAATCGATCAACTAAACAATGACCCTCCATGCTCTTTAAATAGAGATCATGGACCAATCGGGTGTTAAGCCACGGATCAAGGTTAGGTTTGATCTAAGAGAAGTTGAGCCGTCGAATCACTCTATGTCGGAAACATATCGTGACCGTCGGATTAAGTATTTACAAATGCATACTAATGCATACTAAAGAAACACACTATCCCTAACGGATATATTACACAAGTTGATCTTAACTAACTCCTAAGTGTCTAAATATCCTAACATCCCCCCTTAAGAACAACTTGGGATAGGATTGAAGGATTTACAAAAGTGACACTATTAGGAGAAGGAAGGAGGCATTAGAGCCTATCCCCCCTTAATGACAAGTTCCTGAACTCCTAACATAGATCGAAGTTTAGAAAACTTCGCTTCTGTAAGAGACTTGGTGAAGATGTCTGCAACTTGATCATCTGTAGGGAAAAAGAGCACTTCAAGAACCCGATCATGAACAAGATTTCTGATGAAGTGCATATGTAACTCAATGTGTTTGCTGCGTTGATGTAGAACTGGATCTTTGGCAAGATTGATGGCACTTTGATTGTCGCACCAAAGTGGAGTAGGCTGCTGCTGCTCGAATCCAAACTCTGAAAGGATCTGTCGAAGCCATAAAGCTTCCTGATTGGCATTAACTGCTGCTCGATATTCTGCCTCTGCTGAAGAAAGAGCAAGAGCTTGTTGTTTCTTACAAGCCCAAGTAATAGGTCCAGATCCCAGACTGAAAACATAACCTGCAGTAGACTTTCGATCATCAGGATCTCCGGCCCAATCTGAATCAGTGAAACCAACCAATAAAGGTTTCCCCCCTGTACTGTAATGAATCCCAAACTGAACTGTACCTCGAATATATCGAAGTATTCTTTTAGCTGCTTTCCAGTGACTTTCATGAGGTGTCTGCATATAACGGGTAACTCGACCAACGGCAAAGGAAAGGTCAGGACGGGAATGAGTCAAGTATAAAAGACTACCAACAAGCTGAGGATACAAGGTGGCATCTACTTCAGGTGAAGTACAAGTGGCAGAAAGTTTGACTCCAGACTGGAAAGGAGAAGGGGCTGGTGTACAATCTTACATGTGAAAGCGACGAAGAAGGTCACAAGCATACTTAGATTGAGAAAGAAAGATTCCTTCTTTGGTTTGCAGAAATTGGAGGCCAAGAAAATAATGCAAATGTCTTAAGTCTGACATTTCAAAAGTTTGTTTAAGACTGGATTTCACATGGGTTATAAGATTAGGGTCACTACCAGTAAGAATAAGGTCATCAACATATAGAACAAGTATGATGAGATGGTTTCCTACTTGTTTGGTATAGACATTGGGGTCAGAATGGCATCTAGAAAAACCAGTGTCAAGGGGAAATTTATCCATTTTGGCATACCAAGCTCTAGGAGCTTGCTTAAGGCCATATAAGGATTTCTTAAGGCGGCAGACAAGGCTAGAGTTATTTTGAACATAGCCAGGAGGTTGTTCCATGTAAATTTCCTCCTGTAAATCACCATGTAAGAAGGCAGACTTGACATCCATTTGATGGGATTCCCAATTGTGTAAGGCTGCAAGGGAAAGAACAAGGCGGATGGAGTTCATTTTGGCGACGGGAGCAAAGGTTTGATTGTAGTCAATCCCTTCAACTTGGGAAAAACCTTTGGCAACTAACCTTGCCTTAAGTCTTTCAACACTTCCATCTGATGCATACTTAGTTCTGTAGACCCATTTACATCTAACAAGTTTTCTTCCTTTTGGAAGAGGTACAAGATCCCAAGTATCGTTCGCCATTAAGGAACGATATTCTTCATCCATGGCTGCATCCCAATCTGGATTCCCTGAAGCTTCTGCAAAAGTTTCTAGATCATGATTCTTGGAAACTTGAGCCAAAAGAGAAGAGGCTCGCTGAAACTGAGAACGTGTTCGAGGTTGATCTCTAGGATCACCGGCAAGATCACCAGCTGCTTCACATGTTGAACGGACCCATCGAGGAAGCACTTGTGCTGGTGCAACTGGAGGAACATGAGCAGGCGGAGGTGGATTTTCATCCTCACTGTCATCATCAGAAACTGGAGTTGGAAACCTGTCAAGGAAGTTGGAAGAAGAAGAAGAAGGCACAAATGAGCTTCTCATAATCGATCAACTAAACAATGACCCTCCATTCTCTTTAAATAGAGATCATGGACCAATCGGGTGTTAAGCCACGGATCAAGGTTAGGTTTGATCTAAGAGAAGTTGAGCCATCGGATCACTCTATGTCGGAAACATATCGTGACCGTCGGATTAAGTATTTACAAATGCATACTAATGCATACTAAAGAAACACACTATCCCTAACGGATATATTACACAAGTTGATCTTAACTAACTCCTAAGTGTCTAAATATCCTAACAAGCCGGTTGGCACTAGAGTGTGCTAAGCCTGCTAAACACTTAATTCAAACTTTAGAGTGAATCTTATGAGTAACTTAATTTATAATAGCCTGAATTATAGATCATGTCAAAAGATAATAACCTAACTATTCTTTTAACCTATTAGTCTATCTTCTTCATAAAATATAAGTAATGTTCCCCACAAAATAGAAAATATCACTCACTTTTGGGCTATCTTTTAAAGGTGCTTTAAGAGACAAGTTTTGATAATGAGTCTAGGATGAACTAGTAGTCCATAGATAAAAAATTTGAAAATTATGATGATTAAAGTAGGTCTTAAGCAATTGTTCTAATGATAAATCAGAAATGTACATGTCTTAATCAAATACCATACACAAAATCATAAAAGAAGGTGGTTTGAAAATGATATAAAGAACACTTGAACTTTTCACTATAAATTTCAATTTTCAACAATAATCGAAAGAGAAGGAGTTAAGATGCATTATAAGTGTTTTTGTTTTTTTAGAGCACTTCCCTTTTTGGATAATATTGCATGATTTGATTATAATGATAAGATACTCATAATCAAACTGCAAAACCACTTGTTAGATGATTCAATTTTATTCCAAACAAAAACATATGTATAAAGAAAAATTCATATGAAATTTAGGAAAAAGGGAAAAGAGTCTTCCTGTTTTAATTGACAAAATTTTCTAAAGTTGATCATAAAAAATGAATTTCCTGTAAAAATGAAATCAGTCGTTAGAAATGACTCTTATTATTGAAAAACAAAAATATATTTACATATATACAAATGAATATAACCCAAAATAATTCAAGAACCAGGCGAAGGAGGAATGACTTCCTCTTCTACTAGCTCCATTTCCTCCTGTTGTAAGGCATTCTGCACAAAATCTTGTTTAGATATTGGTTGATGATAAAGTCTAAGTCTATGTCCATTTACAACAAAGGAAATTTGAGAATCATCAATTTTCTTAATTTTAATGGATCCATTGTCAAAAAATGTAACAATTTCATATGGACCCATCCATCGAGTAGTTAATTTACCTTTGAATTTTTTGTACCTTGAATCAAAAAGTAATGCCCAATCTCTAGTTTTGAATTGTTTTTGTTTAATGTATCTATCATGCCACTTTTTGCGTTGACTTTGTATTAATATTGTGCGTTGAATAGCATCTTGTCTAATCTCTTCTAATTCATTTATCTGTAGGATTCGTTGTCTCTGTGCTTCTCGTAGATTTATCCCTAATTGTGTATCCATACGAAAGGTTTTGACTTAAAATTCAATAGGTAGAAGACCTTGTTTACCATAAACAAGTTCATAAGGTGTGTGGCTAGTGGTATTCCTCTAAGTTATTCTATAAGCCCACAAGGCTTCTGGAAGCCTATCTACCCAGTCTTTGTGGTGTAACTGGATAGTCTTAGTCAGGATGGATTATAATAGTTTGTTGGTGGACTCTACCTGACCATTGGCTTGCGGGTGATATGGTGAAGATTTACAATGTCTAATACCATATTTTTCAATAATCACTTTCATCAAATTGGAGGTAAACTGAGATCCTTGATCGATTACAATATCCCTAGGTACACCGAATCGGGTAAAATTTCTTCATATATAAATTCTACCGCAAATTTATCTGTGGCTCAGAATAAGGATTTAGCTTCTACCCACTTGGTGACATAATCTGTGCAGAATAGGATGTATTTCTTCTTGCGAGACATAGGGGAAATTGGCCCAACAAAATCTAGAGCCCATTTCTCAAAAGGCTCAATCATAACTTGGGGTTGTAAAGGAATCTCATCGGATAGCGTAGGTCTACCCATTCTTTGGAAACTATCACACCCCTTGACATACTTGACAGCATCATTAAAAATGCTTGGCCAATAATACCCAGAGTGCAACACTTTGTATGTTGTTCTTTTTTCAGAAAAATACCCGCCACAGGGTCCACCATGACATGCATGAAGGATTTCTGCCATCTCATCCTCTCGTACACATCGTCTAATAATGAGATCAGGACCAGTACGAAAAAGATCATTGTCCACCCAAGAATAATTATAACTTTGAATTATGATCCTACGTTTCTCAGGTGGGGAGAGATGGTTTGGCAGCTTTCCAGTTGCTAAATAATTGGCTATGTCTACAAACCATGGGGTTCAAACAGACACAGCGAACAAATGTTCATATGGGAAGCTATCATCGACAGGACTAGCATTATCGTCAGTTTGAATTCGAGAGAGAAAATATGCTACCACATTCTCTCAACCGGGATGATCAACAATGGTCATGTTAAATTCTTGTAACAAAAGAAGCCACTGAGGCACTCTGCCATTGGCGATAGGTTTATTCATTAAAAATCTGATGGTGGAGTGGCCAGTGTGTATAATAATTTTATATCCTGTGATATAATGACGAAACTTGTTGATGGCATAAACTACTACTAGAAACTCTTTTTCAGTAATAGTGTATTTTGATTTTGCATGAGTCAAATTTTTACTAGCATAGTAAATGGCATGTGATGTTTGTCCCTCTTTTTGACCTAATACTGCCCCTATAGCTATGTCGCAAGCATCAGTGGATCTATGAAAGGGAAGGGACCAATTGGGGCCCCTGAGTATTAGTGCCACTGATAGCTTTGCCTTCAAAGTTTCAAAGGCACGTTGACAAGGTTCAGTCCATTGGAATTATGTGTCTTTCATGAGTAGCTTGAACATAGGTGCTATCTTAGTGAAATTTTCAATAAAACGTCTATAATAGCCTGCATAGCCAAGAAAAATTCTTACTTCCTTCAGAGTTTTTGGAGGAGGAAGATTAACAATTATTTCTATCTTAGCAGGATCTACCTAGATACCTTGAAGAGAGATATGATGTCCCAGAACTATGCCCTCAATTAGTAGCATCTTACATTTTTCATGACTAAGAGCTAATTTCGTTTCTTGGCATCGAATAAGAACTGTTTCAAGGTTGTCAAGGGCTTCTTGGAAGGTATTACCATGAACTATAAAATCATCCATATAAACTTCTACACAATCATGTATAAGGTCAGCAAAGATTCCTAAAACTGCACGTTAGAAAGTAGCAGGTGCATTACATAGGCCGAATGGTAACACTCGATAGGCATATGTCCCCCAAGAACAGTTAAAGGTTGTCTTGTCTTGATCCTCAGGTGCTATTAATATTTGATTGTATCCACTATACCCATCAAGGAATGAAAAATATAGTTTCCCTGATAAGGTGTCTAACACCTGGTCAATGAAAGGCAAAGGAAAGTAGACTTTAAGAGTGGCCTTGTTCAATTCTCGAAAGTCAGCACATATACACCATTTCCTTGTGACTTTCTTTGGAACTACCACCAGAGGAGACACCCATTTACTGTTGGAAATGTTAAGATTTAATATGCTAAGACAGAAAATAACAACATTACATTCCATTTCACAATAATAGCATATACAGGATCACTGAAGAAACAACAAGCATAGCATAAACACAAGAGACACAGATTTATCCTGGGAAACCCTCATGGGGTAGAAAACCCAGCAAAGCTTCCTCAATATAGATGACTAGCAATACAAAAAGATGCAAGCCAAAGACATGATCTCCTCCTCCACCATAGCAGACCTCTCCTCCACAAGTGCGCCTCTCTCAAGTGAGTGAGTGTGTGTCAAATGAGGAATACACCTCCTCTATTTATACACTACTCCGACTTGTCTTTTACACAAGAATACGTAGGCTCGTATTTAACCAATGGGTTAAATACCCCACTACAACTGACTGGGTCGACCCCTCTAGGGTGGTCTAATAACCCTTTGACCCACATAACACATACAGGGCCGATCCCCACTAGGGAAGTCTAATAACCCAAGTTACCACATTCTGACGGAGGAATAAACATCTCCGGATATACAATAAGATATTTACGGAGGAATGAAACATCTCCGGAATAATACAGTACAAATATAATATTCTTTGAAGTTACAATATCTCAACACTCCCCCTTAACGAGAAGGATATTATAACAACATCTGCACGAGCAAGGAGTCATCAACATCATACATGATACATCTATAAATCATTGGAAGCTTTCTCAACATCATCAGTAACTCAAGCAGTTACTGGAACATCGATATCTTCAGTATTGAGTCTTTATCTTCTGTAGCACTTGAATAGCTACAACAATATCATCATCTGGATCCTCACGATTATCAGCACCGTCATCACACGATCATCAGCATTGTCATCATCATCGTCATCACATGATTATCAGCATCGTCATCACATGATCATCAACATCGTCATCTAGACCATCACGATCAGCAGCATCGTCATCTAGACCATCACGATCAGCAACATCGTCATCTAGACCATCACAATCAGTAGCATCGTCATCTAGACCATCATGATTAGCAACATTGTCATCTAGACCATCACGATCAGCAGCATCGTCATCTAGACCATCACGATCAGCAGCATCGTCATCTAGACCATCATGATCAGCAGCATCGTCATCTAGATCAACAGTATTAGTATCCACACCAATACAAGTATACACATCATCAATACAAGTATCCACACAATACAAGTATACAAGTATTCACACAATACAAGTATACACATCATCAATACAAGTATCCACACAATACAAGTATACACATCATCAATACAAGTATCCATACCGATACAAGTAACCACATCATCAATACAAGTATCCATATCGATACAAGTAACCACATCATCAATACAAGTATCCATATCGATACAAGTAACCACATCATCAATACAAGTATCCATACCGATACAAGTAACCACATCATAAAAAATCACTTTCTCGGAGACCATCCATCTACGGATCAATTCAGGGACCAAAGTCCGGGGATGATACAATCTCCACTTCTCGGAGACCACATGTCTACGGATCAATTCAGGGACCAAAGTCCGGGGATGATACAATCCTCACTTCTTGGAGACCACACGTCTACGGATCAATTCAGGGACCAAAGACCGGGGATGATACAATCCCCACTTCTCGGAGACCACACATCAACGGATAAATTCAGGGACCAAAGTCCGGGGATGATACAATCCCCACTTCTCGAGAGACCACACGTCTACGGATCAATTCGGGGACCAAAGTCTGGGGATGATACAATCCCCACTTCTCGGAGACCATACGTCTATGGATCAATTCAGGGACCAAAGTCCGGGGATGATACAATCCCCATCACGTACATTTTGAACTAGTGGTTCCGGGATGATGCAATCCCTATCACTTCATTCTCGAAGACCATACGTCTACGGATCAATTCAGGGACCAAGGTCCAGGGATGATACAATCCCCATCTGTCCACTTTGGACCTCATTCTCGGAGACCATACGTCTACGGATCAATTCAGGGACCGAAGTCCAGGGATGATACAATCCCCATCTGTCCACTAAGGACTTCATTTTCAGAGACCATACGTCTACGGATCAGTTCAAGGAACCAAAGTCCAGGGATGATACAATCCCCATCTGTCCACTAAGGACTTCATTTTCGGAGACCATACGTCTACGGATCAGTTCAAGGAACCAAAGTCCAGGGATGATACAATCCCTACCTGTCCACTAAGGACTTCATTTTCGGAGACAATACGTCTACGGATCAGTTCAAGGAACCAAAGTCCAGGGATGATACAATCCCTACCTGTCCACTAAGGACTTCATTTTCGGAGACCATACGTCTACGGATCAGTTCAAGGAACCAAAGTCCAGGGATGATACAATCCCTACCTGTCTCCTTATCAATACAGATATCATCAAAGCATGTATCCTCATCGATACATCGAAAAAACACGTATCCTCATCGATACATCAACAAAACATGTATCCTCATCGATACATCAACAACACATGTATCCTCATCGATACATCAACAAAACATGTATCCTCATCGATACATCAACAAAACATGTATCCTCATGGATACATTGACAAAACATGTATCCTCATCGATACATCGACAAAACATGTATCCTCATCGATACATCAATCGTCAAAGTAAAAGCAAGTAAAAATATATATATATATATATATATTCTAAGTATAAGAGTCCTAAGTCTAAATGATCTAAGTATCCAAGTGTAGTAAACAAGTATCCACATCATCGACCTTGCTGTCGATGAGGCAATCTCATCATCAGTGACCACATCACTCCCCCTTTCGAGGAGGGTCCTTCCAAGCTTGTCTTGGAGATACTCAAACTTTTCTTGAGGTAGAGGTTTGGTTAGTATGTTGGTAACTTGTTCACTTTGAGATAGAGGTTTGGTTAGTACTTCGGTAACCTGTTACAGATTCAAACTTTAGTTCCTTCTGCATCATATCTTATTAGATCCCTATGTTCTTTGACTTATCATGGAACAATGGATTCTTTGTCATCTTCATACAACTCTATTTGTCACATAGGATCATAGTTGGTTCTATCTCTAAGTCAAACAATCCTGAAACCAAACTTCTTCACAACTAGCAGAGCAAGCAGCCATATATTCCACTTGTGCTAAGAGCCACACTAGATTGTTTCTTGCTAAACCACGAGATCATGACTGATCCCAGACAATAACATCCTCTTGATGTGTTCTTCCTGTCTGATACACTTTCTGCCCAATCAACATCTGAGTAGCCATCTGAAGTCATGATCTCCAAGATAGCATAGATCAAAGTCTATTGTATCCTTTAGGTTCCTCATCACATGCTTAGCAACTATCAGGTGAACACATCTAGTTTCCACTAGATACTGACTCAAGGTGTTCACAACAAAGCATATTTCTAACCTAGTATATGTTAGATACATCAATGACCCAATAATTTGACTATATAGAGTTATATCCACTAACTCCGATGAGTCATCCCCTAACAGATTCAAGTTGGAATCCATAAGAGTGGCCATTCCAACACCTCAAGTCCTTTTAATATTTCTCGGCATACTTTCCCTAGTTGAGAAATATTCCTTCTGACCCTTGCCATACTTCCAGACCTAGGAAGTAATGCATCAATATGAGATCTTTCATTTTTCATTTATGCAACCATCTATTTGTGCCATCTCTCGTTAGATGGGTCTACTGATATAAGCCTCAACATCATTCGAACTATGTGGTGAGTTCCTTCTTGCATCCAGTTCATCTGTGTATAGAAACCATATTCAACCTTGTAGCAAAGGTTGTGATCCACATCACCCATGATGATCATTAAGCTCATCAATTGACTATCGATCCTGGGTACCCATACAGAACCTGATTCACACTTCTTCTTTAATTACACCATTAAGAGAATGGTCTTATCTATTCACTTGGAGCAAACATCCCATCATGATTCTCTTCTTCTTTCTAAGAGAATCTTCTAGCCACGAGCCTTCTATATTTTGTTTGATTTGTAAATCTTCTTGTTGAACATCCATCACTTGTTCGGTGTTCATCATTCTTGATGATCTTTCCTACATATCAAAATTAAGTACATGATTAGTAATACTTCATAATCATGAAATCATGTTGACATGATAACCTATTATGCATACAGATATCATTTACATAGTTATGCAACTATCTTGACCAATACTTTGGCACAACACTTTTCCATATCCTGTATGCATACAGTGGCTATCTAGATGCCTTCCACCTCTACCAGAACATACTATCGAGAGTGTGCACAGCTCTCAGCATGTCAGCAAAGAGGTTTCATTCTAGACAAGCAACAATGGAATGTTTGTCCAACCTACCAATTATATGCATATTAGTAGTATACTGTTCAATGCTCTATGAATGTTTACACTCAGTATCATATATTCTATGAATACAAATATGCATACAACCTATTACAGGCAATATCATTTACTATTTCAAATAACAACTCAAATACTTATCTTTTATGTTTGTGTGGTTGCCTCCCGCTTGATCTTCTGTATGTATTTTGAACTTCTATTCATTCTGTACCACTGTGCATGCTCAAGTGTCATCCTCATGATCTCATACACAAACATATATTCATTAGTATATTCTCAACATTATAGTTCTAAATAATCTTGAAAATGTATAGTCATGATTATAGATAATATTCAAGGTTTCAGGGAAGTCTTCTTTTACTCATGCATATTATTGTTTGATCTAGTTAGTTAAATCATCAACCAAGATAAGAGACATAATATGCATAAACCCTTGATTACTAAGGTAAGATTCTAACATGACATAGGAAAAACATACCTGGATTAGTATACCTGCTTAGTTATGTACAACATACCTAAACAATCTCTTCAATGATTTAGAGATCTTGAGCTAGAACCTGCATGTCTCATAGGTTAAGCATAATATAACAAAGTCATACATACCTCGTAAGTAGAACAAGCATTATGGATGAGTCTTTGTCTTCATGATGTCATGGTCATGGAACTTGATTTGTCTTTTGTGATGTACCTGTATCTTGTTAGCAGACAACATCAACTTCACACAACACCATAATGCATTAGTACAATCATATAGCCCTAATCAATGAATGTCTTTGATCATTCACATGCATTCATACTGTTACTAGGGTGATAAGACAATTCTAACATTAATCAAGATTGTACTAATAAATAACATGAAGACAAACACATTATGAACTTAATCAAGAATCAAATTTCATGTCATACCTGAACCTCCTTAAGTCATACCTGTCGAGACTTCTTGTAGTCTTCTTATGTAAGGCCTTAGCCTCAACTCCCCCTGAAACTTGATCTAGAGCTTGATTAGGGTTTGCTAGAGAAACTCTAAAAATTCAATCTTTGACTTTCACACTTTTGAATGGATGGAAGGATGTGTCTTGCTGAGCTGATCAAACTAGCATACTTCAATTTTGAAATCTCCAAAATTTGACCCCTCAAAATTGCCTTCGAAACTTCTGGATCTTCTGGACAGGAACCCGAACTAGGGTTTGATGAAGCCCACCCTTCTGTCCAATCAAAAGGTTCAACCCAAGGCTCTAAACTCTTATTTTTCTAAGGAGCTTCCAGCCGTGGTTACAGACTTAAAAAATTCCAACTTTTGCTGAAGCCCTAATTTTCCATCTTTCTGATTAAAATCCTGAACTAGGGTTTGATCAAGCTCGGTCTTCTACCCAACCAAAAAATTTGATATTGGTCTCTAAATTTCGATTTTCTTGAGTAGCATTCATTCATGGACTCTGATTCCAAAATTTCCAACTTTCTCCGAAACCCTAAATTCCGGAAGCCATGAATGAAGTTGCTCCAAAAATAATTCTGTTTTGACAGAAATATGTACCTGATTGTTTCTGCTATAACTTTGAAATTGTTGCTCCATAGGATCTGAAAATTTTTTCTGCAGTATCCTGACCTGTCATCTTTCCATCCTGACAGGTCTGACCTCAATTGGATTTTCTGAGAGAGAGTTATGCCAAATGTCGCAACGTGACCTGTTTTGGGATAATACAGGAGAGCGAACTTGTACGGAGTGCCACGTTTCACTGTTTGCACTTCGGCCCCTGAAATGTTTTCCTGAGATTGCTCACCCTGTTATATTTCCATCCTGACAAGTCTGACCTCAATTGGAATCTCTAAGAGAGAGTTATGCCAAGTGTCACAATTTGACCTGTTTATGGGATAAACCAGGAGAGCGAACTTGTACAGAGTTCCACGTGTCATTGGTTCCACTTCGGCCTCTGAAAAAGTTTCTAGAGATAGTACAGTCTGTTTACTACCTGTCACTTTTTATGAAATTTCATTTGGAGCTTCCTAGCCCAAGTTATGACCTTTTTTCCAAGGTCACCTGATTTTTACTGAGATTTGGAAGAGGCAGAAAGCCTAACTTGTACTGATCATAACTTACAAAGTACAATGAATCTGAGGGTTCCCTTTGGACACAAGATACCTGGGGATGGTATATACGACTTGTAAAGGTTTCAGATCCTGAACCATCGCCAAAATGGATTTATGGCGAAAGTTCCAGGATGACCGATTTTTTCTATATAAAACCCTAACCTTCAAATTGTCGTAAGTAAAGCAAGTGTCGTAAGTGCCATACATTGCCTTCCTTCAGGTTAGCTCTGATACCATGTTAAGATTTAATATGCTAAGACAGAAAATAGCAGCATTACATTCCATTTCACAATAATAGCATATATAGGATCACTGAAGAAACAATAAGCATAGCATAAACACAAGAGACACAGATTTATCCTGGGAAACCCTCATGGGGTAGAAAACCCAGCAAAGCTTCCTCAATATAGATGACCATAAATATACAAAGATGCAAACCAAAGACATGATCTCCTCCTCCACCATAGCAGACCTCTCCTCCACAAGTGCGCCTCTCTCAAGTGAGTGAGTGTGTGTCAAATGAGGAATACACCTCCTCTATTTATACACTACTCCGACTTGTCTTTTACACAAGAACATGTAGGCTCGTATTTAACCAATGGGTTAAATACCCCACTACAACTGACTGGAACGACCCCTCTAGGGTGGTCTAATAACCCTTTGATCCACATAACACATACAGGGCCGATCCCCACTAGGGATGTCTAATAACCCAAGTTACCACATTCCGACGGAGGAATAAACATTTCCGGATATACAATAAGATATTTACGGAGGAATGAAACATCTCCGGAATAATAAAATACAAATATAATATTCTTTGAAGTTACAATATCTCAATAGAAAATTGGGTAAATGAAACCAACACTAAGGAGTTTTTGTAATTCATCTTTTACTATATCCTTTAGGGATGGATTCATTCTTCTCTGGGGCTTCCTGACAGGAGGTATGTTTGAATCTGTGTAAATGTGGTGAATACAAGTATCTGGGTGTATACCCTTCATATCGGTGTATTCCCATGCGAATGCTCTAGTTTGACTCTTGAGAACTTTTAGTAATTGTTTTTGCTAACTCTCATCTAGACCTGCATTTATGTGATGTACCTGCAATAATTAATTAATGCAAATACACGAGATATCAGAAATAATAGAACATAATCGCTTTTATATTGATCACGGGCCACTTCGAGGGGGCAACCTCCTTTGAGCAAGCTCAATACAAATAACTTCACAGTGCCTTCATAGGTCTCAACACACACTTATATACTAATTCTAGGCGCCAATACTATGGGTCGAAACCATGGGCCGTTACAAACTATGGATCAACAATACTACGGGCGACTTACAAAGCATATGCGCCAACAACAATAACACAAACTATTGATCACAAATACTACGGGACGACTTACAAAGCATATGCGTCCAACAACAACATACTAACAAAGTAAAGATATGGGTTCCTAACATCCCCTCCCCCTTAAAAAAAGCTTTGTCCTCAAAGCTTCAGATGTGGAAATTGTTGTTGAATCTGAAGGAGTGGTTCCCATGTAGCATCCTCTGGTTGCATGCTGTGCCACTGAATTAAGACCTCTGTGATAGAGCGAGAGCGAAGCTGACGTGTGCGCCGATTGAGGATGGCCTCTGGCTCCAAAAGGATGGATCCTTCATTATCCAGTTCGGGTAAAATCGTTTGGCCGCTGATGTTGGTGCCAAGAACTTTCTTCAAACAAGAGACATGAAAGACTGGATGAATGCGGGAAGAAGGAGGAAGTTCCAATTTATAAGCAACGGACCCAATCTTCTGAAGAATCCGATATGGCCCATAGGACTTTGGAGCAAGCTTATGATGCCCTTTGAGTTTCAAGGAGGATTGTTTGTACGGCTGGAGACGAAGAAAAACCATATCGCCGACTTGAAAAGTGCGCTCTGAACGGTGCTGATCCGCTTGTTGCTTCATGCGATTTCTTGCCATGTGAAGATTGTCCCGCAAAATGCGAAGAATCTGATCGCGGTTGCGAAGGACCGTGTCAACTTCCTGAACTGGTGAACTGGTGGGGGTGTATGGAAGAAGAGCTGGAGGTGCTTGACCATAGACTGCTTCATATGGGGTCATTTTAGAGGCAGTGTGGTAAGAGGTATTGTACCACCATTCAGCAAGAGGGAGCCACTTTGCCCACTGATGTTGTTGTTCTGAGGTGAAGCAACGAAGATAAGTTTCCAAGCATTTATTGACAATTTCAGTCTGACCATCTGTTTGTGGGTGATACCCTGAACTCATCTTCAGTTTGGTGCCAGTGTGGCGAAATAGTTCTGTCCAAAAATGACTAGTGAAAGTCGCATCACGATCCGAGACAATGGAAGAAGGGATGCCATGAAGACGAAAGATCTGGTCCATAAAAATTTGAGCAACTGAGGAGGCTGTATAGGGATGACTGAGAGCACAAAAATGACTATATTTGGAGAGGCGATCAACCACAACGAGAATCACTGTCTTCCCACCAGATTTAGGGATCCCTTCAATGAAATCCATAGAAATATCTGTCCAAATCCGTGTAGGTATGGGTAGGGGTTCAAGCAATCCTGGAACGAGTGTTGTTTCCCCCTTATTGCGCTGGCAGGTATCACATTCGGCCACCATCTGTTGAATTGTCCTTTTCATGCCCTGCCAAAAGAAGTTACGTCGTGCTCGTTCATATGTTTTGAGGAACCCAGAGTGCCCGGCCAATGGAGAAGCATGGAGTTCATAAAAGACAGCCTGTTGAAGATCTGTGCTCTAGGGAAGCACCAGACGACCCTTGTATCGTAGAGAAGCACCATCCCAAGAGTAATGTGGTACAGCAGAAGGGTTGTTGGTCAAGCGTTGGATGATCTGAGATAAGGAAGAGTCATTGACATAACCCTGTTGAACAGATTGCAACCAATTTGGAAGAGGCATAGAAATAGCTGAAAGAGAACCTTGGGCACCAAATGTGCGAGAAAGAGCATCTGCCACGATATTATCTTTACCCTTATTGTAAGTGATCTCATAGTCATAACCCATGAGTTTGCTAACCCATTTCTGTTGTGCCGGGGAGGAGACACACTGGTCCAAGAAATATTTCAGACTCTGGTGATCAGTCTTGATGCAGAAATGATTCCCTAATAGGTATGGACGCCACTTCTGTACTGCATGCAAAATAGCCATCATTTCCTTCTCATAGGTAGAGGCCGCTAAATTCTTACCTGAAAGGGCTTTGCTGGTGAACGCAATGGGGTGTTCATCTTGAAGGAGAACAGCACCAAGTCCATTGCCGCAAGCATCGCTCTCAATAGTGAAGGGCTTGGAAAAATCGGGCATAGCTAGCACAGGTGTAGTGCACATAGCTTGTTTGAGTTTGTCAAATGCACACTGAGCAGCAGGTGTCCATATAAAAGCATCCTTTTTCAACAGAGCGGTTAATGGAGCTGCAATCTTCCCATAATCCTTGACAAACTTGCGGTAGTAGCCAGTCAACCCCAAAAAACCATGAAGGCTCTTGAGTGTCTGAGGACATGGCCAATTGTTCATGGCGTCGATTTTGGCAGGATCCACGCGAACCCCTTGTGCTGAGATAATGTGCCCGAGATACTCAACTTCCTTTTGTCCAAAAACACATTTAGACTGCTTGGCATGGAGATGATGGTCAGAGAAAAGTTGCATGACAAGATCTAGATGCTGGAGATGTTCATCCCATGTTTTACTATAGATGAGGATATCATCAAAGAATACCAGAATGAATTTCTACAAGTAGGGTCGAAATATTTTATTCATTAAGGCCTGGAATGTGGAAGGAGCATTAGTGAGGCCAAAGGGCATGACCAAAAACTCATAATGGCCATCATGTGTGCGGAAAGCTGTTTTAGGAATATCATCCTCATGAACCCGAATTTGATGATACCCAGAACGAAGATCCAACTTGGAGAAAAAGTGAGCCCCATGAAACTCGTCAAGAAGTTCATCAACAACAGGAATTGGAAACTTATCCTTGATGGTGAGGTGATTAAGTGCTTGGAAGTCAATGCAGAGGCGCCATGACCCATCTTTTTTGCGGACGAGAATAACTGGAGAAGAAAAGGAACTAGTGCTTGGGCGAATAATACCTTGCTTCAATAAGTCCCGAACGAGCATTTCAATCTCCGTTTTTTGGTGGAATGGGTAGCGATAGGGCCGGATGTTGGGAGGAGCGCTGCCAGGAAGGAGCTGAATACGATGGTCTTCTGGTCTGGAAGGTGGTAATCCCACTGGTTCAGCAAAGACACCTGTATATCGATCCAGAATTTGTTGTAGATCCCAAGGAGTAGTGGAGACCGCTAATGGTTGCATCTGGATGGAATGGATCTGAGCGATGACACCATGTGAATTCTTCTTGAGGAGTTTTTCCATGCGATGTGAACTGATGATGCTGAGAGAACCTGGTTGTAATCCTGTCAATGTGTGTTTGTGTCCATTGAGGGAAAACTGCATCCAAAGTTTGGCAAAATCCCATAAGATAGGGCCGAGTGTGCGTAGCCATTGAGCGCCCAAAACCACATCACATCCGCTTAAGGGAAAGGCAAACATGTCAGAGCGCAAGGTATAATCTCCCATAGAGATACGCACATTTCGACACTTCCCTTTGCAAGGTAAGGTACCCCCATTGGCAACCATGACTTCAAAGTTGGAGCAAGGATGGATAAAACAATCAGGTTGTTTGGCAATCCGAGGGTCAATGAAATTATGAGTGCTACCAGAATCAATGAGGATTGTAATAGGAAGCTTCTTGAAGTAACCCCTGACCCGCATTATTTGGGGGGTGGTGACTCCAGCTAAAGCATGGAGAGATATCTCTGGCTGGTCATCCTGGGACGGAGGGTCAATAGGTGGTTCCTGAATGTCGACCGGAGCATCCAGTGGTTCTGGATCTTCGTCACCCATTTCAGAGGCAGGTGGAGACTCCACATCCAGGAGGTAGAGCTTTTGCTGGACACATCTATGCCCCCGAGTGAATTTCTCATCACAATTATAGCAAAGACCCTTTCTCTGCGTGCTTGCATCTCTGTTTCCGACAAACGCTTGATAGGAGTCGGTCGAGGAGCCTGCGGTATAGGAGGTCGCTGAGACCCCATATTTCTGAAGGGAACAAAAGTGGGCTTGGAGCGTTGTTGGGCTGCAATCTTGTCTTCTGCCAATTTAGCCAACCCGAGTGCTTCCATCATTGTGTTGGGGCAGAACATTTTGACCTCGGAGCGGATGGCATCCTTTAGACCACTGATAAAACAACTCCGGTAAAATTCATCAGACAATCCTTCGGTGTGGTTGGCTAGATTCTCAAATTCGGTTTGATACTCTCTCACAGTGCCAGTTTGGCGAAGTTTAGTGAGGGCTCCTGTGAAGTCATCAAAAGCACTAGGACCAAATCGTTGCAGAAGGAGCTGGCAAAAGTTTGGCCAGTTGGGCTCTGGATGAGCCTTGATGTACCAACGGTGCCATTGAAGAGCTTCCTGTTCCAAATGAAAGGATGCCAACGGAACTTTGTTGACATCAAACGTATTATGCAGACTGTAATATTGTTCTGCACGATAGATCCATCCAGTTGGATCGGTACCATTGAAGCGAGGAAAATCAAGCTTCGGACCACGGAAATTGCTGGAAGAAGAGAACCCATTGTCTACTGAAGACTTGGACTGCCGTTTGTTGTTCATAGCTGAATGTTCAAGATGGAGACCAAGAAATTTTTCATCCAGATCCTGGAGTTTGGCTTGGATGGCTGCAAGGGCTTCCTCCATGGTTTTTGCTCCTGCACGGGTGACAACCATAACCAGGGATTTTTTATTTTTTTTTGACTGGGTAGGAAAACAAAAACAGGAACTACTTCAGTAAAGGAAAATTTGGATTTGGGAAAAAATCAGAAGGGTAATTGGGGTTTGACTCGTTTTTTGGACACTGTTGGATAGACAGGGAAGCAAAAATGAGGATTTCAGCAGCGGGGTGAAAGGATGGGAAAATTTTGCAGAAGGGAACAAAGAAGCAGAATTCAGAAAGGAACTCTGTGGTAAAAATTGAAGGTGATTGGGTGAAATCTAAGGAAGTTATGGCAAACCCTAAAAATAGACAAATGTGGGATTTCGGGTTGTAGAAAAGGGAATTGAGGATAGGGTCCTCAGGGATGAAATATGCAGAATGGAATGATAGGGGTTCCCTGAAATTTTCAAGGAAAACAGAGGTAAAACAAGGGAGATATGGAGAAAAAACAGAATTTTATACTTTTTTTTTTGTTTTTTTTGTTTTTTTTCAGACTGGAGTGCTACGGCTCGGTGTTTTTTTATTTATTTATTTATTTATTTTTATAGACTGGAGCGGCTACGGCTCTGCTTGCAGAATGGGATTTCCGGTTCGAAGGATTCTGGAACAAAGCCGAACGGCTGGATCTGGAACGGTTCGCAAAATGAATCTGAAATGGCGCAGCAGTGATCGACAATAGTTCAGCTGAAAGTAGATATGGACCCTAGGTATGTGCGGCTTCCTAACAGTTCAGGGTTTTCACTCGGCCACCAATGCTGTCTGACGGCTTGCGTATTGGGGCAGTACCCCTCACTCCACGGCTCAGGTAAAACTGATAACCGCTTTGCCACAAACGACAGCTCTCGGTTTACCTCACGGGTGGGAACTAGTCAATCAGGTAGGGGTCGTTGCCCTTTTTGTCGGCAGGTCCTCTCAATGGGCCAGCTACTTCGGGGTTCCTGTGGTACTCCTCACAATGAGTTTTAGGGCTTATGCCCAAGTACTTCCCATAGTTAAGCGGATAGGGATTATTCCCAAATCCGAACCTGCAACAGATGTGAAAAAAAAATTTGGCAGAAATTTCACCCAACGAGCCCAAGAAAGTGCTCTGATACCAGATGTGATGTACCTGCAATAATTAATTAATGCAAATACACGAGATATCAGAAATAATAGAACAGAATTGCTTTTATATTGATCACGGGCCATTTCGAGGGGGCAACCTCCTTTGAGCAAGCTCAATACAAATAACTTCACGGTGCCTTCATAGGTCTCAACACACACTTATATACTAATTCTAGGCGCCAATACTATGGGTCGAAACCATGGGCCGTTACAAACTATGGATCAACAATACTACGGGCGACTTACAAAGCATATGCGCCAACAACAATAACACAAACTATTGATCACAAATACTACGGGACGACTTACAAAGCATATGCGTCCAACAATAACATACTAACAAAGTAAAGATATGGGTTCCTAACAATTTATATGTAGAAATTTGTTGGAACTAACCTCACAAGGTATGGTATAGGATCCTAGATTTTCTTTGATTGCGAAGACATAGGGTGTACTTGTAAATGTTGAGAGGCTCATGTTTTCTTGGAATTCATCTCCAAAGATTTGGTCAAGTTGGGAAAAAGACTGAGGAAAGTCTATACATGTTGTGGAAGAGATAAATTGGTTCAACACATTCTCAGTATTTTGTTCTTGAAGTGCCCAGGAGAAATCACTAACAAAGGAAAGTTCTTCCAAGTTCTCATCCCCAAAAGGACAATCTAACCAAAACAGGTTTTCAGTTACTGGCTATGTGTTAACACCCAAAAAGTGTTCACTACCTCATTACCACATTATATGGCTCATTTGTCCATTTTCCTACCATTTTTCCCTTAAAATCCCAAAAAATCCCATTAAAAAGCCTCCAAAAGGCCTAAAATGCCTCCAAAAGGCCACAAAACCATCAAAATAGCCTAAAAAAAAGGCTAAAAAACCCCCTTTTCCTCCAAAAATAGCAAAAATCCCCTAAAAAGGGAATAAAAAATATAAAATAATGAGGAAAAGGAGGAAAAAACCCTATACAGCTGCCCAAAACCATGTGTTTCCTAAAACCATGGGTCAGCACTCCACCACCAAAAAACTATAAATAGGTGATGGAGATCCCTTATTCCATATCCACAATCACAAGCACCCTTACTCTGCCAAAATCTCTCTCGAAACCCTAGTTCACCTTTGAACTATTTTCACCTTGAGAGCCACCTTTGGCCCATCCCCAACATTGGAGAAGGAGAAGGAGCATTCAGAAGCTTGGAGCATCCTCTTGGACACTGCAAAGGGCTTCACCAACCTTGACACTCAAGGTAACATCAATATAAAACCATTTTTTACATCTTTTATTTATGTCTCATGCAATGTTTAGAGTAGTTTGTTAATTGTTGTTTTAGCTTAATCATTTAATCATTATTGAACTGCTACTAAGGAGTCCATTCTCCTTAGTAGGTGCTCATTGGCACAAGCTAGGGGTAAAACCCTAGCTACAGTTTTGGCGACTCCCCTCATTTTCGAATTTCTGGTTTCCGTTTTTAAATTTTTTCCTTTCGGCTGTCCCTTTCGGCCGCCGCATACCGCGTCTTTTTCCCTCTACAGTCGCGTCCCGACCGCGCCTTTCAGGCCTTTACCCGCGATCCGACCGTGGCTCTCAGACTGCTTCCGACGCTCTGCCGGCGGATTCAAGTCTGTTACCTGCGATCCGACCGTGGCTAATCAGCCTGTTTGCCGCGATCTGACTGCGCCTGTCGGCCTTTTTCACACGTCCCGACTGCGGCTTTCTGCCTCTTTCGGGCGTCCCGACTGCGCTTGTTAGCCTTTTAGCCGCGTCCCGACTGTTTCTTTTTCCATTTTTCCTGCGTCCCGACTGCCACTGTTGGCCCGATAGCCGCGACCCGACTGGGCCTTTTCCCCTGTTTCCTGCGCCCCGACTGCCTCTGTTGGCCCGATAGCCGCGACCTGACCGCCGCTGTTTCCCTTAAACCCGCGGTCGGCCTGTTCTGATCCGCCACAGACCCGCGGTCTGATTTCTGCTCTTTTCCTGTTTTGAGCCCAGCCCCTCTTGCTGCAATATTTTCTGCATTTGAACAGCCCTCTGTCCCACCTGCAGCCCACTTCCTTACAGCCTTTCTGCAACATAATTCCTGTTCCTTTTACAGAATCTTTTTAAAATTTCAATATTTTTATTTCAGAAAATTTTGCAAATTAAAAGAATCAATTTCAGCATTATTGATAGATTGGAAGTTGCCCTCCCTTGTGGCACTTCTGTTTTTGGGTTCAACACCTCACGAGCACACACTCTGTCACATTAAATCAAGTGAGCCTTAAAAAGTACCTAACTAAACCAACATTCTAACCCCACTTGGGGAACACAAAAGAATCATTGTAGTTAGGTAGGATCAGGGGGATAGGCTTCCAATAACACCCCTTGGTTATTTCACTTGAGACATAGTTGTTGTCCAAATAGGGAACCAAAATCCCCTAGTACTTTTTGGCACGGTCACGACCAGTTTATCAGAGGGCCTCTCCCTTAGGAGGGTTGAAGTCGGGAGACTGGTTCCAGAGGCCTGAGTGGAATACCGCACTCCATTCAGTAACCGAAGGGCTACCTTTCGCGGTTCGCGGGATATCCCTGTATAGGGGTATTGCGGTCAACGAACTAAACGGCAGATTCACCTTTCTGGACGTGTCATGAACGGGGTATCTTAGTTGCCATTCTTATAGGATTGTCTACCCGGTATTCCTCCCGGTAGGGGGATATCATAGCCACTTGGCTTTCCTACTCATATTGTCTGACTTGGATTTCATCACCTTGCAGAGGATATGTTTAGTTAAGTCAGAATACTTTTAGTTAGGTGTTTGCATGCTCCTTTACCTCCCTTTGGTCTAGTGAGTCCACCATTTTTCTTTTTTAGGAAACCTGCTGCTTGTTGGTATTCTGACCATCTTTGTTGTTACTCCACCTATTGTCGCACAGCTGTTGCAGTGGGTGTTTTGAGTTGGTTGTTGGCCTGAGTGCCTTGCTTTTTAGCTCTCCTTCTGCACACTCGGTTGCATTAGGATTTTTGAGCTGTTTTTATACTCACCTCAACCCACAGAGACTTAGACACCATCTGTCACCATTGAGTCCCCGAGACATTCTCGGCGCCTCAGGGGCGAGCCCCCACAGCACGGTTCTCTTGACACCACTCGTCATAGATTCCGATCATTGTCCGTTGATACCACTCATCACAGATCCAGAGCCTTGTCACTTGACTCCACTCGTCAGCGACGTAGGTCTCCGTCACCAGATAGTGACGCACCTTACTTTACCTCTGATTCTGACGAAGAGTCTGAGAACCCTATTTATACTGCCCCTACTAGCCCCATGGCTGGCACGACTTACACTCCATTTGTCATAGGGACCATTGGTGGCACATCCACCACTACACCAGTTACTACACCTATTTTGGGTATGCCCTCCATGGGGCAACCATCTACCGTTCCCCTCACGGTACCTATTCCCACAGCGGGAATACCTATCCCCACTACATCAGTGGCTCACACTACCAATGGTGGTGCTGGACCATCCTTCACTACCTCAGTTCCCCCACTTGGGGGCACCACCTCACATCTTGTCCCTCCACTTGGGGGCACTGGCCCCAACTTGGTCCACAGCACTACTGTGTCACAGCCTTCTTCCAGTTTGCCGTTCATGGCTAGCCTCAACCTACCTGACCTGGCCAGATTGACCAACGATCCTATTCGACACGACCCTATGTGGCCTCATATGCCTACCAAACTACCCTCTGACATCCCTAAGTTCGAGGGTAGGGCCGGTGAGGACCCACAAAACCACATCATGTCTTTCCACCTATGGTGTTCCTCTAACTCCATAGTGGACGACTCTGTTCGCCTCCGTCTCTTACAGCGCACCTTCACTGGCTCTGCAGCCAAGTGGTATATCGAGCAACCTCATGGGACCCACGCCACCTTTGCTTCCCTGGCCTCGACCTTCCTGCAGTTCTTCCAGTTGCCTGTCCGCTATGACGCGGGCGTTGAAATCCTTCTATCTTGTAGACAAAACACGGCTACCCATATCACGGACCACATCCATGAGTGGCGTCGACGCCGTAGCTTATGCAAGATCAAACTTGACGACCGTATTTTCCTAGATTGGTTCCTCAAATCCCTTCTCCCTGTTATTGCTAAGGATGTAGCCTCAGAAAGACCCCAGTCTGAAGAAGAAGCCATCCTTAAGGCACAACAGTTCGACCTCATTTATGCCCAATCGGGTTACCTTTATACCATTATACCTGATGCCCCTCGCGGCGAGTCCTCCCAGCATGATGCGCCGGGGGCATCCCACGCTGCAGATGGTATTATTGGCCGTGTTTCTTCGCATCCCCAACCATTTTCTATAGCACGACCTACCCCTGGCCCCGACCTGTCGAGGGCTACCTCTCAATCTGGAGCAACCAATTCATATGCTCCCATGACACATCACCATTCCCATGGACCTTCATGTCCACCTCAGTGCTTTGGGTATGCGACTCCTGCTTATGCTCCTCCAGTCGCCCCTCAGCCTTACTACCATCAGCAGACTGCCCCGGCTCCTGCGCCTTCACAAGCCCCACCAGCTTATTATCCGCCCCAGGCAGCCCCTGCGGCACATCCACAACCTGCTCCGCAGTCCTATCAGCAACACCCTCAAGTTGCTGCACCTGCTCAGCCTCAACCTGCATATCATCCTCCGCAGCCTGCTCCAGCACCTGCGCAACCTCAGAATCCACCTGCTGCCCAAGGGCAAGTTTACGCCCAACACAACCCGCAGCAAAACCAGAATAACCAACGTAACCAGGGCCAACAGAACCGCGGCAAGGGCCGTAATCGGGGAAACAACCAACCTGCAGACCAAGCTGGTCAACCGGCTAATCCCCCTGACAACAATAATGCGGCCCCCGCTAATCAAAACCCTGATCGCCCCGCCCAAGCAGGCCAAAAACTCCAATTTGCGGACGAACCACCCTTGTTCTATTTGCGGGGTCTATGGACACTACACCCATGCTTGCCCACACTTGGAGCGAGCTCGGCAGCTCTGGGTTGACGAGGCCCATCGCCAAGGGCATGCGGCCCCCCAAGCGTCACCCAACCCCCCCCAACCTCAGCAACCCCCTTTAGTGCTGCAAAACCCATTACCGACCCAAGGCATGGTGAACACTCAGCCGTTGGCCCCTCAAGCTAACGTGCAACCCCAACAACAACAGATCACCTACGCTGCTCCTGATCAACCCATGTTTGACTCAAGTACCCACCACTTACTGATGATGTCATCTGCTGACGTCAACCTACAGACCCGTCGGAACCAATATGGCTCCACCTCTGAAGCCCCTCCCACGGATAAACCTACTAACGCCCATCCCACCGATCAGGCATTACGTATACCTCCGCCGCCCATAGACGGCGCTGCGAAAGCACCTCGTTTCCCACTTCGCCGAATCAACAATAACCCTAACGCGCGCGCTGCGTCAAACTACAACATCGTAGACGACCTAGCCCAATCTCCCGCAGCCATGTCTGCATTGGAAGTCTTGAAGAACTGCCCTTCCCAGCGCAAGACTTTACTTTCCGCCATCGGGGGGATTGACCCAACTGATTCACATTTGATGGCCTTTGATTTAGACCAGTCTGAACCACGCCTACCTTCCAGCTTAGCCTTCCAAGTTACTGTCTCCGTTAGGAATCTTGTTATCCATCGGTGCATCATCGATGAGGGTGCTTCCACATGCGTTATGTCTACATTTGTATAGCAGAAGCTAGGATCCCCTCCTCTCCAGCAGTCCACCACTGCGTTACGTGCCTACGACGGTCGTTCGGCCCAGCCCCAAGGCCTTCTACCCAACGTTCCAGTCCAGTTAGGTGGTAAAACAGTCCTTATTGACATAGAGGTAATCAATGCCCAATTGGATTACAACCTTCTACTTGGCCGCAGCTACATGTATGCCATGCGGGCGGTTGCCTCTTCTGTCTTTCGCACCATGATGTTCCCCCATGAAGGACGCGTGGTTAAGATTGACCAGCTCACCTACTATGATCCCAATGCTCCAGCGGCACCAGAGAATGTTCTCCCCATGGTTGAACAACCTGTTTCTAGTGCCACCACCTCGTTTGTTTCCTCTACGAGGCCTGGAGTCTACTCAGACGCGCCGATGACCTCTACCTTTCACTCCATTCCTCCGCCATCATCTACGCCCGAAATGTCTGACTTATGTACCTTGTCCCATGACATCCTACCACCTAACAATCAACCATCCTTGTTGCCTAAACCACCATTGGTACCTAGTCACATTGGTGTTACACCGATCCATACGATCCCCTTCCTAGTTCCTCCAGCAGGAGTAGTAAGCGCCCCGGTCATGGCTACCCTTAGCCTCCCTGGGTTAACCTTGGGATTACCTGTATGGTACCTTTCGCCTCCCGTTCGCCCGCCGACACCTGATGTCGTCCTCCAACCGGTGCAACCCATGGCTACTACCACTCAGCCACCTCCCGGTGTCTCTACCCCTTCGTCCTCCACGACAACTCCTCTTCCTCCTCAACCCACTGGGGGCAGAGGTCCACAACCTTACACTGCTGTCTCACCTCCCAAGACAGTCAAGAACCCTCCAGTGTTTCGTGCTCCTCCCAAATGCTCGCTGTGTGACGAGTTGGGCCATGCGACCCACCAATGCCCACAGTTACCCGCATTGCAGAAGCACATGCAAATGCTCGATGATGACCCCAACATCCCAACCGTCGAACTAAACCCCACTCCTAAGCCTAAAGATAAGTCCCTACGTACCAACCACTCCTGCGCCATCTGCGGTATTTACAGGCACTATTCACATCATTGTCCCGATCTCCCGGATTACAGAGCGGCTCTCTATGAGATGAACAATCTGGATCTTGAGACGGCACCACCTACCATTGAGGAGATCTACCCCCCGGTCTCTCCCCCTTCCGAAGAGGTTAATATCATCTACATGATCTCTTCAACCAACACTTCCACTACCCCCTCGTCAACCGATTTGACGACGCAGACTTTCCGTACTGATGAGGAGATTCTTGAGGCCCTAACTGCCCCGGATTACCCGTGGGATGATATGCACCACCGTTCCTATTTCATCCCAGAAGCGTCTTCCTCTAGCACCGCTACCCAATACGCGGTCGAATCCAAAGACTTCCTTCCCACTAAGGTTGATTGGTTCAAGGACCCTATTCCTGCTCCTGACGCCTTTGAGGAAGGTAAAATGGCCAACAACATCCTAGACTGGCATATCAATCACACCATGTAACATCATGCATCATCATCCCATAGCATCTCATAAAAATACATATAAAAACCCAAAAAGATTGCATCACATCTACATTTGCATCCATGTACATAAACCACATGCATAACCATAGGGGCATCCACGTGCCTAAACATCTATACATCATGTCACATCACATCAAATACACAAGGGGCATCCATGTGCCTAAC
The DNA here is from genome assembly GCA_027924585.1 of Larix kaempferi. Taxonomy (NCBI): domain Eukaryota; kingdom Viridiplantae; phylum Streptophyta; class Pinopsida; order Pinales; family Pinaceae; genus Larix; species Larix kaempferi. The sequence continues at coordinate 4,396,949 of BSBM01000986.1, read as the reverse complement.
ATCCTAACCTACCTGCATCCACGTGCAATGTAAACATATCATAACACATAAAGCGCATCCACGTGCGTACAAATAAACCAACATCATATAGAAAGGTGCATCCACGTGCATATATATATATCAAAAAATATACATGTTCAGTGCTGTACATGTCCTGAGTACCCCTGTACCCAGCTATACAAAAAATGGCTATACATGCCTAAAGCCTCATCTACATACATGCCGTAGCTACAAAACTCGGGGGGGAGTCCCCTGCATCCCCCTAATGGGAGTCGTATCCTGCATCACTGCCGGCATCGGCTGCCTCTGAATCCTCCCCTCGCTCCTCCTCCGGCAAGTCCTCCTCGCCTCCGGCCTCCTGTGCCCGGGCCCGGTCCACCAAAATCGCCACCCGGATCGCGATGGACCTGAACTCACGGGGTGCCCCCATGCAATCCCGTACCACATCAGGATCGACATCTCGCCATCCCTCGTCAGTCACCCCTATTAATAACCGATCTAGTAGCTCCCGTACATACTCTAGGGTCACCTCTGGATCCCGGCGTCGCACCTCCCCTCGCCCAGGCAGAGCTGGCACGGCCACAATACCCCGCCGGGCCACATGCCCTGGAGGTGGCCTCGGGCCCACATCTGCACAAACCTACCATATGTCAGTCACAGTATATCCATCTACTATCATATACATAAAATCTGACATACATAAATAAAAACACACACGTACCGTCGGGACCCCATGCCTGTCCTGGTGCTCGTGGCGCCTCCGGATCTCCTGTGAAGTCCATATCCCGATACGGGAAGTCATCCAGCGTCAGTGGTATCTCAAGCCACTGCAGGTACAACTCCTGCGTAAAATATCTGCCCACATCGCCGCCACCACGGCGGCGCATCATCTCACCCCAACGGACCATCCTCGGCTCCCTCATCCCTCCTGCCCTAATCGGCACCCGTGGCCGCAGTGTGGGTACCCTCTCCATAAAGAAGGCACATAGGAAGGACCCAAAGCAAAAGCCCTTGCCATCTTCCTTCGCTGCCGTCAGCTGTCGCTGAACGCAGGTCAGGAACATCTGGCCCCAGGCGTAGTACGTCCCATCTAAGACGCGCTCTACCATCTGCATCTGCCCCCCAGACACCTTCTCCGGTGACTGGGAACCCAATACCCGCACCACACACGCCGCCATGGCCTGCACTGCCGGCTCCTGTAGGTCCCTCACCAGGAGTGCATTCCTATGCACCCTCGCGTCCTGACCGCAGTACCTCTCCAACATGTCCTCCATGTCGACATCCGCGGCAACCCGCGGCTGTGTGTCTGCCACCCTTCCCAAGCAGGGTAACCCCGTCAGAAAGTAAACATCGGTCAGGGTAAGGTCCACCCTCTCACCCTGTACCCGGAAAGCCTGTATATCCGGCTCCCAGAAACTGATCAGACGGTTCAGCAACAATGTTGCTGTCCGTATCATAGGTATCTGTGCGAACTTCAAAAGTCCGCACAACCCCAGCACTGTCCGCACATGGCGGTTCTCTCGGATGAAACCCATGGTCTCATCAGGGATCTCCCGCTCTCTCCAGAGAACCTGGGGCATCCTGCCAATCACATAAAGTGAACTCATCAGTCTCATGACAACTTAAGAAAAATACTTTTCCCCCTCCCAGAAGCCCTAATAGCTCGGCCCAAAACCGCGGCTTTCGGGCTTCCTGCCGCGGTTTCCGACCGCGGCTGTCAGGCATATAGCCGCGGTTCCCAACCGCGCCTGTCATCCCAAAACCCGCGGTTGGGAACCGCGTGTCCCTCTTTGGAACTCGCGGTACTCGACCGTGGTTCCATCCAGGAATCACGCGGTCTCCAACCGCGTGGTTCGGCCCGAAACACGCGGTCTCCAACCGTGTGGTTCGGCTCGAAACTCGCGGTTTTCAACCGCGGTTTCGATCCCCTAACCCGCGGTCCACCCACGTGGACCGTACAAGTCAACCCTGGGACCCACTACCCAACCCCCCTCCCGAAAAAATATGCAGGTATGAGTTTAACGAAATACCTGTATCTCGCGGATCTGCAAACAGCCAGACGGATCGTCCAGAAATGCCACCTAAGCTCTGGTCCACTCAACTCACAAGTCAAAGTCAACACAGTACAAATGACACATGTCATGTTGGACCCACCCCTATTTATAGTCAGTTGACTTTTTCTTGTTTTGGTCATTCTGGCCCCATACGGCGTCCGTTTTCCGAACCGTTTCTACCACTGGAATCAGCGCGACGTGACCATCATGATGGTCACCTCGTTGCATTATTTTTGTCCTGTCATTTTTTACCCATTTTTTCAGACGCCACTAGTCGCCTCGGTTTGCGTGCCACATCGGCCGTTCTCCGTTTTTCACATGTTTTATATCATCGGATTCATTTTTCCGAGCTGGTGATGATGCTAGAGATCATTTCTCGCTCTCACCTCCAGATTTTCCAGGCATTTTTCAAAATGCCCCCGTCACCTCGGTTTACGTGCCACATCGGCCGTCACCTGTTTTTGACATCCTTTATATCGCCGGATTCATTTTTCCGAGCTCGTGATGATGCTTGAGATCATTTCTCGCTCTCACTTGGTACAATTTCAACATTGTGTCCCGACACCTTGCTGCCTCGGTTTGCGTGCCACATCGGCCGCCATCGGATTGTTCCACATTTTTACATGAGTCATTCACTCCTGTCATACTGCAACCGTTTCGTTATTTTGCCACCATTTCATCTACCCCGCAAGGAGGTCCATCAGTGTTCCCACCTACCCTCGTTCTTGGTCATCATTACTAAACCTTGATTGAACACTTCCTCCTTGCCTGGCCATTCCTTTTGTTCGGTATAATTTTATCCCTTTTTTGGGCCGGACAAGTCCTTTACGAAAAAGGCACTTAGGGAGTTTCCGTTAAGCTCTTTTCTGACTCCTAAAAGAATGAAAAGATCGTCGAGCAATCTTGCTTCCTTTCATGCTCATTAAAGTACCTGAAAGGGCGTCTATCTGGTATAAGTTTAACCCTTTTCCGGACCTGGTAGACTAATTACGAAAAAGGAATACTCTAGTCACACCGGCTAGAAGAGTTCTTCATTGCATCCTTTTATGCTTCTTTGGGCCTTGGAGACTAAATCTACGAAAAAGCAACCCCCTGGAGTCTTCTTACTTGCTTTCAGACTCTCTAAAATTGAAAGCAACCACGAGCATGCGCTGTCCTGGGCTCGTTAAATCCACACGACAGTACCATTCCTTTACTTCAGAGTCTTCTTATCGCTTTCAGACTCCTTAAAATTGAAAGCAACCACGAGCATGAACTGTCCTGGGCTCGTAAAATCCACACGACAGTACCATTTTACACACACTTCTTCTAGTTCCTTAACCCATGAAGAAGTTTTCCCCCGTGCCTCCTGGCACTACGATCGATCATCTCGGCAGCACCCCCAATCAGGTCGCCTTTGTTCAGAGTATTCTGCAGTCTCCTGCCATTTTATACCAGCTTGAGTCTCCCTCCGACCCATCACCCTCCCTAAGCCATTACAGCTATGATCCCTTTCCCCTCAGTCAGTTTCATATGCTGCCAGATCATTCCCATTATCATACTCTGAACAAAGGAAGTTTGAGTCCACCCGCTCTACTTGCCCAGTTATTCACCCACAGTTTGATCAGTCCTGCCATCAGCACTATTACATTTCGGTCTTGTACCTCGCGCTCCTGTCAAGGAAACATCATTGCCTTGATAGTTGCAGGTCTCCCTCTGTCGACGACAGCTCCTCTATTCCAGAGGATAGGCCCAGATGTCCCTACGCCTTGGACTTATCACCATCTGTGGTAAGTGCCTACGGATCATTCTGAGAGGAGACATCATTGCCTCTCTGAGTGGTTGTTCCTCACATGCTCGACTTCAGCACCTTGATCGCATCGTTGAGGATCGCGTAGGATTATATCCCATCAGTTTTTAGTCGAAGACCCCGGATTTCCCCCGACTCTAGCACATTGGTGAGTCACTTTGGAACGCCCAGTTGTATGTTCCCGTGGATGTCCGGGCTGCGTTGGCGTTTGTATTCGGAAGCCATCCAGTTCCATGCTTCCTTGAGTACCCAGTTTCAGTTCCAGTTCAGTGTACCATGGAGAGTTTGACCCCAGTCACTATGATCCAGCAGCTCATCAGTTCCTTTGGTACCACACTCAGTAGCACTGTTGATTGTTCCAGTGCACCAGTTCTGCAGTTCACACATGATACGCTCAGCAGTATGTCCCAGATTTGTGTCTCCTCTGGACTCTTATGATGTACACAGTGGTCATGTATATTTCAGGTCCCCATTTTTTGGACCCCATTGTTGTTATTATGTTATATCCTGATACGAGCATGGGAATGCCCGCCTCGTCCATATGATCAGATGATTCCTCACCCATTATTGAGGTTATGTACTTTTAGTCCTTGCAGTTGTTCGGGATCGTTGTTCCGGGCTCCAGTTTGTTTCTTCTCTTCTCTCCACATCCCAGGAAAACCATTCATGACTTATGATGTCCATCGGCCATACGATTAGCTCCTGACCTCGCACATCAGGGGGCAATCTGTTAACACCCAAAAAGTGTTCACTACCTCATTACCACATTATATGGCTCATTTGTCCATTTTCCTACCATTTTTCCCTTAAAATCCCAAAAAATCCCATTAAAAAGCCTCCAAAAGGCCTAAAATGCCTCCAAAAGGCCACAAAACCATCAAAATAGCCTTAAAAAAAGGCTAAAAAACCCCCTTTTCCTCCAAAAATAGCAAAAATCCCCTAAAAAGGGAATAAAAAATATAAAATAATGAGGAAAAGGAGGAAAAAACCCTATACAGCTGCCCAAAACCATGTGTTTCCTAAAACCATGGGTCAGCACTCCACCACCAAAAAACTATAAATAGGTGATGGAGATCCCTTATTCCATATCCACAATCACAAGCACCCTTACTCTGCCAAAATCTCTCTCGAAACCCTAGTTCACCTTTGAACTATTTTCACCTTGAGAGCCACCTTTGGCCCATCCTCAACATTGGAGAAGGAGAAGGAGCATTCAGAAGCTTGGAGCATCCTCTTGGACACTGCAAATGGCTTCACCAACCTTGACACTCAAGGTAACATCAATATAAAACCATTTTTTACATCTTTTATTTATGTCTCATGCAATGTTTAGAGTAGTTTGTTAATTGTTGTTTTAGCTTAATCATTTAATCATTATTGAACTGCTACTAAGGAGTCCATTCTCCTTAGTAGGTGCTCATTGGCACAAGCTAGGGGTAAAACCCTAGCTACACTATGCTGGTGGGTATAAAGCTAATTTTCTTGTAGATAACCCATCAGAGATAGTCGTTTCTCCATCCCTACATCCTATGAATGCATTGGCAGTAGCCAACCAAGGTCTTCCCAAAATAATGGGGTGACCTTTGGAATGGTCCTTTGATTCTATGACCTTGAAGTCCACGGGGTGTTCCCATGAAGCTATTGATACAGTGATGTCATCTAAGATCCCAGCAGGCTGAACCATAGTGTGATCTGCTAATTCTAGCATTGTTGGGGTAGGGCGGAGGAACTGTCCTAAATGGAGAGTTTCCAAAATTGTGGTGGTCATTAGGTTAATAACAGCTCCTAGATCAATAAGTGTGTTCCCTATGGCGGTGTTATTGATGATAACAGTCACCACAGGGTTTCCTGGATTTGAATACTTTGGGATTCTAGGTTGGTTTGCTATGCAATCTGACATTTCACCTATTACATGAATTGTCGGAGGGTCTTTTTGTTTTCTACTTGGTCTTTTAATACAGAGTTCCTTTATTACTTTACTATAGATTGGAATATCTTTAATGTAACAAAGGGATCTTAATACAAATATTTTTCAACTCGTTAATGATATCATACTCTAGATAAGCTATAGGTTTTTCTATTACTAGATGTTCCAGATATGGGGGTGCTTTTTCTCCTGTAATTACTTTTTCATAAGGATGGTTGTGTGTTGAAGATTTAGGAATAACCACATCTTCAAGAATGGCATCATTCAAAACTTCACTAGGTATGTTTTCTTCTTCATTCTCTTCTCGGATAACAACTGATGACTTGGGTTGATCTTCCAAAACTCTTACAGACCATAGTTGAATCTCATGTATTGGTGCAGTCGATATGGCATAGGATGGAAGAGGTAACAACCCAATGTTATTAAGAGATTGAGTTGGTTTGTTGTTAGGATTTGGTATCGGTTGTGCAGGTAATATTGTGGTTCTTGGAGGATTCATATTCTGGAAATGGTGAGGTTGATTTGAAATAGGCGGTAATGAAGGAGGTACAAATCTAGGGAAGAGTTCCTGAATATTAGGTGGGTAAGGATAGTTAGGAATAGGAGAAGGTGGTTGAGCATAAGCTTGTCCTCTCCATCCATGTGGCCATTGTTGTTGTTGAGCATTCTGAGGAGGGTACTGAGGTGGCCAATTTTGCCAACCTGAAGCATTCCATTGTTGAGGAGGTTGATAAGGATAGTAATAGGGTGCAATTTGTGATGATGGATCCTGATATGATGATTGATCTCTAGGTTTCCAAGGCCTCCTATATGATTCAACAAAGTTTCCACTGTTATACACAACTTGCAACCTAGGCAACGATGGACAATTATCAGTCGGATGTTCTTCTGTACAAAGGTGACAAACTGAAACATTATTCAATGGACATTCTCATTGGGGATGTTTAGTTCTACACCTAGGACAAAAAACAATCATTGTTGCACGCTCTTTATCCTATCTCTTTTTGGCTTGTAATGCATCCAATTGAGAACCCATGGCTCCTAAGATATCTGTTTTGAAATTTTCCAATAGGTTTCCCAACTCTACCCTTGTAACTCCACCAGGCCCGGATGTGTTTCCTTTTAGGTTCCTAGCATAAGATTCTCGAAAGTGTCTTCCACTATTCCCTCTTCTCCTAGAGTAATTCCTACATAGCTCACAAATCTGTGAAAAAGGATTATGAGAGATGTCTCCTGCTGCCATGAGATTAAGGTTTTCTAAGAATTCTTTTGAGATTACCTTGAGGAAGAGTGTTCTTACTACATCCTCCCGAAGATCACTATATTTAGATTTATGTAACACATAGTTAAATCTTTCAAGATATTCTTCTAGGATCTCATCTTCAAGATGTTGTATTTTAAAAATATCATTGCGAGAGTCCTTAGGTTTACAGTAATCCTGATATTTCCGTAGAAATTCATTCTTCATGTCTTCCCAAGTTCTAATACTAGATTCTCCTAACCCCATGAACCATCGAAGAGAAGAATATTTTAATGTGGCAGGAAATATTTTTAGCTTGTGGCCATCTTGTAGGTAGTTATAAATCCTACACAAAATGTCAAATTCGAATAAGAATGTATCCGGATCCTCACTACTCTTCCCATAAAAGGTTGGTAATGAGGAAGTAGGGATATTTTTCATAGTTACATCTTGTGCAATGTCTAGGATAGGGAATCCAAAAGTACATTCAGTTCTAACCTCTCCCTCTTCTTCATCTTGTCGGACATGATCTTCATTTTCATCCTCCATGAAGATTTGATTGCCAAAGAGAGAATATACTTAGGTGGATCCTTTGTTGGAGAATATGGGATATCCCAACGTTCTGTTTTAGGAAGAGTATTTTTCTTTTTAGGAGGACAATTACTAGCTACGTGGGATTCTAGCTTTGAAGGTCCTACCGTTGTCGTTTCAATTTGTGAAATAACTATGTTCACAGAATTTTCAAAAAGAGTATCTAATTGTGTAGGATCAATAAATTCTACTAAGTTTGGACCACCTACTATTGAAAAGGTAGTATCTTTGGGTTTTTGAACTAATGGAGGGTTGAGAGGTTCTGAAGTGTTATCCTTTTGAATTTCTTCTTATCTAAGTTCAGTCTCAACATGAGCTTGAGGTTCTTCTAGTGGAATTTATCCATGAACAGACTTTTTTGATGTCCCTATGGTTTCCCCTAATTGATTTCCAGAAATTTTTTCCTTTGCTTTCTAAGTAGGACTATCCCCTTTAGGTGTCTTCCAATACCTTTCTGCTGAGTTAGTAGTTGGGGTGGCACACCCCCCATATAGGTTAGTAGGAAATTTAGTATGGATTCTAGTAGGAGGGCTAGTTTTAATAAATCTACCTTCTGAGTCTCTAGACCTATTCATAAAAACAAAACTATAATTGAAATAAATTCTAACTTCATTACTATTAATGCTGGGTTTTGGGGATGCATGTTATAACAGATGCAGAGGTTCTTACCTCTTATGTTACCACTCACTCGCCACCAGCCTATTTCTAAATTTCAAAGAAGAGAATTCAAATATAACACTAAGTGTTTAGAAGAAAATCCTAACTATCTCTAACTATCTTGCAGGTTTTGCAAAGGCAGTGTAATCAGTCTTGATGTGTACTTACTTGAGGGCTTGCTCGCAGAGATGATGAAGACCTACATGGAGGCTAGGCCTACATCCAGCATGAAAAAGGGATGGCTATGTAGAAATTCCAATGATGAGTAGATCAGAGATTGATTGAGATAGCAGCAGCCGTGACGATGTCGATGATTCGATGACGATGATCCAGAGAAGAAGACTTGTGCTAAAAGACCTGTGTCGAGAAATACCTTCCTAGTTAAGAGGGAGTGTTGATGTAATTGTAACTTCAGAATGTATTTCACCTATGTATATTGTATTCCTATAGAGATGTTATTATTACTCTATACGGAAGTGTTTGTATTCCTATAGAGATGTTATTATTCCTCTATACAGAAGTGCTGTCATTTATATCATAAGTATTGTAACTTATACTTGATGGGTTATTAGACCACCTTGATGGGGTCGGCCCCATATGAGTCATGTGGGTAAAAGGGTTATTAGACCACCCTATTGGGGGTTTTCCCTGTCAACATTATGTTATGTGGTTAAGTTAAGGCCGACCTAGTAAAGGCTATTAGGCAAGTCAAGTCAAGTATAAATAGAGTGTGGGAGGAACTCTATTTAATCATTCACTTTCTCACTCATACATTCATTGGAGAGTGGCACACTAGTGGAGGAGGAGAAGCTACTGCTAGGAGGACTATCTCTTGTACTTAGGTTGTATCATTGCTCTATCTATCTCTGAGGAAGTTGCAGGGTTTTTCACCTTCTTGGTTTTCCATAGTGAAACTTTGTGTCTCTTGTCTGCTTTCATTATTGTGTCCATGATTGATATGCTATAGATATGTTGTAGATATGTTGTACATGTTATTCTCTCAGTTAAGATCCTAGATTAGATTGAAATTCTGAAAAACTAACAAAATGCATAGAGGAGAAGAGCTCTCTAGATGAAACCATGTGCCTAGAAGCCCCTGAATCAATAATGAAGGATGAGGAATTGGAAATACTTGCTACCAAGGCATGACATTTCTCCTTGTTGTCAGAGTTGGAGGTGCCATCTTTCTTCCTTGTGCCATCAAGGACAGGGATGTTGTTTTTCTCCAGCAGCTGAGCCATGGTGTCAATGGTTTTCTTCATGCAGGAGCTCTCTGGATGCCATCCCTTGTGGAAATATGTGCATTTGGTCTTCTCTTTTCCCTTCTTGTCCTTATCCTTGGAAGGATTCGAACCCCCATCAACAGATTTGGGTTTTTCAAACTTCCCCTTCTCTGGTTGCCTCGAATTCTTTGTCTTTTGCTTTCCCTTGGAGGCATTCAAAATACCCATAGCCAAAGCTTGACCTTTAGATTTGATGGTGCCCATTTGAACGAGCTTGTCTTGCTCTTGAGTAAGACATTCCATGAAGTTTGCTAGTGTTGGCATTTGCCAATTTCGAACTGTCATCTTGGCAAAATGGAAGGTGCTTACAAACACTGAAAATTATAGCCCTAGCTTCGAAAGGATGGATAGTATTAATTGTTCTTATTTCTTAACAATTCCAAATTGATGCAGCTGAAGCAATAGAGACTTGAAATTAGTGAAGAAAACCTGGATAGTTTCAAAATGTGTTGGGCTCAAGTGGATGGGCTCGTTTTCAAGCTGATGGCCTCTCAATTCATCAGTTTTCCCAAAGAGTGATTCTAGCTTAACCCAGAATTCATTTGGGGTTGTCAAACTGTCTGTATGAAACAAGAGTTCCCTCGAAAGGATCAGGAATAACAATCCATATGCTTCATCAAGTCAATTGTAGTACTTGGCTTTCTCCATAGCAGAGTTTGGCTCCACTTCTGTGCCCATGGTGACTCTATAGAGACCCTTAGATCTCATTTGAATGACCATTTCAGCCTTCCAATCGAAGAAATTGAAAGGAGTAAGAAAGAGGTGGTTTTCTTCCATTTCTCCTTGCATTGATGGTGAGAAAACTGCTGAATGTCTTGCAAAAAACACTCAATTTTATCTGGAAATTCTCTCAATAATGCAGCTCAAAACACTCAAGATTGATCTACAACTCACTAAAATCCACAAGGATCTCATACCATGTGAGATTTATGATCTACAGCAAGATCTAGGATCCGTAGAGAACCTCACAAATCGAATTACTTGCAAAAACCAATAAAAAAGCTTGAAAGAAGACAAATTTACACACACAATGTGAACTGAAACTTGGTATTATATGACTATATAACATGTAAATATGTTTAGAATAGGTTTATTTTATATTTGGATAAATTCGTAAGGCTTATGAAGCCCAAAATGAGTGTACATGTCTAATTGGCCAAATTGGCCTTAATCCCCCCTAGGTGGGTCCAACTTGCTCCAACTCAGCCCAAATGGTCACGAATTGTGGTGTGAACATGAATGATGCATGCTGGATCAATAATGGGTCATAGAAATGTGTGGGTGAGCAAAATAAGGTGAGTGTGAGGTCCTATGAGGCATTAAATGCTCCAAATCATGCCAAAATTGGGCCAAATCCACCCAAGCACTCCTAGTCAACAACAATTCTCCATTTCAAGGAAGTGGATCACTCTAGCATTAAATGAGGGCACACTTGTGGACAAACATGGAGTTTGAATGAGCTAGATTGCTCAAATATGTGTGAACACTCCTCATAAGTGGTTATTTGCCCAATTAAAGCTACCTAAGTCTAAACCATAGTGTAATAATGCATAATAAGCAATAAAATTGACTAAGGCTATGAACCAAGGTACTAAGTGGTGGATTATTGTTATAACACCATGTCTTGAATTTCAACCTCATTTGGAGAGAAGATCAACCTATTGGGCTCTCTAGTATGGGTCATCTGATATACTGAAAGTAGGTTTGCAGCCAATGTAGGGACATAGAGAACATCTGAGAAGTAACCATGATCAAGTTTGATTCTTCCAATCCCCTCAGTGGAGACCTCAGAATCGTTCCCCAGCATGATAGATGGTCCAACAGTAGCTTCGAATCCAGTGAAGAGATCCTTGGAGAAAGACATGTGTCTTGATGCTCCAGAATCCATGATGAAGGAGAATTGAGTTGATGCACCTGCCATGAGGGCATCACATCTCTCTTTGTTCTCAGATCCAAATGGTGCACTCTCTTTCTTTCTAGCACATGCAGGTACTGGAAGATTATTTTTTTCAAGAAGTGAAGCCATGAGATCTATGGTATTCCTCATACATGAGCTCTCAGGGTGATATCCTCGATTACAGTATGTGCACTTGGATTTGCCCTTCTGAGTTTGATTGTCCTTCTTAGGATTCGAGACTCCTTTTGCTTAGTTTGGAGCCTCCTTTTGCTTTCGTTCGTTCGACTTTCTATCAGAATTATTTTGTTTTCATTTTCCATTCGCTCTCCTTGACTCAGTAGCTGCAAGAGCTGAATCCAACTTGGCTTTTATCACTCCCATGCGCACTAGCTTCTCCTCGTCAAGAGTGAGGGATTGGATTAAGTCTTCAAGTGAAGGGAATTTCCATTTTGGAATGGACAACTTTGCTGACTGGAAGGTCGAAACAAACACTGAATAATCAGGTTTTAGATTCGATGGGATGGCAAGGATGAGTTGTTTTTCTTCCTTCTTAATCCCATACCTCTTGAATTGTGAAATCAAGTCTTGAATTTGTTGAGAAACTCAGTGATAGTTTCAAAACTACTTGGGCTCAAGGAGATGAGCTCATTTTCTAGTTTATGACCCTTCAAATCATCTTTTTGACCAAGGAGGGATTCGAGCTTGTCCCAAACCTCCTTTGGAGTCTTCAAATCGATAACATGAAAGTGTAGGTCTTGAGAAATGCTAAGTAGCAACAGTCCTACTGCTTCATCAAGCTTGTCTAAGTACTTGGATTTCTCTACTACACCAGTGGGCTCAACTGCAGAGCCATTCACCACTTTGGAAAGGCTCTTCAATTTCAAGAATATGTCCATCTTTTCCTTCCATTCGAAGTAGTTGAATGAATTCAACTTGATATCCATGATACTAAAGAATTCGAAGTTGAAGAGAGGAGATTCCTGCAAAAAAAATGAGAATTATGAAAAGAAGATCTGCTGCAATTCGAATTGAAAACTGCCTTAGGAAATTGAGCACATGTGACTGGTTTCTTCACACCTGGCTATACATCACTAGATTGCTCCATTGAATTCAAGGCAATAACACCAAGATTTGTTGTGTTAACCTAGAGCCATCTGGTGCTCAATGAAAGATAGCTGCTCAAGGAATTGATGCAACTGCTGCTGCTGCAATTCGAATAGTTGTTGTCAGCTCTGATACCATGTGATATTTAGGGATTAGGATCACTCAGCAGTAGCAGACCTCACTAGAATTCACTCATGAAGTGCAGAAAGAAGAAGAAGAAATGTTGAATCAATAATCACTCATTACACAAAAAATGGAGAAAAACTGATGTATCATACATCAGTTGTAAGCTGGCACTCTGAATAATGAATAATAACTTAATACAATCAAATGAATTTGAATGCCACTAGGCTCATTCGAATTCTCCTCAAAGTGTGGCTTGGATAGCATTGGAGACATCATCCAAACTAGTGGCAGTAGTCATAATAGTCAAATAGTCAGTCATATGAGTCTAACTGAGTGCATGGGCACTGATCTAGGGAAGGAGACTCCAATGTGGGTGAATGAGGAGATGTCAATAGTCAGTATAGTTGATATAGTCTCTCTAGAGGTCTATCTAAGTGGTTCAGTCAGTTAAATTAGTAATCAATCCCCAAAACAAGGAACAAATCCACTAATCATGGAACTAACTAAAGTAACTCCTAAATAGGTGTTAGAAGGTGCACTTGTTCTCCAATGATGAAAACAAGGGTGCATCAGTGGATAGGAGGGATAAAACTGAGCAGAAATAGGCTCCTGGGGGCTGCAAAAAAAGGACTAGGTATTGGGAGACTACCATATTGATGACTGGATGCATACATTTGCATGCAAATGACTGGATGCATACAGAATTGCATGCAGGCATGCAAAATATAAAAACGATGGTGACAATATTCCAACACCCACCCCCCCCACAATCTATACTATGAGGAACAACTGAAATGGTAGGGCTCTAGTAACTAAGACCAAAGGTCACCCCATACAACAATCTAAATAAATAAAGTGCGGAAAGAGGGAAAACCCAGTGGGAAGAAATCCTCCTCTCAAGATAGACTGTGGTAGGATGATCAATCATGTACATCACTCACCCCAAATGGTAAGTGGACTTCTCCATTGAAGAAGGATATGTCGGCAATAAATGGATTAGTAATGTGAGAAGGATGAAACCTTCCATTCTAAAATTCAGATCTGTTCCTCCTTGGATCAAGTGGATATCCCACGAGATCTCCAGCAGATCTAAGAGTAGTGGCTACCCATCTAGGAAGAGGAGGAACATCAGGTGGAAGATCTGGATCTTGGTATTCCATTCACTCATCTTCACTAATAGGTGCTAGATTTTTAGGTTCTTGTGGATATAGATCTAGAAATTCTCTCTTCATCATCTTCACTCTCATACTCTTAATATGAACTGTCATGTGATGAATATTCGCTCTCTTGGAGCTCATCAAGCAATGGACATGTGGTAGGCAAGCTCTCTTGCTTAACAGGATGAGCATCATGTATAGGCCATTCCTCAAACTATACACCCGTATCAAGGAATGTTGTCATAGTAGAAGGATCAAGAAACTTGTAGTCCTTTGCATTCAATGCATAACCCACCATAATACACTCTCTGATTTGTGGATCTAGGGATCTTTTTTTCTCAGTTGGAATCCTTTCCCATGCTCTAGATCCAAACACTCTAAGATGAGACACATCACGTTTGTATCCAATCCATGCTTTGAAAGGAGTCATATCTTTGAGTCCTTTGTGAGGAACTCTATTCTGAAGATAGGTTGCATAGTTGATGGCTTCTTTCCAAAGACTAGGGTGCAACCGTTTCGACTTTAGCATGCAGGTGGTCATCTCTTTCAATGTTATGTTCCTCCTTTCAACAACATCATTCTGTTTTGGTGTATAGGGAACAACATGTTGCATATCAATTCCCTCTTCAGCACAAAATATTTGAAAGACACCCTTGATGTACTCACCTCCATTATCAGTGCAAATGGCCTTGATATTTCTATCTGAAAATGTTTCTGCAGAAGACTTGAAAAACTTAAAGAATCCAAATACTTCTGACTTTAATTTGAGAAGGTATACCCATGTAAATCTTGAATAATCATAAATAAAAGTAAGAATATACCTTTCCTTCTTCAAACATATATCTGGAAATGGCCCTGCAACATCACTATGAATCATATCTATAGGCGGAGAGGCTCTCCTTGCCTTCCCCTTCTCAAACTTCTTTTCTGGATTCTTTCCAATCAAACAACCATGACAGTTTCCCTTGGAAAACTTGATCTTCGGCATCCCTTCAACCATATCTTTATTATGCATGTATTGCAAGTATTGATAGTTAAGATGCCCAAATATTTCATCCCATAGCCTACTCTCTTCATTTGCATGAGTGTGAAGAACAAACTGTGTAGAGAGAGGTAGAAAATCGGAGAACTCATACAGTTTCGACTTATGATTTTTAACACCTTTTGCAATGGTAGAACTTGATACCATGTCTTGAATTTCGATCTCATTTGGAGAGAATATCACCCTCTTGGGATCTCCAGTATGGGTCATCTAATATACTGAAAGTAGATTTTCAGTCAATGTTGGGACATAGAACACATTTGATAAGTACCCATGATCAAGTTTGATTCTTCCAATCCCCTCAGAGGAGACCTCAGAATCATTCTCCAGCATGATGGATGGTCCAAAAATAGCTTCGAATCTAGTGAAGAGATCCTTGGAGGAAGACATGTGTATTGATGCTCCAGAATCTATGATGAAGGAGGATTGAGTTGATGCACCTTCCATGAGGGCACGACATCTCTCTTTGTTCTCAGATCCAAAGAGTTCACTCTCCTTCTTTCTAGCACATGCAGGTACTCGAAGATTCTTTTTTTCAAGAAGTGAAGCCGTGAGATCTATGGTCTTGTTGGGCCTGGCCCAGATGGGGTATTTTTTAACAAAAGGAATTTTGAGAACTGCGGAGATAAGCGCAGTTAATCTTAAACAATTTTGGGGTAAGTTTTGGTATGCTGCGAAGTTGCACGCAGCATAGTATCGAAGGAGCTGCAATGTCAGTGCTGCGAGGAGTACAGCGCCGCGATGTGCCACGTCAATGAAGATCCAGCTAAGCAGTGCATGGACGGATAAAGGCAGTTATTTTGGTTAGGTCACAGAAGACCTATTTTTGGCAATGATCATCAATAACTACCAGGCAGTGGATAGGTGCAGATCGAAGGTAGGTGACTGATCACAATGGGTAGAAGACTACTACTACTTGAACTAGTCATCTAAGGTCAGAAAGGAAAGAACAACTCAGTGGATACAACATGTTGGTGCACATATAAGAGAAGATCCGCTGTCAGATATCAATAGTCCGGTTTTGGGAAAACCGCATCAGTTTTTGTAAACCTAAGGGTTTTGCCTTCATAGATGTAAAAGACATGACCTACGGGTCTTGATCTATAAATAAGGAAATTTTGTAAATTAAAGGGGTTGGTTAATGTTAACTCTCATTTTGGTTAATATTATTGAATATTGTAAGATCTGCTAGAGAGAAGCATTGTAAAGGATCTGCAGTTGAGTGTGCAGGGAGAAAGAGAAGAGCGTTTGCAGCTGAGTGCGCAGGTGAAGAACTGTTGTACCCTTTCCAAATAAATAAACAACAGTTCTTGTGGACGTAGCTTCCCATCCGGGGGGGTGAACCACATTAAACTATTGTGTTATGTGATTGCTGTGTACGATTTCCATTAATTTGTGATCTAATTTACTTATAGTGCATGCATGAAGTTATTATTGCTTGTTATATGTTTACTGTGATCTGTATTCGCTGTGGAAAGGATGGAATAAGATGCTAAGTAGTTCATGTAGGTAGGAATATTAAACAGTAAAGCACCTATAAGTCTGAAATGAATGGATCGATAAGATAACTACATAGTTAATTGTTAAGGATTGAATCGCAGTATCAAAGCTCACAATGCTGTGCATCTCACATATTTGCATAAGTTATGATGTTTATCAGTCTAAAATAATGATGAATGCTTAAAGGCTGTCGAATAAGGTTGAGTAGAAGTGATTTAATCTCATAAACCCCACTGCGCGGCCTTTGGATGCACTGAGGGTGCCAATATCCTTGTTCCTGAAAATACTCGACCCGGAGTAGGAGACTTCGCGCGATCACCAAACGCAGCTGTGTAGTCTGTCACTGCGCTGCGCATTAAGAAGTTGAATGACTTGCATCACAAGGTTGTGGAAACCTGCTTCTGCAAACCCCCCCTCAACTTCACCTCGGGTGAGACCTCAGGCCGCTTGCAGTCTGTTGCCGAAAGGGCCGGTGAATAGGGGTTATTTTGGTATTTTGTACCGCAAAGTACTTGGGTCTACATTGGAAAACCTCTAGAACAGTGTTGCGACCAACAAATGGTTCCATTGCCGCACTAAGACCAGTGATGCCATAGTGTATTCATAAAAGTAATGTTCGATAGTTGGAATCCATAACAGAAAGAAATATGGGCTTGGTGCGATAAGATCGAAAGAGACTTTGCAAAGAAAGAAAATAGACATCCACATATATTTGACGTACAGTGGTTGAATAGGTACTTGTGGAGGGACATCCACAAAATGTTTTGGGCTTCGTTTCCAAACGAGCTACATGAGTGGATATCGCGACTAGCAGAAAGAAAGAATTGCTCCCAAGGTGGAGTACCTACAGAGTGGAGTCTGGAGCTTACCGAACAACTTAAAGCAATTGACAGCCCACTGTCACAAGCAGTTGACTTCTAGGTTGATAGCATATTAGAAGGATTTGTGACCGAATTTGTTGTAAACATGCTAAAGTCCTATAGCCAAGCTGAAGCATACTTTTTCGAAGGATTCAGAGGTAAGTTCCTAAAAAACCTCAGTTTATACATTAAAATGCTTTTAGCTGAGAAAGGTGTTTTAAGAATGCAGCAATAGTCCTAAATCTGTCATGGTAGAGAACGCATACATTGATTCTGACGAAGAAAACCATACTTTGAGAAATGGAAAGAGATACAAGCCTACTAACGAAAAGAAACCCACACCATCCAGAAACAGTATAAATACCGACATTCCATGTGATCTCAATAATACGAACACTTAGTTATCAGCCACAATACACCGTATTATACCTCAGAATCAATCAGTCCAGAACCCACCCGCTGGGAGTATCACGTAGCCCATCCCACAGATCAGTACTACTATTAACACCGCAGGAGCGAGTGCTCACAGCACTACATCTCATCCCATTCCCCAAAATACTATCCCTAGCACGATCCAACATCCTGTATCTAATTTTTCCACAGGAAATTAGTTCCAGAACAGTACACAATCCAGAAGAAGAATGACAGATAACGATATAAAACTGTTGATATTCAAAGGAACGGGTCAGGAAGACCCTGATCAGCACTGGTTTCTATGCGAAGCCATGTGGAGTGTTTAGCAAGTGATAGATGATGCTATCAAGAGATTGCAGCTCATAACTACTTTTAGAGATAAATTGTTGCATTGGTTTATGAAGTATTCTCAAGCACAGCCAAGAACCTTAGCATATATCAAGACCACGATTGCAGCCGATTTTAAGAAACCCAAATCAGAATCACAGTGCATAACGAAGTTGAAAGAAATCAAGCAGAAACCTACTAATTCGGTCTGGGAATTCGACCAAAAATTCAAAACATTGTTGGACCAAGTGAGCTTTGTTATAGCTCCGCAACAACATCAAGAATGGTTCATTGTTGTGTTGTTGCCCCACATCAGACAACCACTAATGCAATAGAAGGTTGTATCTCAAGATGAGGCCTTGGAGATCGCAATGAAGTTGGAAGCTTCACCAATTGGAGAAAGTAGTTCGGGGATGATACAGATCTAGAACCAATTGGCTACCTTGACATTAGAGTTACAAGGTTTGAAGAATGGAAAAGAGTAGAGACATGAACAACGACATGAAGTTTGGTGCACAGGATGCAAAGGAGAGGGCCACACTAGAGAACATTGCCCCTTATTTCAAGAATACCTTAATAGTGGCGCACCAAACCCAATAAATATGAATCAGAACCAGGCACCATGGTGTGAAATTTGTAGAAGCAGAGGACATAGACCTGAAGACTTCTACCTGATACAAAAATATGTAAAGACACCTAAAAACTTATACTATAATTTCTGTAAGTCAGTTGGACATGATGAGTCCAACTGTCACGCTTATGAACTGATGAACGAAAGAAAGCGAGATATGGAAGCAATGCGAGGTGCTGGAATGTACCGCGTTCAAGAGGAAAATCAGCCAAAGCAAGAGAACACCCACTATGATCAAGGAGGATATAGAGGCCGCGGTGGTGGATATCGCGGGAGAGGAAGAAATACTGGTCAAAATGAAGGAAGAGGACGAGGCTAGGTAATATGCTATAACTATGGCCAGCCAGTTCACGTATCAAGAGAATGTACTAATCCATGCACCACATGCAACTACTGTAAATCATTTGATCATGTGATTGAAGATTGTCTGGTGCTTGAGGTAGAAATGCAGAAGAGGAGAAGAACATAATCACCGAACCCTAACATCCAGTTGATCGCATCAGAGAACAGACCTACAGGTCAGAGTGTTAATGCAGTAATGCGAAGTGGTGCTAATATAGAAAAAGATAACAGCACAGAAGACTCGACTTTTGGAACAACTAATCCTAAGAAAAACCCTGGATAAATAGTAGGGATAAGAAAATCCCTTGGAAAAGCACCTCCAATGAACTTACAGAAAAACAAAGAAATATTCAAGGAAGTGCGGGACATGTTTAAACAACCACAACCTACTTCACCAAGGATTCCACTGCGAAGTCAAGAGCCACAAATACAAGACATGCCACTGGCATATGATCAGACGCACACTGCACCAAATACCTCTAATTTTGTTGCGCAGTTTCTACAAAGCTGCATCAAGTTATTTAAAAACAAGGACACTCTTATGGAATTTGAAAAATTGATAAATCAGTATGAATCATGCAGTAAGAAAGGAATAGCACATGGTGAAGTACATAACATTAGAAATCCCAAATGAACCGACAGGGAAATGTGGTTCACTGCACAGATAGGAGACTATGAGATGGATGAGATCATTCTTGATCTCAGATCTGAAGTGAATTTCTTAACCAAGCAGACATGGCAGGCGATGGGAAAACCAAAGTTACAGTGGTCACGAATGGCTAACCAGGGCATAGTTATACCACTGGGAAGGTTAACCAACACCATTGTCGACATTGATGGAGTACGAAGTTATGCAGACTTCTAAGTAATTGAAATTGTGGATGATAGAAATCCTTATCCAGCACTACTGGGCATCGATTGGGCAATGCTGAAATCCACTATCATCAATCTGAAAATAATGAAAATGATATTTGAAGGCAATGACATAAGGGTTGCCGCACCGTTGGGTCCTTCACAGGGGGACCGATATGTTGAACCTATTCAAGAAGAGTATAGAGCCCAAGACCTTGACCGTATCTATCAAATGACAACAAATGTTGCAGATTATATTGATCCTACTGCGGATGGAATGCTCAGCTGGCGCTGCGATAGTTCTTGCATCTCAGACTTAGATGCAGGATTAGAAAACTGGCAACATAGAATTCATGAAGTATCTGCCAGAAGATGTGTGACAATTACAAAGTCACTCCGCAGGATTGGAAAGCAGGTAAGTCCAATCCCCACTTATGATGGTACAGCTAACGTCTATTCATTTATCAAAGAATACACTGCAGCAATGCCAGATGAACATCACATCTCAACATTAGACATGGCACTCAAAGAAACACCTACCAGATGGTGGTCTACACACAAAAAGACAATGACAACTTGGGACTAGTGCAGAATAAAACTACAAATTAGATTTTCTAATAAGGTCACGTTACCATTTGATAAATATAATAGCCAGACGAATCTAGGAGATCATATCGTAGCTTGTGTACAAGCTTGGAAGGAAAGACCGCTTATAGAATGGGTACATCTCTTTGTGCATACGTTGGAGGAGCCTATTCCAAAAAGTGGTATCTAGAGGAGGAGATGCGCACAGGAACCGTGGATTGGTCTGTCCTTACTGTGACCTTCCAGAAGGATTTTAATTTTCAAGATGACTCTTCGACTATACATGACGTGATACAACTGATCAAGCAAAAGATATTTAGCCCACATCGCAAGGAGGAAAATATAACACTACAAGAGTTTTTTGACACAAAAAATGTACTTGCGAGTCTACAACCAGGTTGGTCAGAAAAGATATAGAAGCCTTTAGACTGCTACAACATAGTTGAAGAAGTTGAAGATAGCAATGTGGAAGACCCGTGCAACATAAAAATACAAGAATCAGAAGGTATATGAGAGGTAGAGGGACCGCCACTACAAATTCTAGATATGAGTGGACTGGTTAAAACAAAGAAAGTGAACATCGGTACCTCTGAAGAGCCAAAGTTCGCAGCAATAGGAGACTACTGGGATGATGACACAGTTGCAGAGATCACAGCTATATTACAGGAATATCAGGAAGTATTCCCAACGAAGTTCACAGAAATGAAAGGTATCCTGGGAGACTTAGGAGTGATGAGAATTCCTCTTAAGCCAGGAGCGAAACCTATTAAACAAATGCCATATAGACTGAATCCATGCTACAAGGAACAAGTTAAAGCAGAACTCGATAAGATGCTCAATGCAAGAATTATTGAGACGGTCGAAGAATCTGAATGGATAAGCCCAATGGTTATCCAAGACAAGAAAACAAAGGGTGAGATTAGAATCTGTGTTGATCTCAGAATGTTGAATGATGCCTCTATGCATGATCCATTTCCTACACCTTTTACTGATGGGGTACTTGATAACGTTGGAGGGAATGAAGCATACTCTTTCATTGATGGATTTTTTTGGATATCATCAGATAAAAATTGATCCAGCTAACAGGCACAAAACCACTTTTGCAACAGAATGGAAGTCATTTCAGTATACAGTGATGCCTTTTGGCTTGAAGAATGCACCAACCATATTTTCAAGAGTAGTGATTGCAACATTCAAAGACTTCATCCACAAGTTTCTAGAAGTTTACTTTGATGATTGGACCATTTTTGGGTTACTGAAGAACCATGCCGCGAACCTAAGAATGATGTCAGAAAAATGTAGACAGCATTAGATTTCATTGAATTTAAAGAAATGTATTTTCTGTGTTCCGTATGGGATTCTGCTGGGACATATTGTGTGTAAGCAAGGGTTGATGGTTGATCCAGCGAAGATTGCAGTTATTGTAAATTTACCTACACCAAATTCAGTTAAACAATTGCACACTACACTAGGGCATACCGGATACTACAAAAAAATCATAAAAGGTTATGCACAGATAACCGCAGCAATGGAGAAGCTTTTGAAAAAGGATGCACCATTCATTTGGAATGAGGACTGCGAGAAAGGATTCGACACATTGAAAGAAAAAATGGTCACCACACCGATCCTAGTTTTTCCAAACTGGGAAAATCCATTTCACGTACATGTTGATGCTTCATGTATACCATTGGGTATCATTCTTATGTAGCCAGGAGAAGGAGGAATTGATCATCCCATTGAATTTTCGAGCAGAAAGCTGTCATCTGCTGAGAAGAACTATACCACTACTGAAAGGGAAGGACTTGCAATGGTATATGCACTGTTGATGTATATGTAACTTCGGAATGTATTTCATATATATTTATTGTACCCTTATAAGAGATGTGTTATTCCTCTATAAGTAAGTGTCATCATGTGGATTGACAAGTGTCGCAAGTGTGTGTACTTGCCGATGGGTTATTAGACCACCATGTGTGGGGTTATCCCTAAAATATATATTATATGGTGGATGTATCTAGATAGACAAGTCGTCCCCATAAGGTCACTGGGAAAACAGGTTAAGTATAAATAGAGATCGGGAGATCTCTATTTGGATCATTCAGAAATACACACTTCTCCCACTCAGAAAGTGGCATACTAGCGAGGAGGAGGATCATCTGCTCTAGGAGACTATCTCAAGTGTATTTTGGTTGTACTTTGGTTGAGCCATTTCTCTCTCTATCTCTGAGGAAGTTGTGGGGTTTTTCACATTAGGGTTTTTCCCACGGAAACTCTGTGTCTCTTGTCTCTCATGCTTTTGATTCTTGTGATGCTTGTCATGCTTATTGTGATTGTTATGCATTGATATACTGTATATGTTATTCTCTCAGTAAAGATCCAATAGTATTGTGAATTAATGCTCAAATTTTAACATGGTGTCAGAGCTAACCTGAGAAGAAGACATTTTGCAGTGACGAAAACTTGAGTTTCTTATTTATTGGGTTTCTCTCCACAGGTTTTGGAAAAGCAGTATAGTAGATTGACTCTACTCATCAAGGCGAATCTATCTATCCAATCAGAATTCAATTCTGAGCATTTTCATATTTGTCCCTAAAAATTAGGGTTTCCACAAAAATAGGAATTTCTAAAATCTGAAGCCATAGATGGACGTGCCTTGCAAGAATCGAAGTTTAGAGCTTTGTATCGAGATTTTTGGCTAGGTAGATCTCCGAGAAACGCAAACCCTAATTTAGGGCTCTCTCTAGTGAACCCGGGAGGATAAAAAGGAAAATATGAAGGGTAAATCTTTGCTGATATCAAATTCTAAATACACCAGGCTGATCAACTCATCAAGACGCATCTTTCTATCCTGTCAGAAAGTCAAAATTCAAATTTTGAATTTTTAGGGTTTTTTCGACAAACCCTAATCCAGGACCAGATCTAGTTTTCAGCATTTCAAGTGGTAAGACCTAAATCTTTTCTATTTCATTTGAAGTACTCTTTAAGATGTCTCACCACACCAATCTTGAGGATAAGCTGGAAGGGGCTGATAACTTCCGAGCTTGGAAGTATAGGATTGGGTTAATCCTGGAAGAGAATGAGTTGGACTTATATATAAAAGAAGACATCCCTATCCCAGAGGATGAAGAGGCTAAGGTATTGCATAAGAATAACTTGGTCAAGGCAAAGAGAATCATTGTTGATTCTATCAAAGACCATCTCATACCCCATGTGTCTTCTCTAAAGACACCCAAGGCTATGTTTGACTCTTTGGCCAAGCTATTTGAAGGAAAGAACATAAATCGGAAGATGACCTTGCGGAATCAATTGAAAGGGGTCAAGATGTCGAATGGAGAAACCATTCAATCCTATTTCTCCAAGGTCTCTCAGATCAAGGAACAACTTGAAGCTGTAGATGAAATGGTGGAGAATGATGAAATTGTTATGACTACTTTGAATGGCCTACCTAGGTCATGGGACTGTTTTATCCAGGGGATCTGTGCCAGAATGAAGTTAATCTCCTTCAGTAGATAATGGGAGGAATGTTCTCAAGAAGAAGTAAGGCTTGTGGCAAGAGAAGAGAATATGGGAAATGAAGATCAAGCTCTCACAGCTCACACTAAGAAGGGCAAGTTCAAGAGGGAGCCATCCCATCACAAGAAGAAATCTTCTCATCATTATCACAAAGACAAGAAAGATCTAACCTGTTTCACTTGTAATGAGAAGGGTCACTTTGCTTCAGAATGTCCCAAGAACAAAAGGGACAAACAAAACAACAACAACTCTAGCAAGAAGAATAAGGGTAACAAAAGAAGGTACCATGCTCATGCTGTCGAAGAGGATGAACCTCCAAAGAAGAAGTCTAGGGAAGAAAGTGATGATAGTAATGATGACTCATCAAGTGAAGAAGAGTATGTTCTAATCTCTGCTCTCACAGGTACTATCTCCAATGGTTGTAATGATTGGTTAATTGACAGTGGGGCTTCCGAACACATGACTGGGTTTAAAGAATCCTTTGTAAATATGTCAGAGCATGAATCACCCCATAAAGTGAAACTTGGGGATGATTATCAATATCCCATCAAAGGAAGTGGTGAAGCCTCCTAAAACCTAGATTCTGGAAAATCTTTGAAGATGAAAGAAGTCCTTTATGTACTTGGGCTGAAGAAGAACTTACTCTCCATCTCTGCATTGGATACAAAAGGTATGAGGGTTGCATTTTTGGATGGCCAAGTTCTAATGTGGCCAAAGGGAAAGACCATAGATGATGCAGTTGTGATTGGAGAGAAAGAGGGAGGTTTGTATAAATTAAAAGGACAACCTGAACATGCCATGGTGCATGAATCCATGGAGCCAAGTGAACTTTGGAATAGAAGACTTGCTCATATGCACTATAGGGCACTTCCAATTGCAAGCAAGGCTGTAGAGGGTCTTCCTGAAATCAAGACCAAACATGAAGGTGTTTGCAAAGGATGTGAAAAAGGTAAGAATATTAAGAAGGCTTTCCCAAGCAATGAAAGCAAGGCAAAAGATATCCTGGAAATCATCCACTCAGATGTATGTGGTCCTATGTCATCCAGTTCTCTAAGTGGGTATGTTTACTATGTCTCATTTATTAATGAATTCTCCAGGAAGACTTGGGTATACTTCTTGAAAAACAAAGATGAGGTGTTTTATAAGTTCAAGAAATTAAAAACCTTGATGGAGAAACAAACTGACAAAAAGATCAAAACATTCAGATTCGACAATGGTGGAGAATTCACCTCAGGTGACTTCAAGAAGCTTTGCAGTGATTCAGGGATTAAGAGGGTGTTGACTGCTCCTTATAATCCTCAACAGAATGGAGTTGCAGAAAGGAAGAATAGAACAATCATGGAAGCAGCAAGGGCAATGCTGCATGACCAGGATCTACCTATGCATCTATGGGAAGAAGCAGCTAGAACAACTGTATATGTGCAGAACAGAACACCCCACAAGATATTGGCAACAAGACACCATAAGAGGTCTTTTCTGGTAAGAAACCTGAAGTCAGCCATCTCAAAATATTTGTTTGTCCAGTATACACTCATGTCCCAAAGGAAAAGAGGACCAAACTAGATCCTCCAGGAAAGAAGGGTATCTTTGTGGGTTAGAGTGAAAGCTCGAAGGCTTACATAATATACTTTCCAGGGTTCAAGAAGATTGATGTCAGCAGGGATGTAACATTTGATGGAAACTCAGCATTCATCAAATCAAGGAAGGCACCTATTGAAGTTTATGAAGAACCTAAGGAAACTAGATTTCAAGACACTACCATGATTGAAGCAATTCCAGAAGTTGTTCGTGAGTTTGAAGATCCGCAAGAACCTGTAGATCCACCCCATGAGGATTACTCTCACAAGAGGAAACCTGCATGGGATAGAGAGCTCATTCAAGATGCAGAAAGATTTGGCATTCCAGCAGAAGAACACAGAGAAAAGAAGAGAACCAGATCACATACCAGCTATGTTGCTTTACTTTGTGACATTATGAACAAAGAACCTTCCAGTCATGAAGAAGCAGCGGAAAAGAAAGAATGGAAGGATTCCATGGTTGAGGAATACCAATCAATAATGAAGAATGATGTTTGGGATGTTGTCCAAAGACCTAAAGAGAAGTCTGTTGTGACTTCCAAATGGATCTACAAAATAAAGCACGTTGCAGATGGCAGTGTAGAGAAATACAAAGCAAGATTCATAGCTTGTGGCTTCTCTTAGAAAGAGGGAATAGATTATGAAGAAACTTTTGCACCTGTAGCTAGGTATACTTCCATCAGAACAGTACTTGCCCTGGCTGCAGCAATGAAATGGAAAATATACCAGATGGATGTCAAGACTGCTTTCTTGAATGGTGTAGTTGAAGAGGAAGTATACGTGGAGCAGCCACTCGGTTTTGAAATACACGTCAGGGAGTCATATGTGTGCAGATTGAAGAAATCCTTGTATGGCTTGAAGCAAGCTCCCAGAACTTGGTATGGTAGGATGGACAATTTCCTATCTAGCCGTGGCTTTACCAAGAGGAAAGCAGATTCCAACCTCTACTACAAGGTTGAGGAAGGGAATCCTGTGATTCTACTCCTGTATGTGGATGACTTATTTGTAACAGGAGATGACAGATTGATTGCCGATACTAAGAGGAAGCTTGCTGCTGAGTTCAATATGAAAGATTTGGGAATGATGCGTTATTTCCTAGGTATGGAGGTGTGGTAGAATTCAGGTGGGATCTTCCTTGGTCAAGGGAAGTACACAGTAGATATTCTGAAGAGATTTGGGATGATGGATTGCAAGGCCATGGCCACACCCATGGCATCGAATCTAAAGCTTCTATGTGATGCTTCATCTGAGCCGGTTGATGTCTCTATGTATTGTCAGATGATTGGGTCCTTGATGTACCTGACGAACACAAGACCAGATATTTGCTTTGCAGTGAACACATTGAGCCTGTTCCTGACGGATCCAAGGAGTGTTCATCTGGTTGTTGTAAAGCATGTTCTTAGGTACCTAAAGGGTACAGTGGATTATGGGCTCAAGTATGAAGCAAATAAAAAGTTTAACCTGAAGGGTTATGTTGATTCAGATTGGGCTGGCAGTGATGCAGATAGGAAGAGCACATCTGGGTGTTGCTTTAGTATGGGATCAGGTGTGATATCTTGGTTCAGCAAGAAGCAATCCTGCGTAGCATTGAGTACAGCTGAGGCAGAGTATGTTGCAGCTTGTTTAGCTAGTTGTGAGGTAGTATGGCTACGGAAGCTATTGTCTAAGTTATTTGATCTCCCATTGGATGCTACTGGTATATTCTACGATAACCAGAGTTGTGTGAAGTTGTCTGAGAACCCAATGTTTCATGACAGGTCGAAACACATAGAGATCAAATATCACTATATCAGGGATATGGTGTAGAGAGGAGCCGTGAAGCTCCTGTATGTTGTGATGGACGAACAGATTGCAGATGTGTTGACGAAGCCACTAGCCAGGGTGAAGTTCGAGTACTTGAGGTAGAGGCTTGGTGTTCTTTAGATCGACGACACTTCGAGGAAGAAGTGATGGACACATTTGCTGAAGCCATCCCAAGCATGTTGGAAGGAGGATCCTTCACATGGCTGTGGATCTAAGCGTTGGATGATGAGTATCAGGATGATGCTCCAGTTACTGCTCTGTAAATGCATCATGTTGGATGCTGGATATGATTAGTTGGATCATTTATATTTGTATGTATGTATGCATCGTGTTGATGCTGGATATGATCAGTTGGATCATTTATATTTGTATGTATGTACTCATCGTGTTGATGCTGGATATGATCAGTTGGATCATTTATATTTGTATGTATGTACGCATCATGTTGATGCTGGAAATGATCAGTTGGATCATTTATATTTGTATGTATGTACGCATCGTGTTGATGTTGGATATGATCAGTTGGATCATTTATATGTATGTACGCATCATGTTGGATGCTGGATATGATCGGTTGGATCATTTGTATGTATTTGTATATGCATCATGTTGGATGCTTGGACCATGTATCTGTATCAGGTGGATACATTGTATGATCATGTAGATCATGTATGTCGATATGTATCATGTATTTGTATTTGTATCAGGTGGATGCACTGTATGATCAGGTGGATCATGTATGATGATATGTATCAGGTAGATACTTGGTGTGCATTAGGTGGATGCATTGTATGATCAGGTTGATCATGATGATGAGCTTCAAGATGTTGCTCCAGATGATATGTACTAGGATGGTACAAGTGATGATGATCAGTATGATCATGGGAATTAGGATGATGCCTCATGCGGTGATGATCCGTTGGATCATGAGTATCAGGTTGATACTTGGAGGCCAGAGATGATATATGGCAAGTTGTGCAAATAGCATGTAATCAGTCCTGGGAGATCTTGCGGTCATGCTGTGGCACATAAATGTTCCTGGGGTACTCTTTCCGGTATTGCTATGTAGTATGTAATCAGTCCTTAGATATCCGATAGGTTGAGTTGTGTGCTCGTAATCAGTCCTGGGATGAGGTATTACTACGGAGACATGTAATCAGTCCTGGAGATCCAAGAGGTTGAGCTGTGTGCTCGTAATTAGTCCTGGGATGCTCTTTAAAGATCTTACCGGTCGTGCTGCGGCACATAAATGTTCCTGGGATGCTCTTTAAAGGTTTTGTCTATCCACATGTAATCAGTCCTAGAGATCCGAGAGGTTGAGCTATATGCTCGTAATAAGTCCCGGGATGCTCTTTAGAGATCTTGCCGGTCGTGCTGTGGCACATAAATGTTCCTGGGATGCTCTTTAAAGGTATTGTGGAGGAGATGCATGCAATCAGTCCTGGGATATCTTACCGGTCGTGCTTAGGCACATAAATGTTCCTGGGATACTCTTTCCGGTATTGCATATGCACATAAAATTAGTCCTAAGAGGCCACCTCTATCAGATCGTTCGCACATATGATGAAGACCTGCAGGTGGTGGGCCTACATCCAATATGAAAAAGGACTGGCTCTGTAGAACTTCCTATGATGAGTAGAGTCAGAGATTGGTTGAGATAGCAGCAGCAGTGACGATGATGATGATGATGCATCGATAACGATGATCTCGAGAAGAAGACTTGTCTAGCAGAACTGTGTCAAGAAATACCTTCCTAGTTAAGAGGGAGTGTTGATGTATATGAAACTTTGGAATGTATTTCATCTATGTATTTCATATATATTTATTGTACCCTTATAAGAGATGTGTTATTCCTCTATAAGGAAGTGTCTTCATGTGGATTGACAAGTGTCACAAGTGTGTGTACTTGCCGATGGGTTATTAGACCACCATGTGTTGGGTCGGCCCTAAAATATATATTATATTGTGGATGTATCTAGATAGACAAGTCGGCCCCATAAGGTCACTGGGAAAACAGTTTAAGTATAAATAGAGATCAGGAGATCTCTATTTGGATCATTCGGAAAGACACACTTCTCTCACTCAGAAAGCGGCGCACTAGTGAGGAGGAGGATCATCTACTCTAGGAGACTATCTCAAGTGTATTTTGGTTGTACTTTGGTTGAGCCATTGCTCTCTCTATCTCTGAGGAAGTTGTGGGGTTTTTCACGTTAGGGTTTTCCCCACGGAAACTCTGTGTCTCTTGTCTCTCATGCGTTCGATTCTTGTGATACCTGTCATGCTTATTGTGATTGTTATGCATTGATATACTGTATATGTTATCCTCTCAGTAAAGATCCAATAGTATTGTGAATTAATGCTCAAATTTTAACATGCACTACAGAAATTCAGACACTATTTGCTTGGTGCGCACTTTTCAATGTTTACTGACCATTCTGCATTGAAATACCTGGTCAATAAACTAGTGTTAGGGGGACGAATATGCAGATGGATCTTACTCTTCCAAGAGTATGATTTTGAAATAATAGTTAAACCAGGCAGATTAAATCTAGGCCCTGGTCATCTATCAAGGATCGAGTTAGGAGAAGAAGCAACGAATCTAGAAGACAATTTGCCTGATGCGCAATTGTTTGCTATACAGGTCACCGATGATTATTATCAGGATATCATTGAATTTCCAACTACCAGGTTCGCACCTAATGAATTTATTACGCAGCAAAAGAAGCAGATGGTAGTACAAGCCGCAGACTTCACCATTATTGCAGGACAACTTTATAAGTTAGGACCTGATGAAGTGCTGCGAAGATGTGTATTAGAACATGAGAAGCCACTTGTATTAGCTTATGCACATTCAGGAGCTGCAGGAGGTCATTATGTAGGAAGGGCTACTGCGCAGAAGATATTGCGCGTAGAGCTATGGTGGCCTACGATTCATAAGGATTCCAAAGAACATTGCTAGAACTGCGATGTCTGTCAGAAGACAAGGAAACCGTCAAGAAGAGATGAAATTCCGTTGAATCCCCAGCTAACCTTGCAGGCATTTGATAAATGGGCAATTGATTTCGTGGGACCTATTAACCCACCAGGAAAAAGAACTGGTGCGAGGTACATTATTACAGCAACTGACTACCTCACCAGATGGGAAGAAGCAAAACTAGTTAAGGACTGTAGCGCAGCTACAGCCACGCAATTTATTTTTGAGAACATCCTTACACGATTTGGATGCCCAAAAATTTTGATGAGTGATTAGGGTACTCATTTTTTGAACAAAACTATTGAAGCTTTGACTGAAGAATTCCACATCCATCATCAGTGCAGTACGCCTTATCATCCACAAGCGAATGGTACTGTTGAAGGATTTAATAAAGTACTTGAGAATGCACTAACCAAGGTATGCAATGTAAACTGCGATGACTAGGACCTGCGCATTCCTTCAATATTATGGGCATACAGAACGACATGCAAGAAATTAACTGGACATACACCTTTCAGATTGGCTTACGGACAAGAAGCAATAATGCCTATGGAGTACATTATACCCAGATTGAGAATAGATGCATTTATAGGGATGGAATATCACACAGCACTAGAAGAAAGGCTATCACACTTGGTTGGGTTGGAAGAAGAGCGCTTCATCACAGGAATCGACCAGCAAGTGCAGAAAGAACGAGAAAATGCATGGCACGATCGCCACATCAAGAATAAGTCTTTTCACGTAGGTGATCTAGTCCTACTGCATGATAGTAAATTCATGAAGTTTCCTAGAAAATTTAAAATGCATTGGCTTGGACCATATACTGTAATAGATGTTACTAATGGTGGTGCAGTCCAGTCAGCCACTTTAGCTGGTGATTCATTACCCAATCTGATAAATGGGAGCAGACTAAATATTTACTGTGATAGTCCTACTTCGCAACATCCCTAATGATCAAAAGAAGGAAAAGTTTCTAGGTGCCAAGTATGGTCGGAATTGAGCACTAGAAACTGTGAAAAAGTATGTATATAGATAGATAGAGATAGATCTATACATTGCCCCGCATTGAAAAAAAAAAAAACAATGCACCTGTTGTGACATCCAAAATGCAGCAACTGGAAAGAAAAGAAACTATATGCCGCGAAGTAATTGCGTAGAACCAAAAATTACCTACCACGCAGTTCGACGCAAGAATCCAGAAAATAGCTGTTACAGTGTCGGTTGGGAATATAGCCGTTATACAGTAGCTTTCCGACCAACTGCTCGAGCATTTAAAGAACAGATAGCCGTTCTGAACAACTTAATGCAGAAATGACCCAAGAATCTGCCGGATTTAGCCAACGGATACCACCATTAAATGCATATATAGACGTTCAGGGGTGTGGATGAGGATCCGCTGCGCCTATAAATAACACTGCTTATCATCTCGTGGGAGTATCAAACACTTAGAATTTTCTGCAAATACTTCTGTCTGACCTAGTTTTCATAAGCTTTCTACAACCGTTGAAACTGTTTGCATGCCTAAGTAATTTTTATTTGAAGAAGAGTTCACGGTTGAAGAGATTGTGAGGTTGTTCCAACATGGAGGAATTGACGAATTAATGAGAACCCCAAACAAGAAAATCATTAAGGAATCAGAACAAAATCCAAGGAGATCACAAAGACATGGCCCCTCAATGCAAGACAAAGGGAAAAATCCAGTAGTGCCTAGATCAAAACTACTGTAGACAAGTTCGGTAGGGCCAAAAAAGCCCCTTATTGATAAAGACATACCGTTAACTATGACTCCAGAATATATCTCACCGCGTGCAGTAGATGCGTTGGCCATTAGACTGCTAAAGAGCCCAAAGTATGAGATACCACTCTCACCTATATCGAAGCATGTAGAGGTGGACAAGAATCTGTTAGGGAAGATTCCAGAATGCAAATGGGAGGACTATGATCTACTAGCAATGCAGAAAAATAACCCAACTGAACCAAAGTTCCCACAGTTCCAGCTCGATAAATACATGCGCTGGAAGAAGAATGCAAAGGGTGACCTCAGCTTGGTCACCGAGAGCTGGTTGTCAGGAGTAGCCAAGTTTGGGCTGCTAAACCTGCTAAGGCTTCCACATTTTGACAGATCACCGGAGCTCAACGCAGTGGTGTGAACTCTTATGGCTCGCATCCACCAGGGATATTTATGGCTAGACCATAATATCGACCTAACAATTGACTTAATCCACCGTATAACTGGATTAAGCAAAAGGGAAGAAGACCCAAGGAAGTTCTTCTAGGGAAAGACAAAGGATAAAGAGGTAGCAACATTAATGAAGCAAACACAATCTATGGTCAAAGGGAAGTGAGGCTTCCAGATGGAGGACATAAAGGATGATGCAATAAGGTTTGTCACGCAGCTGTTAGCAGGAAAAATCTTAAGGAAGTGCAGACCTTTAGAAGTAAACGCAGACGCAGTACTGCTTGGCATTGTAGCCGCTGAGGGACAAGAATTCAATTGGTCCCAATTTCTATTAAATGAATTCCTTGAAGAAATCAATGATACACAAATCAATGGTGGATATTTTCATTTTACCTGGATAATCATATTGATCGGCTTCCTGGGGTGGAGGGAACCGAAGCACTATGTCAGAGTGGTCACAAACACTTCGGACTGCAGAGGTGCTAGATTTCAGAATCTATGGGAGAGCCTGAATCCAGACAGACAGCATGAGATAGCGCTGGTGTTTTACACATATTACAACTAGCTGCGCGGGGCCATCATGCTTACACCTCGCATACCAAAGCAAGTGACAAGCAAATATATCTGCATTATAAATTTTTATGCTGCGATGAAATGCATCTCCATTTCACCCAAAGCGGAGAGGAAGAATTTTGATTGGTACCCTAGAAACTACCATATGTATGAGGAAGATATTGAGAACTTAATGAAAGAATGGCCAGCTGAATTCCGAGTTGAGGTCGTGGACATCAAAAGTGATTCTGGTGAGGGTAACCCTATCCCATGTCCCATTGTAGAAGAAAAAGAGTCAAGCAAAAGGAATGACATTGGAAGTCCTTCAGGACGCAAGGAACCAAGGAAAAAGCAGAAAGCAAACAAATACCAATTAGACACAGTGCTTCACGAAGATGATTATTTAATGATTTCCGCGAGGGTAACTGAACAAATGGAGGAACTTTTGACAGACAAAGAAAAGAAGGAAAAGGAAATTCAAGACAGCTTAAAGCAGAACCTGACTACACTGCAAGGGATATCCCAAAAATTTGATGAAGTCAGCAAAAGATTACCATTGAACCATGAGTCAGCAGCTGGAAAAGGATCGTAGGGACTTCGCAGCAGCAAATAACAGTTCCCTTGAGGTCCCGTATTGTCCATTTGCAGCCACTATCTATCAAATTGCCATTACAAGATCAATTAATGTTAGATACAAAGAATGTAAAGCGTGTGGAGCTTGATCTTGCAACCATAGCATTGCCAGGACTCCATTACTTACAAACGCAACTAGGTGAAGAAATGCATGATAGAACCATTGAAGCACTGAAAGGACAAGCAGAGTTACAAAGGAAACTTGAGGAAGATAGCTCACGGAGTGCTATGCAGTTACAAGATGAAAGAGATCGTCGATTGAGATTGGAGAACACAATTGCTGCCATTGCAGATAATATAGATGAATTTGAAATTCAAACAGAACCAACAGATACCATCGTCAAGATTAGCGATTTGGTCAATAGCCTAAGGAATGAAAAGGAATACATGGAGATTCTCCATCAATCTGAAATTACTACCCTGAAAGCACAGCTCAATCCACAGACTCCACCAGATGAAAAGCAGTTGAGACAAGGAGTAGTGAAGACCACAGCGCAGAATATTGCTATCAAAGTCACTAAGTGCCAGAGTCTACTAGAAGCAGCATTGAAGGCATTTAGTGCCCTTGAAGAAGATGAACAATTACAACAAGTAAAGAAGGAAGTGAAGGAAAAAAAAGGAGAACTGGAAAAGATGAGTGAGGAGGTTAATGCGCTGCCAGCAAGGGAGAAACTCCTCAAGTACAGGGAAATCAACAACCTCAAGAAGGAAGTTAAAGCGTTGTGGGAGGAGACATAAATGGGCAATAAGTCACAGACAGTATTAGAAGACGTCGGAACAATTTCACAGGAGATCGAAGAAATGTTGAAGGAGCTGAACCAGAATCAAGAGCAGGTGGAAGGCCAGATCGGCCAAGAGATGACACTTGAAATGGTAGAAACAGTTGGGAAAATTGAACAAGATACGAAGCTCGCGGTTGAAAAGATGACGGAAAAATTCAACGAGTTCGCTGCGAAGATTAGCCAACAGGAAGCGAAAAACCTTCAAGAAGTTCCAAGTGGCTCGAGGGCGAGGCACATGTAAGTATTAGGGGTCCATTGGGCCTGGCCCAGATGGGGCATTTTTTAACAAAAGGAATTTTGAGAACTACAGAGATAAGCGCAGTTAAGCTTGAACAATTTTGGGGTAAGTTTTGGTATGCTGCGAAGTTGCGCGCAGCATAGTATCAGAGGAGCTGCGATGTCGGTGCTGCAAGGAGTACAACGCTGTGATGTGCCATGTCAACGAAGATCTAGCTAAGCATAGCATGGACGGATAAAGGAAATTATTTTGGTTAGGTCATAGAAGACCTATTTTTGGCAAAGATCGTCGATAACTACCAAGCAGTGGGTAGGTGCAAATCGAAGGTAGGTGACTGATCACAACGGGAAGAAGACTACTACTACTCGAACCAGTCATCTAAAGCTGGAAAGGAAGGATAAGCTCATCGGAGACAACATGTTGGCGTGCATATAAGAGAAGATCCGTAGCGAGATATCAGTAGTCCGGTTTTGAGAAAACCGCGACAAGTTTTGTAAACCTAAGGGTTTTTCCTTCGTAGATGTAAAAGACATGACCTATAGGTCTTGATCTATAAATAAGGCAATTTTGTAAAGGAAAGGGGTTGGTTAATGTTAACTCTCATTTTGGTTAGTATTATTGAATATTGTAAGATTTGTTAGAGAGAAGCATTGTAAAGGCTCTGCAGCTGAGTGCGCAGAGACCTAATTTTGAGGGAGAAAGAGAAGAGCGTATACAGCTGAGTGCGCAAGTGAAGAACTATTGTACCCTTTCCAAGATAAATAAACAACAGTTCTTGTGGATGTAGCTTCCCATCAGGGGAGGTGAACCACATTAAAATATTGTGTTATGTGATTGTTGTGTATGATTGCCATTAATTTGTGATCTAATTTACTTATGGTGCATGCATGAAGTTATTATTGCTTGTTATATGTTTACTTTGATCTATATTCGCCGTGGAAAGGATGGAATAAGATGCTAAGTAGTTCATGTAGGGAGGAATATTAAATAGTAAAGCACCTGTAAATCTCGAATGAATGGATAGATAAGATAACTACACAGTTAATTGTTAAGGATTGAATCGCAGTATCAAAGCTCACAGCGCTGTGCATCTCACATATTTGCATAAGTTATGATGTTTATCAGTCTAAAATAATGATGAATGCTTAAAGGCTGTCGAATAAGGTTGAGAAGAAGATATTAAATCTCATAAACCCCACTGCGCGGCCTCTAGACACATTGAGGGTGCCAATATCCTTGTTCCTGAAAATACTCGACGAGGAGTAGGAGACTCTGCGCGATCACCAAACACAACTGCGTAGTCTGTCACTGCGTTGCGCATTAAGCAGCTGAATCACTCGCATCACAAGGTTGTGGAAACCTGCTTCTGCAACCACCCCCTCAACTTCACCTCGAGTGAGACCTCAAGCTGCTTGCAGTATGTTGCCGAAAGGGCCGGTGAATAGTGGTTTTGTTGGTATTTTGTACCACGAAGTACCTGGGTCTACATTGGAAAACCTCTAGAACATTGCTGCGACCAACAAGTCTTCTTCAGACATTATCTCTCAGGGTGATATCCTCGATTATAGTATGTGCACTTGGATTTTCCGTTATGAGTTTGCTTTTCCTTCTTAGGATTTGAGACTCCTTTTGCTTGGTTTGGAGCCTCCTTCATCTCTGGGTCATTCGAATTTCTATAAGAAATTTTTTGTTTTCCTTTTCCATTCGCTCTCCTTGACTCAGTAGCTGCAAGAGATGAACCCAACTTGGCTTTTATCACTCCCATGTGCACTAGCTTCTCCTCCTCAAGAGTGAGGGATTAGATTAAGTCTTCAAGCGAAAAGAATTTCCATTTTGGAATGGACAACTTTGATGACTGGAAGGTCAAAACAAACACTAAATAATCAGGTCCTAGTTTCAACAGGATGGCAAGGATGAGTTGTTTTTATTCCTTCTCAATCCCATACCTCTTTAATTATGAAATCAAGTTCTTGAATTTGTTGAGAAACTCAGTGATAGTTTCGAAACTGCTTGGGCTCAAGGAAATTATCTCATTTTCTAGTTTATGACCCTTCAAATCATCTTTCTGACCAAGTAGGGATTTGAGCTTGTCCCAAACCTCCTTTGGAGTGTTCAAATCGATAACATGAAAGTGTAGGCCTTCATAAATGCTAAGTAGCAGTAGTCCTACTGCTTCATCAAGCTTGTCTAAGTACTTGGATTTATCTACTACACCAGTGGGCTCCAATGCATATCCATTCACCAATCTGGAAAGGATCTTCAACTTCAAGAAGATGTTCATATTTTCCTTCCATTCGAAGTAGTTGAATGAATTCAACTTGAAATCCATGATACTGAAGAATTCGAAGTTGAAGAGAGGAGATTCCTGTAAAACAAATGAGAATTATGAAAAGAAGATCTATTGCAATTCGAATTGAACATTGCCTTAGGACACTGAGCACATGTGACTGGCTCCTTCACACTTGGATAGACCTCACTATATTTCTCCATTGAATTCAAGGCAATAGCACCATGATTTGCTGTGGAAACCTAGAGGCTTCTGGTGCTCAATGAAAGACAGTTGCTCAAGGAATTGTTGCAACTGTTCCTGTTGCAATTCGAATAGCTATTGTCAGCTCTTATACCATGTGATATTTTAGGATTAGGATCAATCAGCAGTAGCAGACCTTACTAGAATTCACTCATGAAGTGCAGAAAGAAGAAAAATAAATGTTGAATCAATAATCACTCATTACACAGAAAATGGAGAAAAATTGTTGTATCATACATCAGTTGTAAGCTGACACTCTGAATAATGAATAATAACCGAATACAATCAAATGAATTTGAATGACCTATGAATACAATAAAATGAATTTGAATTCCTTTAAGGTCATTCGAATTCTCCTCAAAGTGTAGCTTGGATAGTATTGGAGACATCATCCAAACTAGTGGCAGTAGTCACAATAGTCAAATGAGTCTAGCTGAGTCCATGGACACGAATCTAGGGAAGGAGAGTCCAATATGACTGCATGAGGAGCTATCAATAGTCAGTATAGTTTATATAGTCTCTCTGAAGGTGTATCTAAGTTGTTCAGTCAGTTAAACTAGTAATCAATCCCCAAAATAAGGAACATATCCACTAATCATGGAACTAACTGAAGAAACTCCTAAATTGGTGGAAGAAGGCGCACTTGTGCTCCAGTGATGAAAACAAGGGCGCATCAGTGGCTAGGAAGGATAAAACTCAACAGAACCAAGCTCCTAGGGGATACAAAATAAGTACTAGGTGTTGGGAGACTACCATACTGATGACTGGATGCATGCAGAATTGCATGTAGGCATGCAAAATATAAAAATGATGGTGAGAATATCCCAACACCAGATAGCCAAACGAATCCAGGCATTAACTCCCATAATAGAATAGAGCTTGATCCTAAAGAGGGATCTACCCCTTTCAATTTGGAATAGGAATTGAGAACATTAAAAAATCCCTTGTCTGAATTGATAAAGAATCCTATGTATCAGAAACAGATTGATAATATGTTACACAGAGTTGAAAACATTGACCAACATGATTCTATAATTCTAAATGATGAAAACCCAACTTTTCAATGTGGTCCTCACATCAATGGTAAAGAAGAGCCCACGACTCATTTTTATGTTACACTAAATGTACATGATAAACTACTCCACAACTGTATGTTGGACTCTGGAGCATATCACAATTTGATGCCCAAAGTTATCATGGAACAATTGGGATTAGAGATCACCAAGACATATGATGATCTATATAGTTTCGACTCCATAAAAGTGAAATGCATAGGTATGATAAAGGATTTGGTAGTCACTCTTTCTCAAATACCAGCCAAAAGTGTAATGATGGATGCAGTAGTAGCAGATGTCCCAACAAAATATGGTATGCTTCTATTAAGGATCCGGGCTAAAAAATTGGGAGGCACCATACAGATGGATATGAAGTACGCTACAATACCCGTATTTGTTGGAGATACTAGACAATTGTACAAAGAAGCTATGTTCGCTTATGTGATAAGTGATCAAGACAGTCCTATGAATTATCCCATATATGAAACCGATGAAGATATGGGTTGTTATATGTTATCGTTGGGTGATCCCTCTGAAGAGGAAATTGTGAAACCTCAAGTGACTGAACCTATTGCCGAGGATAACCAGAATCAAGTTTGGAAACTATATTTTGATGGAGCCTCATCCAAATAATAATATGGAGTTGGTGCAGTACTATCATCACCATCAGGAGAAGAGATTAGTTTGTCTTACAAATTAGATTCTGATACTACTAACAATGTCCCTAAATATGATGCCCTCATCTTAGGCATCTGAGTCGCTAAAGATTTGAAAGTCACTAAGTTGGCAGTTTTCAGAGACTCTGAGTTGGTGGTAAACCAAATCAAAGGTATTTACCAAGTGAAGCATCCCGGGATTAGAGTGTACTAAAATATTGCATGGGATCTTATTAATAATTTATTTGATGCTTTCAATATAACTTTTTTCCCTAGAGAATGCAACAAACATGCTAATTTATTGGCCTTGATGGCTAGCTCTTTCAAACCTCCCAAGAAGCCGAAGCTAAAGTATGAAGTGGAAATATGATATCGTCCCTCTATCCCTGACAATATTAAAAATTGGAAAGTCTTTGAGGACGATCAATAGATCAAACGCTTTCTATAGCTTATGGACGAGTTTTCAAGCACCAATATAGATGGCGATGAAGGAGAGGAAGGAGAAGATATTATTGAAATAGAATGTGTAAGAACACCTGGGTTAACACTATAGATTGTTGGCCACATGATCCTTCAACTAAATAATAACTTTATTCCTAAAGGACTGGTTCCTATAGAAAAATTGTTTGACAAGAACGAGATCCCAGTGAAACCAGCAGTGCATCCAACTATTGAGGCTATACAAGAAGTAATCTTGGTACCCTAAAATAACCAAAGTTCGTAAAACTTTCACAGTATCTTACAATCGAGCAAAAGAAAAAGTATGAGGACCTTTTTAAAGAATACATAGATGTTTTTGCGTGGAAGTATGAAGACCTAAAAACTTATGATACAACTAGCATACAACATAGAATCCCACTAAAGGCAAATGCTAAACCAGTAAGGCAAAGGTTGAGGCAAGTGAATCCTATATTACTCCCTATAATTGAAAAATAAGTGAGAAAGTTACTTGATGCAAAAATCATCGTTCCCTCAGATATTCAGAGTGGGTGGATAACTTAGTACCAGTCAAGAAGAAGAATGGAGAAATCCGTTTATGTGTTGATTTCAGAAATATGAATAAGTGTTCTTTAAAGGACAATTACCTTTTGCCAAAAATGGATCACATTCTACAAAAAGTGGTTGGGTCAACTAGAGTGTCTATGATGGATGATGGATTCGCGGGATATAACCAGATCACCATGCACCTATATGATAGGGAAAATATAACTTTTACTACACCATGGGGAACTTGCATGTATGATAAATTTCCCTTTGGTCTTATTAATGCTGGTGCAAAATTTCAAAGAGCTATGGACATAGCATTCATAGGTGAAAAAGATAAATTTATTGTTATATATCTGGATGATATGACAAAATTTTCAAAATCTGATGAAGACCATCTTAAACATCTGAAGCAGACCTTCAAGAAATGCAGGAAATTCGGCTTGTCTCTCAATCCCAAAAAATCGTTTTTTGCAATGATAGAGGGAAAGTTGTTGGGGCACATTGTCTCCAAAGATGGTCTGAAGATAGATCCTGATAGAGTAGTTGCTATCAAATTAATTGAGCTCCTAAGGAATAAAAAGGAGGTACATTCCTTCATTGGAAAAATAATTTTTCTACGAAGATTCATCCCCAATTTTGTTGAAATAATGAAATAAATCACTGACATGTTAAGAAAAAATGTTGAGATCAAATGGACCACAGCTGCAAGAGATTTATCGAAACAGATAATGGATTCCTTAGGAGAAGCACCTGTTTTGACTAGTCCTGATTATATAAAGGATTTTCTTATATTCTCATTTGCCTCTGAGGTCACCATTGCAGCAGTCCTCTTACAGAAGAATAGCGAAGTGTAAATTTTTCTATGCAAATCAGCTTGCTGGTTTATGCCAAATTTTAAGTATTTTTCATCCCCAGCCGGTTTTGCATTTGCTGGAAATTACTTATGAAATTTACATAACAATAAACACACTGCAAATACACTTTAACAGGCAGAAAATAAATTTTAACCAAGCAAACCATAAAAAATCAGGCTTAGAAATTTTTGGCCAATAGCCCTAGAAAAACCCCCATGGGGAAAACCAGTCAGAGAGAGAGAGAGTTTATTATTTCTTCAGTAAATCTCAGTACATAAATTTTATAGCATAAATGTACGTACCTCCACCATGAAATTTCACCCAACAAAATATCTTGAAATTAGTGCCAAACTGCAGCCTCGATTTCTGTGCCTATGGGTGCCTCGAAAACAATGTTGAAGGTACAAAATCCGTACTGTACGGTCCTCCATGAAATCTGTGCAATGTGTCTCGATTTATGTCCCCTAAATCTACCTCGAAAACTATGCAGTAGACCTCGGTTTCTGTGCCCAATATTCTTCCTCGAAAACTGTACAAAAATTATCGGGATTTGTGCCCAAAATGTCCTCGGGATGCGTGCTAACTGTCTTGAAAATAGTTCCCAGTTTCTCCTCAAAACTCATGCCCATTTTCACCTTGAAAACCATGCCCAAATGACTGTTGTACTGTACACCTCGGGATGCATGCTGTATTGAATAAAATAAAAAATGCTTCTCACAAATCCGTACAGTGCATTTAATGCATAGATAACAGCCTCAAAATGCATGCCAACTGAAGCTTGCTACTCCTTGAAATGTGTGTCAATGCTCTCTTGTTCTCTCTTGCTCACTCTCATCTCAAAAAGTGATCTTCATTTGCCTCCCTTCTCCTTTTTGTTCAAACCCTCGTGTTTTCTAAATCTAATAGATGAGATTATATTAGATTGACGGCTGAAATTAATTGCTCCTATTTATTTCTCATAAATATTGATTTCACTCACCCACTTAAATTTATCAAAAAGTGACTCTATGGTTATAAAGTCTCATTAAATGCTTTTCACAAGTCATTTATTGTGAGGGTCACTTTTTCCCCCTTTCTAAGTGACTTAGGCAAAAGTCACTAGCGGAACACTTCCTTAAGTACAAAAACTAACACTCCCTCTTACCGAGGAAGGTGTTCTGCACCACTCCCAACTTGTCTCTGAAGAAGACAAACTTGCCCCTCCCCAAAGATTTCGTCAGGATATCTGCTACCTGCTCATCAGTGGATATGTATTGCAACTCAACTGCTCCTCTTTGAATGTAGTCACAGATGAAATGGTACCTGATCTTAATATGCTTTGACCTGTCATGGAACATGAGATTCTCAGAGAGTTGAATGCAACTCTGATTGTCACAATAGATCACCATAGGTCTAAGCTCATGATCAAATAAGTATATCGACAGCTTGCGAAGCCACAATTCTTCAAAAGTATCCTGACTGGCTGCCACATAGTCAGCCTCGACGGAACTCAATGCAACGAAATTCCGTTTCTGACTGAACCATGACACTAATACCGAGCCCAAAGTGAAACAACAATCGGAAGTGCTTTTATGATCCTTCACACTACCTGCCCAGTTTGAATCTGTGAAACCAACCAAACTGACTCCACCCGAACCCCTGTAATCCAAACCATAGTCCACTGTACCTACAAGATATCTCAACACATGTTTTGCGGCAGTCCAATGTACACTCCTAGGCTCCACCATGAACTGGCTAAGAGTGTTCACCGCAAAACACAAGTTTGTCCTGGTGTTGACCAGATACATCAACGACCCAATGAGCTAACAGTAAAGTGTAGATCCACCAACTTACCCTCAGAATCATGAAGCTACTTACAGTTGGTGATCATAGGTGTAGACATCGGCCTGCAATCCTCCATCCGAAATCTCTTCAGAATATCAACTGCATACTTCCCCTGTCCTAGGAAAATATGTCCAGGCTCCTGCCAAACCTCCATCCCTAGATAGTAATGCATCAACCCAATGTCAGTCATCTCATACTCAGTAGCAAGGTCTCTCTTGTAATGTGAAATGAGACGTTCCTCTCCAGTGATAAACAAGTCATCAACATATAACGAAATAATGAGAGGATCTCCACCAACCACAGTGTAGTAAAGGTTGGGATTAGCCTCACTCTTCTGAAAACCCATCGAAGTCAAGTATGCATCGATCCTGGAGTACCAAGCTCTAGGAGATTGCTTCAGTCCATACAAGGATTTCCTCATCCTGCACACATGAGAATCTCTCCCATGAATCTCGAATCCCTGTGGCTGCTCTAAGTACACCTCCTCCTACAAACAACCATGGATAAATGCGGTCTTCACATCCATCTGGTGGATCTTCCAACCCATATATGCTGCTATAGAAATCACTGCCCTGATGGAAGAATACCGAGCAACTGGCGCAAAAGTCTCATCACATTCAACTAGATCAACCTGTGAAAACCCCCGTGCCACAAACCAAGCCTTGTACTTCTCCACACTAGCACCTACAACATGCTTCACCTTGTAGATCCACTTGGAAGTCACAACAGAATTCCCCTCTGGTCTCGGCACTATCTCCCAAGCATCATTCTTCATGATGGAATGGTACTCTTCCATCATGGCATCTCTCCAAACCTGATGCTAAGACACCTCCTCAAATGTGAAAGGCTTTGAATCACGAAGACTCGCAACAAGAGCCATAACCAGTCTATCCGACATCACTACTATCCTGATCTCCTCCTGGGGTCTACCAAATGCCTCTGCTTCCTTCAAGGTGTCTTGAATCCATTTAGGATTCCTATTCCTTGAAGGCTCCACCCATACTGGTCTATCCTCATGTGAAGAACTCCCAAAAGTAGAAGGTCGAACACCCCGAGGACTAGTGATTGATGAACCAGTCTTGAA
This sequence comes from Larix kaempferi, assembly GCA_027924585.1. Classification (NCBI taxonomy): domain Eukaryota; kingdom Viridiplantae; phylum Streptophyta; class Pinopsida; order Pinales; family Pinaceae; genus Larix; species Larix kaempferi. The sequence continues at coordinate 4,353,330 of BSBM01000986.1, read as the reverse complement.
GAACTTGTAACCTGAGAACCAGATCCTGAACCTATCCCTGAAGTACCTGTCACCTGAACCACTGAACCTATAGAAGTTGTGCCTGTACTTTGTGATCCAGTCATTTTGGAAACTTGTGGACCTGAAACCTATATTGAAGAAGCCTGAGTCACCTGAGGTGTGGAAGCCGGTGGCTCCCCCTGCTCTATCTCTTTGGACTTCCTGAAGGCTCTCTCCTCATCAAACTTCACCTCCTGCCTAATAACAACTCTCTTCTGGCCAGGAAGGTAAATCCGATAGGCCTTCGAAGTCTCATCATATCCCAGAAAGATGCCTCTCTCTGCAGTGGGATCAAACTTTGTCCTCTTCTCAGAAGGGACGTGAGAGTAAGTCAAAGAACCAAATATACGAAAGTGGCTCACCTCAGGATTCTTTCCTGTGTACATATCCTCAGGAATCTTCCTCCCCAAAGCACAGTGAAGACTCATGTTCTGCAGATAAACTGTAGTGCTACGGGCCTCTGCCCATAGAAATAATGGTAACCTTGATCATGGAGCATCGCTCTTGCTGCTCCCACAATCGATCTATTCTTCCTCTCTACTACTCCATTCTTCTCAGGAGTGTAAGGAACTGTCAGTTGTCTCTGTATACCCTTGTATCTACAAAATCCATCGAACTCCTTGGACATATACTCACCCCCATTTTCCAATCTCAACATCTAAATCTTCCTCCCTATCTGCTTCTCCACAAGGGCTTTGAACCCTTGGAAGACTCTCAATACTAAGGGTGACTTCGTGCTCCTCAAGAAGTAGATCCAGGTCTTCCTGGAGTAGTCATCAATGAAAATGATATAATACTCAAAACCAATCAAAGATACTGATGACATAGGACCAAAAATATCAGAATGGATCAAGTCAAGCACTCCTGCTGCTCTGGTGTCACTGCTTGGAAAAGCAATCTTGGTGTACTTTCCCAAAGCACACCCCCTGCACACATCACTCTACTTAGTGTTGAAATCGGGTAAATCTATAACCATGCTCCTCAAAAATATCAAATCTTGGTGATGTAAGTGGGCCATCCTACGATTCCATAGCTCACATATCTCACTGCTGTTGTTGTGTGCTAGAGCATGTTGCGACTGAAACAAGAGCTTGTACAGCTTTCCACATCTAACCCAAATTTCCATGGAGGTAGATACACCTATAGTCCTGGGGAATACCTGTACTCTCCCATCCGAGAAGAATACCCTAAGGCCCCTGTCCTCAATGGTGGAAACTGATATAAGGTTCTTCTTCAACCCAGGGACATATAACATATCCCTCAAAGTCATGGGACTCATAGACTCCCTTTAAAATGTAATGGTCCCCCGACCAACTGCTCTAACAATGGTGTCATCACCTAGTACAACCTCCACATCTGTACCTGTCTATGAAAGCTCAGAGAACATCTCTCAAGCACCTATCATGTGGCTCGAAGCTCCGTTGTCAATATACCAAGTACCAGTGGTGGATGCACTCGTATGATGGCCTGTCAACAAGGAATAATCCATCTCCATATCCACATCAGTGCTGGTAACTAAAGAGTCTCTCTCTCTCAATCTGTCCAACACACAGAGAAAACGCTCTCTGAAATCTGTCTCCAAAGTCATCAACCTCCGCTGAAGCTATCGTCTGATGTCCCTTCTTCTTCTTGTTTGACACTGTGAAGCATAGTGCCAAAATTTATGACAACCATAACACTTGATTTTACTCAAGTCCTTCTTCTGCCCACCCTGTTGCTGCTGCTACTTGGCCCCACCCTTCTTGGGACCCTTCTTCTTCTTCTTCCCCTTTGCTTTCAAAGCCACGTTCTCCTCATCTTCCCTACCTTGTGATGAACTGCCCTGTACGAGACCTCTCCTGGTCTCCTCCCGCACAAAGTCATCCCACAGTCTCTCCCATGAAGGTAAGTTCTCTCTGCCCACTATAGCCTACACAAATGCACCCCAAGGCTTCGAAGCCCCATTCACTGTTGTACACACAAGCTCAGTAGTAGTGACCACCTCCCTAACTGCTGCTAGCTCATCTCTAACTGTAGATATCCTGGTAAGGTAAGTTGTCACTCCCTCTCCACCATTCATCTTTATACTCTTCAGTTTCTCCTTGAGAACCATATTTCGGTTCTCATTGGTACTCTCGTACAAACTGGTCAAAGCAGTCCACATCAAATGTGCCCTAGCTTTTCTTGAAATGTGAGGGATGATATGATCTTTAACTGCGTCAAGGATTATTCTTCTAGCTTTATAGTCCTTCTTGTTGAAGGCTGATACTGCTGTTGCATCTGTGGTAGCGGGAATCTGAATGGGGTTTGCTGTAGTATTTCTAACCACCTCCTCCCATAGTTCATTCTCCTCTAAAATCAACAAAATCCTAGCCTTCCATGGCACAAAGTTTCCCATCTGATCTAGCCTATCCTCTAGCCTAAGTCCTGTAGCCATTTTTCAGCCAACCCAATAAAGTGTTGTTCACTAATAGAAGAAAAATATTGAAATTACTGAGTTCTACATATTTCTGTGTGTCTGCAAAATATTACTGTTTTTTGCCCCCAAGCTCTGATACCATGTAAATTTTTTTGTGCAAATTAGCTTACTGGTTTATGCAAAATTTTCATTGGTTTTCATCCCCAGGCAGTTTTGCATTGGCTGGAAATTACTTATGAAATTTATAGAACAATAAACACGCTGCAAATACACTTTAACAGGAAGAAAATAAATTTTAACCAAGCACACCATAAAAAATAAGACTTAGAAATTTTTGGCTAATAGCCCTGGAAAACCCCCCACGGGGAAAACTTATTATTTCTTCAGTAAATCTCAGTACATAAATTTTACAGTAGAAATGTACTTATCTCCACCATGAAATTTCACCCAACAAAATATCTCGAAATTAGTGCCAAACTACAACCTTAATTTCTATGCATGTTGGTGCCTCGAAAACTGTGTTGAAGGTACAAAATCTGTACTGTACGGTCCTCCTTGAAATATGTGCAACCTATCTTGATTTATGTTCCCTAAATATGCCTTGAAAACTGTGCAGCAGACCTCGGTTTATGTGCCCAATATTCTACCTCGAAAATTGTGTAAAAATTCTCGGTATTTGTGCCTAGAATGTCCTCAGCTGCGTGTTGACTGTCTTGAAAATAGTGCCCAGTTTCTCCTCGAAACGCATGCCCAGTTTAACCTTGAAAACCGTTCCCAAATGACTGTTGTATTGTACACTTAAGGATGCGTGCTGTATTGAAGAAAATAAAAAATGCTGCTCACAAATCCGTACAGTGCATTTAATGCACAGCTAGCAGCCTCAAAATGCATGCCAACTGAAACTTGCTAAAATGCCTCCTCAAAATGTGTGCCAATGCTCTCTCTTGCTCACTCTCATCTCAAAAAGTGATCTTCATTTGCCTCCCTTCTACTTTTTGTTCAAACCCTAGGGTTTTCTAAATATAATGGATGAGATTAGATTAGATTGACAACTGAAATTAATTGCTCCTATTTATTTCTCATAAATATTGATTTCACTCACCCACTTAAATTATCAAAAAGTGACCTTATGGTTATAAAGTCTCATTAAATGCTTTTCACAAGTCATTTAATGTGAGGGTCACTTTTTCCTCCTTTCTAAGTGACTTAGGAGAAAGTCACTAGGGGAACACTTCCCTAGGTACAAAAACTAACACGAAGGACATGCGCAACCCATCACCTTTTTCAGTTGAGCATTGAGAGATGTTGAGCTGAAATAGAGCATGATGGAAAAATAGGATTATGCATTAGTCAAAGCCCTTAAGTCATTTAGGAATTATGTCCTGCACCCAAAAATTATAAATGTTAGGGCCCAAAGACGTTCTAAGGCTATTTTAGAACTGTGCCTGGGCATCAATGAAATTTATTGTGTTCTTTGCTTAATCAAAATCTCATTTACTTGAGTATAATGCAGATAGCCAAACTTGGAGTAATGTGGGCAATACTTCGATATGATAATGGAAAAACTTGAATGAGGGTGGTACTAATGAAATGGCACAAGAAAAATGTACCTCAATGGAAGTAAATCTTTGTCTTATGTGTATGAATAACGTACTGAGCCGAAGAAAGAATTCAGTAGTTTAAATAGAATGATCATAGAGCTAAATTTGAATAGTTTTAGGATATTATAACCAAATAACATAACATGAATATTTCATGCCATAACCATATTAGAAACAACAATTTAAGATGATAGCACTCATATTTGAATCAGAATTAACATTGCAAATCATGAAGATATATGAAAGCGATGAACTTACAAGAGAAGAAATTACTAAATGGAAATATCAAAGGTTTGAATCCGCAAGACACCAAGATTGGGATTGAAGTTCTTTCTTTATATCTTGATCAGACTTCCAATGTCTAAATTTACACTTCTTACAACTAAAAGTCGACCCTTTGGCCTTTTCCTTTTCTTCTATATATAGCCTTTACAGGGCTTACAAAATAGTTTGTTACAACCCAACGACTTATATGTTTTTGTTTGTATTTTCTAACAAAATCAATTACAAAAACAGTCCCTCGAACTAATGTTGACTTGTTTGCTATTGCGGTTGGGGTCCACCCTTCTGAGGTGGAGGAACATCCTACTGCATGGAAGAGGTCCCTTCTACTGGATGTGACAATGAATCTGCTATTGTTGTTTGTGCCTTTGTATCCTTCTCTAACTACTGGAGCTGAAGAAAATTAGTGATGCTTTTCCAATCCTTTCCCATAGGATATGGAAAACTTTGAGTTCTATGAGGGATGAATCTAGCTCAGTATACCACTCAAAAGAAGCCTTCGACAGACTTTTGAAAATAGTCTGAAGGCAATTGAGCATCTCAAAATTGGTATGCAACATGTCCACGATTATTCTCCCATTTAGCTCTTGTAGAGTATCTGTCAGTTGGATTTCGGAGTTCCTCGCATCCACCATAATGGCATTGTATTTTTCCTTTGGATAGAGGTCTCCATGTCCATCCCAGAAAGAAGAGATTCCAAGGGGAAAGAATGACTTGAAAACCTCTTTGAACGAGTGGACATCCTATTTCAGCTAAACTACCATGTCAACAACGTTCTTGGCCAACAATCCCTTGGTAATCACCTTATTTTCTTCCATGATGATTTTAGTTCGGTCACAGATAGAATATGTTTGAAGCATGTCAAAGGTATTCTCATTTAAGAATTTGATTGCTGCTTTGGCTAACTCGGTCTTCTTACTTATATTGTTCCCTATTGATCACGCATCCTGCGTGGTAGCTTCAACAATTTCCGATTCTTCTTGGGATATGCTGAAATAGCCCGACTATGTGGTTATCAAAGCTGCTGCTTGCTCCCATATTGCAAATTTGGCACTTTTTATCAAAGGCTTGCCGGTCAGCTTTCTGGATAGTTCTTGGACTTCACCCCGGAGTTCCTCCTTAGATTGTTGCAGCTCCGAGATGACCTGGTCTCTTCGAAACAACTTTTCATTTATGAGGAAGAGATCCTCACACTTCAACTTTAGTTGGTCATGCGCTTCATTCAGCTGCTCGTCTTTAAGACTCATTTCAGCTACTACTTGGTCCAGTTTGTTAGTGGGATCTGCAGATGACGAGGCTTAGAGTGATGCGGCCTTCTATTGGAGGATGTCTTGATTTAGCTTTCTTGCCTCATCCAACTCGCTTTCTAAGACGACAATCCTTTCTTTTAGAGATTGACCATAGTCACTAATTTATCCAACTTTGACTGTATTGCAGATACTTCTGCATTCTATGAATGCTCAGTCGTGGGGATGCTGAGCTTCTTTTTTAAGGATGCAGTTTCTTTATCCTTTTCTTTCAGTATGGCTTGTAATGGAGCCATGTCACTTGGATTTTGCACCATTTTCATGATTTGTTTCTCTAAGTCCATTATCTTCAACTGCTTAGCTTTGTTAGAGGATTTCTCATTCTTCAACTGCTTCTCCAACCTTTGAACCACGGCTTGTAGCCTATTTGTGCTCATAGTGTACTTCCTCACATCTTGGTACAGTCCTTCACCTGTCTTCCGGTGAAGTTCCATGATGTCTTTGGAAGGGAACGCGTCCAAATTTATTGTCACCTGAGTAGTTTTGAAATTCAAGGGCACCCTCTTCCCCCTGGGCACCAGTGGTTCTAGTATCGCCATCTTTAGGGATCCCTGTCTCAAATCTAGTGCTGACAACATCCTAGATTGCTTCCCTGTGTCAAGTTCCTTCTTTGCGAGTGTAGCCCGAACAAACTCGATTTAACAGGCGAAGTGGTAACCAAAGCACCTTCTATAGACTGAGTTTCTTGCTTCTGGGGCCACGTTGCAGATGGGAAACTTTCCAGGATCACAGGCGTCAAAGAGGTGGGTGCCGACATGACTTTTGATGTTGCACTGGACGTTCCTTCCATTTCCAATATCTTCACTTTTGATCCCACACTCCCTGATACCTCATTTTCAGTTGTAGATGTGAGCTCTGATGTGCCCCTTTTCCCCAAAGTGTCCACCTTAAGAGGCGCTGGGATGACCAACACCCCGGCAACCTTGCTAGGATCCAATGCAGCTTGGCTCTGCTCCCAACTGTCTAAGTTGGTTATTTTGTCCAACAATGGATGAGGCTTGTGGGAGCAAGTTGTAGACCGAGCAACTTGCATTTTCTGGGAGATGATCCCTCTCAGATCATACTTGTGAACTATGCTTAATGGGAAGTCGAAGGATGCTAGTAGTTATTCCACTTCTTTCTAAGCATCTCTACTCTTGAATTTGAACGATACAACTTCATTTGGTTCCTTAAAGGTCCCGGCACTGTTTCCTTTCATAAAATGTACATCCTTGTCACGTCTCCATCTTTGGTAAAAGCTTTTAATTATTTAATTTTTGTCTATTTGCACGACGACACTAATTAGAGCTTAAACCATTTTTTTCCGGCAATGCAACCAAGAGTGAAAAAGGGCATGGTGAACCACAAGGGGGAGAGTAAGTAAGTCGTAAGTTCGTAACCGTTGTCGTCGTCCTTGTCTATATAGGACTCCATGTTACACATGTATTAAGTAATCTCATGTAGGAGCATGAAGCAACACATAAATGTAAATCATGAAAGATATATATATATATATATGCATAATTATATTTTTATCCAAAATATGCAAGAATATGTATATAAAAAGTTTACAAGTATATTGTTTACATGGGAATACATATATGGGTATTTATGTAGTATTTTAAATTATGAACTTTATGTTTAAAATAATAGTTGCATTTTAATGTCATTATAGGTTGAAAGGCATGTATGATATGCTTATGCTATTATAAATTTGAGAAGCATATACATATTTTATACATATAGTTGGACATGAATTATATGTTTTAAGTGCATTATTTGAATCTTCTATATGAGAAAAGAAAATTATATGGATTGGAATTTTGTTCATGTTATTAATATTATTTACCAGGGTTTTTCGGGCTAGATATATTTATGATTGTGTTTTATTTTATGAAGTGAGAAAATAAAATATATGGAAGATTTTTATTATGTTTTATGGAAGAGTTTGATATATATATGCTTTGGGGGCAGCTTCCTCTTTTTGGCAGGTCTTCACGCAAAGGGAGTTTTGGGAGCTCTATATTCACCCATTAACTTGGAAAAACGTTTTTTGGGATTGTTGTAGGATGCTTGTGTTGGTAAACAAAAAATGTTTTGGCTCTCTTCCTCTTGATGGATCTAGTGTAAAAACGTTTTTGATGATGTGTGTGTGCCCATTGAGGGCAGTAATTCGTTTTTATGCTCAGTGGGTTTCCATGGATGAGTAAAAACGATTTTGATGCTGTGTGTGTGCCAATTGAGGGCAGTAATTCGTTTTTATGCTCAGTGGGTTTCCATGGATGAGTAAAAACGATTTTGATGCTGTGTGTGTGCCCATTGAAGGTAGTAATTCGTTTTTATGCTCAGTGGGTTTCCATGGATGAGTAAAAACGTTTTTGATGTTGTGTGTGTGCCCATTGAGGGCAGTATTTCGTTTTTATGCTCAGTGGGTTTCCATGGATGAGTAAAAACGTGTTTGATGCTGTGTGTGTGCCCATTGAGGGTAGTATTTCGTTTTTATGCTCAGTGGGTTTCCATGGATGAGTAAAAACGTTTTTGATGCTGTGTGTGTGCACATTGCAGGCAATAATTCGTTTTTATGCTCAGTGGGTTTCTATGGATGAGTAAATACGTTTTTGATGCTGTGTGTGCCCAGGGCAGTATTTCGTTTTTATGCTCAGTTGGTTTCCATGGATGAGTAAAAAGGTTTTTGATGTTGTGTGTGCCCATTGAGGGAAGTAATTCGTTTTTATGCTCAGTGGGTTTCCATGGATGAGTAAAAACGTTTTTGATGCTATGTGTGTGTCCATTCAGGGCAGTAATTCGTTTTAATGCTCAGTGGGTTTCCATGGATGAGTAAAAACGTTTTTGATGCTGTGTGTGTGCCCATTGAGGGCAGTAATTCATTTTTATGCTCAGTGGGTTTCCAAGGATGAGTAAAAACTTTTTTGGATGCTCTGTGTATACCCATTGAGGGCAGAAGGTCGTTTTTATGCTCAGTGGGTTTCCAGGGATGAGTAAAAACGTTTTTAGATGTAATGCTTGCCTGGAGATTGATTTGCAGACTCTGTATCTCAGTATTGAATCTTTAAAAACGTTTTTAGATGTAATGTTTGCCTGGAGATTGATTTGCAGAATCTGTATCTCAGTATTGAATCTTTAAAAACGTTTTTAGGTGTAATGTTTGCCTGGAGATTGTTTTGCAGACTCTGTATCTCAGTAGTGAATATTTAAAAACGTTTTTAGCTTTCATGCTTGCCTAGAGATTGATTTGCAAACTCGGTATCCCAGTTTTGAATCACCAAAAACATGGCTCCTGGAAGAGCATTGTGATCTGCATTTTCAAGTGGGTTATTTGTTTTCCTTTACATCTGGGCGAGACCAAAAACGTGGCTCCTGGAAGAGCGTTGTGCTCTGTAGTGCTATCGAGTGGTGTGAGTTCTATGTTCATTTATGATTGTTGCCTTTTGGTGTAAAATGTATGCCTACCTATATACATTACCTGCAACAATAGTGGGTTTGCATGTATTACTTGTGGAATTCATTACTTATCTTGGCATCTAAGCAGACCTTGTGGATCAGCCCCTTATTAGATAGGTTCACACATATATATACATTGCTATTAAAATCACAAATTATGTTGATGTCGGATGTATTCGTAAGCCTTCATACTTGTCATATGAATGTGGTATGCATTCATAGACTTACATAAATTTTGGTTGTATTCATAATTTTTGTTATGGAATATTGCAAGCAATCATAACTCTCAAGCAAAGGGTGTAGGTGTTATTCATATCTAGGTGAAGGTGGCAATGTTTTTATAGTTTAAGGAGAATATGGTAGGTGTTATCACTCCAGGAGTCTTTCTAGGTTGCAGTCGAAAGAGCCTGGTAACTTAATTAAAATATCAGTAATATAAAAAGGTTGAATCAAGTTGAATGACTTGGTCAATCCTCATCCGCTCAAAACTTATCTAAATGTGCTCAGTAGGGCAAGGCTCTCAACCACTAATGCTCAGGGGGTTTGTAAATAAATGAGTGTGTGGAGAAGTAACTATCATACCAGCAGAATCATACATAAAGGCATATATATGAATGACAGATTACAATAATCACAGAATACTTGCAGAGTTAAGCTTATGAATACATTGATAAGATGACAGTCATCAAGTGTAACTAAACATAACAACATGAATATAGTTTTCAAATGCAAGTACAAAATAGACAGAAGATGGAAATCTGAACAATTAATGGCGAAAGAAGCTTGTTTTTTCTGATATAACATAAGAAGTCAGAGTTTACAACATGTGAAAAAGTCTCCAAATTCCAACCATTCTCTTACATCAGTTTTGGGATTTATAGCCATTACAAAGCTCTTCCCCAGATCCCCAGAAGCTGGGTCAAAATCCTACAGATAGAAGATCAAACCATTTTTTTTTTAAATCAGGAAAATCATTTTTTTAACTGGCGAAACTGCTGAAAAATGGGGCTCAGAGACGGGTTCTATTCTCCCAATATGTGACACGTGTAGGAAAAATGAGAGAGGTTTTTGTTCTATGACGTGTTAGGAAGAAAAACCTTTAAGCATTGTTCAGAATGACTCTCGAGACGCTTAGAATCATCATTTAAAAATGATGACTCTGCATAGTAAAAACGCCATTTCTGCTGAAACTGTTGAAAAAGAGGCTTAGAGATGGGCTCAGTTATCCAACTATGTGACACTTGTGTATAAACTAAAAGAGGTTGTTGTGAATTGATTTTGTGTGAGAAAACACCTCTCTCAGATATTTGAAACTTGTTTTGGTTTGCCCAACATCTGCATTTCAAGAACATGTGTCGAACAAGCAGATTCTGGGATCCGAAAATTGGGGCTCAGTGACGAATTCGATTCTCTCAACCTGCAACACTTGTAAGAAACTGTAGAGAGGTTATTGTGCTATGACATGTTAGGAACAAAAACCTCCAATAGTTTTGAAAAATGATTCTCCAGCCGCTTAGAATCGCTATTTTAAAATGATGACTAGGGATAGTAAAAACGCCACATTTCTTCATTATTTCCATCTTGTTGGCACCTTCACTACTGGAACAACACATTGAAACAGATCCTATTAATTGTAACCTTCACTTAGAAACCATCCTCATGTCCTTTAGAATGATAAAATTTGGATCTGTGGAAAAATAGTCATTTTTCTGTGATTTTTAGGCTTTCGGTAGCTAGTAAGTCTGAGCTTAATTTCTATTAGCTACCGAAAGCTCTGTTTCAGTCGCTAATGAAAAACTATCATAAGCACCTAAACAGCGAAAACTGTTCCACGATACATGACACATCCCTTTCCTTTCGGTAACTTGAAGAGTTTTGAAAATTTCATTTAAGTTGCCGAAAGCAGAGCTTTCGGTAGCTTAGGAACCGTTTTAAAAAAACGCTTAGCTACCGAAACTTGGCTTTTGAAATTTTTGAAATGAGAACCCAATCTAATGCTTTCAAACTTTATTACACGCATAAAGCTATCAACAATGAGCCTTAAGAAGATTAGAAATGATATTTCCAATGACATCCTATCATCCAAAAATGATCAACTCGACAAACTTTTGGGGAGATAACACTGGCTCCTACTCAGGGATGAAAACCTCCCAGTGAGGTTTCAAGAACCACAGATCTGATGCCTTTCCTGGATAAACAAAATACGGAACCTAGTCTAGTGTTCCATTAGGCATGGAGTCATTTAAAATGCCACCAAATCTTTGCAATCTGTCTACAAATGTTCGACTGTAAACCTGCTAGTAATGCCTTACATCCATTGGGCATGGAGTCTTTATTTCAAAACTGCAATCACAACACTAAATGAAAGCATCATGCATTATGCAAACTTGAAATGCTCATCTGTGAGCTTATTCATCTACACTACCCTACTCTGGCCATTGTACTGCTTCTTATCAAGTGACATCATGCTTCCAATGAAGCCATGATAACATCGAACTATTTACAGAATCTTTTTGCATGTAGATAAATTTCAGAGAACACTTCATGTCGTGCAGCGGAATTTCTATTTGCAGATCATACTTACAATCATCATTTGCTTTGATTCCAAAGATTGCACAATTGAAGGCTTCTGAAAAACATAACTCCATATAAACGGCTACTGAATCATAGAAAGAAGTTAACTCTGCTTGCCCCTCAAGCCTTTCTTCCCCTTCTAATATATGGATCTGCTCATAATCAAGTTTCTGCAATTCTGAAAATAGCAACGAGTTGATTTGACTGCTAATCCCTTCTTGTTTGATATCTTTTTCATAAATGATATCAGTCTTCTGCTCATGAGATGCTGCAAACAGAAGAGAAGGTCTTAAATCTTTTGGTAGATTAAACTCATCATGTTTAATGTTTGTTGCAAGCACAAAATGGTTGATTTCAACATGATGTTGTTCCTTGATGGGCAAAGAAAAAGGCTCATCAAAATCAGATTCATAGCTATCATATATGGACTGGCTGTGTCTCAAGACAACATCATCTGCTGTAGAAATCTGTTCTTCTTCATCTTCATAATCATCAAAGATTGGAAAACAAAAAACCTTTGCATTGTGCAAAGAAGAACACACAATCTTCTGATCTTTCTCTTCACTTACAGGTGAAATCATATTGTAGAAAGCCTCTTTAAAATTTTTAGTAGATTCTTCTTCTATAACTATTTCTTCATACGAATCAGAAGTAACAGGTGCATCAGAGACAAGGCCTGATGCATCTATAGCCATGCAATCCTCATAATTCATTGTATCAAGAAGCTCTTCCTTAACCACATAATTTTCCTTTTTACAAACAAAAGATTGAACTACTCCCTGCTGAACTTGCTTCTCAAATTCATCACAGCAATTTTCAAAGAGACTTTCAACTGGAAATTCATCTTTACAAAAGAAATGAAAAGCATCATGAAAAATTGCTAATGAGTGAATACTTAAATCTGGAAGAGATAGGCCCCAATCAAGGGCTTCTCCCTCCAATGAGTATCTGAAAAGCTTAATTTGAACATCCTCATGTATAATTCCAAGCCGATGAATAAAGTCATGAAAATCCAGCAAGTGTTCAGCTGGCACTTCCCAATCTTCTCCTCGAAAAATGGGAAGACTATTTTCCCATTCATCTCTACTAGGTACTGGGTGAGGGTAACTAGAAATGTTTGAGAAATCGCAGAAAGCATACCTCTTTGCTAAGATTTGGTTCATTTCATACCAATGGAGTTGCCAACAGATTTATGAGCAATGGAGTGGCCACTGAATCCATCCTTCATGGAGTCGCCAGATAGATGATTACAACCAAGAAAATGTCCAGTCTTTGTCTTTCATCAAAGCTGGATCTATGTCATTCTCCCAGGGAAGCTGAGCTTCAATATCCTCTCCCCGGCAACGACGTCGTTTTGTTATCACTCTAGGAGTCTTTCTAGGTTGTAGTCAAAAGAGCCTGGTAACTTAATCAAAATCTCAGTAATATAAAACGGTTGGATCAAGTTGGATGACTCAGTCAATCCTCATCCACTCAAAACTTATCTAAATGCACTCAAAAGGGCAAGGCTCTCAACCACTAATGCTCAGGGGTTTTGTAAATAAATGAGTGTGTGGAGAAGTAACTATCGTACCAGCAGAATCATACATAAAAGTATATATATGAATGGAAGATTACAATAATTACAGAATACTTGCAGAGTTAAGCTTATGAATACATTGATAAGATGACAGTCATCAAGTGTAACTAAACATAACAGCATGAATATAGTTTTCAAATGCAAGTACAGAATAGACAGAAGATGGAAATCTAAACAATTAATGGCGAAAGAAGCTTGTTTTTTCTAATATAACATAAGAAGTCAGAGTTTACAACATGTGAAAAAGTCTCCAAATTCCAACCATTCTCTTACATCGGTTCTGGGATTTATAGCCATTACAAATCTCTTCCCCAGATCCCCAGAAGCTGGGTCGAAATCGTCCAGATAGAAGATCAAACCGTTTTTTTTTTTTAAACCGGGAAAATCATTTTTTTAACTGGCAAAAATGCTGAAAAATGGGGCTCAGAGATGGGTTTGATTCTCCCAATCTGTGACACCTATAGGAAAACTGAGAGATTTTTTTGTTCTCTTACGTGTTAGGAATAAAAACCTCCGAGCGTTTTTTAGAATGACTCTCGAGTTGCTCAGAATCATCATTTGAAAATGATGACTTTACAAAGTAAAAACGCCATTTCTGTTGAAACTACTGAAAAAGAGGCTCAGAGATGGGCTCAGTTATCCCTCTATGTGACACCTGTGTATAAATGGAAAGAGATTATTGTGCATTTATTTTTTGTGAGCAAAAACCTTTCTCAAATCTTTGAAACTCATTTTGGTTTGTCCGAGATCTGCATTTCAAGAACATGTGTCGAACAGGCAGATTCTGGGATCTGCAAATTGGGGCTCAGTGACGAATTCGATTCTCTCAACCTGCAACACCTGTAAGAAAACGAAGAGAGGTTATTATGCTCTAACATGTTAGGAAAAAAAACCTCCAAGCGTTTTGCAAAATGATTTTCCAGCCGCTCAGAATCGCTATTTGAAAATGATGACTAGGGACAGTAAAAACGCCACAGTTCTTCATTATTTCCATCTTGCTGGTACCTTCACTACTGGAACAACACATTGAAACAAATCCTATTAATTGTAACCTTCACTTAGAAACCATCCTCATGTCCTTTAGAATGATAAAACTTGGATCTGTGTAAAAATAGCCATTTTTCTGTGATTTTTAGGCTTTTGGTAGCTAGTAAGTCTGAGCTTAATTTTTGTTAGCTACCGAAAGCTTTGTTTTGGTGGCTAATGAACAACTGTCGTAACTGCCTAAACACCAAAAAATGTTCCACGATACATGACATGTCCCTTTCCTTTCAGTAGCTTGAAGAGTTCTGAAAATTTCATTTAAGCTGCCGAAAGCAGAGCTTTCGGTAGCTTAGAAACCGTTTTAAAAAAGCGCTTAGCTACCGAAACCTGTCTTTTGAAAATTTTGAAATGAGAACCCAATCTAATGCTTTTAAACTTTATTACATGCATAAAGCTATCAACAATGAGATTTAAGAATCTTAGAAATGAATTTTCCAATGACATCCTATCGTCCAAAAATGATCAACTCGACAAACTTTTGGGGAGATAACACTGGCTCCTACTCGGGGATGAAAACCTCCTAGTGAGGTTTCAAGAACCACAGATCTGATGCCTTTCCTGGATAAAACAAAATACAGAACCTAGTCTAGTGTTCCATTGGGCATGGAGTCATTTAAAATGCCACCAAATCTCTGCAATCTGTCTACAAATGTTCGATTGTAAACCTGCTAGCAATGCCTTACATCCATTGGGCATGGAGTCTTTATTTCAAAACTGTAATCACAACACTAAATGGAAGCATCATGCATTATGCAAACTTGAAATGCTCAGCTGTGAGCTTATTCATCTACGCTACCCTACTCTAGCCATTGTACTGCTTCTTATCAAGTGACATCATGCTTCCAATGAAGCCATGCTAACATCGAACTATTTATAGAATCGTTTTGCATGCAGATAAATTTTAGAGAACACTTCATGTCGTGCAGCGGAATTTCTATTTGCAGATCATACTTACAATCATCATTTGCTTTGATTCCAAAGATTGCACAACTGAAGGCTTTTGAAAAACATAACTCCATATAAATGGCTACAGAATCATAGAAAGAAGTTAACTTTGCTTGCCCCTCAAGCCTTTCTTCCCCTTCTGATATATGGATCTGCTCATAAATAGGTTTCTGCAATTCTGAAAATAGCAGCGAGTTGATTTGACTGCTAATCCCTTCTTGTTTGATATATTTTTCATAAATGATATCAGTCTTTTGCTCATGAGATGTTGCAAACAGAAGAGAAGGTATTAAATCTTTTGGCAGATTAAACGCATCATGTTTAATGTCTGCTGCAAGCACATAATGGTTGATTTCAACATGATGTTGTTCCTGTTCGGGTACACATGGTACTACCAAAGGACCGAACACCAAGAGAAACCACTTCACACAAATAGATCACAGATCAACACACTGATGTTTTGACGTGGTTTAAACCCTCTTGAAGGAAACACTCCACGGCCCCGGCCAAATAGCTTCTACGGGACAATTTATTATGCAAAGAAAGAAAGTTACAAATGAGCTTCTCATAATCGATCAACTAAACAATGACCCTCCATGCTCTTTAAATAGAGATCATGGACCAATCGGGTGTTAAGCCATGGATCAAGGTTAGGTTTGATCTAAGAGAAGTTGAGCTGTCGGATCACTCTATGTCGGAAACATATCGTGACCGTCGGATTAAGTATTTACAAATGCATATTAATGCATACTAAAGAAACACACTATCCCTAACGGATATATTACACAAGTTGATCTTAACTAACTCTTAAGTGTCTAAATATCCTAACATCCCCCCTTAAGAACAACTTGGTATAGGATTGAAGGATTTACAAAAGTGACACTATTAGGAGAAGAAAGGAGGCATTAGAGCCTATCCCCCCTTAATGACAAGTTTCTGAACTCCTAACATAGATCGAAGTTTAGAAAACTTTGCTTCTGTAAGAGACTTGGTGAAGATGTCTGTAACTTGATCATCTGTAGGGAAAAAGAGCACTTCAAGAACCCGATCATGAACAAGATTTCTGATGAAGTGCATATGTAGCTCAATGTGTTTGCTGCGTTGATGTAGAACTGGATCTTTGGCAAGCTTGATGGCACTTTGATTTTTGCACCAAAGTGGAGTAGGCTGCTGCTGCTCGAATCCAAACTCTGAAAGGATCTGTCGAAGCCATAAAGCTTCCTGACTGGCATTGACGGCTGCTCGATATTCTGCCTCTGCTAAAGAAAGAACAAGAGCTTGTTGTTTCTTACAAGCCCAAGTAATAGGTCCAGATCCCAGACTGAAAACATAACCTGCAGTAGACTTTCGATCATCAGGATCTCCGGCCCAATCTGAATCAGTGAAACCAACCAACAAAGGTTTCCCCCCTGTACTGTAATGAATCCTAAACTGAACTGTACCTCGAATATATTGAAGTATTCTTTTAGCTGCTTTCCAATGACTTTCATGAGGTGTCTGCATATAACGGGCAACTCGACCAACAGCAAAGGAAATGTCAGGACGGGAATGAGTCAAGTATAAGAGACTACCAACAAGCTGACGATACAAGGTGGCATCGACTTCAGGTGAAGTACAAGTGGCAGAAAGTTTGACTCCAGACTGGAAGGGAGAAGGGGCTGGTGTACAATCTTCCATGTGAAAGCGACGAAGAAGGTCACAAGCATACTTAGACTGAGAAAGAAAGATTCCTTCTTTGGTTTGCAGGACTTGGAGACCAAGAAAATAATGCAAATGTCCTAAGTCTGACATTTCAAAATTTTGTTTAAGACTGGATTTCACATGGGTTATAAGCTTAGGGTCACTACCAGTAAGAATAAGGTCATCAACATATAGAACAAGTATGATGAGATGGTTTCCTACTTTCTTGGTATAGACATTGGGATAAGAATGTCATCTAGAAAACCAGTGTCAAGGAGAAAGTTATCCATTTTGGCATACCAAGCTCTAGGAGCTTGCTTAAGGCCATATAAGGATTTCTTAAGGTGGCAAACAAGGCTAGAGTTATTCTGAACATAGCCAGGAGGTTTTTCCATGTAAATTTCCTCCTGTAAATCACCATGTAAGAAGGCAGACTTGACATCCATTTGATGGACTTCCCAGTTGTGTAAGGCTGCAAGGGAATGAACAAGGCGGATGGAGTTCATTTTTGCGACAGGAGCAAAGGTTTCATTGTAGTCAATCCCTTCAACTTGGGAAAAACCTTTGGCAACTAACCTTGCCTTAAGTCTTTCAACACTTCCATCTGATGCATACTTAGTTCTGTAGACCCATTTACATCTGACAAGTTTTCTTCCTTTTGGAAGAGGTATAAGATCCCAAGTATCATTCGCCATTAAGGAACGATATTCTTCATCCATGGCTGCATCCCAATCTGGATTCCCTGAAGTTTCTGCAAAAGTTTCTGGATCATGATTCTTGGAAACTTGAGCCAAAAGAGAAGAGGCTCGCTGAAACTGAGAATGTGTTTGACGTTGATCTCTAGGATCACCGACAAGATCACCAGCTGCCTCACATGTTGAACGGACCCATCGAGGAAGCACTTGTGTTGGTGCAACTAGAGGAACATGAGCAGGCGGAGGTGGATTTTCATCTTCACTGTCATCATCAGAAACTGGAGTTGGAAACCTGTCAAGGAAGTTGGAAGAAGAAGAAGGAGGCACAAACGCCGAATCAGGCTCGTAGGCCAAAGATGGCACAATCGCCGAGTTAGGCTCGCAGGCCAAGAGATTTTCATCAAATTTAACATCTCTTCTAATGATTATAGCATGAGAATGTGGTTGAATAAGTCTATAACCTTTTACATCTTCAGAATATCCAACAAATATGCACTTTTCACTTTTAGGCTGCAATGCTTTCCGTTTTTCATCCGGAATGTGAGCCCATGCTTCACTACCAAACACACGAAAGTGACTTACATCAGGTTTAATTTTACTCCATGCTTCTTCCGGTGTTATACCTTGTAATGCTTTTGTGGGGGTGCGATTAACTATGTAATTTGCACAATTTATGGCTTCAGCCCAAAATTGAAGACTTAGTCCCTAAGATTGGATCATATAATTAGCCATTTCTTTTAAAGTGCGGTTCTTCTGCTCAGCTACACCATTTTGTTGTGGTGTATATGGAACAGTGTGCTGTTGTTGGATGCCTTGTTCAGTGCAAAAAGTAGTGAATTGATTGTTAACATATTCTCCTCCATTGTCAGATCTTAACTTAATAATTTGATGACCAGATTGTGTAATGTCCCCATTTTGACCCCCTTTGTATTAAATCATAAATGATGTAAATATTGTAATTTAATCATGGTGAGGATCTCAAGGCCAAGGCCCCACCATTGATTTAGCATTTCATGTATCGGCAATTAAAAATAGATGCCTATGGTTCTTGTGCGAGATGGGCACAATGTATATAAGACATCATGTAATTACGAATTTTAATGGAAAAACCCCAACTAGCTATGCAATGCAACAAAAGAGATGGGGCATGATTCTACAAGGAAAAGGGGGGGGAATTATTCAAACCCTTGAGCCAATGGTATTAATCCATGTGTCAATGGGGAAACCCATAAACCACCAACTACCCATTTTGTCTCATGCACCCAATCATTTAATTCTTCCAAGAAATTGGTTAAGGCAGTTAATGCCTTGGAAATGAAGAAGTATGGCAGCCAATTTTGTGCATGGGCAAGCCATCAACCTGGAAATTCGTGTTTTGTCTCCTTGGGCAAGAAATCACCCACGAAATGGTGCCCAAAGCCATTCTGAACAGGCAGTCTTCACTCATTCACGTAGTTGGAGATAGCTGGGTCTTTCCCTACACGTTTTTCATCCAAATCCTGCATTTTCCAATGCCTGGGAGTTCGTTTTTGCATATACAGTAGCTTGGGAGAGAAGGGCCACGATTTGGGACCTGTATGGAGGTCGTTTTTGCCCCCGAATGTCCAAGGACATTTTTCTAAAACGGATTTGGCTTCCCTGGGTTGTTCCCCAACTTCCCATTTCGTTTTTGTGGGTTCCCACATTTTTCTGAGTTAGCTGAAAACCCATCTCATGCATCTCACTGTAAAAACGTTTTATCCTACCCCATAATTGTGTTCTGCTGTTGCGTGCATCCTCGTTTTTGGTTTGAACCTGTGAGCTGAAGTGTTGGAGTGGTAGTGGAAAGAAGTGGCTTGATAAACCTAGTGGGGGAGATAACTTCTCAAGAAGATCAAGAGGGATTTGGTTACTCTTCTATGCATACCCTGAGAGCACTAGATAGGGAAGGTATGGCTTGAGGGACTGTACAGCAGTGAAAAGAATACTTCCTTGTGCTGGGTGTGTAGGTATTGTGGGTGCCAAGCTAGATAGATCTTGCAAGGTTATCCCTGGCTTTGTGCTGGAGCTCACTAGCTTAGCAACTCTTCCTTTCCATCTCCTAACAGCCTGATAAACCCGATTGTAGATTGGCTTGGCTCATTTTGGTGTATGCTTGGCTATGTGTGAGTCTGCTGTTCCCCGGTTCCTTGTAGAGATCATGCCCAGCTCGGGGGGTGGCAGTGGTGCTGAGAGATTGAGGAGCACACTGGCCTACGGTTGGGTGGAACGTTGCAGTTGCATAGCCAGTTGCGTGGAACTACCTTATTGAGATAAGTATTTCTCTTGTGTTGAATTTGCAATTATCATTTGATGAATATTTTGAATGTATCATGGATGTGCTAATAAATTTATTTCCACTGTGTTTCCTTATCATTTTACATTTCCATATGATCTTTTATACTTCTGCAAAGATTTTTATTTCATGGCTGTCACAGAATCTTGAAGGTGTGCTAGAGATCAACAGTATTTTTTTAATTACCGTCGTGTTTCCATAGCATGCACATATACCTGTCTTTGCATCAATAAACTTAATTAATGGATATGGGGCTAATTGCCCGGATTGAGCACCACGTCCTCTCTATCCTGCTGTATGGTAGGAGGGGACATTACAGATTGTTTTTCAACAAGGGCCTTGTAGGCCAAGAACATGTTAAATACTTCGCTCTTAAGTTTTAGGAAATAAACCCAAGTGCGTTTGGTGTAATCATCAATGAAAGTTAAGAAATATTTGAAACCAGAAAAGGAAGCAGATGGAAGAGGACCACACAAGTCACTATGCACAAGCTCTAAGGGAACCGAGGCGTGCCAAGAGGCATGTTTGTCAAAACTGTCCCGATGATGTTTTTCGAGTACACAACCGGAGCAAACACCATCCCTGCAAGATACCATCGGAAGACCTGTCACCATATTTTCTTTACATAGTTGTTGCAATGAGCGATAATTTAAGTGACCAAATCGCTCATGCCAAAGTTTGCTCAAGTTATCACTATGAGCAACAAAAAATGAAGGGAAAGGTGATGACCCAAAGTTGTTAAACTTGTACAACCTGGTAATATCATCAACAATTCCGGTAGCTAGGACCTGTTGAGGATCTTTAAAATCCTTGATTACAACTTGGTGAGGTGTAAAGGTCATAGTTTTACCTTCACCAGAATGAGTGATCTGATAGACTGATAACAAATTGCAGGAAATTCTTGGAACACATAGCACATCACTAAAATGACCATTATCTACTGGAACTGTTCCAGCTCCTACAACACTTATAGATCTATCATCACCAACAAATATTTGTTTGGTGTTACATTCATGCATAGTAGAAAAGATGGCTTGATCCTTAGCCATATGATAAGATGTTCCAGAATCAATGAGCCATTCATTTGAAGTAGTAGAATAAGATGCATTATAAGAATAACCAGAAGCACAAAGTGCATGTCCATGAGAGGCAGATTCTGAAGGCGAATCTAGGCTGATGTGGTGCTTCTTCATTGCTGCTTCCAAGGCTGCCATCTTCTTGAAACACTTAGATTCATCATGATTATCTTTCCCGCAATAGTTGCAATGACGCTCAGTCTTCTTGCCTTTTGGCTTGGATCTTTTGTCATTTTTTAAAGAAGGAGTTGACTGAGAGGGTTTTGGACCCTTGTTTGACTTATTATTGCGAAAATTTTGTTTCTTGGGAGGCTTGGACTTTTCTTTCTGTTGGGACAATAAGGCTTTCCCAGATGTATCTGCATTGTTGATTATTCCAAGATGAATGAGTCTATCTTGTTCCCTAATCAAGGAATCACAAAAGGATTCAAGACTAGGCTCTTGATAGCTAGCTGCATTCAAGGATGCTTTCATGGAGTAAAATGTAGATACAAAAACAGAATATGCAGGTCCAAGTTTGGAAAGAATATGATAAATGCATTGTTTGTCTTCCCTCTCAATCTTACATTCTGCACATAAGAGCTTAAGAGTTTTGTACTTAGATAAATAATCTT
Organism: Larix kaempferi; assembly: GCA_027924585.1. Lineage (NCBI taxonomy): Eukaryota > Viridiplantae > Streptophyta > Pinopsida > Pinales > Pinaceae > Larix > Larix kaempferi. The sequence goes on along the minus strand of BSBM01000986.1, from coordinate 4,331,741 downwards.
GAATGCATGAAAAGTCACTTGGATTTAAAGAAATCAACTCATTTTCGAGTTGGTGACCTCGAATTTCATTGTGTTTACCAAACACAGATTCCAACTTGTCCCAAGTAGCATTAGGTTCATCAATTCCAGATATGTGGAATCGCAAATCAGTAGAGATTGACATCTCAATCAATCCACGAGCTTCATCACATCTATTTGCCCATTTTATTTTCTTATCATCATCAGTGGGTTGTTTTTCTTTCCCTGTGGTAATTCTGAAAAGTCCCCTACTTCGTAGAACATCCTCCATACGAGATTTCCATGAGAAATAGTTGGAACTGTTACGTAGAATATCACAATGAGTGGCAATATTTGTAAATTAATGGCCGTAAAAGTAGAAACCAATAGTTTGGATGTGAAGATCTCGAAAAAATAGGCGGTTTAAAAAAAAACGGCAATGAAAACTGATTCTGTATGATGAAGTTATGCTTGAACAAAGAAACTGTTGAAGATGTCTCCAATAATGACGTGGCAGCTAGAGAATGTCCAGCAAAAAAAAAGAACCCCCCTCTTCCCAAGATGAACCTTTTGACAATCACTTTACAAGAAAGTTGGTTTAAGTGAACCACTTTTGTAAAATAAGTGATTTCACTTTTACAATGATATTACTGTTAAATAGTGCAACAATAAAAAAACTTAAGTGACTCATTTGTATTTTTATTTTTTATTATTTAAGTGAGATGCACTTTTACAATAAAGTAACTTGAAATTAGAAATTGCATGCACTTTTTCTTTTAAAAGTAACTTCCTAATACTTGAACTCAAGACCTATTAAGGAATAAAGCAATTTTGAACCAAGTGAGCTAGATTAAAAGGTATGTAAAATATGGGAATGAGGAAGGGTTTTTTTTTTTTTTACTCTTCTTGCTTGGTTTGCGTGCTTGCCCTTTTTCCTGCAAAAAAAACCACAAATCGAAACAAATTTTTTTTTTCACACTTATGGAGTTAGATCTTGTTAGCTTGCCCGGAAAGTCTACGTTTTCTCTCTGTTTCTGATTTGCCGAGATCGCGCAAGGTGCACGGCAAAGAGCATACGCAGCCGAGAAAAATCCTTTCCCTTTCTGTTTCTGATTTGCCGAGATCGCTCAAGGTGCACGGAAAATAGCATACACAGACGGGAAAGCAACAATCCGAACCCAAAAATCTAACAGTAAAAAATATGAAATATGAGATTTTTTCTTTTCAAAAAACAAAATAAAAAAATGCGTCACTGTAACATTATACCTTCAGATCTGATGAAATACGCGTTTCTGGAGCAACCGGGAACCGTTTTCGATCAAACAAAAACTATTTCCCAATGGAAACGACGCTCCAGACACAATGGAATACTTCCCATAGCCTGGAAATGCACATACATACCAAAACTAGAAACCCTTTCGCGTTTCGGCAACAACAGTTCAAGATCTAGATCATAACCGGAAGCGGCACTTCATAAAAGCTCTGATACCATGTTCGGGTACACAGGGTACTACCAAAGGACCGAACACCAAGAGAAACCACTTCACACAAACAGATCACAGATCAACACACCGATGTTTTGACGTGGTTTAAACCCTCTTGAGGGAAACACTCCACGGCCCCGGCCAAATAGCTTCTACGGGACAATTTATTATGCAAAGAAAGAAAGTTACAAATGAGCTTCTCATAATCGATCAACTAAACAATGACCCTCCATGTTCTTTAAATAGAGATCATGGACCAATTGGGTGTTAAGCCACGGATCAAGGTTAGGTTTGATCTAAGAAAAGTTGAGCCGTCGGATCACTCCATGTCGGAAACATATCGTGACCGTCGGATTAAGTATTTACAAATGCATACTAATGCATACTAAAGAAACACACTATCCCTAACGGATATATTACACAAGTTGATCTTAACTAACTCCTAAGTGTCTAAATATCCTAACAGTTCCTTGATGGGCAAAGAAAAAGGCTCATCAAAATCAGATTCGTAGTTGTCATATATGGACTGGATGTGGCTCAGGCCAACATCATCTACTATAGAAATCTATTCTTTTTCATCTTCATAATCATCAAATATCGGAGAACAAAAAACCTCTGCATTGTGCAAAGAAGAACACACAATCTTCTGATCTTTCTCTTCACTTACAGGTGAAATCATATTGTAGGAAGCCTCTTGAAAAATTTCAGTAGATTCTTCTTCTATAACTATTTCTTCATACGAATCAAAAGTAACAGGTGCATCAGAGACAAGGCCTGATGCATCTACAACCATGTAATCCTCATAATTCATTATATCAAGAAACTCTTCCTTAACCACATACTTTTCCTTTTTACAAACAGAAGAATGAACTACTCCCTGCTGAACTTGCTTCTCAAATTCATCACAGCAATCTTCAAAGAGACTTTCAACTGGAAATTCATCTTTACAAAACAAATGAAAAGCATCATGGAAACTTGCTAATGAGTGAATACTTAAATCTGGAAGAGATCGGCACCAATCAAGGGCTGCTCCCTCCAATGAGTATCTGAAAAGCTTAATTTGAACATCCTCATGAATAATTCCAAGCCGATGAATAAAGTCATGAAAATCCAGCAAGTGTTCAGTTGGCACTTCCCACTCTTCTCCTCGAAAAATGGGAAGACTATTTTCCCATTCATCTCTACTAGGTACTGGGTGAGGGTAACCAGAAATGTTTGAGAAATCGCAGAAAGAATACCTCTTTGCTAAGATCTGGTTCATTTCATACCAATGGAGTCGCCAACAGATTTCTGAGCAATGGAGTGGCCATTGAATCCATCCTTCATGGAGTCGCCAGATAGATGATTACAACCAAGAAAATGTCCAGTATATGTCTATCATCAAAGATGGATCTATGTCATTCTCCCAGGGAAGCTGAGATTCAATCTCCTCTCCCCGGCAACAACGCCGTTTTTTTATCACTTTAGAAATATTTCTAGGTTGCAGTCGAAAGAGCCTGATAACTTAATCAAAATCTCAGTAATATAAAAAAGTTGGATCAATTTGGATGACTCGGTCAATCCTCATCCACTCAAAACTTATCTAAATGCGCTCAGAAGGGCAAGGCTCTCAACCACTAATGCTGAGGGGGTTTGTAAATAAATGAGTGTGTGGAGAAGTAACTATCGTACCAGTGGAATCATACATAAACACATATATATGAATGGCAGATTACAATAATCACAAAATACTTGCAGAGTTAAGCTTATGAATACATTGATAAGGTGACAGTCATCAAGTGTAACTAAACATAACAACATGAATATAGTTTTCAAATGCAAGTACAGACTAGACAAAAAATGGAAATCAGAACAATTAATGGCGAAAGAAGCTTGTTTTTTCTGATATAACATAAGAAGTCATAGTTTACAACATGTGAAAAAGTCTCTAAATTCCAACCATTCTCTTACATCAGTTTTGGTATTTATAGCCATTACAAAGCTCTTCCCAAGATCCCTAGAATCTGGGTCGAAATCCTCCAGATAGAAGATCTAACCGTTTTTAAAAAAAACCAGGAAAATCATGTTTTTAACTGGCAAAACTTCTGAAAAATGGGGCTCAGAGATGGGTTCGATTCTCCCAATATGTGACACCTGTAGGAAAACTGAGAGAGGTTTTTGTTCTCTAACCTGTTAGGAAGAAAAACCTCCGAGCTTTTTTCAGAATGAATCTCGAGTCGCTCAGAATCATCATTTGAAAATGATGACTCTGCACAGTAAAAACGCCATTTTTGCTGAAACTACTGAAAAAGAGGCTCAGAGATGTGCTCAGTTATCCAGCTATGTGACACCTATGTATAAACTGAAAGATGTTATTGTGCATTGATTTTTTGTGAGCAAAAACCTCTCTCAGATATTTGAAACTCATTTTGGTTTGTCCGAGATCTGCATTTCAAGAACATGTGTCGAACAGGCAGATTCTGGGATCCAAAAATTGGGGCTCAGTGATGGATTCGATTCTCTCAACCTGCAACACCTGTAGGAAATCGGATAGAGGTTATTGTGCTCTGACATTTTAGAAACAAAAAAATCCAAGCGTTTTTCAAAATGATTCTCCAGCCACTCAGAATCGCTATTTGAAAATGATGACTAGGGACAGTAAAAACGCCACATTTATTCATTATTTCCATCTTGCTAGCACCTTCACTACTGGAAAAACACATTGAAACAAATCCTATTAATTGTAACCTTCACTTAGAAACTATCCTCATGTCCTTTAGAATGATAAAACTTGGATGTGTGCACAAAAAGCCATTTTTCTGTGATTTTTAGGCTTTCGGTAGCTAGTAAGTTTGAGCTTAATTTCTGTTAGCTACCGAAAGCTCTATTTCGGTGGCTAATGAACAACTTTCATAACTTCCTAAACATCGAAAACTGTTCCATGATACATGACACGTCCCTTTCCTTTCGGTAGCCTGAAGAGTTTTGAAAATTTCGTTTAAGCTACCAAAAGGAGAGCTTTCAGTAGCTTAGGAACCGTTTTAAAAAAACGCTTAGCTACCGAAACCCGTCTTTTGAAATTTTTGAAATGAGAACCCAATCTAATGCTTTCAAACTTTTTTACATGCATAAAGATATCAACAATTAGCCTTAAGAAGCTTAGAAATGAATTTTCCAATGACATCCTATCATCCAAAAATGATCAACTTGACAAACTTTTGGGGAGATAAGAGTAGGCATTGGTTAAGTACATAGTGTATGATGCTGGTAGCTCTTTACGTCCAGTAGTTGCATGACGAATGCACACATTGCATGTCGAATACATTATATGGGGATTATATTACATAGGTATGTTATTTTTGTGATGAACACCTTTTTTGTGGTCGCATGTCGAATGTGTGTCTTATGTTTCATCTACATTTGTTTGGATGCTTGTCTCACATGATATGTTTGATTGCATGCTGAATGTTTGAGTGCATGTCTAATGCTTGGGTGGCTTGTCGAATGCAGTGGTTTTATTACTTATGGTATTACCACCGAGAACAACACCAAGCTATGCACGAGGTTAGGACACGAGAAGTGTCTAGGAAGGAGTACTACCCTTGGCTGTAGGATTGCTGCATTAACCTATAGAGTTGTGTGTGGTTAGTTCTAGGGTGACGAGACTTGAGACTCTCTATCCTATTTGTGGATCACCATGCCTAGCTCGGAGGTTTCCTTCGGACGGATTGAGTATATGTCATTGAAGAGCCTACGGTTGGGTGGAGCGTTGCATTGCCCACATTATTCCCCTATTACATGGTTATGTTTTGTGATATTAATTTGATGTATCATGATTAATGAAATGAAATTTATACTTATTGTATTATGTTTTATTGTACTAATGTATGTCGTGAGTATAATAATGGATACAGGAATAAGACAACGGAAGGAATAAACTTTCGTCAGTTTCACCAAGGTGGTAAGGAAAGTATGGTTGTGAATTTATCATACGCATTGATATGTGTATACATTGGCTCGTCTCGTTGTGACCCTACTTGTATTCGATGAATGTAAGTAAAAATTATGTTACTCATTCATGTATTCATGTAAAGTTGATTGTTGGATGGTCACAAGAAAGAGGCTAACTTGTTTGAAAAGAGATTTCAATATGATGTTCACCCTAGGGAAGTTAGTATTATACACATGCTTAGAGTTTACCATTTTATGTCATTGAGGTGAGAACATATATTAGACATTATAATTAATGGGAAAGCATGTGATTGTGAATGCATAAAAGAATGAATGAGTTTCTTGTGCATTGGAATAAATGTGTAAAGTCTTATGTGGATTATGATTTAAACATGACCTTAGATCAGTTTGCATTTGGTAATGATATATGTAAGGGTAAGTGTGAAAAGAACATGTCGGTAGACAGTTTGTGCTTGATGAAAAGAGATTATCCCTTATAACCTAGTCTAAGGTTGTTATTACACCTTTCGACATAGTCCATGGTTGACTTAGTATTCATGTGGGATAAAAGAAAGATTTGACATGTTCTCATATTACTATGCATGTGCTTATTTGTGTCATCAATGACTTATGGTGAGGTTTATAGCACATTTATGTCTAATGGTTAGTTGAATTTCTTGTTAATGAAACTATGACACCATGATGTTGAATATTATTTCGGCTTGCATATTCATGTATTTGAGAAGGTTTCCATTATGCATTAATGATGTGTCGACAAGATTTCTAAAGGTCGATTAAGTTTGTAGCTTCTTGAAGGAGTATATTTGCATGAAATGGAATCTAACACATGGGCATATGTTGTACTTTGTTGCATTTAATGTTATAAGTTACCAAGTATGCTTGAGTATCGAATTGAGTTATTACTCCACAAGTAGTTGCAACGTGATGTATATTTCATTATTGGTTTAATGTATTGCATGTCATTAGATGGAAAGACAGGTGTGTAGATCTTGATTTATAATTATATGAGACTGATGGTACATAGGCATGCTTTGGATGTTAAATGACTCTAGTTGAGAGTGTTGTGTTAAAGTTAATATCGAATTATGAAGCTAACTTATTTTATAGAAGGGGGGTTCTTCTATGTTGCATCAAGTTTGATATCGTATGGTATTTCTTACCCAAGCTTGTACACGAGGTTGAAAGTGGTTTTCTACTTAGCATCTACTTTATTATGTTATCAAGAGAAACTTGGTTTGCATGCATTTATGCTTGGCAAGACCTTTACATATTGCAGTAAAGCTATGTATCTGATTGTCTATATGTTATTCGCCCTGGTAGGTGGAATGGATGATGGTATGGATATTGATAGTATGTGGTTTTAAAAACAAAACAAAACAAAATTATCCCCATTTCCTTTTAAAAGTGTATGGGATTTTGGGTATGTTACAAGTGGTATCAGAGCGATGGTTCCTACTCTAGGACCTATAGGCTCATTTATGTTCGATGCTGCAACATAGATTTTGAGTTGAAATGAAATATGAATCATGAAAAATGTAATTATGATTATGTTTTTTTATTGAATATTTACGTCCATGAGGCATTAACTAATATGCATAATTGGTTGTTGTGTGCGAGGAATTGATCGCATGAAGCAAGGGCTTGGAAGTTAAGAGCCAAAGCAGATCAATGGCGAGAGAATCACTAGAACAAAAAGAGCTTCGCCAAAAATCACTGTAAGTGAATGCCTCTATATGGTTGTCACATTTCATATATGGTTATGTGCAGTAGGAATAACTTGAAGCTTGTGATGTCAAGCTAGTTAGCCATGATAGTGGCATGAGAGCCACAATGAGAACCAAGGGTTTCGTTAATGCAATTTTATGAGACATTGTTGCATGCATGTGAGACTTATGACTGATGATGTGTAAACATCAAAATGGATAGATTATGATAAGTATATTGTTGTTATTATACTGCACGCGGCATACAAAACTTTATAAATGACTATTACTAAGAAATATATTTCCTGGACTCAAATGAGAAGGTTTGAGGGGAAAATAATATTTTCGTGGACTCGAGCAGGGGCTGCATCTTGCACTCACTTACTATCCATTGCAAGGTGCAACTTCCCTAAGAATGTGGTCATGTTCCTCATGGAAGTGGAACAGAGCAAGTGGCTCATTGAATGTTATACTGACCCAAAAGACATAGGCAATCTATATATCAATCGAATTGAGTAGAGGAAGGGCAACATGAGCACACAAGAGATTCTCTAAGGAGACTTAACCTTTTTTTTTCCTTGTGGTGTTAGAACTGAGCCCACAAGAAGATTCGATGAGGGGAAGCTTTGTAATGAGTTGCAGAGTAATACTGTCACACTTTCCTGCTGAGTTTGCAGAGGTCTCGTGTTTGGTATGCAAGTCTATTTGATTGTTGAAGTACAGGTAATGTTTGGTTGAACATTGTACTTGGTATACTGGTAGCATTATGCATGTATATTTTTTTCTGACACATTGGATGTGATATGGTCACTTGGTGTGATAGTTGTTTTTGTAGCATGATAAAATGAAAGCACTTAGGGGTGCTAAATTTTTCGGCGAATGCAGTTTCAAGCCGAATTTGAGCAACTTTAATATCACATTGCAAGAATTAATATGTGTATATTGTAAAATAACATGCAGGAATGTCAGCAAGACCATGCAAGTTAAATAAACATGCACAGTAAAACAATAAATGATTATGCATGGGAGCATGTGGCTTCACAATTTTATGTTTTATGATATGAGACTAACATGTGAACCAGGTGGAATTGGTACCAACCTTGAAAGGTAATTACAATTTCCCAAGATAGGGAGCATAGCGATGCGAGAGACAAGAATTACAGGTATAAAAACAATGTCCTTATGATTTTTTTATTACCAAAATATTATGTGGTTAATATATTTGGCAAGAGAATTGGGTTGCATGCGATAGAAATGCATGAAATAAAGATGCACGAGGGAAATAGTGCAAAAAGTGACAACACCGAGGACGACGTTATTCCAAGAGGGAGAGTTTTATCATGTCTCCATCTCTGGTAAAAGCTTTTAATTATTTAATTTTTGTCTATCTTCCTGATGACACTAATTAGAGCCTAAACCATTTTTTTCTCGCAATGCAACCAAGAGTGAAAAGGGCATGGTGAACCACAAGGGGGAGAGTAAGTAATTCATAATTTTGTAACCGTCGTCGTCGTCCTTGTCTTAGATTAACTCTTGATTTTGAGTTATGTTGCTTTGTGTTTGATTTTTTTTGTTAGTGAGTCTACCTAAAAGATTATCTTTTGGTTTGTCGACTTTTTAACCATTAATTTTGATTACATAGGTACTTACAATTACAAGTGTTTTATATGAGCATATGAGAATGCAAATATATTTATGTGCTTATATTTTTTTACATAATTAACTGACAATGCACACTTTTTATGTGTTCATGCTCTCACAAAGATAGCCCAACTTTATTTCATGGCTTTGTATTCTATATAGGACTCCATGTTACACATGTATTAAGTAACCTCATGTAGGAGCATGAAGCAATACATGAATGTAAATAATGAGAGATAAGCTATATATATGTATATTAAATACATATAAATTATTTATATGCATAATTATATTTTTATCCAAAATATGCAAGAATATGTATATAAATAGTTTACAAGTATGTTGTTTACATGGGAATACATATATAGGTATTTATGTAGTATTTTAAATTATGAACTTTATGTTTAAAATAATTGTTGCATTTTGATGTCATTATAGGTTGAAAGGCATGTATTATATGCTTATGCTATTATAAATTTGAGAAGCACATATATATTTTATACATATAGTTGGACATGAATTATATGTTTTAAGTGCCTTATTTGAATCTTCTATATGAGAAAAGAAAATTATATGGATTGGAATTTTGTTCATGTTATTAATATTATTCACAAGGGTGTTTTGGGCTAGATATATTTATGATTGTGTTTTATTTTATGAAGTGAGAAAATAATATATGGAAGATTTTTATTATGTTTTATGGAAGAGTTTGATATATATATATATATGCTTTGGGGGTAGCTTTTTCTTTTTGGTTGGTCATCACACAGAGGGAGTTTTGGGAGCTCTGTAATTCACCCATTAACTTGGAAAAACGTTTTTTTGGATTGTTGTAGGATGCTTGTGTTGGTAAAAATAAAGCGTTTTGGCTCTCTTCCTTTTGATGGATCTGGTATAAAAATGTTTTTGATGCTGTGTGTGTGCCCATTGAGGGCAGTATTTCCTTTTTATGCTTAGTGGGTTTCCATGGATGAGTAAAAACGTTTTCGATGTTGTGTGTGTGCCCATTGAGGGCAGTAATTCGTTTTTATGCTCAGTGGGTTTCCATGGATGAGTAAAAACGTTTTTGATGCTGTGTGTGTGCCCATTGAGGGCAGCAATTCGTTTTTATGCTCAGTGGGTTTCCATGGATGGGTAAAGACGTTTTTGATGCTGTGTGTTTTCCCATTGAGGGCAGTAATTCGTTTTTATGCTTAGTGGGTTTCCAAAGATGAGTAAAAATGTTTTTGGATGCTCTGTGTATGCCCATTGAGGGCAGAAGGTTGTTTTTATGCTCAATGGGTTTCCAGGGATGAGTAAAAAAAATTTTAGATATAATGTTTGCCTGGAGATTGATTTGCAGACTCTGTATCTCAATATTGAATCTTTAAAAACATTTTTAGATGTAATGCTTGCCTGGAGATTGATTTGCAGAGTTTGTATCTTAGTATTGAATCTTTAAAAGCATTTTTAGGTGTAATGCTTGCCTGGAGATTGTTTTGCAGACTCTGTATCTCAGTAGTGAATCTTTAAAAACATTTTTAGCTTTCATGCTTTCCTGGAGATTAATTTGCAAACTCAATATCCCAGTTTTGAATCACCAAAAACATGGCTCCTGGAAGAGTATTGTGCTTTGCATTTTCAAGTGGGTCATTTGTTTTCCTTTACATTTGGGCAAGACCAAAAACATGGCTCCTGGAAGAGCGTTGTGCTCTGTAGTGCTATCGAGTGGTGTGAGCTCTATGTTCATTTATGATTGTTGTCTTCAATTTTGGTGTAAATTGTATGCCTACCTATATACATTGCTTGCAACAATATTGGGTTTGCATGTATTACTTGTGGAATGCATTACTTATCTTGACATCTGCGTAGACCTTGGGGATCGGCCCCTTATTAGATAGTTTCACACATATATATACATTGCTATTAAAATCACAAATTCTATTGATGTCAGATGTATTAGTAGGCCTTCATACTTGTCATATGAATGTGGTATGCATTCATAGACTTACATGAATTTTGGTTGTATTCATAATTTTTGTTATGGAATGTTGCATGCAATCGAAACTCTGAAGCAAAGGGTGTAGGTGTTATTCATATCTAGGTGAAGGTGGCAATGTTTTTATAATTTAAGGAGAATATGGTAGGCATTGGTTAAGTACATAGTGTATGATGCCAGTAGCTCTTTACGTCCAGTGGTTGCATGACGAATGCACACGTTGCATGTTGAATGCATCGGATGGGGCTTATATTACATAGTCATGTTATTTTTGTTATGAACACCTTTTGTGTGGTTGCATGTTGAATGCGTTTCTTATGTTTCATCTACAATTGTTTGGATGCTTGTCTCACATGATATGTTTGATTGCATGTTGAATGTTTGAGTGCATATCTAAAGCTTGGGTGGCTTGTTGAATGAACCGGTTTTATTACTTATGGTATTAACGCCGAGAACAACACCAAACTATGCACGAGGTTAGGACACGAGAAGTGTCTAGGAAGGAGTACTACCCTTGGCTACAGGATTTTGCATTAACCTCTAGAGTTGTGTGTGGTTAGTTCTGTAAAATTAGTCACAGCAGATCTGATGAACAAGTAAATCAATCACAACAGATGAACATAGAAAATATGGTGTAAAACTGTGCAAAACATGCAGCAGTGCTCAATATCCCAATAAGGGTGAATAATTACAATACAATCTGACAATGTGAGTGAGCAATTCGAATTGACTAAGTAGGCCATTCGAATCACTGAATGGAGTAGCTTGACTCCAACTAGGAGTCCTCATCATCAATTGGTGGTGCTCATCAATGCACAAGAACCAGTCATCCAGGTGTCAATCTGAGTCTAACTGAGTGTAACAAGTGTAACTGAAGTGTGTAGCACTGATTAAGGGAAGGAGTCTCAGTGGGGGGCGCATGGGAGGCTAACTGAAGTCAGAACAAGTCATCTAGTCAATATGGAGGTCCAACGGAAGTGAAACAGTCAGTCGGGAGTGAAACTAGCCTCAAATCAGGGAGAATCGGAGCTAACTGAATGTAACTGAAGTGGAACTGCAGTGGTAGGTGAAGAAGTGCACCCTTCTCTGGCAGTAGGTGAGAAGTGGGCGCCTTCCAAACTAGGAGGGCTAAAACTCTGAAGTAAGTGGCTCCCGAGTGCTAGAATAAGGTGGCTAAGGTGCTGGAGGCATCAACCTGGTGACCAGGATGCATGCAAAATGCATGCAAACCCTAGAATTTGCATGCAAACCCTAATTGCATGCAAGATCCTGAAAAAGATGATGTGGATATCCGAACACCCCCCCTCAAGCTAGACTATGATGTGCAAAAAATAATGTGGGGCCCTCGTAACTAAGACCAAAGGCCACCCCAATACAATAATCCAAAAAATGCTGAAAATAAACTAAGTGAGGAAAGAGGGAAAACCCAGTGGGAAGAAAGCCCCCCCTCAAGATAAAGCATAATAATGGATCAATCTGTCTCCACCATGATGGAACTCACCCCCAACAGTGAACGGAGGTAAGAGAACTTCTTCTCAGTGTAGCTCTTGGTGAAGATGTCTGCAATTTGCTCATCAGTAGGGCAATATTGCAGAATGATGGTGCGGTCATGCACCAACTGTCGAATGTAATGCATATGAATCTCAATGTGTTTGGTCCTCTGCCGCTGAACTGGATCTGTGGAGATCTTGATAGCACTTTGATTGTCACAAAATAGGACAGTCGAAGTAGTGCCACCAAAACCAAACTCGAAAAGAATACCCTGCAACCAAACTGCCTGAATGCAGGCATTGACTACCCCTCGATACTTTGCCTCTGTTGAAGAAAGTGAAATGGCTGCTTTCTTTTTGCTGGACTAGAAAATAGCACCATGACCAATTATGAAAACATAACCGGAAGTGGACTTCCGATCAATGCTATCACCTGCCCAATCTGAATCAGTAAAACCAATGAAATCAAGCTCAGAATCTGCAGCATAATGTATGCCAAACTATCTCGTACCTTGTACATACTGCAAGATCCACTTGGCTGCTCGCCAATGAATCTCATGTGGCTGCTGCATATATCTTGACAAGGCACTCACGGCATATGAAATATCAGGCCTTGAGTGTGTCAAATAAAGTAGTGAACCAATCAACTGTCGATACATATTGCAATCTGCAAGCGGTGTAGAATCTCCCTCCTCAAGACTGATTCCTGAGAGGAATGGGAATGGGGCTGCCTTACATTCAGCCATATTAAACTTCAATAACAAGTCGGAAGCATATTTTCACTGAGATATAGTGATCCCATCAAAATTTTGAGCTATCTCCAAGCCCAAAAAATGACTCAGCAAGCCCAAATCGCTCATGTCAAAAGCTAGATTTAAGGCAGTTTTTAGCTTGTTTATTGAAGTAAGAGTGCTACCAGTAATGAGAAGATCATCAACATAAAGTAAAATAACCAACAAATTACCTTTAACTCACTGAAGATACACATTCGGATCAGATTTGTACCTTTGGAAATTCTGAGAAAGAAGGAAGGAGTCCATCTTTGCGTACCAAGCTCTTGGGGCCTGTTTTAACCCGTACAAAGATTTCTTCAATCTGCAAACTAATGATGGATCTGATGTGTAGCCCTCTGGCTGCTGCATATATACCTCTTCAGCAAGGTCTCCATGTAGAAATGCACTCTTCACATCCATGTGGTGCACTTCTCAGTGCTTGGATGCGGAAATAGCCAAAACAAGGCAGATGGAATCCATATTTACAACTGGTTCAAAGGTCTCAGTGTAGTCCACTCCTTGGACTTGGGAGAAACCTTTTGCCACCAACCTTGCTTTGTATTTGCTGATAGAGCCATCAGCAACAACTTTTGTGCGGTAGACCCATTTACACTTCACTAATTTTCTTCCAGGTGGAAGAGAAACTAGCTCCCATGTGTTGTTCTTTTGAAGAGAATTGTACTCTTCATCCATGGCACTTTTCCATCTCGGATCTCGGTGGGCAGAATAGTATGATGTGGGATCTGAACCAGCCATCAAATAACAAATATTAGGAAGTAATTGATCAGCAATAGAAAGTGCCATACCTTCTCTTTGAAAGTCTACTCTTGTTCGTCTCGGATCAGCAGGATTTCCAATGTTCGAACCAGTAGATTGGAGAGTGTTTTGGGCCCACTTTGGTAACTGAGGAGGATCATAATGGTCGGATTCTGAACCTGATATGTCATGATAATCATATGCCGCTGAAATATCATAAATATTAGAACTCATACCTTCATTGTTGCTGCACGGATCTTCTTCTGGTGAAGGCGGTGAATCGGCAGTCTCTTCCTCGACTAGTTGCAATTCTTGAAGCGGTTCTTCAAATTGCACACTGCGCTCTATGAATATCTTTTTAGATCTGATATCCATGAGTTTATATGCTTTTGATTCTTCCCCATATCCTATCAGTATGCACTCGATGCTTTGTGGATCCAAAGCTCATTTCTTCTTGGAAGGAATTCTAGCCCATGCAGTAGAGCCAAAAACTCTCAAATTTGACACATCCGGTTTGTGACCAAAGAATGCTTCGAAAGGAGTCATACCTTTCACGGATGAATGTGGAACATGGTTCTGTATGTATTCAGCAACATTGATTGCTTCATCCCAAATATTTGCAGCCAAACCTTTTGATTCAATCATGCATGTAGCCATCTCTTTCAGTGACCGGTTTTTCCTTTCCGCTACACCGTTCTGCTGGGGTGTGTAGGGAACTGTATGTTGGATCTGAATTCCGCTTTGGGCACAAATTTGTAGCAACTTGGACTTAATATATTCTCCACCATTATCAGATCTAAGAGCTTTGATCTTTATCTCAGTGGCGGTCTCAACAGAAGCCTTAAAATCCTTGAATTTTCCAAGCACTTCTAACTTGTTTTTGAGAAAGAATACCCATGTAAAGCGGGAAAAATCATCAATAAATGTCAAAACATACCTTGAACCATTTAATGATATATGGGGAAGCGGACCACTGATATCAGAATGGATCAACCCCAAAATAGTAGAAGCTCTGCTAGCTTTGTTGCGGTCGAATCTGTGCTCGGGGTGCTTCCCAATGATGCAACCAGTGCATATTCCCTTCGAGGAACGGAGTTGTGGAAGACCATCTACCATGGATTTGTTTGATAGAAGCAGCAAATACTTATAATTAAGATGTCCAAATATTTCATGCCAAAGCCTAATAACCTCATTACCATGTGTGCGAAGAGCAGTGGGCTTTGCAAGCGGAATAAAGTGTGAAAACTCATAGCATTTTGCAGTGTGGTTTGCCTTTCCGACTGCAACAAGTCTTCCACTTTTGATATCAGAAATTTCAACTGTATTAGGGCTGAATGTAACTTGCTTTGGTTCACCAGTGTGTGTCATTTGATACACAGAAAGAAGATTTGAAGCCAAGGAAGGCATATAGAGAACATTCTGAAAGCTTCCATGATCTACATGAATCGTACCTTTTCCCTTTGAAGAAATTTTTGAGTCATCTCCCAAATGGATGGGGATGGAGTTGTTTGGATCGAATGAGGAAAAAGAATCAATATTTGTAGCCATATGATTCGATGCACCCAAATCTATCAAGAGAGTAGTGGGATTTAAAACAGTTGCCATGAGTGCTTGTCCTCTTTCATGATCATCATTCCTATCCTTCTTCCTTGCACCGTCAGGAAGGGTTATGTTGTTCTTTTCCAAAAGGAGGGCCATTTGATCTATAGTCTTCTTCATACATGAACTTTTGGGATGAAAGACACGGTTACAATAAGTACATTTAGATTTTTGGTTACCTTCTTTGCCCTTTTGCTTGAACTTCGAACTGGATGGTGCATCCGTTTGTTTGCCTTTCTCTCTTTGCTTGTGAGGCTTGAATTTGAGCTTCTCCTTCTTTTTCCTTCCTTTACCATTCGGGATATTGGTTCCTTGAACATATAGGGCTGAATATTTGGAGCTTATGGACCCCCATTTGAATCAACTTGTGATGCTCTTTTGTGACGGACTCAATGAAGGCATTCAAGGTAGGCATCTTCCAATTCGGGGTAGTTAGCCGACCGGAATTAAAAGTAGAGACAAATACCGAATAATCTTTACCAAGCTTGCTTAGAATGGAGAGGATCAATTGTTTGTCCTCTTTGATAACTCCACTGTTCTTCAACTGCAAGTTCAAGTTCTTGAATTTTGTGAAGAATTCATTGATGGTCTCGAAATTCTCAGGACTAAGGGCAATCAATTCATTCTCTAATTGAAAAGCCCTAAGCTCATCCTGCTTGCCAAATAGTGTTTCAAGTTGCTCCCATATAGCTTTTGGAGTCTTCAATCCGCTGAGATGGAAGTGAAGATCTTTGGAGATGGAGAGACAAAGAAGACCATAAACTTCATCAAGCTTGTTGTAGTGTTTGGTTCTATCTGACAGATTGTTTGGCTCCAATTCAAGACCAAGAGTGACTCGGTAGTAACCTTTTGAACATAATATGATCTCCATATCATCTTTCCAATCAAAATAATTGAATGGGGTGAGGATAGGCTTTGAAGAAGAGTATTCCATTGCTAGGGGCGAGTGCACACTGATGTAGAGGAACTTGCATGCACAGTGTAGCGAATGCAATTGATGGAGACAATAAACCTGCAAATCACAATAAACCAAGAACAATGAGGTCGAACAATCCACCCTTTTAGAGTTGCATCACACCTGGGATTTGAGATCAAACAATGTTGAATGGGTCCAATGTATCAGATCCAGGAATTATGTGGAAACTCAAGCTTCTGGAGTGGTATTGGAAGTATTTTCAAGCTTTGCATGCACAGGAGCGAATGCCCTTGAGATATTTCATGCCAAAACTTTTTGCAATTTTTGAGCAATTCACTCAAATCTCCTTGTAGAACCACCTGTAGAAAAGAGATCTTGTCCCTGCAATGGATCTGATACCATGTAAAATTAGTCACAGTAGATCTAATGAACAAGTAAATCAATCACAACAGATGAACATAAAAAATATGGTGTAAAATTATGCAAAACATGCAGCAGTGCTCAATATCCCAATAAGGGTGAATAATTACAATACAATCTGACAATGTGAGTGAGCAATTTGAATTGACTAAGTAGGCCATTCGAATCACTGAATGGAGTAGATTGACTCCAACTAGGAGTCCTCATCATCAATTGGTGGTGCTCATCAATGCACAAGAATTAGTCATCCAGGTGTCAATCTGAGTCTAACTGAGTGTAACAAGTGTAACTGAAGTGTGTAGCAATGATTAAGGGAAGGAGGCTCATTGGGGGGCACATGGGAGGCTAACTGAAGTAAGAAAAAGTCATCTAGTCAATATGGAGGGCCAACGAAAGTGAAACAGTTAGTCGGGAGTGAAACTAGCCTCAAATCAGGGAGAATCGGAGCTAACTGAATGTAACTGAAGTGGAACTACAGTGGTAGGTGAAGAAGTGCGCCCTTCTCTGGCAGTAGGTGAGAAGTGGGTTCCTTCTAGACTAGGAGGGCTAAAACTCCGAAGTAAGTAGCTCCCGGGTGCTAGAATTGTTGGTTGTGGAGCCAGATCTTCTAGTTTCATAGATGATATTGTATCAGCCGTGTTTGTACCCCAGTTCTATATGATATGTAAGTGGACTGTACACTCACCCCAGCGGGGGGGTGTGGGGGGGCATCGCCCCCCACGGGGTTCCAGGGGGGACCATCCCCCCTGGCTGGGGGGTCCGGGGGCCAGCGGTCCCCCGGCGGGCCCATGGTTTTGGGTATCCCGTGGTATTTTCCCATTGTATTTCCCTTATAAAAGAAAGACATTGTAATACGGCTAGGGTTGTTGATGTATTAGGTTTTATGCATTGTAAACATCTTTGAGATCAGGAGAGAGACTGTGAAAACAGAGAAGAGGAAGTGCAGCGGTTGTGCTGCAGGTTGTATCCCTTCGACTTGCTGGACGGTAATAATAATAAAGACTGGCAAATTCAGTGTGGACGTAGCCCAAGTTGGGTGAACCACGATATATCTGTGTCTCTCTTGTAATGTGTATGTGTGATTATATTTGCATTTCTATTTATTGTTATTGCTCTGCGATCCTGTTTTTCTAACAATTGGTATCAGAGCCAAAGGTCTATTTGGCAGTTAAACCCATAGGAAGCTAGGGTTTCTGGTTCGAGTGGGAGCAATGGCAAAAGAATGAAAGTTTAAGGTCGAGAAGTTTAACGGCCAAAAATTCGGGTTATGGAAGATGCAAATGGAGGACTATCTGTACCAGAAGGATCTATTCCTACCGTTGGGAGGAAAAGCAAAGCAGCCGACAACTATGAAGGACGAAGAATGGGTGGTTCTTGACATAAAGGCTCTGGGAACAATACGGTTGAGTCTGGCTTCGTCGGTGGCTTTCAATATCTCAAAAGAAACGACAACAGAGGGTTTGATGAAAGCATTGGGTAAGCTGTATGAAAAACCCTCGGCTTCCAACAAGGTATTTCTAATGAAGCATTTATTTAATATGAAGATGTCTGAAGGTGGATCTGTTACTGATCATTTAAATGAGTTTAATACGGTTACAAATCAGCTAAGTTCTGTAAGTGTGAACTTTGATGATGAGGTTAGGGATCTTCTAATCTTGTGTTCATTGCTAGAAAGCTGGAATAGCTTGGTCATGGCTGTAAGTAACTCTGTCTCTGGTTCAAACACCTTGAAATTTGATGATGTTATTGGTGTTATTCTTAGCGAGGAAATGCGAAGAAAAAGCACAGGTGAGACATCAGGTAATGAGTTGACCATGGAGAGCAGAGGAAGACAAAAGGAGAGAGGAAAGAGCCAAGGTAATCGTGGAAAGTCTAAAACGGGCAGATCCAAGTCCAGACTGGGAAAGATAGAGTGCTGGAACTTTGGAAAGAAAGGACATCTGAAGAAAGACTGCAAATCTCTAAAGAAGAAAGGAGATGCACAGAAGGAAACTACCAAGGAAGCAAATGTAGCAGGTGATGTGTTACAAGATGCTTTGATTCTTGCATTAGATAATACTAGTGATTATTGGGTAGTAGATTCAGGAGCTTCATGTCATGCTACACCCCATAGGAAATACTTTCATGAGTATGTTCCTGGCGATTTTGGACATGTTTTATTGGGTGATGATGAGCCATGTAAAATTGTTGGAATGGGTAAGGTATGGATAAAAGTTAAGAATGGAACTGATTGGTTGTTGAAAGATGTTAGGCATATTCCTACTATGAAAAGAAATCTGATCTCAACAGGGCAGTTGGGAGATGGCGGCTGTCTATCTACGTTCGGAGAAAAGTGGTGGAAGATCACTAAAAGATCAATGGTGATAGCAAAAGGAGACAGAGTAGGTACGTTGTATTTATGTCCTCATAATACTGACCATTCTATCTCTTTATCTTCCACAGGAACAGATACAGCATTGTGGCATCATAGGCTTGGCCACATGAGTGAGAAGGGGATGCAAATTCTCCACTCAAGGAAGTTGCTGCCGGATTTGAAGCAGGTAAGTTTGGAATTCTGTGAAAACTGTGTTTATGGAAAACAAAAGAGAGTCAGATTTCTCAGGGTTGAGAAACAGAAGATGAATGAAAAATTAGAGCTTGTGCATAGAGATGTATGGGGACCGGCTCAGGTACAATCTCTTGGTGGCTCTCATTATTATGTTACATTTATTGATGATGGAACTAGAAAAACTTGGGTTTATTGCATTAGACAGAAATCTGATGTGTTTGCTACTTTTAAGAAGTGGAAAGCTTTGGTTGAGAATGAGACAGGAAAAAGGTTGAAGTGTCTCAGATCTGATAATGGAGGTGAGTACTGTGGCAAGGAGTTTGATAGTTACTGTTCATACCATGGGATTCGTAGAGAGAAGATAGTCCCAGAAACACCACAGGAAAATGGTGTGTCATAAAGGATGAACAGAACGATCATGGAGCGTGCAAGGTGTATGCGACTACATGCAGGGTTGCCCTTACAGTTTTGGGCGGATGCTGTAAATACCGCTGTTTATTTAATAAACAGGGGACCTTCAAGTGCTTTGGATGGTGGTATTCCAGAGGAAGCATGGACAGATAAAAAGGTAAACTACTCATTTCTGAGAACATTTGGTTGTGAATCATTTGTCCATATTGATAAAGAAAATAGAACAAAGCTTGAAGCTAAATCCAAGAAATGTACCTTTATTGGATATGGGGTTGATGAATTTGGTTATCGTTTATGGGATTATGAAAATAAAAAAATCATCAGGAGTATAGATGTGATATTCAATGAAAAGGTCATGTATAAAGATCAGTTGCAGGGAAAGAAACAGGAAAAGGAAAGAACAGAGTACATAGTGCTTGATGAAGTTAAAGAAAATGAAGTTCCAAAGGTGCCAGAAAATCAAGAGCAGCAGCAAGTACCTGAAACTCCTGCAACTGTAAGAAGATCTACCAGGTTAAGTAGACTCATTGAACGATACTCTCCTTCAATGTATTATTTATTGATGACTGATTCTGGTGAACCAAAATGTTATGAAGAAGCAATGCAGGTGGAAACTAGAAAGAAGTGGGAGCAAGGCATGAATGAGGAGATGGACTCATTGGTAGGAAACCAGACTTGGGATTTGGTTAAGTTGCCTGCTGGTAAAAGAGCATTGCAAAACAAATGGATTTACAGGTTGAAGGAAGAAGAAGGAGGTAAGAAGAGGTAAAAGGCCAGACTTGTTGTAAAAGGGTTTGCACAGAAGAAAGATATAGATTTTGATGAAATATTTTCTCCTATTGTAAAGATGACTTCAATTAGGACTATCTTAAGTCTAGTGGCGGTAGAAGATTTGCATCTTGAACAATTAGATGTAAAAATAGCCTTCCTCCATGGGGATTTGGAGGAAGAAATATACATGCAGCAGCCACAAGGGTATGAGGTCAAAGGTAAGGAGGATCTGGTATGTAGGTTGAAAAAGAGCTTGTATGGATTGAAGCAAGCTCCAAGGCAATGGTATCTAAAGTTTGACAGGTTTATGACAGAACAAGGTTATAGTAGATGTCATTCTGACCACTGTGTTTATTTCAAGAAGCTAGACAATGGAAGATATATTATCTTGTTATTGTATGTGGATGACATGCTTGTTGCAGGGTCTGACATGCAGGATATAAATGTACTCAAAAGGAAGCTAGCTAATTCATTTGCGATGAAGGATTTGGGTGCTGCAAAGCAAATCCTTGGTATGAGAATAATGAGAGACAGGAAAAATCGCAAATTGAAATTGTCTCAAAGTGAGTACATACAAAAGGTGTTGGAGAGGTTCAGAATGCAGAATGCAAAACCTGTAAGTACACCTTTGGCTAGCCATTTCAGTCTAAGTAAGGAAATGTGTCCCAAGACACAAGAAGAGACAGATTACATGTCCAAGGTTCCCTATCAATCAGCAGTTGGCAGCTTGATGTATGCCATGGTGTGCATAAGACCAGATATTGCACATGCAGTGGGAGTTGTGAGAAGATATATGAACAATTCAGGTAAAGAACATTGGAAGGCAGTACAGTGGATTTTCAGGTATTTGAGAGGTACTACCACTGAGGCATTATGTTTTGGAGGTTCAAACACTGTTCTACAGGGATATGTTGATGCAGATATGGAAGGTGACAAGGATAGCAGGAGGAGTACCACAGGGTATGTGTTTACTGTAGGTGGAACAACAGTAAGATGGATTTCGAAACTACAGAAGGTTGTTGCACTTTCAACAACAGAAGCAGAGTATGTTGCCATTACAGAGGCTAGTAAAGAGATGATTTGGTTGCAGAGGTTTATGGAGGAAGTGGGTAAGAAGCAGAAGGATAGCAGATTGTATAGTGACAGTCAGAGTGCCATTCACCTTGCAAAGAACTCATCATTCCATTCCAGGACTAAACATATACAGCTCAAGTACCATTTCATACGCTCTGTTCTGGAAGATGAACTGTTAAAGCTGGAAAAGATACATACTAGCCAGAATCCTGCAGACATGTTCACAAAGGTAGTGACCAGAGAGAAACTGAGTTCGTGCTCGGTTTCAGTTGGCCTTCTAGCATGAAGGTGAAGAGGAGAAATTTTCCAAGTCTAAGTCTAGCAAATGCAGCAGCGGTGGAGTTGTTGTGATCAGTCTCCAAGTGGGAGATTGTTGGTTGTGGAGCCAGATCTTCTAGTCTCATAGATGATATTGTATCAACCATGTTTGTACCCCAGTTCTATATGATATGTAGGTGGAATGTACACTCACCCCAGCGGGGGGGTGTGGGGGGGCATTGCCCCCCCACGGGGTTCCAGGGGGGACCATCCCCCTTGGCTGGGGGGTCCGGGGGCCAGCGGTCCCCCGGCGGGCCCATGGTTTTGGGTATCCCGTGGTATTTTCCCATTGTATTTCCCTTATAAAAGAAAGACATTGTAATACGGCTAGGGTTGTTGATGTATTAGGTTTTATGCATTGTAAAGATCTTTGAGATCAGGAGAGAGACTGTGAAAACAGAGAAGAGGAAGTGCAGCGGTTGTGCTGCAAGTTGTATCCCTTCGACTTGCTGGACGGTAATAATAATAAGGACTGGCAAATTCAGTGTGGACGTAGCCCAAGTTGGGTGAACCACAATATATCTGTGTCTCTCTTGTAATGTGTATGTGTGATTATATTTGCATTTCTATTTATTGTTATTGCTCTGCGATCCTATTTTTCTAACAAGAATAAGGTGGCTAAGGTGCTGGAGGCATCAACCTGGTGACTGGGATGCATGCAAACCCTAATTGCATGCAAGATCCTGAAAAAGATGATGTGGATATCCGAACAAGTTCTAGGGCGACGAGACTTGAGGCTCTCTATCTTATTTGTGGATCACCATGCCTAGCTCGGGGGTGGCCTTCGGACGAATTGAGTATATGCCGTCGAAGAGCCTATGGTTTGGTGGAGCATTGCATTGCCCACATTATTCCCCTATTACATGGTTATGTTTTGTGATATTAATTTGATGTATCGTGATTAATGAAATGAAATTTATACTTATTGTAGTATGTTTTATTGTACTAATGTATGTCGTGAGTATAATGATGGATACAGGAATAAGACAATGGAAGGAATAAGCTTTTCTCAGTTTTACCAAGGTGGTAAGGAAAGTATGGTTGTGAATTTATCATACGAATTGATATGTATATACATTGGCTCGTCTCCTTGTGACCCTACTTGTATTCGATGAATGTAAGTAAAAATTATGTTACTCATTCATGTATTCATGTAAAGTTGATTGTTGGATGGTCACAAGAAAGAGGCTAACTTGTTTGAAAATATATTTTGATATGATGCTCACCCTAGGCAAGTTAGTATCATACACATGCTTAAAGTTTACCATTTTATGTCATTGAGGTGAGAACATATATTAGACATTGTAATTAATGGGAAAGCATGTGATTGTGAATGCATAAAAGAATGAATGAGTTTCTTGTGCATTGGAATAAATGTGTAAAGTCTTATGTGGATTATGATTGAAACATGACCTTAGATCAGTTTGCATTTGGTAATGATATATGTAAGGGTAAGTGTGAAAAGAACATGTCGAGAGACAGCTTGTGCTTGATGAAGAGGATTAGCCCTTATAACCTAGTCTAAGGTTGACTTAGTATTCATGTGGGGTAAAAGAAAGATTTGACATGTTTTCATATTATTATGCATGTGCTTATTTGTGTTGTTATTAACTTATGGTGAGGTTTATAGCACATTTACGTCTAATGGTTAGTTGAATTTATTGTTAATGAAACTACGACACCATGATGTTGAATATTATTTTGGTTTGCATATTCATGTATTTGAGAAGGTTTCCATTATGCATTAATGATGTGTTGACAAGCTTTCTAAAGGTCGATTAAATTTGTATCTTCTTGAAGGAGTATATTTGGATGAAATGGATTCTAACACATGGACGTATGCTTGTACGTTGTTGCATTTAATGTTATAAGTTACCAAGTATGCTTGAGTATCGAATTGAGTTATTACTCCACAAGTAGTCACACTGTGATGTATCTTTCATTATTGGTTTAATGTATTGCATGTCATTAGATGGAAAGACACGTGTGTAGATCTTGGTTTATAATTATATGAGACTGATGGTACATAGGCATACTTCGAATGTTAAATGACTCTAGTTGAGAGTGTTGTGTTAAAGTTAACATCGAATTACGAAGCTAACTTATTTTATAGAAAGGGGGTTCTTCTATGTTGCACCAAGTTTGATATCGTGTGGTATTTCTTACCCAAGCTTGTACACGAGGTTGAAAGTGGTTTTCTACTTAGCATCTACTTTATTATGTTATCAAGAGAAACTTGGTTTGCATGCATTTATGCTTGGCAAGACTTTTACATAATGCAGTAAAGCTATGTATCTGATTGTCTATATGTTATTCGCCTTGGTAGGTGGAATGGATGATGGTATGGATATTGATAGTATGTGGTTTTAAAAACAAAAAAACAAAAAATTCTCCCCATTTCCTTTGAAAAGTGTATGGGATTTTGGGTATGTTACAATCCTCGCAATTTAATATTTGACGGATGTACTCTAGTGAGAAAATTCTAGGATCCAAGAAAATGGGGAGCTTGTAAGGAGCTACTTCTGCCCCATACACCCAGATTCCAGTATGAGTCTTGAAACAAAACCAATCACCAACAGCCTCGTTCGGGTTGAGCTGAAGCAATTGCTTGCACTCTGGGAAAATTTTGGGCGGAGGAAAATCAAACAACAGTGAAAAATATTGGATATAACAGTGTCTACGAATACAGATAAATCCTTTTGTGCGAGGACTAGGACAACTTACTTATCAAGGTCACCTTTACTGAATAAACTCTTATTATGGTAGAAAATCATGTACAGGAGGGGGGAACAAAATATGAACATCTTCTTGGATGGAAATCTTTTTAGCTGAAGGTGGATGGACTGAGCAAGAAAAGTTGGAAAATCTAACATGATGGGGGTCTTTTACTGAGACAGGTTCATGAGAAACAGAAATCCCAAAGCTGCGTCATCGATCACCATGTCATGATCGTATCCAAGGACCTGACATATCATTGATAGTATGGGTCTAGCGGAACCTGCAAACATCTCCAAATCGAACATAGCTTGAGTACTGAGCAAACTGGTCTCTGGTGGGACTATCATTTGGATGAAAGCATCTCTAATTTCCAGGGAAATTTCTCGAATCTTGTTTATCAGGAATTCTTCATTGAACTGAATCCTTGAGGCATCTTCGCTAGTGTCAGTTAAATCCATGATGAGCTCCTTACTAATTGGGAAAACCACGTTTCCCAACCGAGAGATAAAAGCCCTTCTTTTGGGTGCATATCTTTCGACACACCATTGTATCATATTAGGAAAAATCCTGGCCTGTGGTAGAATCATTTTGGCCAATCCAGACTTCCATACATTGAACAGGTCACTTCCACTCTTCACCTGCTCTTCGGCTTCATGGGATAAATTATGCAGGTTCGGGAAAGAAGAGACAAAATCATGAATGTTGAAAAACTCGTCGCCAAGGTGATCTTCTTGATTGGGGGTTGTGGACGTAGTGGGGGATTCATGAGTAGATGCAGAGGCTATGATGATGCTGGAAAGGAGGAGGAAATGATGGTACTGAATGGCTTTAGGAGATGGGAAAACTGGCGCAGAGAGTGATGAATGGGGAGCTTGGAACGTTAGAAGTGGAATGCCAGGTGGTTTCCCCGGGGGTGTATTTATAGGGAGGAGTTTGAATTTGGTTGGGATTAATGCGAGGTATACATGGCCCTCAGAGATTGGCTCACTGGATGTGGGGTAGTTGGTTCTTTGAATGTAGGGAGACACTTACTCCTAAATGGTGGCGGTAATGACCATTTAATGGTGGATTAAAGAAAAGAGAAGGGGACAGAATGAGGTGAGAGTCGGTAAATCATAACCCATAAGTGGTTTCAGGGCTCCAATAAGGAAGTTTAGGAAGACTTCTTTTTGGGCCCTGATTCACTGTGAATCTGCCACGTGGGATAGGTGGTTTTCGTTCAGGGGTGCCTTAGGAGTGTTAAACTATGAGCGCTTTCAACACCCTGAAGATTAGGTGTCCATTGATCTCATCCCTCTATATTCTTGAGATATGCACCAATCAACGCAAATTCATAGGGCAGGCCCCTTTCTTCTGACGGTTTAACTGCTTGACAGATTGTGGCTAAAAACCACTATGGTGGATTTTAGCATTTTTAGGGTTCCGAGAAGGCAGTTTAGGAAGACTTATTTTTGGGCCCTGACTCAACGTGAAGCTGCCACGTGGAACAGGTGGTTTCCGTTCAAAGGTCCCTTGGGAGTGTTAAACTCTGAGCGCTTTCAACACCATGAATATCAGGTGTCCGTTGATCTTGTCCCTTTGTACTCTTGAGATATGCACCAATCGGTGCAACTTTATGGGGCAGGCCCCTCTATTCTGACGGCTTAACCGCTTGGCAGCTCGTGGCTAAAAACCACTGTGGTGGATCTTAGCAGTTTTAGGGCTTCGAGTAAGTGGTTCAGGTAAACTGCTTTCGAGGCCCTGAACTGTTCTGAGGCTTCCACATGTTTACATCGATTTTCATTCAGGGGCGCTCTGAGCTTGATAAACATCGAGCGCTTTGAAATCCCGAATGAGATATTAGCCATTGATCTGAAGTCAATCGACCATCGATATTTCATCTGCCTCTATATCTTCCATAGTTGATCTTTCGCCATAGGGTGAGTTGTATTTCCTCCTTTCCATGTTATTGCCGCTCTAGACTTCACTTAGAGATCTTCGTCAGCTCAGTGTATGGTAAAGCTTCCTTTGGATGATCAGACTGTGGATAATAGTACTAACACATGCATTAAGTTACCGATGAGTTATATTGCAAGTGATACAATACATATCAGGGTATTTATTTGAATTTAGTAATGCAGATGCAAAAATTAAATTGTTGCATGAAGAAACAAACATTGTTGAAAGCCAGACATGAGACTGTGCAAAATGGATCTCTTAGTTATTGTTGGGCTTGGCCCAACAGGGCCATTTTTTATAACATTTTTGAGGCTAGATGGAACTGAGCTGAGCGTAGCTCAGAAAATAAGTAAATTTTGGCTAAGCATTGGGGGTACTGCGAAGATGTGCGCAATACCGAGTTTTGAAGGATGCTGCGAAGATCAACGCTGAACAGGTTCAGTGCTGCGAAGGTAGTAGGCCACGTGGAGATAGTAAAGTTGTGTACTGGACGGAGGATGGCTAGATAGAGTGGATAGACCGGCGATGGTCTACTTTTGGTAAGACTGTTGGAAAGATGCCGAGTTGAGGGCATAAGTAGATCAGGAAGGCGGCCGACTATACGAGTCCGTTAAGCAGAGGATGGGTCGGGAAAGTGACAGTTCGGCGTACAGCAGAGTACGTGACTATTAAGAGGAAAACGACGGATGGACAGTGACTGGAGCTGAGCTAGTTGTACGCGGCCGTTAGAGGATGGACGGCCTACAAGGAAAGCGACTGGGAGCTGAGCCAGTCGCACGAGTCTGTTAGTGGAAGGGCGGCTCGAAATGGATGACCTGTTGGTGTGCGCACAATAGAAAGGCTGAAAGTGACGGATCTAAGGCATGGAGGACTGCCACGACAGCAGAATCGTTACCAGAAGCCTGCATGACGGTTCAGAGGGACCGTAGTGATTTGGAAACCCTAAGGTTTTCGGTCTTCATTGTTGTAAAGACACGACCTTCGGGCGTGATCTATATTAAGAAGACAATTTTGTATAGGAAGGGTTGGTGAAGGTGGGTTAGGAGTTGTTGGGTTTTGGTTAGTTGCTCAAGACAGGAAAGATTGGTCATTGTGGCCATATTGTATTGTAATAGCTTTTGAGTCGAGAAAATATTGTAAAGTCTCTGCAGCTGAGTGCGAATGTCATGTCCCAAAATTGGAATTGGGTCACAATGGTCTAATCACATTAGCCATATTCATTAGAGTTTGTAAAATTGATGTTAAGGGTCAAATAATTGCCAAGGAGGAAAATTACTAGTTTCCTAGGTTTGGGGTGGAAGCTTTGGGATTTGGAATAAGGGGGATAATAAATGATGTTTAGACATTAGAAGGGTTCAAGTATTTAATAAATAGAGTGAATAAAAAAATTCAAGAGAAATCCTAGGTGACAAATGGTTTTGGAGACACATGGAGGATGTGGGACCCACACTAGCTTGATTTTTCATAATACATGGTATCTCTCTTTTGCAAATTCGAATTAATGGGAATGTGAACACTCTTGGGTGAGTTGGTAAGTCATGAAAAATTTCATTGAGCATCTTAGGTCGAATTGGTAAGGATTGGTAACCTCCATGGAAGATAAAGAGTCAAAATGGAAGTTTGTGGACACTTTGGCTAGATTCTCTAGCCCCTATGACACCAATGATGGAGCATCTATGACAACTATGAGAAATTGCAGACCTGAACTCTGACATCTGACCACTATGACATGTCAGCCACAAAAATAGGCTCAAAGAAGGTGAATTTGGGAGTTGGAGAAGCCAAAGAGACTCAAAATCGAATTTGGGAGAAGATGGAAGGTTGGAACTAGGAGACAAGTGGCAAATGTGGAATATTTCCTAAATGGAAATCTATTGAATCTATTGAGAGGATTTCGACCCTTAGAAGGCTAATGTTGGTTATAAAATGTAGAATTGAAGTATGAGAATAGCTTTTGATCATTTGTAGAATTTGCAATTGCATTTGTGTAGAGGGAGAGCTAGTGGATGACTAGTTTCTTGCCTTAGCCAATTTCGAGGGTGAAAGATTCCCATCCAAGTTGGTAATTGGAAAGGCCATTCAGACCTTTCATTTGGATATTTAATGGAGTCTTTATTTGCAGGTTTAAGCTACAGGGAAGCTCATGGTTTCTTCTATTGCAGCTCACTCCTTCAACCATTTCCAGTTTTGATGGCATATTCTTGATCCTTGAGGGAGGGCGTTTTTGGTGAGCTATTGTACTCTTTGGGGAAGATTTTAATTCCCCATTTCTTTTGTAATATGAATTAAATACTCTGTTCTTCATATCCAAAAATTTTCAGGTCGAAATTCCAAGTAGAAATGTATAAATCTCATTTTTAATGGAAGAACAATGCCATTTCCCCACTACCTTGTTGTGAGCCAATGTATTGATGATGATTTCGAATGAATGGATGATTCTATGATATATTTGTGATAAATATACTGCCATGGATGTCTTATACAAGTTTCATGTACTGTACTTGAGCATTTGAAACATTTTTACTCAGTTTAGTTGTATTGGGAGGTGAAATAGTGCCATTTCCCCAAGGGTCGAATTGGGGATTTTTGCAGTTGAATGGGAGAGGGTGAGAACAGTTGTAATAATCCATTAATGGTGCATATGATACTTTCATAAAATACTTAACACATTACATACCTCTGTTCATAAATTTGAGTGGGTTTGGAGGCATTTGGGAAGCCATTTTCAGTACTTACCCCAGGGGGATTTGAACCCCAAATTACTAGTAAAATTGCATAATTGGTCCAGAATATTAAGAGAGTTTGCAGAGGTCTTTTGGTGTACATATTTCATCCATAAACATCATATTCAAGTTATAATATCATTCATACACCTTCCTTGAATATTTGAAGGCATTTGGAGTCAATTTGAGACCTAGAGACCAATACTAGTCAAAGGAAAATCACTAGTAAAGTTACCTACATTGATCAGAATTGAAAGAGGATTTGCAGAAGTATTTTAAAGGTCCAAAGGAATCCCTGAAACACATATTTATGTTCTAATATCATTAATATACCTTCTCAGAAGATTTGGGATCATTTGGGGCAAATTTGGGACCTAGAGATCAAAACTAGTCAAAGGTCGAACTAGGGAAAAAAGTGGAAAATTGCCATTTTAATAAAATTACTAACAAGGGACATTACAATGGTATCAGAGCATGGTCCTTGCACCTGTGGATTAGGTACATACATTCAATAATAATTAGCAGCCATGTCTTACTATTATGATGAATCCTATGAGTACAATTCTTATGAGGAATATGCATATGCTTATGAGCAATATGAAGCAGAATGTGAATGGTACGAGGAAGAGGTGCCATCATGCAACAATTCATACAATTTCAAGAGAAATGAAGATTATTCTTATGACTTTAGATCTGATGAATATGAGTGTGTCACACCAACCAAGGATAATTCTATGAGCGAGTTCCAAAGATGGAGAGAAAAATATAAAACCTTGCCCCAACAATATCAAAAATATCAAGAATATCTTGCTTCGAGCAAAAATACACAAAATGCCATGTCTTTTGAGTACTATGTTGAACATGTTTTTGAAAATAGGCCCAAAAATGAAGATGTGGAGTTAGTGAAGAAAGGTTTATGACGTTCTTGTAAAAACCCTTGGAGCGAGTATCATATATGTGTGCATGAAATGATGTCCTCCTTGAGGAGAGCTTTTGAGATTTATTCAAGAAGAGATTCCAAATATACTGATCCTAAGGAAAACAAGGGGCAAAATGCATCAGATTGCTTGAAGGATAAAAATGAAGAGACATCACAAGAGCACGAAGAAGATTCTATTGAAAATATGGAGGATCATTTCGAGACACCTTCTAGCTTAGACATGAACCAAAGAGCATCTACTGATGGATGCTTAAACTATGAAGGAGTACCTACTGATGGGTGCTCAAACCTCTATGTTGGTGACATAGAGATCAGTTTTGAAAGTGTTTTTGCAAGCCCAAGTTCCATTAAGCATGATAATGAAGACCTTGTAGCAGTTGAAGAAGAAACGAGATCAACTTCCCCATCACCACTTGAGCTTCATGAAGTTGGTCCAAGCAAAAATGAAGAAGATGAGGAGGTTCATTTGCAAGAGCCTCATTTTCTTGAAGGGTCCTTAAAGATGAATGAAAAGAAGATCCAAGAGTCCCTCAACATTCTCCATGGCACTCAAGCATTGGTGTCAAATTCTTGTTGGAGAGCTACTTCATTGGAGGAAACATCCTTCATTGAAGACATGGAGAAGATTCAAAGAGCAATGTGCCACATCAAAGGTAATTTAATGTCTTTGCTTTTTGATAGAAACCATTTATTTGAGCTTAATGAATTGTTACATGATGCATACTTGAAGAATAATGAGGATATTCATAAGCTCACAATTCAAAATGAGCACTTCTTGAAAAGTTGCAGGATACTTGTTTTTCCTCCTATGCTTCAGATTGTCAAATGGTAGATTGTTTGGAGGATTCTCATGACATGGTGGATCACGAGAAATGTGAGAATTTGAATGTGCTTAATGTGTTTGAAGATGAACTTGAAGAGATCCAAACACTTGATGTGGTGGAAGAGGAACTTGAATTGTCTCTTGATGAAGGTTATGCAATTTTTAAAGAAGAGCATGATTCCTCTACATTGGAACCAATCTATGACAAAGGTTTCCCACTTTTGAAGGAGCTGCATGATACTACCCACATGGATTCTTCCCATGATGAAACTTCTGCACTTTTTGATCATTTGGGTGAGTTAGTTCGTTCTCCTACATCCTACAATTCCATGTTTTGCAGTATTAGTCTCAATGAAGTATGGGTGAAAGGGTTCTTTTTTATGGTTCCACATGAGGAGTATGGAACTCCTAGATTTACCTTTTATGATGACATGGTTAGAGCACATTCTTATTCACATTTGCAGCAGCATAATTTGTCACTTTATGATGATTCACATCTACATGGATGCACCTATTATATGGATTCGAGTCACTTGAAGACTCATGGTTTTTCTTGCTCAACACTGGGTTCATTTGATGTTAGAGGAACTTCATTCAACACTTGGGTGAATAGAGTTATGATGGGAGAACATTTTTGTTGGAAGCCACATACTTTGTTACATCTTTATGATTCTCACATTCATGGATGTATGGGTGAGACTTCTTTGAGTCATTTGAAGTCTCCTTGTTTTTTCTGCTCATTATTTGGTTCAGATTTTAGTGGAGATTCTTCATTCACTTATTGGATGAAAGAATACATGGTTGAATATTTTGATGCATATCACATCCTTTTGGAGCAGCATTATAGGACATGGGATCCTCACCTATGTCATTGGAACAGATTTGATTGGTCACTTGAAGCTTGTATGCACTTGGAAAATCGTGGTCTACTTGCTTGGAGGTACAAGCACTTTCATGATTCTTTGATGAAGCACCTCCTTGATGTACATTTTCATTATGTAGTTATGTACTTTGATGATATATATTTTGTACTCATGATGTTTGGAATAATGCATATAAGAAAATGGGATCCATGAATCATCTTATCTGATGGTATGGGTTGGAGAGCACTCTTCATTGTTGGGGTGCAATACAAGCAATGGGACCCTGGAATAATTTTTATCTCATTGGTTTCAATTTTTTGGGGGAAACAAGAAGTATGGGAGATGGATTTCCCACTTAATAAAGTGATTTTTATCAGAGTAGTGCAGCAGCAAGCATGGTGGTTCCTCTCTAAAATCTTCATGGGAAACTCAAAGACTCATGGTTTGGCAATTCAATGGCAACTTCAAAGAATTATACAGAAAGCAGGTTCTTCAACACCCATGTTTGAAATTGCTTGAGGACAAGAAATATTGGGAAGGGAGGATTTGTCATGTCCCAAATTTGGAATTGGGTCACAATGGCCTAATCACATTAGCCATATTCATTATAGTTTGTAAAATTGATGTTAAGGGTCAAATAATTGCCAAGGAGGAAAATTACTAGTTTCCTAGGTTTGGGGTGGAAGCTTTGGGATTTGGAATAAGGGGGATAATAAATGATGTTTAGACATTAGAAGGGTTCAAGTATTTAATAAATAGAGTGAATAAAGAAATTCAAGTGAAATCCTAGGTGACAAATGGTTTTGGAGACACATGGAGGATGTGGGACCCACACTAGCTTGATTTTTCATAATACATGGTATCTCTTTTTTGCAAATTAGAATTAATGGGAATGTGAACACTCTTGGGTGAGTTGGTAAGTCATGAAAAATGTCATTGAGCATATTAGGTCGAATTGGTAAGGATTGGTAACCTCCATGGAAGATAAAGAGTCAAAGTGGAAGTTTGTGGACACTTGGGCTAGATTCCCTAGCCCCTATGACACCAATGATGGAGCATCTATGACAACTATGACAAATTGCAGACCTGACCTCTGAAATTTGACCACTATGGCATGTCAGCCCCAAAAATAGGCTCAAAGAAGGCGAATTTGGGAGTTGGAGAAGCCAAAGAGACTCAAAATCGAATTTGGGAGAAGATGGAAGGTTGGAACTAGGAGACAAGTGGCAAATGTGGAATATTTCCTAAATGGAAATCTATTGAATCTATTGAGAGAATTTCGACCCTTAGAAGGCTAATGTTGGTTATAAAATGTATAAATGAAGTATGAGAATAGCTTTTGATCATTTGTAGAATTTGCAATTGCATTTGTGTAGAGGGAGAGCTAGTGGATGACTAGTTTCTTGCCTTAGCCAATTTCGAGGGTGAAAGATTCCCATCCAAGTTGGTAATTGGAAAGGACATTCAGACCTTTCATTTGGATCTTTAATGGAGTCTTTATTTGCAGGTTTAAGCTACAGGGAAGCTCATGGTTTCTTCTATTTCAGCTCACTCCTTCAACCATTTCCAGTTTTGATGGCATATTCTTGATCCTTGAGGGAGGGCGTTTTTGGTGAGCTATTGTACTCTTTGGGGAAGCTTTTAATGCCCCATTTATTTTTTAATATGAATTAAATACTCTTTTTTTCATCTCCAAAAATTTTCAGGTCGAAATTCCAAGTAGAAATGTATAAATCTCATTTTTAATGGAAGAACAATGCCATTTCCCCACTACCTTGTTATGAGCCAATGTATTGATGATGATTTCGAATGAATGGATGATTATCTGATATATTTGTGATAAATATACTGCCATGGATGTCTTCTACAAGTTTCATGTACTGTACTTGAGCATTTGAAACATTTTTACTCAGTTTAGTTGTATTGGGAGGTGAAATAGTGCCATTTCCCCAAGGGTTGAATTGGGGATTTTTGCAGTTGAATGGGAGAGGGTGAGAACAGTTGTAATAATCCATTAATGGTGAATATGAGACTTTCATAAAATAATTAACACATTACATACCTCTGTTCATAAATTTGAGTGGGTTTGTAGGCATTTGGGAAGCCATTTTCAGTACTTACCCCAGGGGGATTTGAACCCCAAATTACTAGTAAAATTGCATAATTGGTCCAGAATATTAAGAGAGTTTTCAGAGGTCTTTTGGTGTACATATGTCATCCATAAACATAATATTAAAGTTATAATATCATTCATACACCTTCCTTGAATATTTGAAGGCATTTGGAGTCAATTTGAGACCTAGAGACCAATACTAGTCAAAGGAAAATCACTAGTAAAGTTACCTACATTGATCAGAATTGAAAGAGGATTTGCAGAAGTATTTTAAAGGTCCAAAGGCATCCTTGAAACACATATTTATGTTCTAATATCATTAATATACCTTCTCAGAAGATTTGGGATCATTTGGGGCAAATTTGGGACCTAGAGATCAAAACTAGTCAAAGGTCGAACTAGGGAAAAAAAGTGGAAAATTGCCATTTTAATAAAATTACTAACAAGGGACATTACAACGAAGAGACCTATTTGAGCAAGAAGAGAGTCGTAGCTGAGTGCGCGGTTAAGAACTGTGAACCCTTGCTTAAAAGAAATATCAAACACAACTCTTATAGACGTAGCTTCCCAGCTAGGGGAGTGAACCACGTTAAATAGCATGTCGAGTGACTGAATGTTTATATTTATTTGTTTCTGTAGTTGGATGTCTGAATATTGGCTTGTAGTCTATTATGAGAAGGCTTTTATATGCATTCTCTATCAAGAGAGCAAGGAGTGATATGTTAGGTCTGCATGAATGGATGTATGGTTAGTATTAGCTTTTCTTCTAAGGACAATGAATCTATCATTTGCTTGAGCATGGGGAAATTTGTTTACACATTTATATGGATGGAGTCAATGAATGTATAACAGTTATTTTGCACTTGAGGGTTATGCCTGAAATAGTAACATTCTAAGTGTGTGTTATGAGCATTAAGTAGTAAGTTAGTTACTTGAATGACTAAGTGGATAAGTGGTATTGATCTCTCTTCCTTAACCATTTTGCACTTAGTCCAAGAATAGGATGTCAAGTGGTAGTGTTCGCAGTGTTGTATTAAGCCCCGTAGTAAGGAAGAAGGTAGTGGTGCGGACCGCGGTGTTTTCCATCGTCGCATAGTCCGACTGTCACAGCACACAGCTGGTGCGCTGCCACGAACTTCGTCACAGTCATCAAGTCATCACTCACTATGGAAATCTGAGTCCGCAGTGCCCCATTAGAAACACCTCGGGTGAGACCTCAGCTTGCTCGTGGGTTGTTGCCGAAAGGGCCGGTGCGAAGGGGTTTTGTTGGTTTAAGGTAACCACGCAAAACCTGGGTCTTCATAAAACCTTTGGTCAGCATTGTATAGCGAACAAATGGTTCCGTTGCTGTACTAGAATTCGTGATGAGTTCCAGTCGTGATGAGCGATGAAGAGTCCGAGTTCCCGGAAGGTTCGTTGAACTGGCATCCTGAGAAGACAAAAATTTAGGCTTGGTGGGATAATACCATAAGAGAATTTAAAAGACAAGAGAATAGGCATCCGCGTCTAAGTGACACACAGTTGTCGGATAGATATTTGTTAGATGACATTCACGAGATTGTTTGGGCTACATTTTCGAACGAGCTGCACGCATGGATCTCGCGGGTCGCAAAAAAGAAAACCTGTTTTCAAGGAGTCGTTTCTATAGAGTGGAATCCTGAGCTCATATCACAGCTCAAAGCAATATACAGCGCATTGACGCGCGCAGTGGACTTTTGGGTCGATCATATGCTAGAAGGATTTGTCATAGAGTTTGCTTTGGATACGCTCAAATCCTACAGCCAAGTATACGCACACTTTTTCGCAGGTTTCCAAGGTAAATTCCTGAACAATCTTAGTCTACACATTAAGATGCTATTAGCTGAGAAAGGTGTTTTAAGAATGCAGTAATATTTTCAATTTGTCATGGTAAATAGCATTTATAGCGATTCTGACGAAGATACTCACAACTTAAGAAGTGGGAAAAGATACAAGTTCAATAAGAATCCTGGAGGCTCTGGACTCCACGTAGATACTGAGAATCCTTCTGATATTGAAAACAAAGCCGCACCCCCATTTACCCCTCAAAATCCTCCACTTGTAGATCCAACCCCGCCGAATATATAGCCTAGTACATATACCCCTATACGCCCATTTTTTTTCACTACGCAGAGTCATGTACGACACCCTAGCACCCCTCAAGGCACACCTCAAGGTGCCCCCTCGAGTGCTACACCTCCCACTAGAGCCATGGCCCATACGGATATGAAGCTGCCTATATTCAAAGGGACGGGTCTAGAAGATCCTAATCAACACTGGTTCCCTTGTGAAGCTGTATGGAGTGTCAGACAAATTTGGGATGATGATGAGAAGAAATCCCAACTTATTACCACATTCAGAGATAGAGCGTTGCACTGGTTCATGAAGTATTCTACCACGCAGCCCAGAACCCTGGCAGAGATTAAAACTACACTGATAGCAAAGTTCAAGAAACCAAAGTCTAAATCTCAGTGTATAACTGAGCTGAAGGAAATCAAGCAGAGATAAACTGAATCGGTCTAGGAGTTTGATCAGAAGTTCAAGACCCTATTAGACCAAGTAAGCTTTGTTATAGCTCCGAATCAGCACAAGGAATGGTCCATTGCTGCGCTGTTACCCCACATCAGATTACCATTGATGTAGTAGAAGGTTACGTCACAGGAAGAGACCTTAGAGATCGCAACGAAGTTGGAGGCTTCGCTGATCGGTGAGTCTAGTTCTGGGATGAAACAGATTCAGAACCAGCTTACCACCCTGACACTGGAGATGTAGAGCATGAAGAATGGAAAAGAGTAGCGATATGAACCTCATCATGAGATTTGGTGCATGAGTTGAAAAGGAGAAGGGCATGACTGTGAACATTGTCCCCTATACCGCGACTATTTCGGCAGTGGTGCGCCTAACTCCATCAATCAGAACCAGGCACCTTGGTGTGAGATCTACAGAACTACCAGTCATAGACCTGAAGATTGTTACCTAATAAAGAAATATGTGAAGACACCTAAGAATCTATATTGTAATTTCTGTAAATCAGTTGGACATGATGAATCCAA
Source organism: Larix kaempferi (assembly GCA_027924585.1). Lineage (NCBI taxonomy): Eukaryota > Viridiplantae > Streptophyta > Pinopsida > Pinales > Pinaceae > Larix > Larix kaempferi. Next base: position 4,294,722 of record BSBM01000986.1, on the reverse strand, counting down.
CTGCCACGCCTATGAACTAATGAATGAAAGAAAGCGCGACATGGATTCAATGAGAGGCTATGGCTTGTACAGAGTGCCAGAAGATAACCAACCAAAGCAAGAAAACACACATTATGATCAATCTGCCTACAGAGGCCGTGGTGGTGGATACTGCGGTAGAGGAAGAAATACTGGCCTAACACAAGGAAGAGGCCGCGGCGGGGTCATCTACTATAACTGTTGCCAGCCAGGTCACGTATCCAGAGACTGTGTAAATCCATGCACCACCTGTAATTATTGTAAATCATTTGAGCATGTTATAGAATATTGCCCGATGCTAGAGGTAGAGATGCAGAAAAGAAGAAGGACAGACTCGCCAGTTGAGATGCACCTGCAACAATTAATTACTAAGAATACGCGAAATAGCAGAAATAATAGAACAGAATCACTTTTATATTGATCACGGGCCACTTCGAGGGGGCAACCTCCTTTGAGCAAGCTCAATACAATTAACTTCACGGTGCCTTTAATGACCTCAACACACACTTATATACTAATTCTATGCCCAATACCATGAGTCAAAACCATGGGACATATAATACTACGGGACGACTTACAAAGCATATGCGTCCAATACTATGGGTCAATACTATGGGCTAATATAAACTACGGATCAACAAATACTACGGGACGACTTACAAAGCATATGCGTCCAATAACAATATATTAACATAGTAAAGAGAAGGGTTTACATAGGTTCCTAACATCCCCTCTCCCTTAGAAAAAGCTTTATCCTCAAAGCTTTGGTTGGAGAAATTGCTGCAGAAGCTGAAGGAGTGGTTCCCCGGTAGCATCCTCGGGTTGCATTTCATGCCACTGACGCCTTTGGAGTGTCAAGGAGGATTGCTTGGAAGGCTGTAGATGAAGAAGAACCCTGTTAGCTGCGTGGAAAATGCGCTCAGAACGGTGCTGATCGGCTTGTTGATTCAGGCGAATTCTGGCCATGTGAAGATTGTCCTGCAGAATGAGAAGAATTTGATTGCGGTTTCGAAGAACCGAGTCAATTGCTTGAATTGAGGAGCTGCTAAGGGTGTATGGAAGAAGAACTAGCGGTGTTTGTCCATAGACCGCTTCATATGGTGTTCTGTGAGATGTGGTATTGTACCACCAGAGTGCTGCTAGGAAATCCATAGAAATAGTTGGACAAAGATGTTTAGGGATGGGCAAGGGTTTGAGCAATCCCGAAAGGAGTGTCATTTCACCCTTGTTGACTTGGAAAGTATCATCGTCAGCCACCATCTATTGAATTGTCATTTTTAGTCCCTGCCAAAAGAAGTTACATTGTTCTTGGTCATACCTGTTGCAGAACCCAGAGTGCCCTGTTGATGAAGAAGCATGGAGTTCATAGAAGAGAGAGCCCTGTTGAACATATTGCACCCAATTTGGAACAAGTAGAGAAAGAGTTGTAAGAGAAACTGGCTCATCAATTGTGCAAGAAGGAGCATCTTCCACCATATTGTCCTTACCCTTCTTGTAAGTGATCACATAGGGATAACCCATGAGGTGGATAACCCATTTCAGATGTGTTGGGGAGGAGACCCATTGTTCCAAAAGAATTTCCAGACTCGGGAGATCAGTCTTGATGCAGAAATAATTCCCTAATAGGTATGGATGCCACTTCTGTATTGCATGCAAAATAGCCATCATTTCCTGCTGAGAGGTAGATGTGGCTAAATTCTTACCGGAAAGGTTTTGTGAAGGTAGCAAGCGCATTGGTTTAGCAAAGATACCTGCATATCTATCCAAGGAAGTAGTGGAGACTGTTGATGGGTGCATCTGAATGGAATTGAGCTGAGCGATGACACCATGTGAATTCTTCTTAAGGAGTTTTTCCAGGCGATGTGAACTGATGATGCAGAGAGACCCTGGTTGTAAGCCCATAAATTTGTGTTGTGCCCCATTGACTTTAAACTGCATCCAAATTTCAGCAAAATCCCATAAGATGGGGCCAAGTGTGCGTAACCATTGAATGCCCAAAACCACATCACATCCGCCTAAGGGCAAGGAAAACATGTCAGAGCGTAGGTTATAATCTTCCATAGAGATACGCACATTGTGACACTACCCCTTGCAAGGTAAGGTGCCCCCATTGGCAACCATGACTTCAAAGCTGGAGCAAGGATGGACAAAACAATCAGCCTGTTTGGCAATCCGAGGGTCAATGAAGTTATGAGTGCTACCAGAATCAATGAGTATGGTAAGAGGGAGCTCTTGAAGTATCCCTTGACCCGCATTGTTTGTGGGGTGGTGACGCTGGTTACAACACAGAGAGAGATCTCAGGTAGGTCGTCCTGAAATGGGGTGTCAACAGGCGGGTGTTGAATGTCGATCTGATCATCCACTGTATATGTAGCTGCTTCACCAAGTTCTAAGGCAGGCGGAGAATCCACACCCAAGAGATAGGGCTTTTGTTGAACACATCTATGTCCCCGAGTGAATTTCTCATCACAATTATAGCAAAGCCCTTTTTCTCGGCGTCCTGCATTTCTATTTCAGACAAATGCTTGATAGGAGTTGGTTGAGGAGAAGGCGTGATGGGAGGTTGTTGGGAACCCATATTTCTGAAGGGAACAAGGGTGGGTTTGGAGCGTTGTTGAGTTGCAATCTTGTCCTCAGCCAGCTTAGCCAATCCTAGGACTTCCATCATTGTGTTGGGACAAAAATTTTTGACCTCTGAGCGAATTTCATCCTTGAGACCACTTATAAAACAACTCCTATAGAATTCATCAGACAATCCTTCTGTGTGATTGGCCAATTTCTCAAATTCTGTCTGATACTCTCTCACTGTGCCAATTTGGTGAAGTTTAGTGAGTGCTCCTGTGAAATCATCAAAAGCACTAGGGCCAAATCGTGGCAAAATGAGTTGGCAAAAATCTGTCCAGTTTGGCTCGGGATGAGCTTTGATGTACCAATGGTACCATTGAAGGGCTTCCTGTTCCAAATGAAAGGATGCAAGTGGAACTTTCTGGACATCAAAAGTATTATGCAGAATGAAATATTGTTCTGCTCGGTATATCCAGCCAGTCGGATCAGTACCATTGAAGCAAGGAAAATCAAGCTTCGACCCACAAAAATTGTTGGAAGAAGAGAATCCGGTGGCTACAAAAGATTCTAGCTGTCGGTTATTGTTCATGGCTGAATGCTGAAGATGGAGGCTGAGAAATTTTTCATCCAGATCTTGGAGTTTGGTTTGGATGGCTGCAAGTGCTTCCTCCATGGTGTTTGCTCCTGCATGGGTGACAACCATAACCAGGTTTTTTTTTTTTTTTGTGTGGAATGGGTAGAAAAACACAAACAGAAGTTGATTTAGTAAAGGGAAATTTGGATTGGGGAAACAATCTGATGGGTAATTGGGGTTTGACTAGATTTTGGACACTGTCGAAAGGACAAGAAAGAAAAAAGGGGAATTTCAGAAGCGGGGTGATAGAATGAGAAAATTTGGCAGAGAGGGACAAAGAAGCAAAGTTCGGAAAGGAACTCTGTGGTAAAATTTGAAGGCGATTGGGTGAAATCTGAGGAAGTTATGGCAAACCCTAAAAATAGACAAATGTGGGATTTCGGGCTTTGGGAAGGGGAATTGGGGATAGGGTCCTGAGGAATGAAATATGCAGAATGGGATGACAGGGGTTCCCAAAAATTTCAAGGGAAACAGAGTAAAAATAAGGGAGATATGGAGAAAAAACTGAATTTTTTTTATATTTTATATTTATTTTTATTTTTTATTATATATATCTATATCTATATATATATATATATATATATATATATATATATATATATATATATATATATATATATATTTTATTTTTTTTTATTTTTTTTTCTTCAGACTGGAGCGGCTACGGCTCGAAAGGCATCTGGAACAATGCCGAATGGATTGAAAATGGCTGAATCTGGAACGACTTGCAAATGGATATGAAATGGCGCAGCAGTGATCAACAATAGTTTAGCTGAAAGTAGATATGGACCCCAGGTATGTGCGGCTTCCTAACAGTTCAGGGGTTTCACTCGGCCACCAATGCTATCTGACGGCTTGCATATTGGGGCAGTACCCCTCACTCCACAGCTCAAGTAAAACTGATAACCGCTTTGCCACAAACGACAGCTCTTGGTTTACCTCATGGGTGGGAACTAGTCAATCAGGTAGGGGTCGTTGCCCTTTTCGCTGGCAGATCCTCTCAATGGGCCAGCTACTTTGGGGTTCCTGTGGTACTCCTCACAATGATTTTTAGGGCTTATGCCCAAGTACTTCCCACAGTTAAGCGGATAGGGATGATTCCCAAATCCGAACCTGCAACAGAAAAAATTTGGGCAGAAATTCCACCCAATGTTCAGAAACCGGATCTATATTGCTCAGAATCTCTATTATAGCATGTTTCTGGAACTAGAACAACCACTCTGCTTCTACGCATGAAAGCGGAATAGAAATCTGGGCACTCGGTCAAAATATTTTCTCGCCGCAATTTCCGCGGCCGTCACCGAAATTCTGAAAGATTGCTGATTTTAAATCTGCGATATCTCCACTTTTAGAACTCCAAATGAGATGATTTTTTTTTGAAACTGCGTATTTTTGAAAGAGGAATTTAGATATGCAATCGGTTTCTTCTGATTTTGTGCAAAAAGTTTCAGAAATTGATCTGAAAGTCGCTGCCCAAAAAAGAAAAAAACAATTTCCCACTTGTGCCAAGGAAAGTGCTCTGATACCAGATGAAATGCACCTGCAACAATTAATTAGTAAGAATACACGAAATAGCAGAAATAATAGAACATAATTACTTTTATATTGATCACGGGCCACTTCGAGGGGGCAACCTCCTTTGAGCAAGCTCAATACAATTAACTTCACGGTGCCTTCAATGACCTCAACACACACTTATATACTAAGTCTATGCCCAATACCATGAGTCAAAACCATGGGACATATAATACTACGGGACGAATTACAAAGCATATGCGTCCAATAACAATATACTAACATATTAAAGAGAAGGGTTTACATAGGTTCCTAACAGCAGCACCGAACATCCAGTGGATCGTAGCAGAGAACAGACCTGCGGATCCTAGCATTAAAGTAGTCACACGCAGTGGCATGGAGACAGGCCGTGATAGGGGAGCAGAGGCTTCCACTTCAAGAGAGGCTCATGCAAAGTAGGGCCCTCTTGAAACAATATGGGTAAGAAAAGCCCCAGGAAAGACGCTTGCTCTAGATCTGAAGAAAAACAAAGAAGCATTTGTTGATGCACGGGATACTTTCAGAGAACCAACACCTAAATCACCAAGGATTCGCTGCGTATCGAAGTACCATGTGTTGAAGACACACCTGCTGCGTATGACAAGACAAGACACACAACGGATTTTAGCACCTCTGTTGCGCAGTTCCTAAGAAGCTGCATGAAGCTGCTGAAAAATGAAAACGCAATAGCAGAGTTGGAGAAGCTAATAAATCTATACGAACCACAGATGGAAGCAGAAACTTCTAATGGCGTGCTACATCATATAAAGAAACAGAAGAGGTCGGGCTGAGAGATGAGGCTCACTGCGCAGATAGGAGACTTTGAGATAGATGAAGTTATCCTTGATCTGGGATCAGAAGTAAATGTCTTGACCAAGTAGACATGGCAATAGATGGGTCAACCAAAGCTGTCGTGGTCACCTATCTAGCTGAGAATGGCCAACCAAGAGAAAGTTATACCATTTGGCTGCTTAGCCAATGTTGTGGTTGATATTGACGGAGTACAAAGCCATGCGGACTTTGAAGTCATCGAGATTGTTGATGATAGCCATCCATTTCCTGCGCTGTTAGGAATTGACTGGGCTATTGACGATTTAGCCATTATAAAATTGAAAACAAAGAAGATGATATTCGAAAGCAAGCATCTGCGGGTTATCGCACCATTGGACCCTGCAGATAGGGACAGATATAGTGAGCCGATTTAGGAAGAATCTAATGCCTAGGACTTGGACCGGCTGTACCAGATGACTTCGAACTAGGAGGATTACATTAATCGTACTATGGATGATGCACTTAGCTGGAGATGCGATAGCGCCTGCATTTTTTACTCGGATGTTGGACTGAAAAACTGGCAGAATCGCATGCACAAAGTGTCAGCTAGAAGGTGCACGCAAGTCACGAAATCACTGCGCTGGATTGGAAAGGAGGTAAGCCCGATCCCTACATTTGATGGTTCTGCTAATGTTCATACTTTTATTCAAGACTATACTGCAGCAGTTCCAGAAGAGCATAGGTTGCCAACATTGGATATGGCACTACGTGGCATACCCGCCAGATGGTGGGCTTTACACAAGCAGATATTGATCACTTGGGATCAATGCAGAACAAAGATGCAGATTCGGTTTGCAGAAAGGGTTACCTTACCCTTTGAGAAGTTCAATGGGAAGACAAATCCCAGTCAGCATTTGGAAGTCTACTTGCAGGCATGGGAAGAAAGGCCACCTGAAGAGTGGGTGCACTTGTTCGTGCATACTTTGGAAGAGGATATTCTGAAGAAATGGTATCTATACTAGGAGTTACGCAGGGAGACCATAGATTGGGATACATTAACTGCAAACTTCGAGAAAGATTCCAGCTTCGAGGATGAGAACATTTTGATACATAAGGCACCGCAGATAATCAAGGAACGTGTATTCAAAGAAGATTGTCCTCGCGAAGATGTGTCATGGGAAGAATTGTTCGGCATAGATGACAGTCTTGTGAACATACACTCAAAATGGAAAGAACATGAAGAACATCTGATAGAGTGTTATAATATAGCTGAAGATGATGAGCATGGAAGAGAAGAAGATGAAGATGATCTGTGCAATATCAATATACCAGAATCAGAAGGTGCACGTGATATAGAAGGACCGCCATTGGAAATCCTGGACATGAGTGGACCGGTTAAGACACAGAAGGTGAACATCGACATGAGTGAAGACCCAAAGTTTGCATCTATTGCAGACTACTGGGATGATTAGACTATCACGGAGATTGTAGACACTTTACACGAATATCAGGAGCTATTTCCAACCAAGTTTACAAAGATGAAAGGAATATTGGGTGACTTAGGAGTCATGAAAATCCCTCTGAAGCCAGGCGCTAAACCTGTGAAGCAGCGATCATATAGACTAAATCCATGGTATAAAGAGAGAGTCTGCGCAGAGTTGGAAAAAATGTTAGAGGCAGGAATCATTGAACCTGTTGAGGAATCTGAATGGATCAGTCCTATGGTTTTCCAAGACAAGAAGATGAAGGGCGAGACCAGGATTTGTGTCGATCTTAGAAAACTTAATGATTCCTCTATGCATGACCCATTCCCTACTCCATTTACAGATGAGGTACTTTACAATGTTGGAGGGAATGAGGCCTATTCATTTACTGATGGTTTCTCCGGTTATCATTAGATCAGGATCGTTCCCGCACACAGGCATAAGATGACATTTTCTGTAGAATGGGGGTTGTTCCAGTATACAGTCATGCCATTTGGTCTGAAGAACGCGCCTGCCATCTTCTCCAGAGTTGTCATTGCGGCATTCAAATATTTCTTGCATAAGTTTCTAGAAGCATATTTTGATGACTGGACTATATTTGGTTTGTTGCAGAACCATTGCGCGAACCTAAGGATGATGCTTGACAAGTGCCTCCAGCATCAAATATCATTGAATTTAAATAAGTGCATCTTCTATGTGCCCTATGAAATTTTACTGGGACATATTGTTTGCAAACAAGGATTGATGGTGGACCCTGTGAAGATTTCCATCATTGTAAATTTGCCTACACCAACTTCAGTTAAAATGTTGTGCTCTACCTTGGGCCATACAGGCTATTACAGGAAGTTCATTAAAGGTTACGCGCAGATCACCGCAGCAATGGAGAAGCTACTGAAGAAGGACGTGCTGTTCGTTTGGAACGAAGAGTGCGAATAGGGTTTTGACACCCTTAAAGAAAAGATGGTTACTGCGCCGATACTAGTCTTTCCAGAATGGGCAAAGCTGTTTCATGTTCATGTGGATGCATCATGCATTTCCCTGGGCATTGTGTTAGCTCAGCCAAGAGAAGGGGGTATCAACCACCCCATCGCATTTTCTAGTAGGAAGCTATCGACAACAGAGAAGAACTATACCACTACTGAGCGGGAAGGACTTGCGATGGTATATGCCCTTCAGAATTTTAGACACTATCTACTTGGTGCGCACTTCCTTATGTTCACCGATCATTCTGCATTGAAATACTTGGTCAATAAGCCAGTGTTAGGGGGGCATATATGCAGATGGTTGTTGCTATTCTAGGAGTATGACTTTGAGATTGTTGTTAAACCCGACAAGCTGAATTTGGGACCTGACCACCTGTCTCGAATTGAGTCGGGAGAGGAGCCGACGAACATTGAAGACAGTCTGCCTGACGCGCAGATGTTCGCTATACAAGTTGCAGATCATTACTATAAGGATATCATTGATTTTCTGACAACAGGGGTGGCACTGCAAGAATTTTTTGTTCAGCAGAAGAAGCAGCTAGTAGTGCGCGCCGCAGATTTCACTATCATTGCAGGTCAGTTATACAAACTCAGACCAGATGAAGTCCTGCGCAGATGTGTACTCGACCACGAGAAACCATATATACTAGCAGATGTGCATTCAGGGATCGCGGGAGGTCATTACGTAGGAAAGGCTACTGTGCAGAAGATATTGCGTGCAGGGCTGTGGTGTCCTACCATCCACAAAGATTCTAAGGAATACTGCAAGAACTGCGATGTCTGTCAGAGGATAGGGAAGCCGTCGCGGAGAGATGAAATTCCATTGAACCCGCAGTTGACCTTACAGGATTTTGAGAAGTGGGAAATTGATTTTGTGGGACCTATAAACCCGCCAGGGAAGAGAACTGGCGAAAGGTATATCCTTACTGCCACGGATTACCTCACCAGATGGGCAGAATCTAAACCAGTAAAGGACTGCAGTGCAGGTACTGCCACGCAATTCATTTTTGAGGAAATTTTGTCAAGATTCGGCTGTCCGAAAATTTTGATGAGTGATCAGGGCACTCACTTTCTAAATAAGACCATTGAATCCCTCACAGAGGAGTTCCACATTCGGCATCACCGCAGTACACCATATCATCTGCAGGAAAATGGAACTGTTGAAGCTTTCAATAAGATACTGGAAAATGCGTTGATGAAGGTGTGCAACGTAAACAGGGATGATTGGGGCCTGCGCATCTCGTTTGTACTATGGGCATACAGAACAACTTGTAAGAATTTGATGGGATAGACACCCTTCCGGTTGGCTTATGGGTAGGATTCCATAATTCCAATGGAGTACATTGTCCCCAGTCTGAGGATTGCTGCGTTCACCGGAATGGAAGATCGCGAAGCATTAGATGAAAGATTGTTACATTTAGTCGGCTTGGAGGAGGATTGTTTCATTGCAGTCTTTCAACAGCAAGTCTAGAAGGATCATGAAAAGGCATGGCATGATCGCCATATTAGGAACAAATGCTTTCAGGTAGGTGACTTAGTCCTCCTTTATGATAGCAAGTTCATGAAATTTCCTGGCAAGTTTAAAATGCATTGGCTTGGACCATATATTGTTATGTATGTCACTAACAGTGGTGCAGTCCAGTTAGCCACTTTAGCTAGTGATACTCTACCCACTATGATAAATGGAGGCAGACTTAAATTGTACCGCGATAGTCCTGCTTCGCAGCACATGGAAAGATAAACGTGGGGAGAAATTTCTAATTGTCAAGTACAGTTGAAATTGGGCACTAAAAATGTATAGAGTCTGTACATGTATCACAAAGGAAGAATGTATGAGCAGCGTAGCACTGCGGAAGCAGTGCAGGAACAAGGAAGACAACAATGCAAAAACAACCTCACAGTTCAAAGATCAGTACTGCGAAGAAACTACGCAGGAGTCGAAATGGTTTTCCGCGCAGAGCGGCGGAGCACTCAGAAAATAGCCGTTACACTGTTGTTGGAAAAATAGAGCCGTTATGTAACCGTTGCAATGAACTGCTCAAGTATTTAAAGGAAAAATAGTCATTCTGGACACACTGACGATAGAAGAGATGGGAGGATATGTACAAATTGGCCAATACACAACTCATTAAATGCAGATATAGCCATTGGGAGGCACGGGGAGGACCTAGCTACGCCTATAAATAACACCACTACAGGACTCGCGGGCGTTACTCAGCAGTTAGAATTTTCTTACGATCACTCCCTGAGCTAGTATTCTTCTATCATCTTATTATCATAGCCTTTAGCTAACCGGTGAATGTCCAAACCCTCCTATAGAGAAGAAGAGCTGACCATTGAAGAAGCACTTGAGGTCTTTTAGTACGGGGGAATTGCAGAGTTAATGAAAACCCCTGCCAAGAAGGTTGTAATCGAGCCAGGTTAAGAATCCCGAAGATCACCTCATCATAATCTGGTCATGCAGGAAAAAGGGAAAGATGTAACTGCACCACGAAGAAAGATCATCAAGATGGGCTCGTCGGCACAAAAATCGTCAGTCTTTCAGAATGAACCACTGAAACTCACACAAGAGTGCATATCACCTCGGGCATTGGACGCCCCAGTCTTCAAATTGGTCAAGAACATTAAGTATGATATCCCATTGTCACCGATCTCAAAGCATGTAGATGTTGCCAAGAACCTGCTTGGAAAGATTCCAAATTGCAAGTGGGAAGATTTTGACCTCTTAGGTGTACAAAAGGAATAGCCCCACGCGCCTAAGTACCCACAATTCCATCCTGACTAGTACATGTGCTGGAAGAAAGATGCCAAAGGTACACCTAACTTGGTTGCCAAAAGTTGGCTGACACCGGTAGTTCCGTCAGGCTTGTTAAACCTCCTCAGATTTCCACATTTTGACTGATCAGCGGAAGTTAATGCGGTGGTTCACATACCGATGGTGCGAATCCACCAGGGATACATGTGGCTAGATAAAAACATTGATGTCAATATTGCCTTGGTCCACCGCATAACAGGTCTCAGCAAGCACGGTAAAGATCCTAAGCAGTTCTTCCAAGGGAAGAGCAAAGAAAAAGAAGCTGTTGAGAAAATGAAGAAAAGTCAGCCATTGAAAAAGGGGAAAAGATGTTTTCCCACAGAAGACATTGAGGACAGAACGAAAAAATTTGTGACCCAGTTACTCGCAGGAAAAATCCTCAGAATGGCTAGGCTTCTAGAGGTGCCTGTAGGCGCAGTATTACCTGGTTCCGTAGCGGATGAGGGCACCGAGTTCAATTGGTGTCAATTCCTTATGAATGAGTTCTTGGATGAACTCAATGATACCCAGGAAAATGGTGGACAGTTCCACTTCACATGGCTCATCATCCTCATCTCCTTTTGCGGATGGAAGGAGCTAAGGGACTATGTGGAGATTAACATAGAAACCAATGATCCCAGAGGATTCCGGTATGCCAACCTCTAGGAAAATGTCATCGCAGAGCGACAGCTAAGGTGTTCCACCAATATTATACTTAGCTATGATGGGATTGTCCCTACAACCTGCATCACAAAGCAGATGACGTCGAAGTACATTCGTGTTCTGGACTTCAGCATAGACATGCGATGTATCTTCATCGCACCAAAGGAAAAAATGAAGAACCCAGAGTGGTTCCCAGGTAACTACCACATGTATGAGGAGGACATTGAAGCCCTCATGAAGGATTGGCCCACCGACTTTCGTGTCGAAGTCATGGATGTTGAGACAGACTCTGAAGAGGATGAGCCAATCCCACTGCCATGCCCGATTGTTGAAGAAACTGGAAAGCGCAAAGAGCCAGAGACTCCGCAAAAGCCAAAGGAAAGAAAGAAGGTGAAGGCTACAAAGACTCAATTTGAGGCAGTCCTGAATGAAGATGATTATGAGATGATAGCCGAAACAGTTTCAGAACAAATGAAGGAGCTCATGTCGGCTAAAGATAAGAAGGATAAGGTCATCCAGGATGACCTACAGAAGATGCGACTTGCAATGCAAGGCCTGATGAAGAAAATGGACGATGTCCAGAAAATCCTTACCTTGCCACGAGAAGCAGGAGCCGAAGGGAGGTCAGCAGGAACCTCGCAGCAAGAACCGCCACAGTTAGCAATAATGCTATCGTCGAAGACTAGAATTTTCCACGTAGACCCATTGGCTGTTGCACTGTCAATGGCAGAGAAGTTGGTCTTAGACACAAAGGGATTCGAGCGGGTAGAGCTCAACTTGGAAAAAATCCCCTTACCAGGATTGCACTTCATCCACACGTAGATTGTCGAGGAGATGCATGACCGAACAGTAGAGTCAGTGAAGTCACAAGCGGAGGTCACCGTAGCAAATAGACAGCTCGAGTTGCGCGCAGACATGCAGCTACGAAATGAACAGGACCATCGACGGAACTTAGAGACTACCATATCTAATGTTGTGAAGGATATTGAAGGCATAGAAATCCAGGATGATCCTGTAGATACAGTTCTGAGGATCGGAGATAAGGTGAGATCCTTGCAGTCGGAGATGCGGGATAAAGAGATTTATTATGAGGCCGATATTGCCACATTGAAGGATAAGATGAATAAGCAGACACCATTAACTGAGTAGTAGCTAAGAGAACAAGCCGTCAGTACTGCTGCGCAAAACATGATGAGCAGCATGACTCAGTGCCAAGAGCTATTGGAACATGTTTCTAAGGAATTCACTACTCTTGAAGAGTATCAAGCGCTGCAGCACATGAAGAACATGGTAAAGGAAAAACAGACCGCGCTGGAAAAAGGACGCAGAGGTCAAAGCTCTGCCACCCAGGGAGAAGCTAGCGAGATACAAGGAGATATCCGGTTTAAAGAAGGAAGTCCAGGTACTATGAGAAAAAGAGATTGAGATGGATAATCAGTCGTAGCAGCTCCTGGAGGATGCGATGGCGGTGTCGCAGCAGATAGAAGACAAGCTGGCGGAAATACGCGACAACCAGGAATAGGTACAGGAACAGATTGGAGCAGAGATAACCCTAGCGCTGCTCGAAACAGTTCAACAAGTTTAGTAGGATACCAAACAAGCAGTGGAACAGTTGCTCAGTGTATATAATGAGTTCGCGGCCAAACTAGTTCCACCGACCGCGGAGCAGAGTGAGACAACTGCAGCAGCAAATGGCTTAGGGACAAGCCACATGTAAGTGTTAGGGTCATGTTGGGCCTAGCCCAACAAGGCCATTTTTGATAACATTTTTGAGGCTAGATGGAACTGAGCTGAGCGCAGCTCAGAAAATAAGTAAATTTTGGCTAAGTATTGGGGGTACTACGAAGATGTGCGTAGTACCGAGTTTTGAAGGATGTTATGAACATCAACACTGAACAGGTTTAGTGCTAGGAAGGTAGTAGGCCACATGGAGCCAGTAAAGTTGTGTACTGGACGGAGGATGGCCAGATAGAGTGGATAGACTGGCGATGGTCTACTTTTGGTAAGACTACTGGAAAGTTGTCGAGTTGAGGGCATAAGCAGATCAGGAAGGCGGCCGACTGTACGAGTTCGTTAAGCAGAGGACGGGTTGGGAAAATGACAGTTCGGCATACAGCAGAGTACGTGACCGTTAAGAGGAAAATGACGGATGGACAGTGACTGGAGCTGAGCCAATTGTACGCGACCGTTAGAGGATGGACGACCTATAGGGAAAGCGACTGGGAGATGAGCCAGTTGTACAAGTCCGTTAGTGGAAGGGCGGCTCGAAACGGATGACCTGTTGGTGTGCATACAACAGAAAGGCTGAAAGTGATGGATCTAAGGCGTGGAGGACTGCCACGACAGTAGAATCGCTACTAGAATCCTGCATGACGGTTCAGAGGGACCGTAGTGGTTTGGAAACCCTAAGGGTTTCGGTCTTCATTGTTGTAAAGACACGACCTTCGCGCGTCATCTATATTAAGAAGATGATTTTGTATAGGAAGGGTTGGTGAAGGTGGGTTAGGAGTTTTTGGGTTTTGGTTAGTTTCTCAAGACAGGAAAGACTGGTCATTGTGGCCATATTGTATTGTAATATCTTTTGAGTCGAGAAAATATTGTAAAGGCTCTGCAGCTGAGTGCACAAATACCTATCTGAGCAAGAAGAGAGCCGTAGCTGAGTGCGCGGCTAGGAACTGTGAACCCTTCCTTAAAAGAAATATCAAACACAGTTCTTGTGGATGTAGCTTCCCATCTGGGGGAGTGAACCACGTTAAATAGTGTGTCAAGTGACTGAATGTTTATATGTGTGTTTATATTTATCTGTTTCTATAGTTGGATGTCTGAATATTGGCTTGCAGTCTGTTATGAGAAGGCTTTTATATGCATTCGCCATCAAGAGAGTATGGAATGATATGTCAGGTCTGTATGAATGGATGTATGGTTAGTATTAGCTTTGCTTCTAAGGACAATGAATCTATCATTTGCTTGAGCATGGGGAAAGTTGTTTACACGTTTAAATGGATGCAATCGATGAATGTATAATAGTTATTTTGCACCTGAGGGTTATGCCTAAAATAGTAACATTCTAATTGTGTGTTATGAGCATTAAGTAGTAAGTTAGTTACGTGAATGACTAAGTGGATAAGTGGTATTCAGCTCGTTGCCTTAAGCATTTTGCACTTAGTCCAAGAATAGGAAGTCAAGTGGCAGTGTTCGTAGTGTCGTATTAAGCCCCGCAGTAAGGAAGAAGGTAGTGGTGCGGACTGCGGTGTTGGCCATCGCCGCGTAGTCCGACCGTCGCAGCACACAGCTGGTACGTTGCCGTGAACTTTATCACAGTCATCAACTCATCACTCATTGTGGACATCTGATTCCGTAGCGCCCCATTAGAAAGACCTCGGGTGAGACCTCAGCCTGCTCGCGGGTTGTTGCCGAAAGGGCCGGTGGGAAGGGGTTTTGTTGGTTTAAGGTAACTGTGCAGAACCTGGGTTTTCATAAAACCTCTGGTCAACATTGTATAGCCAACAATTATATTCAAAATAGGTATGTTTACAAAATGCATGAGTTAGGACTCAATGTTGAGGCCAAAAATAGCGTATACAAGAAGATGGAAAAAAGTAAGATTGTTGAAGCATTCTACAACCACACTTTAAGGTCAATTACTGAATTTGGCTGGTGCGCAAGTCGAACCTCCAAATCTATTGGCACCAGTTCTATATAGTCTATATAAGGATGCACGTGAAGAATTTGTAGAGTTGAAGATGATGATGGTTCATCTTGTTGAGGACGAAGCAGGGACAATTAATCTAAGATCAGTTGTTTTTGGCGCTCTAGATTGTCAACCCGAGGACTCAAGCGAGTCATTTGCTTAGAATTTATGAAGTACATATGTGACTGAGCATACTGGAATTGGTACTCAACGTTCTCCATATGGCATTACCATACACCCATATCGAATCTCAGGTGTGTGAAATAAATTTGCTGAGTATGAATAGCAAGGCGTACATTCTTAAGAGAATTTATCATTCTCTAATAAAAGGAGGCCATCGAAAGGAATAAAAAGAACCAATGCGACATGGAAATGCAGAGGTTCTAACAGTGATGAACCAGGAATTTTTCTTGAAACTCCTATAGAATTTAATGGAATATGTTTGCATGCATGAAATTAATTTGATGAGATATGCATTCAATATCGCGCAAGTAGAAGAAGGTGGTGGAGTCACCAAAATTGAATGTAGAATTTAAGAGGTGATGAAAAGGTGTACGGGAAGCTAAAATACATTTCAATTGGTCGTGCAATCAAAAGATGTTACCCCTAAATCTCAAGTACGGTGATGACACGCAATGGATCTCACAGAATCCAAGTATATCTGCTTTAATGTTGAGTTGGCGGAGAAACGTGCCATATCTTTGGTTGTCATGGCAAGAGATGTGACAACAATAAATGCGACAAGGCAAGCAAATGTGACAGATGAAGCATTCATGTGTGAAAAGGAATCAAATGAAAATACAAAGTGGAACCAGGAAAAGGTGTTGGCACTGCACAGTTGACACGAAAGAAAATATGCATGAATCATTGCACAAAGAATGATGGAGTATGGTGACAGGAACAGGAGATCAAGATGAAGGAGTAACGTAACATCTGTATCAGGAAAGAAATCAAAGATAATTATGAAGGGATATCACTATAGAATTACTGCAAATAAATTAAGCATGAAGAGGGGGATTCATCCATTAAAACAATTGAGGTGGACGCTAGCACAAAATAAAACAAAAGAAAAACCTACATTGTGCAAGTAATGGCACCTCTTTTCCATTGATGTCAAAGGGGGATAAATGCATGCAGCTGACAGAACAGCTGGGAGTAATGCATGAAGTTGGATGTACATCAACAGAAAATAACTAGCAAGAAGATAACTGAAGAGATAGCATGAATCTCCAGTAGATGTGAAAGAGCATGAAAGAGATAACATGAAGCTCCAAAAGATGTAAAAGAGTGTGAAGTAGATCAGTTGGAGAATTTCCATGAATATGACTATGCATATTTTCAGCACAGAAGTTAGAAGCCCAAGGAAATCAGCGGGAGCACATACACAGGGGGTGTAGTGCACTAAGTACATATGAAGCATGCAATTCAGAGAATATCATACACAGCTTCATAAGGTGTTAACACCAATTCCAAAGGGGGAGATTGTTGAACTCTAGTTGTCATTGATGTCAACTAATGTCAAAGAGGATGTCAATTGATTCAGTTTGAGTCATTGTTTTCAACTGATGTCAAAGTGGATACAGGATTCATATGGGATCTTAAAGAAGTATATGGAATCCAGTTTGAAGAAGTATATGCACAAGATGGTGAAGGACATGGATTCTAGTGTGAAGAAGTATATCTAGAAGTTGTATCCAGTCTGAATATGTGTGTCTAAGGATACATCAAGCATGATCAGTATGAAGAAGCACATAAGGAAGAAACATCATGCAAATCTAGTTCAAAGAAGCACAGAAGAGATGTATCCTACTGCATGTGGTACCAACACAGAATTCAAGTCCACCAAGTCATACTCACTCAAGGTAGTAGTCAAAGAATTGGTTGGACAAAGGTACATGTGCACAAGCAACCAAGGATTTGGTTAAGCAAAGAGACAAGTATGCAAGCATGTTGAAAGAATACTCGGGAGTGTGCAAGCAGTAAGAAACAGCTTCTGACTCGAGAGTCCTGAAAGCATGCAAGTCTTTCCAATCAGAATATGATTTCAATTAGTAAAGGGCGCACAAGTTCCAAGAAGGGCGCATTAGTTGAAGTTTATTCATGCGCAAATCCCACAAGCAGAAGATACAGTAGGGGCGCAACACCCACAAGGGATGATACTGCAAGGGTCAAAGTCCCATCAAGAGGAAGTCAAGTTATGCACAGATTTTGCAAAGCATTGATATTGTGATGTATCTGCAATAATTAATTAATGCAAATACATGAGATATCAGAAATAATAGAACAGAATCGCTTTTATATTGATCACGGGCCACTTCGAGGGGGCAACCTCCTTTGAGCAAGCTCAATACAATTAACTTCACGGTGCCTTCAATGACCTCAACACACACTTATATACTAAGTCTATGCCCAATACTATGAGTCAAAACCATGGGACATATAATACTACGGGACGACTTACAAAGCATATGCGTCCAATACTATGGGTCAATACTATGGGCTAATATAAACTACGGATCAACAAATACTACGGGACGACTTACAAATCATATGCGTCCAACAACAATATACTAACATAGTAAAGAGAAGGGTTGACATAGGTTCCTAACATCCCCTCTCCCTTAGAAAAAGCTTTGTCCTCAAAGCTTTGGTTGGAGAAATTGCTGCAGAATCTGAAGGAGTGGTTCCCCGGTAGCATCCTCGGTTTGCATTTCGGGCCACTGACACCGTTGGAGTGTCAAGGAGGATTGCTTGGAAGGTTGTAGATGAAGAAGAACGCTGTCAGCTGCGTGGAAAATGCGCTCAGAACGGTGCTGATCGGCTTGTTGTTTCAGGCGAATTCTGGCCATGTGAAGATTGTCCTATAGAATGAGAAGAATCTGATCGCGGTTTCGAAGAACCGAGTCAATTGCCTGAACTGGAGAGCTGCTAAGGGTGTATGGAAGAAGAACAGGCGGTGTTTTTCCATAGACTGCTTCATATGGTGTCCTTTGAGATGTGGTATTGTACCACCAGAGCGCTGCTAGGAAATCCATAGAAATAGTTGGCCAAAGCTGTGTAGGGATGGGCAAGGGTTTGAACAATCCCGAAAGGAGTGTCGTTCCCCCCTTGTTGACTTGGAAAGTATCATCGTCAGCCACCATCTGTTGAATTGTCATTTTTAGTCCTGACCAAAAGAAGTTACATTGTTCCCAGTCATACATTTTGCAAAACCCAGAGTGCCCTGTTGATGAAGAAGCATGGAGTTCATAGAAGAGACAACCTTGTTGAACATATTGCAACCAATTTGGAACAAGCAGAGAAAGAGATGTAAGAGAAATTGGGTCGTCAATTGTGCGAGAAGGAGCATCTTCCAATCCCTTCTTGTAAGTGATCACATAGGGACAACCCATGAGTTGGATAACCCATTGCAGGTGTGGGGGGAGGAGACCCATTGTTCCAAAAAAATTTCCAGACTTGGGAGATTAGTCTTGATGCAGAAATAATTCCCTAATAGGTATCGCTGCCACTTCTGTACTGCATGCGAAATAGCCATCATTTCCTGCTGAGAGGTAGATGTGGCTACATTCTTACGGGAAAGGTCTCTTGAAGGCTGCAAGCGCATTGGTTCAGCAAGGACACCTGCATATCTATCCAAGGAAGTAGTGGAGACTGTTGATGGGTGCATCTGAATGGAATTGAGCTGAGCGATGACACCATGTGAATTCTTCTTAAGGATTTTTTCCAGGCGATGTGAACTGATGATGCAGAGAGACCCTGGTTGTAATCCCATAAATTTGTGTTGTGCCCCATTGACTTTGAACTGCATCCAAAGTTCCGCGAAATCCCATAAGATGGGGCCAAGTGTGCGTAAACATTGAACACCCAAAACCACATCACATCCGCCTAAGGACAAGGCAAACATGTCAGAGCGTAGGTTATAATCTTCCATAGAGATACGCACATTGTGACACTTCCCCTTGCAAGGTAAGGTGCCCCCATTGGCAACCATGACTTCAAAGTTGGAGCAAGGATGGACAAAACAATCATCCTGTTTGGCAATCCGAGGGTCAATGAAGTTATGAGTGCTACCAGAATCAATGAGGATGGTAAGAGGGAGCTTCTTGAAGTATCCCCTGACTCGCATTGTTTGTGGGGTGGTGACTCTAGTTACAGCATGGAGAGAGATCTCGGGTGGGTCGTCCTGAGATGGGGGTGTCAACAGGAAGGTGTTGAATGTCGACCTGATCATCTATTGTATCTGTAGCTTCTTCACCAAGTTCTAAGGCAGGCAGAGAATCCACATCCAAGAGATAGAGCTTTTGTTGAACACATCTATGTCCCCGAGTGAATTTCTCATCACAATTATAGCAAAGCCCTTTTTCTCGGCGTGCCTGCATTTCTATTTCAGACAAATGCTTGCTAGGAGTTGGTTGAGGAGCAGGCGTGATGGAAGGTCGTTGGGAACCCATATTTCTGAAGGGAACAAAGGTGGGTTTGGAGCGTTGTTGAGCTGCGATCTTGTCCTCGGCTAGCTTAGCCAACCCTAGGACTTCCATCATTGTGTTGGGACAAAACATTTTGACCTCTGAGCGGATTTCATCCTTGAGACCACTGATAAAACAACTCTTGTAGAATTCATCAGACAATCCTTCTGTGTGATTGGCTAGTTTCTCAAATTCCGTCTGATACTCTCTCACTGTGCCAGTTTGGTGAAGTTTAGTGAGTGCTCCTATGAAGTCGTCAAAAGCACTAGGACCAAATCGCAGCAAAATGAGGTGGCAAAAATCTGTCCAGTTTGGCTTGGGATGAGCTTTGATGTACCAACGGTACCAGTGAAGGGCTTCCTGTTCCAAATGAAAGGATGCAAGTGGAACTTTCTGAACATCAAAAGTATTATGCAGACTGAAATATTGTTCTGCCCAGTATATCCATCCAGTCGGATTAGTACCATTGAAGCGAGGAAAATCAAGCTTCGGCCCACGAAAATTGCTAGAAAAAGAGAACCCAGTGGCTGCAAAAGATTCTGGCTGTCTGGTATTGTTCATGGCTGAATGCTGAAGATGGAGGCTGAGAAATTTTTCATCCAGATCCTGGAGTTTGGCTTGGATGGCTGCAAGTGCTTCCTCCATGGTTGTTGCTCCTGCACGGGTGACAATCATAACCAGGTTTTTTTTTTTTTTTGGTTGACTGGTAGGAAAACAAAAACAGGAACTACTTCAGTAAGGGAAAATTTGGATTTGGGAAAAAAAATCAGAAGGGTAATTGGGGTTTGACTAGGTTTTGGACACTGTTGGATAGACAGGGAAGCAAAAATGAGGATTTCAGAAGCGGGGTGAAAGAATGGGAAAATTTGGCAGAGGGGAACAAAGAAGCAGAATTCAGAAAGGAACTCTGTGGTAAAATTTGAAGGTGATTTAGTGAAATCTGAGGAAGTTATGGCAAACCCTAAAATTAGACAAATGTGAGATTTCGGGCTGTAGGAAGGTGAATTGAGGATAGGGTCCTCAGGAATGAAATATGCAGACTGAAGCAGTTTTTTTTTTTTTTTTTTTTTTTTTTTTTTTTCCAGACTGGAGCGGCTAGGGCTTGGATATTTTTTTTTTTTTTTTTATAGACTGGAGCGGCTACGGCTCGGAAGGAATCTGGAACAACGCCGAACGACTGGATCTGGAACGGCTTGCAAAATGGATCTGAAACGGCGCAGCAGTGATCGACAATAGTTCAACTGAAAGTAGATATGGACCCCAGGTATGTGCAGCTTCCTAACAGTTCAGGGGTTTCACTCGACCACCAATTCTGTCTGACGGCTTGCGTATTGGGGCAGTACCCCTCACTCCACGGCTCAGGTAAAACTGATAACCGCTTTGCCACAAACGACAGCTCTTGGTTTACCTCACGGGTGGGAACTAGTCAATCAGGTAGGGGTCGTTGCCCTTTTCGCTGGCAGGTCCTCTCAATGGGCCAGCTAATTCGGGGTTCCTGTGGTACTCCTCACAATGCGTTTTAGGGCTTATGCCCAAGTACTTCCCACAGTTAAGCAGATAGGGATTATTTCCAGATCCGAATCTGCAACAGAAAACATTTGGGTAGAAATTCCACCCAATGTTCAAAAACTGGATCTATATTGCTCAGAATCGCTATTATAGCATGTTTCCGGAACTGGAACAACCACTCTGCTTCTTCTCATTTAAGCGGAATAGAAATCTGGGCACTCGGTCAAAAGATTTTCTCGCCGCAATTTCCGCGGCAGTCACCGAAATTCTGAAAAATTGCTGATTTTAAATCCGCGATATCTCCACTTTTAGAACTCCAAATGAGATGATTTTTTTTTTTAAACTGCGTATTTTTGAAAGAGGAATGCAGATATGCAATCAGTTTCTTCTGGTTTTGTGCAGAAAGGTTCAAAAATTGATCTGAAAGTCGCCGCCCAAAAAAAGAAAAAAAATTTCCCACTTGTGCCAAGGAAAGTGCTCTGATACCAGATGTGATGTACCTGCAATAATTAATTAATGCAAATACATGAGATATCAGAAATAATAGAACAGAATCGCTTTTATATTGATCACGGGCCACTTTGAGGGGGCAACCTCCTTTGAGCAAGCTCAATACAATTAACTTCACGGTGCCTTCAATGACCTCAACACACACTTATATACTAAGTCTATGCCCAATACTATGAGTCAAAACCATGGGACATATAATACTACGGGACGACTTACAAAGCATATGCGTCCAATA
The DNA here is from genome assembly GCA_027924585.1 of Larix kaempferi. Classification (NCBI taxonomy): domain Eukaryota; kingdom Viridiplantae; phylum Streptophyta; class Pinopsida; order Pinales; family Pinaceae; genus Larix; species Larix kaempferi. The sequence goes on along the minus strand of BSBM01000986.1, from coordinate 4,272,845 downwards.
CTATGGGTCAATACTATGGGCTAATATAAACTACGGATCAACAAATACTACGGGACGACTTACAAATCATATGCGTCCAACAACAATATACTAACATAGTAAAGAGAAGGGTTGACATAGGTTCCTAACAGATATAGCAGTGTGCAATACCCACAAGGGATGGTACGACAAAGGTCAAAGACTCATCAAGTTGAATAGCAAGGATGCGCACATACCTCAAAGCAATGGTACATCAATAGCGCAAGAAGTACACCACTAAGGTGTAAGTTCCATGAATTCATGGATCATGAATGTGCAAGACCCATAAAGGATGACACATCAACAATGCGTACGATGACATGTTGCAAAAACACAATCCGTGAAGTATGGAAGAAGGGATGCCACAACCAACTTGTGGACATACAATCTGTGCAGGACATTTATAAATAGAGATGCAAGTTGGAGATTTGAAGTAAGCTCAATGGAGAGATTGTAGAGCTTCAATTGGAAAATACATATTTATATTCGGGGCATCAAGGGATCTAAGAAAGAATAGCATGATCTAGAGAGGATCCGAGTGCACACACACAAAGAAATGATATAGCTGATGGTGTGCAAAATGATGTTGTAGATCTGTTACGATTGCACAAACACCGAAAGGAAGAAACATATAAGTATGCACAACTGCATGAATACTGAATGAAAAAATTGCAGACGACACGTAGACAGTCATAGATGTCGTAAGTAAGAAATAAGTGCAGAAACATAACCAAATTATATCAGAAGATTCACAGATGTTTAGTTGATGCACGAAGACTGAAGTGAAGTGTGCGAAGTTGAGAATTCCATCTGATGCACAACGACAGAGGAACAATTGGATCCAATAAGCGCGTCATTATTAGGATGATCTAAGACAAGTGCGTTAAACAAAAATGACGAATCATTTGATGCACAGCATGTCGCGGATTGTCTAAAAGACTATGGCACTTAAATAGAATGGACACATAAGTGAGTGCGCAGTTCCATCTATTACTGATGCTTTATCTCAAAGAAACAAACTATCAATTGAAAGCACAATATCAGTTCATGAGTGTATTTTCCCAATAACATATCGACAGAGCATATCTTGGCACAGAGTGCAGAATCAACAAGCACACAGTAGATGAAGTAATACATCAACAGAAGTTTATAAAGGAGAGGAATGAGAAGTCAAGTGATGTATGTAGCATAGTGACAGTGATTTTTTTGCATATGAAGACAATGCACAATAGAACTAATATCAGAAGATCAAAAGTGTGAGTGGGTTATAAGTCCAGTAAGTTAAAATTACCTCTTGAATATCTGGGAGGTATGATGGGGAAAGGATAAAGGGGGTTGCAGCCTCCTTCGATTTGTTGTTGGAGAAACACATGGATTTGAAGCTTGCTTCAGGTCAATTCATGTAAAACCAGGGGGTTGGTGCCTCCTTCCAGTTGGTGCTTCCTTGAATGTATTCTTTTCATTACAAAAAGAGCATTCTGTGGTTTTCTCCCAATTGGGTTTCCACGTCAAAATTCCTGCATTCCATGTTATTTTTCTTGGTGCATATATGAATGATGTATTTATGTTGAATGCATAACTAATGATCAAAGATTAAGTTAAGGCTAATATGTTAAAGAAGGTAAAAACTGTTGATAATTGTGCTTATACTGATTCACCCCCCCCCTCTTAGTATTAAATCGATTCCAACGGGTTTTGTATAGAATGAGCCCAATCAAGAGACTCATAAATTGTTTCCCCAGAAAGTGCATGGTGAAGGAGATTCAAGTGTTTCTTCAAAGAGGTTCTTCCCAAATGATGTGTTGTGATCATTTCCTTAAACATCCTTTGCTAAATGGAACACCCTGCCAAATAGAAGATCAAATCAAGCCATTTCCTAGTTGATTTCTAATAAGAATGTAATGTGTAATTAGATATTTTGATCCAATTTCCATTAAAATTTGAATTTGTTATTATCTTTTATGTATTTTTTGGACCAAGTAGTTTAGTGATTAGGAGAATTTATTTTATCCTCCCAATCATTTCTTTCTGTACAAATAGCAATCTAATACATAGGAAGGGATCCAAATTTTGATTGTATGGATAGGTAGAGGATAACTAATGTACAATTGATAGCTTCATGTTGAGAAACAGATTCATATTTCTAAATCTGTAATCTTGTGGACCAAATGCTATAATGCCAAAGCACCAGTGTTTTGAGTAATTTCTGTTATACCTCTATATTTCACGGTGTCGCATCCCCATCACAAAACAAGTTGACGACACTTTCCCTACTGTTTTGAACCATCCAGAAGAGATAGATGATGAGTCAACCTTGAAGGTAAATCCACCCTGGCAAGTTTTGACCCACCTTGGACTTTATTTTTACACACTACCGCGCCTTGCTATCTTCCTAAAACGCGGCACTAGACACTACCGCGTGCTGCTTTTTCCTCAAAGCGCGGCAGTGCCGCGTTCTGAAGACTTTGCAAAACACGGTACCCTTTTAATAGTTTTTTGCCCTTGGCTTATGGGATTTTGGATTTTCGAAGATAATGGAAGATTGGGTTCCTTGATTCGATCTTAACTCATCTCCTTCGATTAGAAACCCTGATCCACTTATCTCTCCTTAGATCCACCCATCTCTCTTGTTGGTTAACCTCACCATTCACTATAAAAGAGAGGTATGCCATTGGAAAAAGGGGGAGGACTCTTGAGAGCACCAAACTTATGGTCTTGCAGCATTGTGGAGATAGCTAGAGGAGAAGACACTTGGAGTTGGAGGATTGGCTTGGACATCAAGCACCCTTTGTAAGTAATCTTCAAGTTGTAATGGAATAACTTGTCTTGTTTTCCCAAATCATTTGTGTTAATCTTGTTTTAATGATATGATTTGTATCTTTCATAGATTTAGATTCTAACTCATGTTTCAGATTGCTAGAGAATAGTACATGCTTGTGTTTTGCTTCCATTATTAACAGGTTCGTTGGTGAGGACTTGGAGCTTGGAGAAAATATCAAAAACAGGCGTTTGGGTATAAGGTCAGTTAAACTCCTTCTATTCTCTTCAGCATTTTAATACTGAGATGTTTGTTAGATCTAGGGATTCAAGGTTGCATTTGTTTCGTTTTGTTCTTAGCCTAGAGTTAGTCTAAGTCTGCTTTAGTCTAAGGGAGTTTTGACTTATCCGTAGGGCAGAATTCCACATAACAAGAATGGCGACTCCGCTGGGTTTGATTACTGCTTGATTGGTTCAATTCACAGTCATTTATCTTTGAATTGTGAGTTTTTATTGCATTTCAAACCAGCTTGAATCTTGGTCTTTTTTGACCCTTATTCACCCCTCCTCGCAGTATTTATCTCCCTGTTTAATTACTGAGTCCCCTGGGTTAGCAACAACCCTGAAAACTTTATTTTTTCTTTTCCAGTTGCGCTTTTTTCCTCTTGCCACAGTACCGCGCCCTAATAACCACTTCCAGCGCGGTAGTACCGCGTCCTAGGCATTAATACCAGAGCGGCAGTTACACAGTGCCGCACTTCAGCCAGGCTATAGCCCGCGGTAGTGTCTGCAAGTGTGTATTTTTTTTTTAATTTTTGCTTGGTTTCCTGAGTTTCTCCCTGCCTCAGATAATCTTTACTGTTGCCTGTTAGCATCCTGGTTAATTTCCAGTCTGTATGGTCTGCTTATCACCTAGTTTGTGAGTTTGATTGATTGATTGAATTAAGTGGCACTTTGGACATATTGGTCATTTTTCAATTTGATCGCATTTGACTTGACTTTTCCCCACAACCAACTCAACACCACTGTCTGTTGTTACTGAACACTGTAGTTTTACAGTCATATTGTCATTATCATTTTCAGTAAATTAAAAAGATCATTGGTTGAGAGCAAATTTTGTTGTTTAAATTGAAAAAGTCTAGTGGTATTTTGCATAGAGAAATGAACCATTAATCTTGCCATAAAAATTCTCATTATAGAAGCATTGTAAATTGTAAAATCAGTGCATTGAAAAGAGTGTTTACTTCAGTTTGGCTTTGTTTATAAATCGAAAAGAAAAGAAAAATCTTTTACTTTGATTGCTTGTGAAAATTGTTATGCATATTTGATCGAAGAACCTCTATCTTTACCCTAGCTAGATTTCATCGAAGACAAAGGCTTGTTTATGATTCATTCTCATTTGCATGGTTTGAGTCGTCATAACACCATCAAGTTTCACGTCCACTACCCGATTGAGTAAGGCAGCCACTAAAATTAATCACCCTAATTAAACCAACTTTAACCTCACTTGAGGAAATCAAAAGAATTTGGTAGTTAGGTAGGACACCGGGGATAGGCATCAAAATAATTCCCCCTTGTCACTTTCATCTGAGACATAGTCGTTGTCTTTAGGGAACTAAAATCCTCTAGTACTTATTGACACGGTCACAGCTAGTTTGTGGAGGGGCCTCCTGACTGTTTCCAACTTTCAGGGGTTAAACGGCCGCGAGATTGAGAACCGGACGGACTCTGTGGAATACCGCACTCCACTTAGCCCTAAGGCAACATCGATCGCTGTCTTCTTCGGAAGGCTGAAGTGCCCAAAACCTTTTCCGACGTGTCATGAACGAGGTGGCTTAGTATCTATTCTACTAGGGCTCTTTTACCCAGGATCCCTTTCGGTAGAGGGATATCCTTCTTATATCGGTCTCTCATGTTGTATTGTTCGACTTGGATTTCATCACCTTGCGAAGGATACAGCCTGTTGAGGTCTCCAGCTCTTAGCTAGGAGTTTGCTTGCTATCTCATCTTTGTAGAGGGTCATTTTTCATTTATAGGGACTGCTTGTTGGCATTCTGGCCAGTTTTGTTGATTAGCTCGCTTATTGAGACGTCGGTCTCAGTATAGATTTTAGAGCTTTCTTTTTTGGCCTGTGAGCCTTGCTTTTTCTAGCTCCTCTTTTGCACACTCGACTGCATTAGAGTTTTTGAGTTCTTTGTTTACGGTACTGCCCCCGATTTTCATTTTCCTGTCATCATGTCAGATCAACCACGAAGATCACGAAGACAACAGGGCCTAAGCCCTCCACCACCACCACCGCCACGGACTTCTGGTCTGCCTGCATCACGCATCCCTGCTCCTCCTGGCCGCGGTGCTGGTCGAGGCAACATTCCACCGCCGATACGTACAACATCTTCAGTTACGCCCGTAACTGTCACACACAGCACAGTCTCAGAATCTACTACAGCTTCTATAACCACTAGCATGTCTGAGACTTCCACTGTCACCTCACCCACTGTCATTCCAGATTTATCTGTAACAGAGGACACAGTTACAGCAGCTAAACCTAGCACAACCCAGAGTACTAGACCAGAGGTCATCCTTCTACCGGATGCCAACACTTCTCGTCCATCAGACATTTTCCACGACGATATAGACGGATCTATTGGCACCACAGAAGGGTCCGACCAGGACATACCTGGCTTAATTTCAGTCCCAGGCGGATACGTTGAGATCATTGAAGATACTCGTCTACCTGACACACCTTTTGAACCTGATTATGGCTTCATTACTTCCCAGACGGAATTTCCGCCTGTTATTACTACGTCACCCAGTGTTCATCCTCAGGAGACCAGTTCTTCTAGCAACGTACCTCGCACTTTACATCTACCCAACATCCCACCGGGACACGAAATCATGGCTTCCATCCAGTCTAGTATGGTTAGCCTAGCGAACTCTCCGTTAGCATCGGCACAATTTAGACGCAACACAGAGCAAATGCTTTCGACAGCGTCTAGATACCCCCCTGTTTCTCGTCCTTCTGACTATAGGGATCCCAACGTCCCGTCTAGCATAGAATTTCATCACTCTTTTGCAGACGGCTCAGGACCTTCGGACTTTACTACACCTAGATTCCTGCCGGATCCCCAAAATCTTTTTCAGGATATGAACTCGGACCCAGTTCTCGTTGGTCCTCCTATCATTGAACACGTTATGGATGACGCCGATACCCCTGGGCTAAATTCCCCACATTTGCTGTCATCACCAATGTTTGGTGCACATTCTATGAGGGATAACCCAGTTTTTTCTCCGTCCTCACCTGTCCAATATGGACGACCTCCTCCGCAAATCGGTACTTTTGGCGCCATTGGCCAATCCATGCTATCATATTTGACTAGCGGCGGAAGAACACCTAGTCATACTGCTGGATCTTCCGTTTCGACCGGAGGATCACCTTCAGCCACCATTTATACTTTTTCAGGAGGTGGACAACCGACTGCAATGGTCCCTAACTCCAACATCCAAACCCTCCCTGGTGGGCCATCAACCCAACCAGCTGGGGGGAAACCTTCTGTAGGGAACCCCATTGTTAGTCAACAACCTCCAACTGGTGGGCCATCAACCCAACCAGTCGGAGGACAACTTTTTGCTGGGAACCCAGTTCCCAGTCTACAGCCTCCTCATATAGGGCCATCCAACCTAACTGCTGGCGGACAACCTATTGGCTTGATCCAACAGGTTTCCCAACCAGCAGTGTCTACTCAGTTTGGTATGTACAATCCACCTGGCAGTGGACAACCTCATTCCGGTGTTCCAATCGGGCTTTACTCCCAACAACCCCCGTCAGGCATGCTTCCTTCTTGGGATCATCAAATCCCACAGAGTGGGGGGTACTCACTTTTCGGAAATTGGAACCAAGCTGGGGGGCAATCTCAGATTTCCCCCAACTTGAATTCTGGTTTCCCTTACCCTTCGGCTGCTACAACTCCATGGAACCCGTCACTTCAATTTCCACTCGTTCCTCAAGCAGGAACGAGTCTTCCATGGACACCACCGTCGCAGCCACCCCCCAACCCTGCTATGGGAAATCCTCCACTTACACAGTATGGTGGCAACATCCCTGGAACACAACAATTCCAAGGAACTTTTCCCCAACAAGGAACAGCAACCATTCCTGGGTATCAACAGCCTCAGGGTACCATACCCACTCAGCAGAACACTTACCAACCGGCTTCTTACAATCAACCGGTTAACCAGATGGCTTACTATCCGCAGAACTTCCAGCAGTATCCCGCGGGAAACACATATGGGTATAACACACAGCAGCATGCTATGCAGGGCCCTCCAGGGTTTTCTGCACCGCATGGTTATTACTCATACCCGCAGACCAACCGTCAACTTCCCTTCTTGGCCACACTTGACTTACCAGATTTGTCGAGGCTTATCAACGATCCTATATGGCACGAACCTCACTGGCCACCTATCCCAGCCAAACTACCATCGGACATTCCCAAGTTCGATGCCAAGCCCGGGGAAGACCCCAAGAACCACGTGATGACCTTCCATCTTTGGTGTTCATCAAACTCCTTGATGGATGATTCCATCCGACTTCGGCTCTTCCAACGTACGCTTACCGGAACGGCAGCAAAATGGTACATCGAGCTGCCACAGCACTCTTTTCGTGATTTCAACACTTTGGCTATGCAGTTTCTGACACATTTCCAGCTTCCCATCCGGTATGAGACTGGAACAGAACTGCTAACTTCACTGCGTCAAACCACTTCCACACACATCTCGGATCACATCCACGAGTGGCGAAGACGCCGTAGGCTAATAAAGGCACCTATTCCAGATCAACTACTTGCTGATTGGTTTACAAAATCCTTTTTGCCTCCCATAGCCAGAGATATTGCTATGCGCGGACCAGTTACGGAAGAACAAGCCATCTCGGCAGCACAATACATGGATTTAGTATATACTCAATCCGGTACGTTACATGAACTTCTTCCACATGCTTCCCGTGTTCACACTGATCCTACAAAACCTACTACTGAACCACCCATTGATGGTATCGTTGGTTCAGTTAAGACCCAGCCTGCTACCAACTCGACGGGGCAACAAGCTTCTGCTTCCCCCGCTTTTACCCAGGCCGCTTCAAAAGCTTCCACCTCTCCTGCTATCTCCTCCGAAGTGAATGCAGTCCAATCTACATCACAACCATCCGGAGGAAAGAAGAAAAACAATCGTGGTAAACCCAAGAAGAACCAGCAGGAGAACCCCAAACCTGACCAAAAACCACGTCGGAAAGCTAAGTTTCCCTGCTTGATTTGTCAAGATGATCATTATACGCGTGACTGTCCCTACAAGGACGAGGTCCATAAGTTCGTTAAAGGATCCTCTCGACCGGCAGTGCTAACTGACCCTTTCCCCCAACAGCAACAGCAAATGGTTGCCCAAGAAACCCCACAAGGGGGCAACCCGACCAATCCTTCCCGTGGAGAGACGTCCACAAACCGCGAAATCCTAATGACAAGTAATGAGGAGATTAATATCACTACTTGTTCAAAGACGTATGACAATCCTCCAAGTTCAACCAAACAATCGGAGACAGCCAAAGGCAAATCTCCTGCTGAAGATCCGATTCCTATTCCCCCCCCTAATGGTCATCTCCATATCGAGAGACCACTTATGGATACAGTGCTACGCCCACCCAAGGGCACCATACGAAAGGAGACATTCAATCCGAATGCGCGAGCTGCCCAAAACTACAACATTGTTGAAGATTTGGCTCAAGCACCTTGCGCTATGTCAACTCTCGAGGTTCTCCAACACTGCCCTACGCAGCGTAGAACCCTACTTTCAGCACTGGGGGCATTGGACCCAGATACTTCAAACTCCATCATGTTTAACTTGGAGCACGCTAAACCTAGGCTTTCTCACCAGTTAGCCTTCCAGGTGCATACGAAAATCCGTGGAAATGTTATCCACCGCACAGTGTTAGATGAGGGTGCTTCCACGTCGATTATGTCTTTGAACTGCTGGAGAGCCCTCGGCTCGCCTGAGGTCACAACTTCTCCCACTACTCTTAGAGCGTTTGACGGACATGGTTTTCAACCATACGGACTCATCCCCTCAATCGGTGTTGAACTAGGGGGCAAAACAATATCCGTACACATCGAAGTCGTAGATGCACCTTTGGATTACAACCTCCTACTTGGTCGGAACTGGTTCTATGCCATGACCGCCATAGCATCTACAGTCTTCCGGATTGTACAATTTCCTCATGAAGGGAAAATTGTCACTATTGATCAATTGGATTACTGTATCCCAGACTCCCATCCGAACTCCGCCAATACCGTTCCGTTATTGGATCAACCTCGGTACCGGTTCCAAGACATAGGTGTTGGTCTCATGAAGGATTCATCCCTCATTGGAGTTTTTCCAGAGCTGGGAACCCATCTTCAACCAGTCAACATGATTTCATCGCATGTCACCCCGTCCGATGATTCATGGGTCATCCCGAGTCCTACTCAGATCCAAGGCTATGGCAATTCCATGCCTTTGAACAGAAACCTTGCAGCATATGACGCGATCCAATCAGCCACAGATTGGGTCGACTGTTCTACTGATCACACAGTGGCACAGCTCTCGACTGAAACTCATACACACCCACCATTGTTTGATCCTCTCAACTTGATTTTTCCCACCGACGAATCAATCATAGAGGTTATGTGCGGTAATGAGCCACCATGGGGAGATTTTCATCATCGATCTTCATTCCCCACCATTCAGTCACTTGAGCCTGACACCAAATCCAGTGCTTCACTTGGGATGGTTCAAACCAAGTTCCCCACTTCCCTCGACGAAGTATTTTCTGAAGGCAACTTGGCCAATCTTATGGCAACCACTCCCATCGATATTTCAGTAAAGCCTGGTATCATGGAAAATGTGCACATTGGCAAAACATGTACTCCTCTCGAGACGGAGTTCTATAATGCCTACTTTAAAACTTTCTGCGATGTTTTCGCTTGGAGTTATGAAGAGATGCCAGGAATCGACCCGTCGATTGTGGTCCACGAAATTCCAACTTTTCCTGGCGCCCGACCTGTTCGGCAAAAGCTTTGACCCGTTCATCCTCGTAAGGAAGCCGCCATTAAAGCAGAAGTTGAAAAACTTTTGCGTGCTGGTTTTATCTATCCTGTCCCATTGACAGAATGGGTATCCAACATCGTCCCTGTAGCCAAAAAACAGGGAACGATCAGAGTCTGTGTTGATTACCGTGACTTGAACAAAGCTTGTCCCAAGGACAACTATCCAACTCCGTTTATTGACCAGATCATCGATAACTGTGCCGGAAGTGTTATTTTTTCATTTATGGATGGCTTTTCTGGCTATAATCAGATCGATATCCTCCCAGCCGACCAGCACAAAACGGACTTTATCTGCCCTTGGGGGATCTTTGCATATCGGAAGTTACCTTTTGGCCTCAAGAATGCCGGGGCAACTTTCCAACGGGCGATGTCCTACGCATTTCATGACATCAAACATATCGTAGAGCCATATCTCGATGACCTTCCCGCTCATTCTCGAACTCGGGAAGAACATCCAGATCACTTGAGTGCCATTTTCGAAAGGTGCCGGCGCTACAATATACGTTTGAACCCGCATAAGTGCGTCTTCTGTGTAGAAGCCAGAAAACTGTTGGGCTTCATAGTCTCCAAAGACGGGATACGTCTAGATCCCGCAAAGGTAGCAGCTATCATAGCCCTGCCTCCACCTACCAATATTCCAGAACTTCAATGTTTGCAAGGGCATGCAAACTTTCTACGCCGTTTTATCTGTAATCTGTCCGAGATAACAAAAGGCTACATGCGGCTTCTCAAGAAGAATGTTCCCTTCATATGGGATGATGAAGCCCAACGCTCCTTTGATAATTTAAAGGCAGCCTTAACCAAAGCTCCTGTGATTCAACCCCCCAATTACACACAGGACTACATCCTTTATCTCGCAGCCTCGATTTCCACCATTGGTATGGTGTTAGTCCAGGAAGACCACAACGGCATAGAACATGTGGTGTACTATCTCAGCAAGAGTCTTCTCGACTCCGAAACTCGCTACTCACATGTTGAAAAGCTGGCTCTGGCAACAGTATTTGCTGTCCAGAGATTCTGTCACTACATCTTACTCCGTCGGACCACCGTTATCGCCTATTTCAATCCAATGTACTATATCCTCACACGACAAGTGCTTGGGGGCAAGTACTCCCGTTGGATTGTCATCCTTCAAGAGTTTGACTTGGAATTTGTCAAAGCCAAGTCTAAGAAATCTCTGGTCTTCGCTGAGTTAATTTGTCACTTGCCCCGTGCTACCGAGCAATCCGAGCCCATTGATTCTCTTCCCGACGAATCACTGTTCCTCATTAGCACGTCCGATCCGTGGTATGGGGATATTCTCTTATATCTCCAAACCCAACGCTTCCATCCCGATCTCACCCACGATGAACGACGACGTATCAGACATCACGCAAAATATTACCTTATCGTGAACGATACTTTGTATCGACGTGGTGTCGACACTGTCCTTCGACGCTATTTGACCTTAGATGAGGCGGAACGCGTTCTCAATGACTGCCACGCTGGAGCATGTGGTGGTCATCTCTCTGGGATGGCTACGGCCCAGAAAATACTGCGAGCGGGATACTTCTGGCCCTCGATTCTCAAAGACTGCATCGAAACAGTCAAGAAGTGTCCGCCATGTCAATTCTTTCATAGCAAAACGCGCTCGCATCCTGCTCCACTCCATCCTGTCATTGCCGTCGGCCCCTTCTCCAAATGGGGCATTGATTTTATGCACTGTAAGCCCACTTCAGCCGGGGGGCATAGCTATGTCATAGTAGCTGTGGACTATTTTACAAAATGGGCTGAAGCGATGCCTACATATGCTGAAGACGGCAAAACAGCAGCGCAGTTCATATTCAATCATATCATAGCTAGATTCGGTGTCCCACAGTCTATTGTGACCGATCATGGTTCCCATTTTAGGAATCATATGATCGAAGAACTAAGTGCCAAACTGGGTTTTCGCCACGAAAACTCAACCCCGTATTACCCACAAGCTAATGGCCAAGTTGAAGCCATCAATAAGGTCCTGAAACGAATGATTCAGCGCATTGTGGGTACCCAAAAATCCAATTGGCACTCAGCTCTGTTCTCAGCACTGTGGGCATACCGAACCTCAGTGAAAAGTGCTACTGGGTTTACACCATTTCAATTGGTGTACGGCCTGGAGGCCATTCTCCCGATTGAATGTGAAATTCCATCACTCAAGATAGCCATAGAGCTACTTCCACACACTACTTCTGAAGAAGAACGGTTTCTATACCTAGCCAAGCTAGATGAAACCCGCCGCGACGCTGCTTTGGCTAATGAAGCTCACAAAAAACGCGTCAAAGCTCAATACGACAAATCCGCTCAACCTCGGATCTTCAATGAGGGTGACCTCGTACTTACATATGATCAGATGCATGATAAACTTGGAAAAGGTAAGCTTGAATCTATGTGGTACGGCCCCTTCATCATAAAACGTGTCTTAGAAAAAGGAGCCTATGAACTAGTCGATTGTGATGGTATGCCATTGGCACGGCCCCGCAACGGGCTATACCTCAAGCGTTTCTACGCGTGAGGTTACCCCACGCGGGTTACTTCTTGTACATAATGTACTTAGTTTGTTTTTTGCTTTATTTTCAGTGTGCGCGTGGATCTCATGTATCTACTCTTACTTTGACTCGTGCCTTTATGCGCAGATGTCTACCTACTTTGGATTCGCTGACGGTGCAAGCCGACATACCCGGAATCTCGCTTCCGCAGCATGGGTGATCTATTCCTCCACTGGCGAGTTGATTTCTTCAGGAGCCATTTGTTTAGGTCCCGCAACCAACAATATCGCAGAGTACCATGCAGTCATTGGTCTTTTGACAGAGGTTGCTTCACTCAGGATTGACTCCTTATCGGTCTTTTTAGACTCCCAACTCGTGGTTTCACATCTAAACCATGTTTACACAGTTCGCGATCCTACATTACTTCGTTTATTTCGAAGAGTACGCCTCTTGGAACGGTCATTTGATTTTATCACATATCAACATATACCGAGAGAATTCAATTGTATTGCCGATTCATTGGCTAATTACATTTTGGATTGGCATCTTGCCCATACATAAACACATCACAAAAAATAAAGTGCACAAGTCATTGTAAATATTTAGATCATAAATAGGTCCATATCACTGTATATAAAAGTGTTTGTTCCAAAATACATAAAGTTTGTGTCAAAGACAAAATTGGGGATTAAATCCCATATACAAAAATTGGCCCTCAAAGCCTACATATCGTGTACATGCCGCAAAAAGATCGAAAGACCGTCTATGGAGACCTAGGAGACCTATCATGTCCCTCATCGGACTCCTCCCGCTGCTGGTGGTAACACATCACAGCTCGAACCACCTTCCGAAGAAGTCGACTGATACGTCCAGGTACACCCACAGTATGTCGCTGGAGGTGGTAGGGAACATCATCCATCCGCATAGCAGGGATACCATGGGTCAATCCCTGCAGGTTCCTCTCAATGTCCCGGACACCTCCTGCCTCGTCTTCATCTTCTTCTTCGACAGGATCAGCTTGACGATCTACACCGCCACGACGTAGTGGAGAGTATCCAGCTGGCCTCTGTGGTCCACGATCTGCAACATGCATGCAAGTATACATTAGAAATCTTTTACACATTCTAGAAAAGCATTAAAAATTAAATATTCAAAAAGAAAAATACATATCCATGAAGGTCATACCAGAGTTGTCCCAGTCATCATCTTCTGGCAAAGCCAAGTCAATATCCTCACGGAAATCTACCCCTGAATAGGGATAGTCGTCGATCATGACTATCTGCTCCTCTAGCCAAGAGAAAAAGTCCTCTCCAAAGGCTAGCCGCTGAGGTCCTCCAAGGCGCCCAGCGTAGTCGCTCCATCGAGCCATCCATGGCTCAGTAGGTGGGCGAGGACGCATAGATATCTGTGGACGCAGTAATGGCACTCTTGCCAGAAAGAAGGTAACCAGGATGCTCCCATACCCAAACTGGGTATTTTTCCCAGTTCTACATTTGTGCACCTGTTCCTTCATGTTGGACAACACTGCATCACACCAGTTGAAAACCGTTCCTCCCATGCACTCTGCTGCGAGATTTACCTGCGTGCGGGTTGCCTGATGTGGACTCATGCTTCCTGCTGCACGTGTAATAGTGAATAGCAAAGTTTTGAAAGGAAGATTTGTGACCTCTTTTATGGCCACTTTCCCACTTTTCTTACTCGAACCTGCCTGACAGTATCGAGCAATCAAATCATCCGTGCTTGATTCTGAAGCACTGTACCCGGTAAAATTCGGCCGGGCCCCTCTTTTCGAGAGGCCCGTGAGGAAGTAGATATCTTCGAGTTGGATTTCAAGCACATGCTCTCCCACTCGGAAAGCTTCGATATCGGGGTCCCACAATTGGACAAGGTGAGTAAGAAGCTTAGGTTGTTGGCGGATCCCTTTAGTCTTGAAAAACTTTAGCAAACCACATTCTCGCAATCCGGTCACGGTTGGTAGGTCATTTTCGGCTGCAAAATCATCCGCTTCATGCTCCCTCTCTTTCCAACTCACCATTTTGCTCCAAATAAGTTGCAAATCCCTGCAAAAGGGCAAACAAAGTAATTAGTAACTATTTAACAACTTACTTCCAGCAAAAAATTGAGGAAAATTTGATTTTTTGAACTTAAATTTCGCACGTGCCGCGCCTAGAAGACACCCTATCGCGCGGCAGTCCACAGTGCCGTGCCTCATTTTGGGGTTACAGCGCGGCACTGTTCAACAGTGCCGCGTTTTTCGATAGGGGACCCGCGCGGCAGTACGGCGGGCGATTTTTGCCCAAAAGGGCTTCCCAAAAAATTAATTTTCCCCTGGTGAAAGTAAAAATTTCTTACATAAATTGAAAGAGGGGCTCAAGCACTCTTACCTGGCGCAGACGGCGGTCGAAATGGTGTCCCAGAACTCTCAGTATCGATCCTTGAAATTTTGCTCCAAAATGGGTAAAAATGTCTCCTTTGGGTAAAAAGCACAAATGAATAGTAATTTCTATTTTTACCATGCCTTATATACCATTTTTCCACATTTTTTAATTAATTAATTACTATTTCAAATAAACAAACCCTTGTTCACATTTGCTAATGCCCGGTTGTTGAGCATTTATTAACAGGATCTGCGGTAGAAATGGGATGCATTCATACTGGTGTTTAATCGAAATTTGACCTTCATATTGAGCCCACTTTATCTTTTTCGTGCTCTGGATTTAAAACTTGAAAAAGATTCCAAGCGCTTTCACACCTGTCTCGTGCTTGTCAAACGCAAGTAAACGGTGTCGAGTACGGTCAACTTTACTCATGCTCGTTAAACGATGAGGAAAGTATTATCCTGGTTGTATTTTATTCTTTTTTCGGACCAGAATAATTTAAAATTTATGAAAAAGACCATAGGAGTCCATAGTTAAGCTCTTTTCAAACTCCTTAAAATTGAAAAGATTGCCAAGTGATCTTGACTCTTTCACACTTGTAAAAGTATTTGAAAGGTCGTCTATTCGGTGATAGGTTATCCCTTTTTCGGCCCGTCTAGACTATTTACGAGAAAGGTATACCTCAGTCAACCTCGGCTGGGAGAGTTCTCTCGGGAATTGTTTTACACTTTTTCGGGATCGAGAGACTAAATTTTACGAAAAAGTACATCATGGAGCTTCCTTTAAGTTTTTTAGGCTCTCTAAATATGAAAAACTACCGAGTTTTCCTTCCTTGGGCTCGTTAAAATATTAACATCGAAGGACCCACTTTGGGACGAACCCCTCCTTTCTCAGGTTCGTAAAACATGTGAGATTGGACTCATCCACAAGATGAGCTACACCGAGCATCTGTTATCCTCTTCAAGCTCGTAAAACAAGAAAGAGGTACTCGTCCATCATGTCGGGGAAATATGGAGGAACAAGTCAAGTTTATCCATGGCAGCTTTTTCGGTCGTTACCTTTGAACATGGCATGTGTCCATCTCTTGTCTATATTTGGGTATCCGTCTTTCATTGAGTCATAGTCGTCATCATGGGTCGTCTCCCTGGCCACGAGTCCACTCATCCGGTGTCTATCCTCTATTTATCAATAATCCCTGCTGCCAAGTCTTGTTACATGCCGTTATATGTTCAAAGGGTTGCATTGTATCGAGTCATTCATTGTGTCAGGCCTCCGCTGTGTCAGTACATATCCCATTACTTCATCATCCTATCATATGTGCCGATTTCGTGTCGATGATGTGGGAATCATCATGGCCCACCTTCGACGAGTCTATTCCTGTCGACACCAAATCACTATCCGGGAATTAGACTTAGAAATCAACCATTAGTACCTTGGTACCTGCATGCCTCAATGGCAGGTTTCCTCGTGTTTGACAGTAGGTTCACACCAATGACCTCTGATCAAGCGATCTCTCGGATGCTCGACATCAACTCATTCATTCGCATTTCGTTGAGATGTACTATTGATACCTTGGGAATCATTGTCATTATTGGTGATCTCCCTCGCATTTGTTAACGGTCCACGTCATTGACCGGTAATCAAATGGTTTCTTCCATGTTCGACTTCAACACCTTGTAATCACATGGTTAGATTCGTATCTTTATGCGATCGGATAGAAGACCCTGGGCGCATCACTGTATCTTGACTGCGTCCAGGCTGCGATGGAGATGTCTCTTGTATTGTCACACAGATCCACTTATTGTATTGGTCGTGGCTGTGTCATTATTGTCTCATGGATCTACGATTGTTCATAGTAGCCATGATCTGTCCACAGTTTACATTATCTCAGTACTCATGGATCTGCAATGTATTGGTCGGCAGCCATGCTTTGAGTCATTTGTTTCCGAGCATGGGAATGCCCGCCTCGGTGGTATATCTAACACTTCGATTTTATTTCAGCTCCGTGTCGCTCTCCTCGATGCTATCTCTGCACATTATATTCGTAAAGTCTTTCGGCCATCAGTTCCTTCTGACCTCACACTTTAGGGGGCATCTGTTATACCTCTATATTTCACGGTGTCGCATCCCCATCACAAAACAAGTTGACGACACTTTCCCTACTGTTTTGAACCATCCAGAAGAGATAGATGATGAGTCAACCTTGAAGGTAAATCCACCCTGGCAAGTTTTGACCCACCTTGGACTTTATTTTTACACACTACCGTGCCTTGCTATCTTCCTAAAACGAGGCACTAGACACTACCGCGTGCTGCTTTTTCCTCAAAGCGCGGCAGTGCCGCGTTCTGAAGACTTTGCAAAACACGGTACCCTTTTAATAGTTTTTTTCCCTTGGCTTATGGGATTTTGGATTTTCGAAGATAATGGAAGATTGGGTTCCTTGATTCGATCTTAACTCATCTCCTTCGATTAGAAACCCTGATCCACTTATCTCTCCTTAGATCCACCCATCTCTCTTGTTGGTTAACCTCACCATTCACTATAAAAGAGAGGTATGCCATTGGAAAAAGGGGGAGGACTCTTGAGAGCACCAAACTTATGGTCTTGCAGCATTGTGGAGATAGCTAGAGGAGAAGACACTTGGAGTTGGAGGATTGGCTTGGACATCAAGCACCCTTTGTAAGTAATCTTCAAGTTGTAATGGAATAACTTGTCTTGTTTTCCCAAATCATTTGTGTTAATCTTGTTTTAATGATATGATTTGTATCTTTCATAGATTTAGATTCTAACTCATGTTTCAGATTGCTAGAGAATAATACATGCTTGTGTTTTGCTTCCATTATTAACAGGTTCGTTGGTGAGGACTTGGAGCTTGGAGCAAATATCAAAAACAGGCGTTTGGGTATAAGGTCAGTTAAACTCCTTCTATTCTCTTCAGCATTTTAATACTGAGATGTTTGTTAGATCTAGGGATTCAAGGTTGCATTTGTTTCGTTTTGTTCTTAGCCTAGAGTTAGTCTAAGTCTGCTTTAGTCCCCAGCGGAGTCGCCATTCTTGTTATGTGGAATTCTGCCCTACGGATAAGTCAAAACTCCCTTAGACTAAAGCAGACTTAGACTAACTCTAGGCTAAGAACAAAACGAAACAAATGCAACCTTGAATCCCTAGATCTAACAAACATCTCAGTATTAAAATGCTGAAGAGAATAGAAGGAGTTTAACTGACCTTATACCCAAACGCCTGTTTTTGATATTTGCTCCAAGCTCCAAGTCCTCACCAACGAACCTGTTAATAATGGAAGCAAAACACAAGCATGTACTATTCTCTAGCAATCTGAAACATGAGTTAGAATCTAAATCTATGAAAGATACAAATCATATCATTAAAACAAGATTAACACAAATGATTTGGGAAAACAAGACAAGTTATTCCATTACAACTTGAAGATTACTTACAAAGGGTGCTTGATGTCCAAGCCAATCCTCCAACTCCAAGTGTCTTCTCCTCTAGCTATCTCCACAATGCTGCAAGACCATAAGTTTGGTGCTCTCAAGAGTCCTCCCCCTTTTTCCAATGGCATACCTCTCTTTTATAGTGAATGGTGAGGTTAACCAACAAGAGAGATGGGTGGATCTAAGGAGAGATAAGTGGATCAGGGTTTCTAATCGAAGGAGATGAGTTAAGATCGAATCAAGGAACCCAATCTTCCATTATCTTCGAAAATCCAAAATCCCATAAGCCAAGGGCAAAAAACTATTAAAAGGGTACCGCGTTTTGCAAAGTCTTCAGAACGCGGCACTGCCGCGCTTTGAGGAAAAAGCAGCACGCGGTAGTGTCTAGTGCCGCGTTTTAGGAAGATAGCAAGGCGCGGTAGTGTGTAAAAATAAAGTCCAAGGTGGGTCAAAACTTGCCAGGGTGGATTTACCTTCAAGGTTGACTCATCATCTATCTCTTCTGGATGGTTCAAAACAGTAGGGAAAGTGTCGTCAACTTGTTTTGTGATGGGGATGCGACACCGTGAAATATAGAGGTATAACAATTTCATGAGTGTGTGAACAACTTATAGATTTGTAGTTTTTATTGTAGTGTGATCCAATTGGTAAGGGCCCCTTAATGCATTCATGTGTCCTTTGAAAAATAGGATCTTCTTGTGGTTAGTGCTCAATAATAAGGTCCTTATTTGGGACACTATTAAGAAAATGAATAAGTCAATTTTAGGATGGTGCTTGCTATGAAAGGTAGATGAGGAAACCATCAACCATATCCTTATTTCTTGTTACTATACTAATTAGGTTTTCCTTGAACTAGATGCTTTGTTGGGCATCAACAATTATTTAAATGGTGCATCGATTGAGGAATGTTTCAAACACTGGGTTGACAATCAGGATACTAAACATATTTGGGCCCTTCCAATTATTGTAGCATGGGGTATATGATTATCTATAAACTAGATAACCTTCAAAGAAACGAATATATCACTTGTGTAGTGTGTGCTTCATTACCTGGATATTTTAATGATTTTGATTAAAGTAAAGTAGCAAATTCTCCTTGTATGATTATAGAAGAATTGATAGATAAATATGGGGCCTAGTTGTACTTTGATGGAGTAGCATAGGGGGAACCCATCCATGGGAGGCTTTGGAGTCATGATTCATCTATTTGATCATCACTAGTTCAAGTTCAAAGAAAGAATTGGCAATAGTTCTAATAACGTGGAAGAGATGATGGCATCAAATCTAGCTCTTAAATTAGCATGGGACAAAGGATCTCGAAAGATGCATATTTTTGGTGTTTCCCTTATGGTCATAAAGTGGATGAAAGGTGAGCTTGTATGTAATAATTTTTCTCTAAGGCCTAACTTTGAGGAGCTCCAAAATATATAAAACCTTTTTTCTTTCCATTACTTACCAACATATATTTAGAAAAAGAAACAAGAAAGATGATGAGATACCCAAGCAAGGATTAGGAATGGATCCTGGTAGATGGAATATTTGGGAGGATCGCATTGGAGTTGTTACAAACTTTTCACCTCCCTCTTCTTTCCCTTGATTATATTCCATGTTTTTTATGTGGATCACGATGAGGATATCAATGTATTTTTTTTTGTAAATATTATGATCAGTATTTTGAGGATATATAGTGTTTTTAGGGGATGATATACAGGAATGATGGCGTTACTTGCTTAAGAAGGATCGATAATCAGATATTGAGGCCAACAACAAAAAATGGTTTTGTGAGCTGAATTAGATGCAATTTATTTGATATTACTCTATGGGAGGACTATAGAATGATTTTAATAATAATATACTAAATGTAATTTTACAATCTATCAATAAAAGTACAATTTTGCCAAGGAAAAAAATAAAAATAAAAAATAAAAAAGATACATAGCAATAATTCCAAAAAATAATTACAAGCAAAAAAAAAATGTATAAGGGACTGCAATGCAAAACTATTGTATGATGTGGTTTTAAATAATAAGAAATCACATCAAATTGTCATTCACACAATTATTAACACAAAGACAACAAAATTTTACCCTAGAAACCTAAATAGGAAAACAAAAATTCTATGGGGGCTTCTATTATACTTAGGAAATTGCTACAAAGGGTGAGCTACACTCTCTCACACAAATAAGTTATGTATTTTGACTCACTAGCAATGTCTTGAATATTGCAATGGCTTAGGGACAACCTTTTCCATTTGTATATCGACTCAATGTCTCCTTCCTCCTCCAATATTCAAGACGGTTTCTTCTTCCCAAGTCCTCATTCTTCTGCTAGTTCCCTTCTTCTTCCCAAGTTGCATTTTATTTCTATATCTCCTCCTCTGATGTCCCTTATATCTAGCATCATTATTTTTTAATAGAGTTTCCTTTGAAGGCCAACCATCAACATGATTTAGTTCATCTTCCATGGCTTTTATTTTTGGATATTTTCCTTTTCAAACATTTTATTACAAACTAGAGTATTTGGATCCATTTCAAAACAATGTAGCCGAGAATATTTTCCCTCAAAACTTTACTTGTTGAAGTCCACTTGCTGCATCCATATGTTTAAGTCCCATATACAAAAAAAAATGGAGTAGGACAACTACATAGCCATCTACCATTTCTCGTGCACGTGCATCCTTAGTGAAATATACAAAAGTGACAATTAGTAGTTACTCTTTGTCCATAGGAAATGGAACAACATAGGAATATTATATGGTGGATTCAATGGAAAACATAAGGTCTACTTCCACTTTGTGTCCATATCTAGATTTTGAGTACATATATGCTACAAGAAAAAGATATTCAATAGGGTTTTCCTTCTTTATTTAAGGAAAAAATATATTGTTGGTTAATTTCACCTCAAGGACCGTGGGAAAGGATAATGCAGGCTTCTTATATTTTATTTAGTTAATGGTTCACAAGAAATAGCTATGTATAGACTACTTCAAAATTTGAATGATTATGGTTTACATTGGACATTTATTCAACTTCAAATTAATATGTTCTTCATAATCTAAAACACATTTGAGAAAACCTTCTACATAATTTTTTTCCATATAAACATGGCCAAATCCATAAACTTGAACATATCTCAATCAGTGGAGATAATATATTTGTCTTCAATAATAGGCTACGGGGTGCCTTCAACCTTCCAACCAAGGAGAGAAAATGGATTTACTAATATTATGCCCTTAATTTCTTTAATTGATACACAATGCCAAATAAGAGAAGGGATGTTAGTTCTTCTCTTTTACAGCAATGATGGCCATAATGAAAGAACACTTCTAGACAAGTCTCGATGACTAAATATTTGATATTACTAACAACAATTTCAATTCCCGGCTTTGATATTGTTGATAACCATGCTAGTTTTCCTTTAATATGGCTAAATATCTCACCTTGAGTAAGAAAAGAAAAATGTTACATTTTACTAAGTACTCAATGTAGTAGTTAGAGGGCTTTGAAAATTGCATCAAATGGACACCTTAACAAAAATAATAGCAACGCTTCATGCAAGTAGAAATGGAGGCTACAAGTGCAACACTCTTAGAGATAAAACATGATTTACATGAGTTGTGTAGAGTGTCCCTCATAATAGCAATTGATCAAGTATCAACTCATATGTATAACAAAAGCGTGGTGGGTTGATAACCTACAATTTTGGACAATTTTTGTGATCAAAATTGGTTATGATACCACTTGTTATTTTCCTATATTCATCATTAACTATGTTTATCAAGATATTTGCATTCACCATTAACCATGTATATCAAGATATTTCATAAATACTGAATAAAATGATGCAATTGAGAAGAATTTTATTATCTGCCATATTTGAGAGAGGAGGAACTCTCCTTACTAACCTCATATTATTGTCATTAATTCAAGATAGAAGACTCATTTCTTCATACTATGAGTTTCCTTTTTTAAATATAAATATATGGCCTAACCATAATGATAACCACCTCTAACAATTATTTAATAACTTAATTACATTACATTAATGTACATAGTGGGACACATTAAATAACCACCTTTTTATTAATAATTTTATTACTATATATGAAATTACCTTATGCATTCATTTAGTACGTAGTCTAAATATTATTTGATTTGGACCTTTTTTCTTCTTGTTGGAGGAGCCTAGTCGACAAAGTAGATTAGGTTTTCTTGACCGACCATTGACTGGTTGACCCTATTAGTCGAGTTAGTTAAGTCGATTGGTAGATAGTTATTCAGTTACAATTGTTTAATCGATTGTATGATCCATATATATATTATGTTGATCCAGATGTTATATGACATGATTTACCCCATATTTTGTATATTATGGTCTAATAATATGATATACAACATACACTGGTCTGACCATTACTCTCATCTCTTTGCTCCTTTATGTATGCTTGTTCTCATACTTATTGTAATATTCCAATAGTAACCTAATTTAATCTCATAGATTAGAACATTGGTTATGTTTCTAGTAGTACTGATCTGAGACAATGTGTACATAAATGGTGAGCGAGGAAGAAATGATAGAATGGTTGAATAAAAAGATCGCAAACTACATTAAAAAATATTCCAGAAGAAACAAGTTGACCATTGCAAAGGCCAAAGATAAATTGCTCATAGAGTCTCATGAATGATTCATAGAAACCATTCTACATGAAATAAAGAAGCTTCTTGATAGCGTTCATGAGCAGACTAGATGCCCAGAATGAAATACTATTAATGCACAAGTTATGTAATGGTGGTCAAACAAAATTACATGATTGGGTCAAGAACATAGCCGACGAATCCTGTGAGGAAAAAACCATAAAGGAACGAATTTCAGTGGACGACGTTAGAACCAATTTTTATAGCTGAACCCACACTCATCACTCATTAGTAGTCAAGTCAGAAATGGGGGTGTCACTGACCACATGGGATGAATGAATAGATTATTCCGGTGGATAGAAGGAAAATTGAATGAAACCTAGAGAGAACTCAAGCATGAATCAACAATAAATAGATGGCCATCCACAAACAAAAATTTGATATTCAGAAAATCAAAAGGAAGAAAAGACAAAGAAAGTGGGAAGAACTAACTTGGGACATTTTAATCCCACTGTGTAACATGAGGAGAATGAAGGAACTAGTTAGAAAGGTTGAGAATACAAAAGGCCTACCTGAGTGAGGGAAAGTTGACAAGCTGAGCGAAATCATGAGGCACCGACATAGGTCATATAACCTATTCCAATGGAGGAAACTCCAAAAGAATTGCATATTGTAATTCTTGGAGTTACAAATCCTGAAGACCCACTCTCGATACTTTCAAATAATGGTCCGAGTGTACGATTGATTGTTGAGCACAACTTGGGAATGGAGTTGGTGAAGGTGACATATTCTACTGACTAGATGAATGTGAACAAATCATGTATCGACTGATGGTACAAATACCATTGCATGGTAACTAGATATATTTCACCCCTGAGTTCCAAAGAAACAATTTTCACTTCTTATATTCAGAACACGTCGAGGTACCCCCCTACCAGCAACATTATCAATTGAAGCAAGAATCTCGTCGGATATCCCACCTAATGACAAAGATTCAGTAGAAGATATTTGATTATCCTGGTATAAAATTCATCATAAAGAAGTAAGTACATATATACTTGGTATTCCTAGTACTGTGCCTCTAGGTAATAGTAAGAAATTTATCAATATGGTTTATCATCATTCAATGCACATTCCTATTTATGAAGGGGATGAAGATCCTAGAAGACACTATTTTTCCTATGAAACAATATGCGAATCTAATCTTATTGATGATGAGAATCAACAAATAGCTCATTCCGTAGGTGGAGTCTGAAAAAGAGCACTCACATGGTATATGAATTTTATTGAATATCAGCCAAAAACAAAAGAAGAAATCAAGCGGAATTTTCTAGAATTCTTCCAAACTCAAGATAACAGGCATATAGCCACCCATAAATTATTGTCTCATTTATTCACCGGTTATTTGAATAACGCCATGTTGTGCTTATCAATTAAGGTTGCAGAGGTTACGATTTCAAAGGGAATGTTACAGGATTTTGTTCTATCCACAAGGAGTTGATATAATTAAGCATTAGATCCGAGATTCCTTTACTATGAATTTCTCACGGTATTTTTGCACCTGCTCCATGGAAGATGATACCGTATCTTACTAACACGTAAATGCAATGAGTAGTTCCACATATCTTCAATAGGGAATTGGTTACAATTTTCTTTCATCTGAGTTATATTGGATTTTTCTGCATTTTACATTTTCTTACTTGAATTAATAATTAGATTTGAACATTCTCTATGCAGCATTTGTAGCTAATGTTTTACTGCATTATTTTGTGGTAGGTTTGTTTAATTTGATTGTGATAAATCACTGAGATTTAAGGCAATTTAACACATAAACAATATTTTCGAAACAGTAATAATGTCTTATTGTTCATTTGTTTTTAGAAAAACCGATGTGCCTATTAATTGCTTAGTTGTTTGAATTTATTAATTGCTTAGTTGTTTGAATTTATTTAGGCAATGCAGTAATTATCTTTTATATGCGTTAAATTTCTCTTAAATTAGGCTCCCCGGATAGGTTATTAATTAGCTTTTAGTTTAGTTAGTATTTTATTTATATATCATCGGTTTAAATCTTCATTTCTGTAACTATAGAATTTATTCTCGTAGTTACAGAATTATTAACGTTAGATTGCATTCAAATTACATTTAGGATTAGTTTTAGATTTAATTCAAAGTAACCATTTTAAGGAGCAAACTCACCAACTCAAAGAGTGCCAACGGAGGCCAAATATCCGTCAGAATTAGCTACACCAAACAGCTTGAGGATAGGGTAATCCTTGCGAAGGATTATTCGAAGCCTTCAACTCGGCTATCTCCATTACATTGTTTCCTGGGGTACTTCCAGTACATTCCGAGGCATCAACAACACCATAACGACCTTTGGTGCACAACGTGTGAGATGGAGGGTCACACCAAAGATAACTATCGATATGATGACTGGAGGCAATTCATAGATGACAAAAGATTATTCCTAGACAAAAGGAGAGCATTCTCAGAAGAAATAAGACTATTCCTAGAGGAGAAATGACCAGATAATTTTTGAGTCCCTCAAACAAGTTATTATTGTGACATGTGAAAGGTTTGAACCTCACTCAATGGTAGATTTCCCATATAATGCTGAGATTGTTAAATTGAAATGGTGTGGCATTAGTCGAAATACTCTACATTGTAGAATGTGTGAAGAATTTGAAGAACAAATCGAAATACCAGATGGTCTATCAAGTGTATAACATCAAGCAAAGCAATCAAATGGGTTGAGACTTCATAAATAACGATCAACACAATAATGTATAAAACCGATGAGTTGGTTACAATGGTTGTGTAAGGTATAAAAATAATTGAGGTAATCGCCCCAATGGTCGATGGAAGTCTCAATGCTTCATTTGTTATAATGAATATAATTTGAGTACTAATTGTCCCTGAAAGGATAAGATGGACCTTAAATTTTGTATGAAATGTGGGGTGGGGGAATAGTCATTAGAGGACTGCCCCATCATGCTTGAAAATATCATAAATAAAAAGAATGTTAATCTCTTGTCTGGTGCCCCTAAGCATGAAGCATTGAATTCTAAAAAATTGTACATCATTACCAGGTAAGGCACGAAGATTGGAAGTGATAACTCCCACATCACAAAAATTTAAAGTAAAGAGAATAACTATCCAAATCCACATATGCAAAGAGAAATTTTCATAAATGCTACACTTTTTTTTGAAGAATTATCATCCAAATAAGACACTCCATAATCGTGAAATAAAAAATTCAATGAATTACTGCAACTTCTCACAAAAGAAGATGGTGTTGCATGACTATTTGACCTAATGTATATGATAAGAAATAACTCAGGGGATGAAAAAGTTTCTAAGAATATCCACCAAAGACAAAAATATAAGGTTGATATTATCAATCCATTAGTCAAACTTGAAGTCGAAGGATATTGCATCTCACAAGTCATCCTTGACTTCAGCTCCCAAGCTAACATAATGACTCGATCTACATGGCAAATTTTGGGTCGACAATGACTATCTAAGTCAGGTATCTACCTCAAGCTTGTCGACCAGGGCTTGATCAAACCCATTGGAGTATAGAAAAATGTTAACACCGCAATAATGGGCATTGAGACTAAAATTGATTTTGAGGCGATTGATCCAAAAGAAGGTTCTAAATTATTCCCTGCATTAGTTGGACAACCTTGGGGAAGAAAAATGAAAGCATCTTTATCACTAGAAAAATATAAAATAAAATTGAAAGGAGAAGGAAAAAATATCATTGTACCTATCCATCCATCCCAAGGAAAGACTTTGCATAGCCCGATCATAATGATGCTTACATAACTTAGTTATAACAAGTGATGCAAAATACTCAATATTCAATTCAACCAAACATAAATGGGGAGATCCACTTGGGCTCACCCATGTCAGTAGATCATAATTACGAATCACGGCTATAAGATTAGAAGACTGAAAATTACAAAGCACATGAAAGAGAATGTGTAATGTCCCCACTCAAATAAGTGCATAGTAAGACAATCCCATAAATCCTACTAGTTTCCTAGGTTGGATGGGCACATGTGGGATGGTAATAAGGAAGCTAATAAATGATATTTAGACATTAGAGGGGTTCAAGCATTTAATAAATATGGTGAATAAATAAATTCAAGATAAATTCTAAGTGGCAAGTGGTTTTGGAGACATATGGAGGTGGTGGGACCCACACTAGCTTGATTTTTCATAATACATGGTATCTCTCTTTTGCAAATTTGAATTAATGGGAATGTGAACACTCTTGGGTGAGTTGGTAATTCATAACACATGTCATTGATCATCTTAGGTCGAATTGGGAAGGATTGGTAACCTCCATGGAAGATAAAGAGTCAAAGTGGAAGTTTGTGGACACTTGGGCTAGATTCCCTAGCCCCTATGACACCAATGATGGAGCATCTATGACAAATATGACAAATTGCAGACCTGACCTCTGATATCTAACCACTATGACATGTCAGCACCAAAAATAGGCTCAAGGAAGGCGAATTTGGGAGTTGGAGAAGCCAAAGAGACTCAAAATTGAATTTGGGAGAAGATGGAAGGTTGGAACTAGGAGACAAGTGACAAATGTGGAATATTTACTAAATGGAAATCTATTGAATCTATTGAGAGGATTTCGACCCTTAGAAGGATAATTTTGGTTATAAAATGTAGAAATGAAGTATGAGAATGGCTTTTGATGATTTGAGAAAAATTGCATTTGTGAAGAGAGAGCTAGTGGATGACTAGTTTCTTTCCTTAGCCAATTTCGAGGGTGAAAGATTCCCATCCAAGTTGGTGTTTGGAGAGGCCACTCAGGTCTTTCATGGTGCTTTAATGGAGTTTGTATTTGTAGGTAGCAGCTACAAGAAGTTTCATGGTTTGGTTTAGTGCATCACTTTCTCTCCATCGTTTCCAATTTTGAAGGCATATTTGTTATAGGTCAAACTTGCACCTCTCCGTCCATGATCACCCTGAGCTGCTGATCACACAAAAGGACAACTTGGATGGAGGAGCATGTTGACCTTGGATGATATGACAACTCATTCCATTTTCCTGACATTATTGGAAAAACCCAAAAAATATCATTTTGAGATATGAGCGCTACTCTACTCAAAGAGACTAGCGCCCGTACGCTACTCCACTGTATAATAGTAGCGCCCATATCCAAGTATACGCTACTCCTTCTCAGCATAGTAGCGCTCGCAATGTAAAATCGATTGAGCGCTAGTTGTTAAGCACTAGGGTAGCGCCCTATACGCTACTCCACTGAACAAGAGTCGCGGACATCTTAAAAGATGATTAAAAAATAAATTAATTTCTCGAGGAGGACTAGTTGATGGTAGTTTCCTAACTCCCCCAACTTCCTCCATAACTACATATCGACCTGAACTGCTTCTTTAATCCTATAAATACCAAGAAGGTTAAAGGAGAATGGTTAGAAATTGGAGATAGTAAGAGTGATTAATGGAAAAACTTTGAAGAAGCTTGCATTGGAGGAGTTGATGCTGAAGACATCCAAGCCAAAGAAGAGCCAGAGCCCAAAATCTAGTTGCAGGAGCCTGTTTCATGATCAGGTATACTTGTACATCATTCTATTTTTTACTAATAAAGGTTGAAGTGTCTTTCTTGTTCCAATTTGAATGTGTTATGAAATGGCATCTTAAGTTGGATCTATTTTGGTCAATGCTGAATGTTAAACATTGTTTTTGTTTCTTTCAAGCTTTATATATTGCCCAAAATGTTTTGAGAAAGGTATTGTTATTGCAGGTTTGCTGAAGGAAAGGTGGATTTGGAAGTTGAACACGAGATCAAGTCAAGGCTAGGATCAGACTTCGATTAAAAGGTATGTTCCCAAGATCTACAACTTCTTTCTTTTTTGTAAATGTCTCTGTAATAGCATCAATACACTTACCTGTCACCCCAACCAAGTTGATAGCATTAGTTTCCTTGCTATAGGGTAGATTTGCCTGCCTACAGACTGGCGACTCCACTGG
Organism: Larix kaempferi; assembly: GCA_027924585.1. Classification (NCBI taxonomy): domain Eukaryota; kingdom Viridiplantae; phylum Streptophyta; class Pinopsida; order Pinales; family Pinaceae; genus Larix; species Larix kaempferi. Next base: position 4,243,955 of record BSBM01000986.1, on the reverse strand, counting down.
GGAAATATAGTTTTTGGCTTTAGGAAACCTTGTTCTTGTGTGTCTTCTCACATTGTTTTGACTTCTTTGATGTGTCAAGAAACTTTTTAGGTATCCCTTGCCTATTTCTTGCATGCTTTCATCAGTTTTTGATACCTTCCAAAGTCAGTTTTCAAGCTTTTGAGATATGAGCGCTACTCTGCTATATATACAGTAGCACCCATACACTACTGTGCTATATATACAGTAGCGCCCATTTCAGTAGGGGCGCGAGTTTCTCTACTACACAGTAGAGTACACTTTCTGAAGCATTCCTTTTTGGTTTGCTTATGTTTTAAACCTTTTGGTGATTTGCTGACTGTGCTGTAGGATCCCTTTGATGGTTGCATGAGGTTTTTAACTTTTGGTCAAGTCATAGAACCTTTCCTTAAAGTTTTTTCCATTTTTTAAACCGCTTGTTGACCGTTGGAATTTTTTGAATCGTTTATTGACTTTTTGAAGACTAGGGAGTGTTTGGTGTTGAGCACTTCCACTTTTTAGACCCTGACTACCTGTTGCTAGCTTACAAACCTGCATACTCCTGTATCTGTTGTTTGTGGTGACATTTGTCTGCTCTCTACTACTCCCATCCTTTGTTTTAGGGTTTGGTCCTTGGTAGAGCCTCTAGGGTGTCTTCTATTTTGGTCAAGTTTCATTCTTTCGGGACTTCTTGTCTTTTTGCTGGTTGCAAGTGCTTTTAAACAGCTGTAGGCTAGTTCATTTCTCAGTTTCTTTGTGTTAGTAAGGTAGCTTGATTGTCTACTTGTGCTTAGCATAGTGGTCTTCCTAGGGCTAGATACTTTAGGTCAGTCCTTTTGTGTCTTTCTCCTTTGTTTTCTTCCACTTTGTTCTCAAGTTTATAGGCTTTTTCTTTGTAAAAAACCTATAGATCAAGTTTTTTTCGAGCTAGGGTTTCGACAGCTATAGGCCTAAGAACTTTTAGCCATACTTACACACATTGCATATAAAGTTTTATTTTTGCTTCCCATTTTTATATAGTTCTTTTTTGTTTATTGAAAAAGAAAAAAAAAATGGTATTTTAAGCTTAAATAGAATTTGTTTTTGTTATTACAAGATAACTTAGTGTATTTTGTATAATTTCCAAAAATGAAATAAAAAATTTTAAGTAGGTTTGCTTAGATTTTCAGTTTTGGAAAGAAGTAATTGAAAAAATGAAAAGAGCTTTGTTGTAGAAAGTTTTGATATTATTGCACTTTTGTTTTCTTGTCATAACCACGCCACACAAAAGCACTACCCTTTTTTAGTAATAAAATCCCTAAAATTTGTTAATAAAATGAACTAGAAACTTTTTCTTTTTTAGGGTACACTACACCAACTAGTTTTGGTTAGGGTATTGGGTTTAAATCACTTTAAACCACCCAAGATCACACATTGCGCAAAAATCGTAGTGAGACTGTCATAGGTAAACCCACCTCACTCAAAATTTGCCTGGGATCTATGCAGTAGGTCATTGCGAGATCAGTTTGTGGGAATACTCCTCCTACTTGCTGTTCGAGCATACGCCAGGATCGGATTGCATATTGGGGACTCTTTCGAGTTTCGGGCTTACCTACCCTGCCAACGCTTTCTGATTCAACCGGTGACTGTTACCCCAGGAATTTTTGGTGTTGTGGTATCCATAGTATCTGACTCTAGGTTCATACACAGGTGACAACAGAGGGTATATCTGCTGTACCTAAGACAGACGTGGGAGGAAACCCCTTGCAGGTCTTTGGGAGGGCGGTTGGGTGATTCCAGCGCTTGCACCCTTAGTCATTGTATTGTGGACCCCGATAACTGTCTTTCTTCCTTCGTTGATCTGTTCTGGGCCCTCATCATCCCAGACTCTTCTCCGGAAGGCACCTTTGTTTGCCTGGTTTGTATACTTAGGAATTTTTTAGTTGGCGTGCTGTTTTCCCCCTAGTTGTAGTGGCCACTAGGTTCTAGTCTGTTATTTTATATTTATAATCACGAAGAATCAACAACCCCATAGATCAAGAAGGATTCAAAACCTTCCACCAGTTAGAACAGAACCTATACAGCCAACTAGACGACAGCGGGTAAACCCCGATATTTTTTCAGAAGTTACTCCTGAAACTGAATTACCTGAAGAAATACTTGTAACAGAAAACCTTGAAATTGAGGTTCCTGAGGAACCACTACCAGGTACCATAGATCAGCAACACTTTAGTACAGTTGAGGTGGAAGATCTTACTTCCGCGGAGTATAGCACTCCTTTCAATCCTCCTTTAACTAATACTAGAATTCCACTTCTGTCACCTGTTGGTTTCCAGCAGACCCTTTTCAGTGCATATTTTTCCTTCCCCGAACATCTGATGTCTAACTCAGGAGGTAAACAGGGGGTTCCCCAAACTCCCACTTTAGGTATGAACACCAACACAGTTAACCCTTCTTTTACTGCTACACCTAGTCAGGCACAAACTACATTTGTGCCTACCCCATCTTTCAGTTTCAACACTAGTACATTAGGTATGCCTAGTTTTACAACGATGGCATCTATTCCTACACCTACTGTTGGACCTAGCAGTACGGCCAACTGTGCAACACCTTCTGCTTCTCAACCGTTATATCAGATTCCTAGTACTTGGGTTTCCACACCTGTGGTAGGACCAAGTGTTTCTGCAAACATGCCAGTCATGGGCACCATGACTGCACCGTCCACATCAGCTTCTGCTGGTTTCAATACCTTTGTAGGCCCTAACATGAACCAAAGTAACATGCCTGCAGGTAACACCCCTTTTTCCTTATTTTCAGGGGGAGGGGGCAATATCTTTAACCAACAATATGGCGGGGCTAACACCCAGCCACAGTGGACGAATCCACAAAGTACTAATCCACTTTCGTATGGGTGGGGAAATTTTAGTAACTCTTTCGTACAACAACAACAGATGGCAGGGGGCAACCCCTACCAACAAATAGCTGGGGGCAACCCCTACCAACAGTTAACTGGGGGCAACCCCTATCAACAGATGGTAGGTGGTAACTCCTATCAGCACATGGCCGGAGGTAACCCTTATCACCAGATGGCTGGGGGCAACCCCTACCAACATTTCATGGGTCAAACGATGGGTGGTTCCCCTTATCAAGCAACATCTTACCGGCCTCGTCTACCATTTCTGGCAACTTTAAATTTTCCAGACGTTTCTAAACTGACAAATGATCCTATGTGTCATAATGCCACATGGCCATCAGTCCCCACCAAATTACCTTTGGATATTCCAAAATTCGAAGGCAAGACAGGTGAAGATCCTGGTGACCATGTCACTACCTTCCACCTATGGTGTTCTTCCAATTCTTTAAACGAGGATTCCACCAGATTGAGATTGTTTCAAAGGACCTTAACTAGTCCTGCAGCCAAATGGTACATTGAACTACCTGCGGCTACTTTCTCTAGTTTTGGGGATCTAGCAACCATCCTTTTGAACCATTTCCAGATTCCTGTTCGGTATGATGCCGGAACAGAACTTTTGTCTACTTTTAGACAAAATAAAGCCACTCACCTATCTGACCACATTCAGGAGTGGTGAAGACGGAAGAGGCTCATTAAGGCCAACATACCTCCGGAGTTTCTGCTTGAGTGGTACTTGAAATCACTCCTTCCTTATATTTCTAAGGAAGTAGCGACATCTGGAGTATCCAATGAAGAAGAATCCATCTTAAGGACTCAACAGTTAGACCTTGTTTATGCACAATCTGGTCTACTGTACGAGATTATACCTGACGCACCAAGATCAAACACCGATCTAAGTAGACCCAAACCTAGACCACATGCTGACAGCATAGTGGGTTCAGTTGACTCTGCAGCCTTCAAAGCGCTGACTAAACAGGTTCATGCCTTATCAGTCAAACAATCGACTGCGTATTTTTCTTCCGTCACAACCTCTCCTTCTACTTTTGAACCTGTCAACCAGGTCCAGAACAATCAAAAGGGTCCTTGGTAGCCCAACAATAAAAAGAAGGGCAAGAAAGGAGAGGGGAACCAACAAAAGCCCAAAAAAGATAATGCCGAAGAGGGTAACAAAGAGGAAAAGAAGGTTAAGTTCCCTTGTAAACTTTGCAAGCAGAACCACCTTACCCACCAATGCCCTCTACTTGAAGAAGCCCAGAAGCTCTTAAGAGAAAAGAAGCCTGCCGTCTTGAAAGATCCATTTCCTAAAGGGAAAGGCTCAATTTCTGGCACCTCCAAAACTGGGGGCACTTCGCATGCTTCGGTTGATCAAACATTTATAAACATGGTTAATTCAGATGCACTTTTGCAAACTAGAGCCAGGAACTATACCCCGGAAGCGCAGAAAAAGGATAAGGAGATTCCTGAATCCTCCACTCCACTCCACATACCTGTGGACCCAATGCCCAAGATTCCGAAAGGTGTCTTGAAGAGGGAATCGCACAATCCCAACACACGGGCTGCTTCTAACTACAATGTGGTTGAAGATTTATCCCAGACCCCTTGTGCCATGTCTACTCTAGAAGTCTTGTAGAGTTGTCCTTTACAACGAAATGCACTTCTGGCAGCTATTGGGAGTATGGAGTCCTCCAACATGTTTGCGCGATTTGATATAACTGATGTCAAATACCGGTTGCCATATCACGTTGCCCTTCAGATTGAGGTCGTTCATGGTCCAATGACCATCAGACGAGCTGTAGTAGATGAGGGAGAGTCGACTTGCGTAATGTCAATTTCCTGTTGGAAAGCTTTAGGTTCTCCTGAGTTAGCCCCTTCTAACACACTGCTTACTGCATTTGATGGTAGAACTTTCCATCCACACGAAGTTTTGCCATCATTTGATGTCACTTTGGCCGGTAAGACAGTTGCTGTTGAAATAGAAGTTCTGGACGCTCCGCTCGATTACAATATGTTATTGAGAAGGAGTTGGACTTATGCCATGCGAGCTATAGCATCGACAGTTTTTCGAGTGGTCATGTTCCCATTTGAAGGTAAGATCGTTACTATCGATCAAATTTCTTTCACTCAGAGAAACAACCAGAATTCTTCGGAAACCACAGTTCCCTTGATTGATCAAACTATCCTGGTTGGCGCGAGTTTGGGAGCAGGACTTTACGGGTCACTAATCGACACTTTTGACCTACCAGCTCCTACTTTATTCGTTGGGACTGAGGGATGTTCATCGTCTAAAAATTCTATGATTAGTCCAACAACTAATCCTGAGTTTCATTCAGCTAATACAAACCCCTCTGAGCCCACCCCTGTTGTAGAAGTTACCCACTTGGATTCCCATCAAATTACAACAGGACATATGTCGACTCCATTGGTGTCTGTCGAGTCAAACATAGATTGTGCCACTACTCAGACACCAGACCCGATCCATTCTCTCGACAGTTCAGAAATTACTTTACCTTCTGATGAGGAAATGTTAGAAGCTTTGAACGACCTGGATCATCCTTGTGAACATATAGATCGCGCATCCTTCTTGTTTCCTTTTCTTAACTTGTTAGAGAGAGGTGAATTTTGTTCACCACCCGATGAGAATACTGGTCTCACTCCTTCACAAGTCGGTATTGTTGAAGCAAATAGATTACATACCTCGCTGGTGAACATTTTCATTGGGGTCAACGGAAACATTTTCTTTGAAACGGGATGTTATCTCGACGAGATTATTCCGTATACCAATCTTTTCCGTGATTTCCATAACACCTTTGCCCGGCCTCACGAGGAGGATACAGGCATTGACCCTACCTGAAAAAGTACTACGCTTAGACTGAAATACTTTTTCTTGTAACATAGCTGTATATTTTTGTAAAGCTAGTTTTGTTATGCTCGTTAGGTAATCTTATGTGTGTTTCTCGTTTCGTGTACCAGATGTCAATCGAACATTTCTTAGGATTTGCTGATGGTGCCAGTCGCCACACCGTCAGTTGGCTGCAGCAGCTTGGGTCATTTATTCACCCGCTGACGAACTTGTCTCTTCAGGGGGGGTTTGTTTGGGACCTACCACGAATAATGTGGCTGAATACAGTGTAGTTATAGAACTTCTCTGAGATGCTCTCAGTCATGGCATTTCGTATCTGGAGGTAAGGCTTGACTCAAAATTAATTGTATTTCAGTTAACAGGTGTCTATCAAATTAGAGATCCAGGATTGCTACGTCAGTTTCTACGAGTTAGACTTTTGGAAAGACAATTTCATTCTATCAGATATGAGCACATTCCGAGAAGTTTAAACACTTTAGCTGATTCATTAGAAAACTATGTGTTAGACTGGCATTTGCATCACACATTGTCATAAACAACATTACACACATAAATTTAAAATGCATACACATGTAAATAACCGATACTGTATATAACCGGTACCGTATCAAAAAATATGAGTTTTGGATCATGAGTTCATCAAGTCAAGTCATAAAAGTACAAAAGCTGGGCGTAGTAGCCTCAAAAATATATACATAGAATGTTTTCTTCTCCTATGGAGAAGGAGGGACCTCCTCATCATCTACCGCATTGTGATAGCATATGACTAATCTAGCAACCCTCCGCAGCACCCTAAGCCATGCTAGGGGCACCCCAACAACATCCTCCTGCATATCAACAGGTATCTGGTCCATGCGGCATGCAGGAACCTCATGAGTCAACCGACTCATTTTCCTCTCCAGGGTTCCCAACATTGCATCCGCTGCGGTAATATCAGCTGGCCTCACATAGATGGTAGGATGGCCCTCAGGACGAACAGGCCCAACATCTGCATATGGCACTTGATTAGAACTTTAAAACTCATTCATAAAAATCAAATACTTGAAAAAGTTTGAAAAAATTAAATAAATTCTCAAAATTTAAACATACCAATATATCCCCAGGCTCCACCTGGCGGAAGTACCAGCTCTGGATCGTGACGGAAATCCAATCCAGCATAAGGAAACTGCTCAAAAGCGGGTACTTGCCTCTCCCACCACCCTTGGAAGTCATCAGTATGGTAACAATAGTGACTTTCCCCACCACCTTGGCGGAGGAAAATGTCACCCCAATGGCCTAGTTTGGGCTCACGGGGGTTAACTTGTGGTAGAGGCGTCCCCAAACTAATAGCAGGCATCCTCTCAAAGAAGAAAGTACACAAAATACTTCCGTACCCAAAATTCTTCATTGTGCCGGATTTGCAACCTGTCAATTGATATTTCATGTTTGCCAGCAAACTAGTACTCCAATCATAAACATGACCGTGCAAGCATTGTACACCAATATGCATCGAATGCCTGGAAGCTAAGTGTTGTGATGCACTACTGGCTACTCGGTTGATCATGCTCACTATCACTTTCAAAGGGAGACCATCAATAGTTGAAATCAAGACTTGGCTTCCTGATTTTTCTGCTCCGGCAACACAGTATGTATTCACATATTCTTGCACTGATCGTGCACCCAAACGAGAAGACCCTTTCAGGTTGATTACATTGCCTCTCCTTGAGAGACCAGTAATAAAGTATATGTCATCAACAGTAAGCTCTAATGTTTTCCCACGGATGACAAAGGTGTTGGTATCCACATCCCAATACTGAATCAGTCTTCGAAACAGTTTGTTTAACGCCCGCATGTTTATGGTTCGATAAAATTTCAACAAACCACATCTTCGGAGCGCATGGAGGGTAGCCGGGTCTTGCATGGCTAACCTATCCATGTCCTCATGCTCCCTTTCCCTCCATTGAAGGCCCATCCTGCAAAAAAAAAACCACAAATTTTTGAGTCTCGGCACTTGTATGTAAACTTTCAAGTATGTACGCTACTGTGTATACTACACAGTAGCGTGTAGGCACTACTCTGTTTGAGCAAAGTAGCGCCCATTGAGTTTGTACGCTACTCTTGTGTTTACACAGTAGCGCCCGCGCATAAAAACTTATGAGCATTGCGTTGCAAGCTATTTTTTGCTCAAAAATTTAAAAACAAACCATGAAATTGCAAGTTAGGGAGATTTCTACTTACTTGGCGGAGGCAGTTTGGTGATTGGATGCTCAGTTTGATCGCAGTGGAGATTTGAAATTCGCAAAATGTTGCCCAATTTTTGCCCTACAACACAAATTGAAAATTGATTTTTAAACAATGAAATTATATATAAATTGGATTTTGATTTTTACCCATAATTTTTAATTTTCCATAGTTTCAAAAACATTCAAAAACCCTAATTAATCAATTGAAACACACAATGCGGTATAACACTGATCCAAGCTCAATTTTCACTCAATTGTTGTCGGATTCGTCTCCTAAGCTCAAACTTCTTGATGATAGACCTTTTCAATTAGCTAAATATTCCAAATTCATATATCATTTGAGATTTTTGCCGCATCGACTAATATTTTGTTGAAGACCTAGTTTTGGAAGGACATGAAGCTATGATCCTAGAAGCTGACCTTTAAGTCATTTTAAGCTCTTGTTTGGACTATTTAAACCTAAACAAGACCGCCAAGCAAACTTGTCCTCTTCGCGCTCGTTAAAGTATCCGAAGGCTCATCCACTCAGGTATAGAATTACCCCTTTTCCAGGCCTCAGTGGATTAACTACGGAAAAGGTATACTCTAGGTATACTCCTGTATGCGCTAGAAGAGTTCTCCTTTCATTGTTTTATACTTTTTCAGGGGAGGAGACTAACTGTATGAAAAATGACCTTTTGGAGTCTCTCTTTAGGGTTTTCAGACTCTCTAAACATGAAAATACCAAGCAAGCATTCACCTACTCGGGCTCGATGTGAAATCCACAAGAGGGTAATTAGAGGACTGTTTAAGTTTTTCAACTCTATAAACAAGAAAACACCGCCGAGCACAGACCAATCCGGGCTCGATATAAAATCCACGAATAAGTGAAAAGAGGATTGTTTAAGTTTTTCAGACTCTATTAACAGGAAAACACCGGCGAGCATTAATCCGCTTGGGCTCGATACTAAAATCCACGAGCAGATATATGGAGTTATTGTTTAAGTTTTTCAGACTCCTTAAAATTGAAAACATCGGCGAGCACGAACAGATCTCGGCTCGATATTAAAATCCAGAGATCAGTACATATAGAGTAATCTTCTATCTCTTCTTCGAACTCTATAAATTATGAAGAAGGTACTGAGTCTTCCTCCCATGGGCTCGTTAAATTTTTTAGATGATTGGACCTATTGAGTTTTCATTCTTTCTTGGACTCATTAAAACAACAAGAAGGGTATTCTTTTATCTAAAAAGAATAAGGAACGGGAAAGACATATCATATCCTCATTGTTAAAGGCAGTTTTCAGTCAAGTTCTATCCTTGAACACGGCACCTACTTGAGTCTATCTTGTCGGTTGGATTTAGTTTTTGACCTCAGGGTGAACCTTTCCTCCGAGTTATTTACTCCCCCGGTTGGTTATTCTTCCAACCATATGGAGGGTCTGTTAATGTTTCTTACATTTCAGACTTATTCACCCCATTATGTCAAAAAATGCCTGAGTCACTTTTGTTTCGTGCTCACTGTTCAAGGATATACCCTGTATCGGCCATTCTGCATTTTACCTTGACCTCATGTGTCGGCCTTCCTAGTGCCAGTCTCGTTGCATAGTATTCCATATCATCTCTTACCATTTGAGTGTTCCTCAAGTTGGATGATGGAGGATGCCTTAAGGCCTCCCTTCCAACGGACTTCTTCCCATCGACACCAAATCATTATTCTGGGATTGAAGTTTAGAGTTTCGGTTAGTACCTTAGAGATTGCAGTCACCAGTGGCAATTTTCCTCGCTATTGAATGATGAGAATACATCAATGTCTCTTCTTCGACAGGATTCCCAAGTGTTCGACTCCAAGTCCATCTATTCACATTTGGTGAATCGTACTTGGTACCTTGGATCCCATCATCATTATCGGTGGAAGTCCTCGCGTTTGTTAACGGTATACATCAATGACCGGTAATCAAACGATACCCCCATGTTCGATTTTCAGCTCATCTATTCACATGGTTAGGGTTTGTACCTAGGGTTGTTGTGGGATGAAGACCTAGGTATTTTGGATGACATTACCTCATTTTGTTATCACCCAAGTTGCGCAAGACTGAGCCTCACTTATATTCGGCTCTCCATGAGACATAGATCTAGTTTGTTGTTATGGCTATGATCTCTCGGTTTGACATGGATGCACGCTTGTATTTCAAGTGGCCATGCTTTTATATACATCTCCTTGTTATGTATCAGAGAGCATGTTGTATCACACTACACATCTATAAGATGTCACAAATGTAATTGCTCGCTGACCTTGATCTTTGTTGCAGGTTTCTTGTGACTTGTTTTCTATGGTTCTTTGCTCCTCCTCTGGATTTGGATTATAATGTATTTCAGCCATCGTTTCCCTCTGACATCACACATTAGGGGGCATCTGTTATAGGTCAAACTTGCACCTCTCCGTCCGTGATCACCCTGAGCTGCTCCTTAAGGGAGGGCGTTTTTGGTGAGCACTTGTGCTTCTTGAGAGAGCTTCTCATTATATATTTCTGATTGTAATAGCTTCATATCCTCTGTTATTAATATTCAGAAAGTCTCAGGTCGAAATACCCACTGGTTGTATGCAAAACTATTGATTAATGAGCAAACAATGTCCATTTCCCCAATGCATTGATGTATGGCACTATAACGTTGATTATTTAGAATGGATGGATGATTCTCTGATATATTTGTGATCAATATACTTCCATGGATTTCTTCTACAAGTTTCATGTGTTGTACTTGAGCATTTGAAGCATTTTTACTTAGTTTAGTTGTATTGGGAGGTGAAATAGTGCCATTTCCCTAAGGGTCAAATTGAGGGTTTTTGCTGTTGAATGTGAGAGAGTTAGAATAGTAGTAAAAATCAATTAATGGTGCATATGAGACCTTAATCACATACTTAACACATTATATACCTCTTTTCATAAATTCATGGGAGTTTGGAGGCATTTGGAAGGCCATTTGCAGTGTTACCCGGTGGGGATTTGATGCACACATTAGTAGTCAAAATTACATATATTGATCAGAATACAAATCAAGTTTGAAGCAGTATTTGGAGGGACATAAAACACCCCTGAACCTGATATTCAAGTCTAAATACCATTCATACACTCCTACAGAAGATTTGGGAGCATTTGGGTTGATTTGGAGGTCAAAACAGTTAAACTAGTCAAAGGTCGAAATTGGGGAAAAAGTGAAAAAATTGGCATTTTAATAGAAATTTGAAAAAGGGTCATTACAAGTGGTATCAGAGCATGGTATTGGAACCTTATGGTATTAAAAATAATCCAAACAAATAAAACACCACCCTTTGAATCAATAGTTGAAGAAGTTTTGGTTGAAGAAGAGATAGTAGCAGAAAAAGAGTTTTTTTCTAAAACAATGGGTAGAGAGGAGGAGGAAAAATTAAGACATAAGGAGGAATTTATTGAAGCCTTAAAATCATGTTTTGAAGGAATTACCATTTTTATGCTAGATATGAATAAACAAATGATGAAAAGTTTCGAATTGTTGGGTAGCCAACTTTCAGGCAAAGGGATGATAGGAGATAATAGTGGTTCACACTCAGGGGAAAAGATGGAAGGGAATGAGCATATTTTCTCAAGTACAGGACCTCATAATAGACCTAATGAATTTCTAAGCACACAAAGGAATATTGCACCTAAATTTCTCACACCCAAAGAAGAGCCCAATCTTGAATTGGATTACAAGAAACTAGTAAATGATTGGAATGATTTGAATGAAGAGTGTAAAAGAGGTGTACCACTCAGTGACTACATTGATGCTATGCAAAAGATTAAAATGAAGGGAGACAATAGGAGTCCATTCCAAAACAAAGAATTGAATAGTGCTATTGGAAAAATGTCACTTCCTACTTTTGATGGTTCTTCTCAAAATTATGCTAACACTTGGGTGCAAAAATTGGATGTATATTTTCAGTTGAATCCTATGTTGGAAGAGGATGCATTTAAAATGGCCATTTTGCATTTGGAAGGAGATTCCAATGAATGGTGGTTTCATGGGCTGAAAAACTTGGATCATAATCAGGTTAAAACATATGGAGAATTTGTTGACAGGGTACTAGAAAGATTTGAACAAAAAGATCCAGAATTTCCTTTCAAAGAACTAGCTCAATTGAAGCAAACTAGGTCCCCTACCGAATATATGTTGGACTTTCAAAAATTATCAGTCAAGGTGGCTAATGTATCTATGGGAAGATTAGTATTGCTGTTCACTGAAGGTTTGGCTGAACCATTAAGAGGTTTGGTCAAATCCCATAAGCCAACTACATTAAAAGATGCAATGAGCTTGACTAGGGATCTCCAAAATGTGCTTCCTAGAACGAGATTTCCTCCTAAGCCTAGCTACAAATTTGAAAAGAAACCTTGGAAAAGGGATGGATATGATAAGAAACCTTGGAAAGGAGAGTCATTTGAGAGGAATAAAAAAGAGGGACTAAACAGGGATGAACTTAGAAAAAAGAAATTGTGATTCACATGCTTCCAACCATGGACACCGGGGCACAAATGTACCAAAGGAAAGGCTCAATACATAGAAGTATTTTCTCACAATGAGGGGTATGATGGGGGCATGGATGAAGATGGACATATTTTAGATCAAGAAGAGGCATATGAGACAGCAGTAGAAGAGGAAAGACAAGAAGAAAATCATCCTTCACCGGACAAAGCAAGAATGGCAGTGCTTTCAGCAGTACCTCGCTATCATACTATCCAATGCAAAGGTGTGGTACAAGGACAAAGAATTTCAGTTTTGGTATATGGAGGAGCCACTCATAACTTCATTGATGCAGAGATGGTAGAGAAAATAAAGATACCTATTGAACCATTTGATGGCTTCACAGTTGTCATTCCCGGTCACAACACAATGCAATGCAAAACATGGGTTCCAAAGTTGCAAGTCACCATAGGTAACTATACTTTTGTTGATAGTTTTTATGTGGTTGATGTTGCTGATACTAATGTGGTTTTGGGAGTGCAATGGCTGTATTCAATAGGAGAGCATACAGTAAATTATCAAATTCCCGAAATGAAATTCCAAGATTCAAAAGGTGTACAAAGAATTGTGAGAGGGCAACACACTTATCCAAATCAAGTAGTAACTTGCAATAGTATGAGATCTATATTGAGGCATGGGGATATAGAATGGGCTATTGAATGTCATATTACATCTCCCAAGCCAACTATAAATATTGTCAAACACCCAAAGGAGATAGAGAGACTTTTGCAAAAATATGAAAAGGTTTTTAGAGACCTTCCACATGGTAGGCCACCAGATAGGGGGGTTGAGCACAGTATTATTTTGGAGGAGGGTACTTCACCCATTCAAATACCACCTTATAGACATCCTAAAAAGTTCAGAGATGAGATTGAAAAATCTATCCAAGAACTCCTAGATTTGGGACTCAATAGACCAAGCTCTAGCCCTTATGCTTCTTCAGTAGTGCTAGTGAAGAAAAAAGATGGAACATTGAGAATGTGCATAGAGTTTAGAGCCTTGAACAAAAAGACTATAAAGAATAGGTATCCTATTCCTAGGATTTATGAGCTCATGTATGAGCTACATGGGGCCAAATACTTCTCAAAAATTGACCTTAGATCAGGGTATCACCAAATTCGAATGAAAGATGAAGATGTGCAAAAGACCGCTTTTTGATGTCATTTTGGCCACTTTGAATTTCTTGTCATGCCTTTTGGGTTAACTAATGCTCTAGCCACCTTTCAAGCATGTATGAATAGGATATTTTTCAAGCAACTAAGAAGGTTTGTTTTGGTTTTCTTTGATGATATTCTCATTTACAGTAAAACATGGGAAGAGCATTTGCAAAAGTTAGAGATTGTGTTGAAAATCTTGCAAGAAGAGTCCTTATTTGTTAAGTTATCAAAATGTGAGTTTGGGATGAAAGAACTACTGTATATTGGGCACATTATTGGGCAAGAAGGAGTGAAGGTACACATGGAAAAAATCAGGGCTATCTTGGAATGGCCATCACCAAAAAATATTACCGAATTGAGAGGCTTTATTGGCATATGCACCTACTACAGAAAATTTGTGAAAGGGTTCTCCAAGTTGACTTCTCCACTCACTGATTTGACTAAGAATGATGCTTTCAAGTGGGATGAAGAGGCTGAAAAGGCCTTCCAAAAAATGAAAGAGGTAATGAGTAGTTGTCCCATACTTGCACTTCCTGATTTTACTAAACCTTTTGTTGTGGAATGTGATGCTTTAGGTGGAGGAATAGGGGTTGTCCTAAAGCAAGGCCAACACCCCATAGCCTTTGAGAGCAGAAAGTTGCAACCTCATGAAAAAATTTACTCCATATATGATAAAGAAATGCTGGCCATTATGCATGCATTGGCCAAATTCAGACAATACTTGGTGGGCAGCAAGTTTGTGGTGAAAACTAACCACAATAGTCTAAGACAATTTCTCACCCAAAAAGATCTAAATGAAAGGCAACAAAAGTGGGTAAGAAAGATTCAAGCTTATGATTTTGATATTGAATATGTCAAAGGAAAGAATAATATAGTAGCAGATGCTTTGTCAAGAAGGCCTTCTTTTTCTCTCATGGATATTGCCAAGGATTGGAAAAACATGCTACTAGTTGAATATGCCAAAGACAAATTTGCTTGTGATGTGTTGGATGGAATCAAAGGGGATGATAATTATAGGATTTTGAATGGGATGATATATTATAAGGGAAGAATTTATTTAGTTCATAACTCCAAGCTCAAGTACCGAATTTTGCAAGAAGCACATGATTCCCCACTAGCGGGCCATCCGGGGATCTTCAAAACTTATAGACAGTTGAGGCAAAGATTTTTTTGGAAGGGGCTGAAGGAAGATGTTCAGAAGTATGTGAATGAATGTAAAGCATGTCAACAAAACAAATCAGAACTTACATGTCCAGCCGGCCTATTACAACCATTGCCCATTCCGGAGCAAAAATGGGACAGTATTTCCATGGATTTCATCACCGAATTGCCTAAATCCTTGGGTAAGGATTGCATCTATGTGGTAGTTGATAGGTTGACAATATTTGATAATTTATTTGCTGTTACATCATCTTTTAGTGCTGCACAAGTGGCTGATATTTTTTTCAAAGAAATCTTCAGATTGCATGGGCTCCCCAAGAGCATTGTCAGTGATAGAGATAGTAGATTCATGGGTGCTTTTTGGCAAGAACTTTTTAGATTGGTAGGCACTCAATTGACTCCAAGTACCATCTATCATCCACAAACTGATGGACAAACAGAGAGGGTAAACCAATGGTTGGAAGGATACCCAAGAAACTATGTGGGAGGGCAGCAAAAAACATGGGCAAAATGGCTACACTTGGGTGAGTTTTGCTACAACACCACTTATCATATGTCAATAGGAATGTGTCCTTTCAAATAATTATATGGTTATGATGCACTTACATTTGTTGACATTATATTTGGTGACAGTAGAGCCCCAAAGACTAAATATTGGGTGGAAGAGAGCCAAGAAACTTTAAATCTCTTGAAAGACAATTTGCAGGTTGCTCAAAATCAGCAAAAACAATATGCTGATAGGCATAGAGAAGAAAGAACCTTTCAAGTAAATGATTTAGTATATTTAAGGTTGCATCCTTATAAACAAACATCTCTAAAAAAGAATGGAGCAGAAAAATTAAAACCAAGGCACTATGGGCCATACAAGGTAGTGCGGAAGGTTGGAGAAGTAGCATATGAACTAGAACTTCCGGAAGGGAGTAAAGTCCACAATGTATTTCATGTTTCTTGTCTCAAGAAATATCTTGGTCAGCAAATCATCACTTCAGAAATAATTCCTCCTTTGGATGATGAAGGTCAGCTCACACTTGTTCCGGAAAATATTTTGAAGACACGGGAAAGAAGGTTGAGGAGTAGAATCATCAAAGAATATTTAGTGCAATGGAAGGACTTACCAAATGAAGATGCCACATGGGAAGAGGAGAATATTTTGCAGCATCCAAATCTGAAATTGCTTGAGGACAAGCAATCTTGGGTGGGGAGGACTGTAATGTCCCCATTCAAATAAGTGCATAGTAAGACAATCCCATCAATCCTACTAGTTTCCTAGGTTGGATGGGCACATGTGGGATGGTAATAAGGAAGCTAATAAATGATATTTAGACATTAGAGGGGTTCAAGCATTTAATAAATATGGTGAATAAATAAATTCAAGATAAATTCTAAGTGGCAAGTGGTTTTGGAGACATATGGAGGTGGTGGGACCCACACTAGCTTGATTTTTCATAATACACGGTATCTCTCTTTTGCAAATTCGAATTAATGGGAATGTGAAAACTCTTGGGTTAGTTGGTAAGTCATAACACATGTAATTGATCATCTTAGGTCGAATTGGGAAGGATTAGTAACCTCCATGGAAGATAAAGAGTCAAAGTGGAAGTTTGTGGACACTTGGGCTAGATTCCCTAGCCCCTATGACACCAATGATGGAGCATCTATGACAACTATGACAAATTGTAGACCTGACCTATGACATATGACCACTATGACATGTCATCACCAAAAATAGGCTCAAGGAAGGCGAATTTGGGAGTTGGAGAAGCCAAAGAGACTCAAAATCGAATTTGGGAGAAGATGGAAGGTTGGAACTAGGAGACAAGTGGCAAATGTGGAATATTTCCTAAATGGAAATCTATTGAATATATTGAGAGGATTTCAAACCTTAGAAGGCTAATTTTGGTTATAAAATGTAGAAATTAAGTATGAGAATGGATTTTGATTATTTGAGAAAAATTGCATTTGTGAAGAGAGAGCTAGTGGATGACTAGTTTCTTTCCTTAGCCAATTTCGAGGGTGAAAGATTCCCATCCAAGTTGGTGTTTGGAGAGGCCAATCAGGTCTTTAATGGTGCTTTAATGGAGTTTTTATTTTTAGGTATCAGCTATAGTAAGTTTCATGGTTTGGTTTAGTGCAACACTTTCTCTCCACCGTTTCCAATTTTGAAGGCATATTCATGCTCCTTGAGAAAGGGCGTTTTTGGTGAGCACTTGTGCTTCTTGAGAGAGATTCTAATTATATATTTCTGATTGTAATAGCTTCATATCCTCTTTTATTAATATTCAAAAAGTCTTAGGTCGAAATACCCACTGGTTGTATGCAAAACTATTGATTAATGAGCAAACAATTTCCATTTCCCCAATGCATTGATGTATGACACTATAATGTTGATTATTTCGAATGGATGGATGATTCTCTGATATATTTGTGATCAATATACTACCATGGATGTCTTATACAAGTTTCATGTACTGTACTTGAGCATTTGAACCATTTTTACTCAGTTTAGTTGTATTGGGAGGTGAAATAGTGCCATTTCCCCAAGGGTCGAATTGGGGGTTTTTGTTGTTGAATGTGAGAGAGTTAGAACAGTAGTAAAAATAAATTAATGGTGCTTATGAGACCTTAATCACATACTTAACACATTATATACCTCTGTTCATAAATTCGTGGGATTTTGGAGGCATTTGGAAGGCCATTTGCAGTGTTACCCGGGGGGGGATTTGATGCACAAATTACTAGTCAAAATTACATATATTGATCAGAATACAAATCAAGTTTGCAACAGTATTTGGAGGGCCATAAAACATCCCTGAACCTGATATTCAAGTCTAAATACCATTCATACACTCCTACAGAATATTTGGGAGAATTTGGGTTGATTTGGAGGTCAAAATAGTTAAACTAGTCAAAGGTCGAAATTGGCGAAAAATTGGAAAAATTGGCATTTTAATAGAATTTTGAAAAAGGTTCATTATAGAATGTTGGATAGTCAAATCCATCCTCTAACATTCAATATGAAAATGCTTCGTGTATTCTATAATTATGAAAGTATTTGAGAATAATATGAGAGAGTATCCAAATTTGTACCACTAAAAACTGAACTGGTCAATTTACCCGTGCTTTCGGTACAAATAATGTGACTCCCCATCGAACCATGTCAAAGAAGTTTCTAAAAATGTTGCAGAACAAGGTCGACTATATATTTTAGTCAAAAAAATCATGGGACAAGCCTCTAGGTGGTGGGACACTCATTAGTCTCACCTTTAGACTTGGATGACAACCTTGACTTATTTCATCAAGCAATTTGGAAAAAATAAGATCACAACCCAAGAAGAAGCTCTGACATTAACCCAAGGTAACGATCCTGCTGAACACATCAACACTTGTGAAAAAGAATGGAGAATTATTTATTATCTTGGCGAATGAGTATGGTTGCACATGTTCCCAAGAAACTAGACAAATTTCCCTACAAGTGGCACTGTAAAGTCTAAGCAGAGTAGATCTATGAAACAAAGACAACAATTACTAGAGATGCATGCGACAAATAATATATCAAAACACTGATGCAAAAGGTTTGCGGCAATTCATGTAGTATCATAGACTCAAAATATTATTAAAATGTGTAACAAATGGCTACAATAAGCCAAGCAATTCGAATTCCAAAGAGGTCATTCGAATTGAATGCATGAGAGTGGCTTACTTGGCAGTTAACACCACTCGGCACATCAGCTAACCACTTAACTACTATGAAACTGAATCTAACAGACTCTGAAACTATCTAATTGAGTCTAATTGAATCCAGAACTCAATTAAATGCCAAAAAATAGGAGAGGGCACCTTTCTGTCTGTAGTTAACTGAATAGTAGGTGAAAATAACACCATATGAGGTCAACCAGTGTAGTAGGGCACCTTCTAGTCTCCATTTGGATGAATAAACTAGTAAATGCTGTCATTTGGATTGAGTAGTGAACTTTAGTCATGAAAATCACTACTTGAATGATGGTGGAGGCCCAATTAACTGATAATGATGGCCCATTCGACTCCCTGAATGTAGGAGGAGGCCCAGTTTACTGAAACTGTGATCTACTGATTATGTAAGCACATGATAGAGTCAAAATACTTAGGATAAGTGGAAAATTAAGCTGTGAAGCTCAAATAAATGATGTGTGGTTGAAAAATTATCCAAAACCCCCCCTTAAGCTAATCTCATGTGGAGGAGTAAATAAAAATAATAAAAGGGCCCTAGCAACAAAGGCCATAGGTCACCCAGTACAAAAATAGTCCTAGAAATGCTCAAAAAATCTAAGTGAGGAAAGAGGGGAAAAACCTAGTGGGAAAGAAAAACCCCCCTCAAACTGAACACTGAAGGATCTAATATTTCCTCACCATAGTAGAAATAACCCCCAATAGTGAACGGAGGTAAAATAAATTCTTCTCAGTGAATCTCTTGGTGAAGATGTCTACAATTTGCTCTTCTGTAGGGAAATATTGTAGTACAATGGTTACGTCATGCACAAGCTCTCGGATGTAGTGCATGTGGATCTCAATATGCTTGGTCCTCTATCTTTGAACCGGATCTATTGAGATCTTGATAGCACTATGATTGTCACAAAATATGACGGTATAAGTGGTTCTACCAATATCAAACTGCTAGAATACCCTGCAAACAAACTTCTTGAATGCAAGCATTGACTACTCCTCGATACTCTACCTCTGCGGAAGATAAGGAAATGGTGACCTGCTTTTTTCTTGACCAGAAAATAGGCCTTGTGCCAATCATGAAAACATATCCGGAATCGGACTTCCGATCAATGCTATCACCTGCCCAATCTGAATTAGTGAATCTAACCAAGTCAAGATCGGAATTCGCAGCATAGTGTATGCCAATGTGTCCCGTACCTTGCACATAGTGCAAGATCCTTTTGGTTTCCTTCCAGTGAAGCTCATGGGGCTTCTACATATACCTTGAAACAACACTCACGGCATAAGAAATATCATGCCTAGAGTGTTTCAGATACAAAATACTACCAATCAACTACCTGTATAGTGTAGAATCCACCAACGGTGTAGAATCACCATCCTCAAGACTAATTCTTGAGAGGAATGGGAATGGTGCCACTTTACATTCTGCCATATTGAAATTATTTAGCAGGTCCAAAGCATATTTTGACTGAGATATCATAATACCATCAAAATTCTGAGTGATCTCAAGACCAAGAAACTGCCTCAACAGGCCTAAATCACTCATATTGAATTCTTGGTGTAGAGTAGTTTGTATAGTGCCGACTGAAGCAAGACTGATTCCTGTAATCAATAGGTCATCAAAATAAAGAAAAATGATCAGAAAATTACCTACATTTTGCTGTATATACACATTCGGATCTGATTTGCATCTCACAAAATTTTGCGATAGAAGAAAGTAATCCATCTTTGCATACCAAGCTCTTGGGGCCTATTTTAAACCATACAAGGATTTCCTTAATTTGCAAACAAGTTTCGGATCTGATATGTAACCTTCAAGATGCTTCATGTAAATATCTTCCTGAATATCTCCATGAATAAATTCACTCTTCACATCCATGTGGTGCACCTCCTAGTGCTTGGATGTGGAAATTGCCAAAACTAGGTGGATTGAATCCATTTTTGCAACCGGTGCAAAAGTTTTTGTATAGTCCACACCATGAACCTGTGAGAAATTTTTTTCCACCAACATAGCTTTGTATTTGCAGGTTGAACCATCATCAACAACCTTGGTTTGGTAGACCCATTTGCATTGAACTAATTTCCTCCCAGGTGGAAGAGAAACTAGCTCCCATGTTGCATTTTTCTGAAGATAATTGTATTCTTCATCCATGACGGTTTTCCATCTCAGATATCGGTGGGAATGGTAGTATGATTTAGGATCTGAACCAATCATCAAAAAACACTTTTCAGATAGTAGTGGATCGGAATATGAAAGATCCATACTTTCTCTTTGAAAGTCTGCTCGAGTTCTTCTTGGATCGACAGGATTTCCAATGTTAGAACCAACAGATGTGAGAGTCTTTTCCACCCAATATGGAAACTGAGGGGGCTCATAAGGATTTGAATTCAAACCTTATATTTCATGTTCATTAATGTATTATAAAATATCAGAAATATCAGAACACAAACTTTCATCATCTTCTTCTGAATCTTCTTCTTGGAGAGGAAGCAATTTGGCAGTTTCTTCCTCCACTAGTTGTAGATCATGAAGCGGTTCTTCAAATTGAACACTTCTCTCAATGAATATATTTTTGGATTCTTCATCATATCAAGTGGGGATTCTCTCATTACTTTGTGTTTCCAAATATTTTCTCTTCTCAATCAGAATTTTGACCCATGCAGTGGAGCCCAAAACCCTGAGATGTGACACATTAGGCTTGTGACCAGTGTAGGCTTCGAAAGGAGTTGTACCTTTGATGGATGAGTGTGGAACTCTGTTGTGAATGTATGTAGAAAAATTCATGGCCTCGGCCCAAATATTTGAAGCCAAACCTTTCAACTCAAGCATACAAGTAGCCATCTCTTTCAATGCTCGGTTTTTCCTCTTCTCTAAACTATTCTGCTGAGGTGTATAGGGGACTATATGCTAGATTTGGATTCCATTTTTCGCACAAAGTTGCAGAAATATGATTTGATAATAATAATAATATTAAGGGTAAGGTATTAAGGCTTGATAAAACCATGTGTGGTTTTATAAAACCATGGATTGGTTTTATAAAATAGTGTGTTGTTTTTTTTTGTTCCTTCTTCTTTCCTTTTTTTATGGAATCTTCTTTCTTCTTCTTTTTTTGAACTTTCTTCTCTTTCTTTTCCTTCTCTTTTATTTTTTACTTTCTTTGTTTTCCTATTTTTTACTAGAATTTTTTTTAGAGAAATCTAAAAGTGATGTCAAAGACCTAAATTCAATGAAACTTTGACAATTATGCTTGGCCACAAGCCAAAATAGGTCAAATAAGTAAAATCCATAATGGAGTAAATATAAATGAGTAAAATGTGAATGATGACTTACAAATATACAAGGCCCATATATATAATCGTTAAAAGAGCACATAGTAACTCTTCATAAGAGTTGCAACCTAATTTATTATTATTTTCATATCTATATCTATCTATCTATCTATATATATATATATATATATATATATTCGTAACAACTATCATCATTACCGCGGGGTGTATAGCCCTGTGCTATCTGTCGGATAGCCTCTATAGCTAGAGAAATATGGCGCATGATCATCCACCACTCTCCATGTGCCTAGAAATAGATAGAGATCAGGTCCTCATTGAGGTTCTGAAAGAGAAAATCTTTCAAATAATTTTTAATAATGTTTTTATATAATTGATGATGAATTGAAATGTATAGGTTACACAATGTATATATAAAATCCTATGTAAAGGTGGCATCTCTTCGAGATGACCATTGACCTTTAATGACTATTTTACCTAATTGATAATTAATATTTAATGTTAGTAATATTCATTTTAGGGATATTACAAGTCATCCTTCCCTGAAAAGATTCATCCTCCAATCTTGGATTTCGCTTGATTGCAATATTAGGGAGGTTATAGAACTTAATGAGATACTAAGTGACGAATGAACTTTATTCAATAGTTTATCTAGAATAATAGTACCATGATTCAATATTCTTGAAACAAGTAGTCACATTTCCACTCAAATTTCTTGATGCATGGGGAGCATAAGATTCCGTTGATAAAAAATTAATGGCAATAAGGAGTACCCTTCTGAGTTTCCAATTCGATATTTTCATGATGAAATTGTGCCATCATGTTGATATCTGATATTTTTGCATGCTTTGGTATGCCACTATTATCTGGTTTACATATGGATTCCTTAGTGATGATCGATGGATTGGATCTTTAAACATTGTTTTAAATTCACTTGTAATGGTCTGGTTATCTGTAGGGGCATCTTTTAACCTTTTATTTCATTAATTTGTGTTTGATTAAAAAAATTCAAAAAACTTATTTCCCCATCCTTATCTAACAAGACCTTCTCCAATTGTTTGTTGGCATCATTTTGTGATTCTTGATCACATTGAATTGCAAATTCCTTGAGATTGTTTATATCTTCGTGTGAAAAAGAATATTCTAGATTTTCATCATTTTTATTGTCTTTATTTTCATTATTATACTTGCATACATGTTCATATTCTTTACAATTGTCATCGACATCATGTTGATCAACATCTAGTGTATCTATATATTTGTTTTTGTTATTTTCATTCTCATCAAACTCTTCTTCAAATTCACCTTGATCTTCCACACTCTAGACTTCATTCTCATTCGCTACATCTTTCTTTCCTTTGTCATCACTATCATATTCCTTGTGGCCTTAGATTTGGTTTGGGCTCTCAACATGGCTTCTAGTTCTCCTTTTCTCTGCATTTCCACTATGATTTTTTATAGATTTTACAGTTGTGTGCACATTTATGCGACTCATTTCTATTCCTTGTATGAATCCACACACTTGAGTGACAGAATATTTATTAATTTTGGATACATATGCATATTCATGATCTAACATCCTACTTGGAGAATTGTATGTGAAACATGGGTTCTTATCCCTCCTTGTATTTGATGGCATGATATTTTGGTGATGGGGAATATCAGGAGTCATTCGATATGATTTCCATTTTTCTTCAGTCCTGTGCATTGTAGTGATCCTTTGGTGAGGGGGGATATAAGGAGGCGGTCGACATGGTTTTTATTCTATTGTAGGTGTAGTAGCAATTTTGAGATGCTCTTGATCTATATCATCATTATTGTTTAGTGTTTATTTTTGCTCCATCTCACTTGAGAATTCAGAGGCAATGACCACCTCTTCTTCCTTGATCACACTTGAGGATTAGGACACATAAGTATCCATTGTGTCATTATAATCCGGAACATGTGCATCAACAGTTTTTTTGTAAACATTCTTATTAGATTCCTCTTCTCATATTTGTATTAGAAACCTTTTTATTTCTTCAAAGTCTCTTTTCATTTCTATTTTATTTTCTTAAACCTTTTTAAGTATTTCACAAAGACCATTAATAATTTCATCAAAATCCAACGACATGGTTATTCCAGTTTATAACAATCCTCCAAAGATCAAAATTTTATCAAAAAATTCAATTATTAAAAAGAATAACATGTAATAACAATTATTATTACTCTTCATATATTTTTAATGGTAACGAGGGTTTAAATAATAATGATTGATAATAACTATTTAAAGGAATATAAAACCATGTGAAGGGAAATAAAAACAAGTATTGGTTTGATTAAACCACATGTTGGTTTTATAAAACGATGTGTTGGTTTTATAAAACCACGTGTTGGTTTCGCTCTGATACTGGTCACTTGAAAGAGAAAATATTTCAAATAATATTTAATAATGTTTTTTATATAACTGATGATGATTTACAATGAATAGGTTATACAATATATATATATCAAATCCTACATAAAGGTGGCATCTCTTCGAGATGACCATTGACCTTTAATGACTAATTGACCTAATTGATAATCAATAATTAATATTAGTAATATACATTTTAGGTATTTACAGGTTCTTACACCTACCGTCCACGATGCCCTCTAAATGTTGCTCTATTTCCAAGAACATCCCATTGAGTACTACCTTCGCACTCCTATGTCGTTGCTATGCATGGGAGGAAGGTTTGATACCCTCAACACTACCGTGGTGCCTCTGATACCTTGTCAGAGGTATAGGTCCCACATCTACACACACATATGACAAGTCATCAGTACCGATATGATATAAAAATTATAGATATCAATTGTGTTAGTGCTATAAACACAATTGTAATCAAACATTCATACGTACCATCCGGTTGCCAAGCCTGACCAGGAGGGTAGGGCAACTCAAGGTATCCCATGTATTCCTTGTCTACATAGGGATAATCCTCAATGAGTACTGGAGGTTGTATCCACTGGGTAAAGAAGTTGCATCCAAAGACTCTCCCAACTAGGACCACGCCCTGACATATCATGATCTCACCCCAACATTGCATCTTGGGGTATGTGGGCGTATTGTATCTCATTTACATGTGCGTTTGTAGATTTATCACTCTCCCAAAGAAGACTGCACATATGAATGATGAGAAGCCAAAGTCACCTCCCAAGCGACTCACTTGGTTTAGATCCTGCCGAACCACAGTCAAAAACATCTAGGCCCACCCAAATTAGGTCCCATCTAGTACCCTCTCAAGGTATCCCATGTATTCCTTGTCTACATAGGGATAATCCTCAATGACTACTGGAGGTTGTCTCCACTGGGTAAAGAAGTTGCATCCAAAGACTCTCCCAACTAGGACCACGCCCTGACATATCATGATCTCACCCCAACATTGCATCTTGGGGTATGTGGGCGTATTGTATCTCATTTACATGTGCGTTTGTAGATTTATCACTCTCCCAAAGAAGACTGCACATATGAATGATGAGAAGCCAAAGTCACCTCCCAAGCGACTCACTTGGTTTAGATCCTGCCGAACCACAGTCAAAAACATCTAGGCCCACCCAAATTAGGTCCCATCTAGTACCCTCTCAAGGTATCCCATGTATTCCTTGTCTACATAGGGATAATCCTCAATGACTACTGGAGGTTGTCTCCACTGGGTAAAGAAGTTGCATCCAAAGACTCTCCCAACTAGGACCCCGCCCTGACATATCATGATCTCACCCCAACATTGCATCTTGGGGTATGTGGGCATATTGTATCTCATTTACATGTGCGTTTGTAGATTTATCACTCTCCCAAAGAAGACTGCACATATGAATGATGAGAAGCCAAAGTCACCTCCCAAGCGACTCACTTGGTTTAGATCCTGCCGAACCACAGTCAAAAACATCTAGGCCCACCCAAATTAGGTCCCATCTAGTACCCTCTCAACCAACATCATTTTTCCATCGAACACCTTATGCGGACCAATGGATCCCAAGACCCATACCACAGTTGTTGTGACGGCCCATGTCTGTAAGATCTTTATGTCACAAACTATAATCGATTACTTGTGCACATAGATAATCCCAAAGCAGTGACGGTCAAGTATGTCCTACATGTTCACGTCCTGTAGACGTTTGGGCTGTGTGACCCCAATCACTCCCAGGATACGGAGCCCAATCATAAAGTACACATCACTAAGAGTGAGATCCACTCGCTCACCCTGAATGATGAATGAATTTGCATCCTGATCCCTACACTCAATTATTTTGTTGAGTAGAAAATCCACACTACACATTAGCAGGTTCTCAATGAACTTGAGAAACCCATGCCTCGTTGTTAACACCCAAAAAGTGCTCACTACCTCATCTACCCCATTACATGACTCATTTGTCCATATTTCCTACCATATTTACCTTCAAAACCACAAAACCATTAAAAAAGCCTCCAAAAGGCTCAAAAACCCCTTTTTCCCCAAAAATTATCCAAAATTCCTCCAAAATAGCAAAAACCCTCCAAAAAGGGAATAAAAAATATAAAAAAGAGGAAAAAGAGGAGAAAAGGAGGAAAAAACCCTATATAGATGACCTAAACCATATGGTTCCCAAAACCATGGGCCAACACTCCACCACTAAAAACCTATAAATAGGTGATGGAGACCCCTCATTTCATATCCACAGTCAAATACACCCTTACTCTACCAAAATCACTCTTGAAACCCTAGCTCACCCTTGAGCTACTTTCACCATTGAGTGCCCCTTTTGGCCCATTTCCACCCTTTGGAGAAAGAGAAGGAGCAAAGCTGGAGTTTGGAGCAATCCTCTTGGACCATTGCAAGAACTTCACCAACCTCTACACTTGAGGTAAAATTTTAATACAAAAAGAAATATCTTCACCATATTTCATGTTTTTGTTATGTTTATTAATGCTCATGCTAGCTTAGAATTTGTATTGCTTTAGTACTTTAATTTACTGTTTATTGAACTACTACTAAGGAGTCCATTCTCCTTAGTAGGTGCTCATTTGCACAAGCTAGGGTGAAAACCTTAGCTACAATCGCCAGACTATCCAACACAGCTTGGTCCCCCTAGATATCTCGACGAATGCTCAACATATATGTCTCTCGCCAATTTACCATCAACATCCTACAAACATAGAAAGAAACTGGGATTAGTTCAAAATCATTTTTTTCCAAAAAAATCTGGGTTACACCTTTCTATGGAATTTGTGCAACCTGGGTCGCACTTGTTTGGCATAATGGCGCGACCCAAGTTGCACCTGTTCTCCAAACATGTGCGACCTAGGTTGAACCTATCTCTTGGAAGGGAGTGACCTCGGTCGCACCTATCCCCATGAAAGGTGTGACTTGGGTCTCTCTTTTCCCAATGAAAGGTGTGACCCAACCAAGAAACCCTCATGAGGTTCATTAGGGTCCCCCAGGTGCCAAATCCAAAAACTAAATGGATAAAAATGACAAGTAGGGTGAGATCACTAACTTGAAGCTTGCAAAAACAAAATCCGATAGTCAGATGAGAAGAAATTAGAAACTAAATATCGGATCCCTCCACACCTCTAACCATCAATAGTGAAAACTAAATGTGGCATGGTGCGCCCCACTGTATTTGAAGACCATTTAGCCCCAATTTTCTTCTGAGTGTTAAAGACTCATTCAGTGTCCATTTTTTGTGTCGTTGCACTATTAGAATCATCATTCTATGCTCTTCTCGATGATGGAAACCATTTTTCCCGATCATCAAAGTATTTTGGGCCATTTTTCACCTACCTCAATTTGTGTTCCCTAATGCAAGTCACTCAATTTATTATGTAATTGTGCACTACATTTTATTTCCATAAACATATGGATTCTTGGGTTTCATTTCCATGTGTATAGGTCCAGGTTGTGATGAGAATCATTACTTTCCACCCGTGACTTGCTCCTATATGTATAATGCTTCAAACTAACATATAGGTAATCACCCCTGTAGAATATCTTATGCATCAACCTTTTTTGCCCTTTTACACCTGTAGGATCCCACATCATGTTCAGGTAAGTGGCTAAGCCCAGCCATTTTTTCATTCACCCTTACCCGACAGTGGAACCTACCTTACATGGGTGACCATTTAGTGCCCCTTGTAACTTGGAACCCATGTTGTTTCCATTTCCATAGGACTAGGAGTACATGTAGTCTGTGATTTTGAATAAAGCCTCATATATTTCTATCATCATCACCTATTATCCTACCCTATGGACTCCCAATTTTATGATCTTTAAGGCGTTCTCATTATCTACATTACACATTCACGAGCCCATCACTCCATCCATACTGCAAAAAGTGATGTTATTATGCCACCATTAATCACCCTACAAGGAGTTACCACCAATGTACTACCCCCCCCATCAATGCTCTCATCTGCTATCATTTTACTAGTTTAACCATTTGTTGAGTTCATTGGACACTTATCTCCTTGCCCGTCTTTTTATCTCAACGAGGTGGACTTCCACCTCTGTAACCATCATACAATGGTGCTTTTAAGCACCCCTTTTTTTCCAAATTTCCATGTATTAGGGAATCTACAATTGTGAAGTACAATTCCATATCCTCTCTTTGA
This sequence comes from Larix kaempferi, assembly GCA_027924585.1. NCBI lineage: Eukaryota > Viridiplantae > Streptophyta > Pinopsida > Pinales > Pinaceae > Larix > Larix kaempferi. The sequence continues at coordinate 4,215,544 of BSBM01000986.1, read as the reverse complement.
TTCCCCATGCACCAGAGAACCATTTACAAATGGTGCTCCTCAACACCCCTACAGATCACATATATTTTATTTTAATGGCAATATCCCTGGTCTCCTTTGTTCAAAGTATTCTACAATGGGTCATCCTTGGAGTCATTTTGATATCATGTTTTCCCCTTATTATATATCAAACCCACTCTCTGATGTTTTCCCATTGCAATCACCCTTCCTAATATCCTTATTGTGTCCCTCCCTGAGAACAACTTCACATATGCTTCCAGGTCATCCATGCCATCATCATACTCCGAACAATGTAAGTTTGAGTCCATCTTACTCATTTACCCTCATATCCCCCAGCAATGTCTCAATCCCATGTCTAGTTCTGTTCACTCCTTGGTTGTATCCCTCATACTTCCATCAAGGAAACATCATTTCCTTGTCAGTATAAGGTCTCACTCGGTTGAACTCAACACATTTATTCCAAAGGATAGAGCCATAGGTATTATGTACCTTGGCCTCATAACCACCATTGATTAGTCCCTTGGACCACTCGAGGGGAAACCACAGTGCCCCTTAGAACAATTTTTTCTCACGTGCTCGACATCACTATACATTATCAAACTGATGAGATTCATACAGGTTGATGGTTCCCTCACTATTTGGTTGAAGACCCCAAATGTCCCTTGACTCTAGCACATTGGTGAGTCACTATGGAAACCCCATGATATTATGTTTCCAACGATATTTGGGTTGCGTTGGTGACAGTGTTTTGGAATCCCTCCAATTAGATGCTTCATATTGTATCCAGTTCATATGCAGATCATTTTGCATGTTTGATTCATACACTCAGTCGTTTAAGTCATTACATATGTTGTATACTTTTAGATCCAACAGTGCATCAGTTATTATGATTCAACATTCCATGAGAATGCCATTGTTCTATTGAAAGTTCTTCAAATCATCCATGTTCAACCATGATTACAGTTCAAACTTGAGTTCATTTTGGACACTTATGATGTATACAATAGTTATCCATGTATTGATAAGGTCTCCTTTGGCCTTGATCCCCTTTTGTTTTTGAGACATTGATACGAGCATGGGAATTCCTGCCTTGTCCATTTATTTGAGATTATATGCACCTCATTTGTGTCGAGTATCACATTTGCATGTAAGGGCCCATGTACTCTCGTTGAAGGGTGAAATACCTCTGACACAGTCTCCATCCTATATGCCATTGTCACATTTATCTCCTGGAAAAGAAGAACCTATAATGTATGTCGGCAATACGATGAGCTCCTGACCTCACACATCAGTGGGAAATTTATTAACACCTAAATTTTGTCCACCTACCTAGTCATTAGCCTCATCACACATATACATCATTACTACATTTCATTTCCACCCCTTTGGACCTTCATTAAACCAAAAATTAAAGTCACATACCAAAAAGAGCTATTTTACAAAATTAAATTGCTCAATTATCTAAAAAATGAGCAACTTATGCCCTGACTCAATTTTGGAATGTTTCTCCTTTTTACCCTCAACAACAAGAAGAAACTTGGCATCACTCTTGTGATAGGCCAAATTGGATAAAGGATAAAAAAAAGTGAAAGTCACAAAATCAAAAAACAAAAGCCAAAAATCAAAAATCAAAAGCCTCATCCTTATCTTAGAGATATGTTGTGCCTAGAAATGAACCCTCGAGATCCATCACTCAACACCAATTCTCCATTCATTGCTCAAGTTGTTACTCTGCACAAATCTTCTGAAGATATGAAATCCATCTTGTGTTCTTTTCTCACCTTGTTGGAGATCACATACGTGACATGTAGCTGGAGAACCATGGATTGTTAGAATACCATGGAGACCCTCCCCGAGACAATTGCGGGGGACCTTTTACTACAACTCAGAGGTGATCCTTGTTCTCTATAAAGATTCATTTTTAACAATAAAATTAACATTATTTATTCTTTAACAATGTCTCATGGATATGTTTATGGAATGAAGAATGAATGTTTAATTTAGATTTACTTTCAGTATATTTCAATTCAGTAATGCATTCCTATTAGATTAGTTATTATTGTTTATGTTTTATTTGTTTCCTACTTTTCCCTTTAAAACTCTACTTTGTAAGTTTAGCAAAACTCTTAGTAGGTTCCTTTTAGCATGTGTTAGTGTGAAAACACCAACAAAACCTATATCAACTCCATCAACTACTTCATCTACCCCATTTCTTCTACACGTGTAATTCCTATCCCACTCATCGTCTCTCTTCCCTCGACTAGTCCAATCCAAATGTTGGTCTCTTTACCTGTTGTGAATGCAACAACCTCGATCCTAGTCACAACCATTCTGACTCCCACTTCATTAGCTGTTCAGCAAAAAAATTCAACTAGCAGATCAAGCCAGCAGAAGAGTTCCAAGAAGTTCCAAGAAATAAGGGAAAAACAAACAAAAGAATGTAATGACCGACACAATACTTTCTCTACCAGTAGAGCAGACCATCAGTTCGATATCAACAACAGGATATTTTATACCTTCCAAATCTACAGAGCAAGAGCTCGATGATTTCATCATAGTTTCCACTAAGGAATGCAATAAAATATGGTCAGGTGACAGTAGAAAGCTCAAATGCATCATCTTAGAACAAGACAACACTTGGAAGGCCTGCTCCTCAAAAGTGGAACAGTTTCTCGGACCAATTCAGGGACCACAACCTAAGAAAAAACTTGTTAAAATACAAAGTCTACTTGGATATGTATTAACCCGTTTTCAACAAGTACTCGACCGGTAAGAACAACGACAACAATATGAAAACAATCTACTTCTGGCCGGCGAATTTAAAAAGTTCGAAGAACTGGATGAGCACTTAAATCAATATGAAGTACAGGTGACTCAAACATAACCCTACTTCCAAATAATTGGTACTCTTATTATGGAAACATTTGTATTGAAATTTAGACGCTACAATCCACCATTTTGGATCTATGCAAAAGGCGAGCTACAACTGACCCATGTACAGCTCAAATACCAGAGGAACAAATCATAATGGAACATCAATGCGTCGTCGAATTGCAAAAAAAGAACAATGGTTGAATCAAGCAAAGAATGCACAGATTGAAGTCGATCGTCTACTAAGCTGTATACAAAGACTAATGAAGGCCGTAGAAATTCAACATCAAAATTTTGGGACTAACCTTCAAAACATGCAGGATCAACCAATCTTAGTCAATTTGATACGCCTATTTGAGGTAACATCAATAAGTACAAATATTCAATCTATCCTAGCCGACTAGGATGACTTTCAACGATGCCTCACTCTCTCTGTCGAGGCCATAGTCAAAGTATGTATTGAAGCTACTCCTCCTGGTGTGGCATCCATCTCTCAATAGCCGTAAATACTTGTTTTTTGGTCAACTTTTTTGTAAAAATTTACGTCTTCGTGTTCTATTCGGGACAAAGAATATTTTTGGGGTGGGAGAGATGTTGGAGGATCCTAGTTGAGAAAGTTGACCGAGTCCTCCCGATTCACCATCAAATTCACCATCAATTGGTTGGCCATGTTAATGTTAGTCGAGTTAGTTAAATTAACTGGTAGATAGTTATGCAATTACAATTGTCTAATACATTGTATGATCCATAGATATAAGTTGTTGATCTAGATGTTATATGACAAGATACGTACTCCATCTTTTCTATATTATGGTTGATAATAAATAGACAACTTGTTGTTAATGTGACCATTACTTTCAACTCTTTCTTTCTTTATGTATGCTTGTTCCCATACTTCATGTAATATACTACTAATAACCTAATGAAACCCCGTAGATTACATCATTGCTCTTTTTTTAACCATTTTCCCTTAAAATATGGATGAAATTGTTGGAATTGCATATCGAAAGTGTTGAGATAGCATAATCAAGGTGGAACAATGGCTTTTGAGAGCGTAAAAATTATAATTAATATTTAGACATCTCCCTCATTAAGGCATTTTATTTCAATTATGTCAACATTTTTTTAATGCCATAATAATTACATACATAATCATAGTGATTGAGGTATATAACAATGATGTAATTGTTTCACACCTAGAAACGTTCAACAAGATCTTTTGTGTTTGAATGAATGTTGTAAGAGGTTTACAATGATATTTTCTTTTTCTTTTGATAGAAAGGTATTAGGCCATTAGGAGATCTTTTGTGTTTGAATGAATGTTGTAAGAGGTTTACAATGATATTTTCTTTTTCTTTTGATAGAAAGGTATTAGGCCATTAGGAGGTGTAACTAATGCATTCTTATATATGTGTAAGTAATCAATTAAGAATCTCACCGTCCAACCATATCATTTGTAGGGGCCAATAAACTTCTAGATTGATGGAAAGTTATAGTTCGCTCGACATGCTTTGGTCTTGAACTCGTGACATCCAAGTGGCCGAAAGGAATGAAGAAGGCTAGAAACACAAAGTAGTAAGTTAATAAGTGGACAAACCCAAAACCTTTTAAGGTCAAATACCAATGCAAATCCAATAAGAATTTTTCTTAGAAGTATGTTGCTGAAAGAGATAATTCCACTTAATGATGAAAACTTTGACTAATAAACTTTACCATTAAGATTTTTAACTATTTATAAAACAACCAAAACTATTTGAAAATAAATAACCAATAAAAATAGACATTTATCTTAAAAAAAATCAAATTTATTTACTTATTAACTCACTCCATTATAATAATAATTTCATATATTAAATTATAACTGTTTTACTATATTTGATAACCAAAATATTTAACAATAAGAATTTGAACTATCACATGAAATTATTTTATTTACTTATTAACTCACTCCATTATAATAATAATTTCATATATTAAATTATAAAATGTTTTATTATATTTGATAACCAAAATATTTAATAATAAGAATTTGAAGTATCACATAAAATTATGTGAGTAAATATTATTATAAAATGGTATATAATTACAAGACTTGATAAATACCATTTAACTTTAGATATAATAAACACTTATAACTTCTTAATTAATGCTCATATATTCCTCACATCCAACTTCATCTTATATTTCGCTCAATACTCATGTATTCCCAAAGTCAAACTTTGTTTTATATTTCGTGGGATACTAATCTATTCCTCAAAGTCCAAGTTTATTTTATATTTTATTATAAAAGCTGAATAACTACTTCTTAAAAATATAAGATAGCTAAACCCATATAATCATAAAGTGCACCTTTACTTAAGATTTTGTTAAAAAATAACTAAAGTGTAACAAAGCTAAATCCATGTCATCATAAAGTGCAAATTTATCTCATATTTTATTGGAAAAATGAATAACCACACGTTAAAAGTATAAGTCCATGTAATCATAAAGTGCAATTTTATTTAATATTTTATTAAAAAGCAATAACCACATGTTAAATAAAGTGTAACATAGCTCACTTAGATCTGTAACAGAGAATTAGCGGTCAAAGACAGAAGATGCCATGAATAGCAGGAATTCAGAACTACGATACATTTTTAGAAGCATATAAGCGCTAACCAAAACGCCCCCAACCCGCGGCAGAACAATTGGGTTCCCAAATTTAATCCAAAAGTGCTGTGATAAACCAAATTTACCTCAGCCGGATCCAGATCTATGCTAGATTATAATGCATTAATGAAGGATCACAAAAAAATGGCAGTCTACCCATGGGCATTAACAGCCTCCCACAACAGATTTTTCGGCACCGTCTTCGAAATATCTCGGGCTTCGAGTGCCGCAGCGCGCAGAGTGGCAACGGTTCTCACATTGGCCTCCCAGAAGGTGACCACGGTGTAAGGCAATCGGTGCTCAGCACACAGCGATTTCACAAGCGGAGAAATCTTTCTGAGATTGTAGCGCGGCAACCGCGGGAACAAATGATGCTCCACCTGATACTGCAATCCGCCATGAAACCAGTCCATCAACGGGCCACACTGTATATCAAGCGTCCCACTCGCCTGATCTTCAAACCACGTTGTGCTCGACGGCCTTCCGACATAGATCTCCGACGAAAAATGGTTCAGACAGAACTGTACGTGCTGGATTCCGGTAACAGCGAAGCTCGAAAGCACGAACGCCATTTTTTCCGACGAGGAGGGCAAGCAGGTCACGAGCAACGAAAACCAAGTCCAGAACAACAAAAGCCCCGCAATCTCTAGACCCTTGTTGGGTACCTTCTTCTTGGAGAAAAGCAACGCTATCGACTGCAAAAACAGATTTATCCTCGCAATAGCCATGATCGGATAAAAAGTCAAATGCTGATAACTCACAAGAAACCTAGCAATGCCATCAAAATTCAGTTTCCTCTCATAAAAATAAGAATACAAAGAACCAAAATACCCAGAAGAAACTGCAAACAAGGGCACATATTGAAGATCCGGATCAAAGTCCAAACTATTGCAAGAAATATGATGGGCATTATGATTTCTCTTCCACCACCCAATACTAATCCCGGTCAAGCCATTGCCTGCCAATAACTGAATAATCATATCGATTTTTTTATTACCCACAAGCCCACAGTGGCCTGAATCGTGGCCTATAAAAGCACTCTGAATCCAAACCAAGCCCAACAAAATCCCACATCCGACATGAACCCAAAATCCTTGATAAAAGACTACGCCCACAATACAGCTCCCCAGCATTGATAGCATAAATAGCACCGTTAAAATGTAATCAGACAACGATTTCTTAAACAGCCCAGCCTTCTTCAGATCCCCCAGAAGCCTCCTGTAGTCCTTGGAGATCTCAGAGACTTGGTAGTTATCAAGAAACCCAATCAAGAACTGATCCAAATGCTTCCATGCAGAGCCTGGATGATAGGCAATGAATGCATCTGTCACATCTTGGCCTGCTAGGTTTAACAGAGGCAGATCCCCCCCGGGGTGTTTGTGCAGCCATTCTGTAACGTCGTAGACTTTTCCGTGTATTGAAACCCACAAGTCTCCTGGTTTGTCGTGGGCTTTGAGCTCTTCTGTGCTGATTTTCCTGCTCTTCAGCTCTTCCATGGCGGTCACTGTGATGGAGAATCTCAGATCCAATGCCTGCGGAACTTGGTTTTTTCCATTGGGTTTGCGATATATATATAGAGAGAGCTATTTGTTTACATCACAGAGGCTGAAATGGAATTTATGACAGTTCTTCACGTGAATCCAAGATTGTTTTTTCTTCAGGTTGGGAAGCTAATCTGGGCTTAAACTAACTATATATTTGATTGAACGCTTTTACAGTGGGTATGAGTTGGCTGCTTTTACTGGAAATTTTGAACACCATGAGCGGTTTTTTATTTATTATTTGGTGGATTTTACTTTGATCGCGTGAATTTTACTCTGAGCTGACCAACTCGAGGGTACCATTCACGCTACACGCTACATATGGAAATAAAATATCAACGTCGAATATCTCGAGTTTTAATATTTAATAATAAATAACTAAAATATACGTATAACTTACTTTAATAGAGTTAATTCTATGTGTTAAACATGTGGTTATTCAAATTATATTTTTTATTTTAAAAATAGGTTCAGATCTTTCAAAAACGTTGGAAGAAAATAAGATCCAGTATTGTAAATTATAATTAACTATATTACTTTAATATAGTTAAAACATATTTTTGTTCACGATGAATGATTCGAAGGTATGAATTGGTTCCCTTGGTTGGATTTTTCAATGGAAACCATAAATGACGATGAACTCAAGCATTGATTGATATTACGTACTTAGCATTGGGAATGCTTCATATTTATATTATTTGACTTTAGTTATATGATATTATAGGTTAGGCATTAATCTTTTCCATATTTTAATGTATATATGCATATGATACATGTGATATCTTCCAAGGTAAGTTATGCATCTTAAATAACGTGATTAAGATATAATCATTATTTAGTATGTTTTATATAGATTCAATGCTTGAAAAGTTTAAAAATCTCCCACCTTCAGTGAGAGTGTAAAATGGCATAACTATCTACTTATAGTGTAAAATGGCATAACTATCTACTAGCATTTGTCTTTTTAGGGGCAATAATGAATATCTCTAGGAAAAGAGGAAAGTTAGAAGGAAGAAAAACATAAGTAGAGTCATTAATCTCCATCAAAATGGTTGGACGACTTAATGAATATTGTTAGATGTCTATATTCAACTGGCTTCGACGTTATATTTAGTTATCTATATTGAAATCCCCAACTATTTCGACAAAACAAGCAATCTTACCATGGAACCTATTCAAAATATATGATATACAATATAATAACCTATTAATGGTTGGCTTATCTCATGATCTGCCTTGACTAAACCATGGATGATATATATTTAGAATAATATAGGTTATGTACTTAATAAGAACTTAACTATCTGGCTTAACTTATATAGATACTTAGGTTCTAACCATGGATAATATATATTTAGAATAATATAGGTTATGTACTTAATAAGAACTTAACTATCTGGCTTAACTTATATAGATACTTAGGTTCTTTAATTATTATTCGACCTAATTACTTGTATAAACTATTAAATTCAAAATTCAAAATATAATAATTAAAGATACTTAAAGGTTATTTTTTAAATAACCTATAACCATATTATGCTAACAATGGCTATTCGCTTAGCCTTCATCGGTAGAGTCTATTCATCATCACTTAGAGTTAGAACCTATATGGTCGCTATATAGATATTTTAGGTATCTTTATGTTTTGGTCGAGTCTCCAAACCAATTGGTTGCATTGATTGAGCGCAGTCTTTAATCGGTTGTATTGGTTGAGGGCAGTCTCCAGTCGGTTGCATTGATCGAGTCTCCAAACACATTGGTCGAGGGTTGTTTCGAGTCGGTTGCATTGATTGAGTCTCCAAACGCATTGGTCGAGGGTTGTTTCGAGTCGGTTGCATTGGTCGAGTTTCCAAACCAGTCGATTGCATTGGTCGAGCGTTGTCTCTAGTCGGTTGCATTGGTTGAGGGCAGTCTCCAGTCGGTTGCATTGGTCGAGTTTTCAAACGCATTGGTCCAGGGTTGTTTCGAGTCGGTTGCATTGGTCGAGTCTCCAAACCAGTCGATTGCATTGGTCGAGCGCTGTCTCTAATCGGTTACATTGGTTGCATTGGTTGAGAATCGGTTACATTGGTCGAGTCTCCAAACGCATTGGTCGAAGGTTGTTTCCAGTAGATTGCATTGGTCAAGTTGCATTGGTCGAGCCAGTCTCTTGCATTGGTCGAGCGTTGTCTCCAGTCGGTTGCATTGTTCGACGGCTATCTCAATCATAGTCGGTTGCATTGTTCGACGGCTATCTCAATCATATAGTCGTTAATTTCTAACATTCCTCATAAGCTTCTTGTGCAATTAAATTTAACTAGTGTTGTCTTTGACATTCCTGGTAGGGTTTTCATTGTTTCCCATATATAGGTTTTCGTTTTGATGATGATTCCTATGTCATTTAGACTCTGCAGCAGGTACATAAGGACATCAAAGAAGAAACGCGTTTGTACGAAGAGGAATTTTTGCTCGAGATGAATGGACATAACATTGGAAATACTTGGAATAAGAAGCTATTGATTTGGCAGATTGTCGTGAAATGAAGGAGCTTTGCGATTTCGCACAGTGGGAGGTAATAATTTTGTTTTTGAGTTATGTTAGACTCTGGACGGCATGGGAATCATCATCAAACATGTCGACCAAGATTCACCTTATAGGAAATGAAAATATGGTAAATAATTCAAACCAGGATTCACCTTATAGGAAGTGATGCTTGGTCAACACGCGACACGCCAGAATAGCGTGATAATTGGTCTTACGATAGTTTGGCCCATGCTAATTTGAAAAACTGCTTTCTCTACTGTGCCATGTTTGAGGAAGATGCTTGAATTGGGGTGAAGACACTGGTAAACACGTGGATTGCAGAAGGTTTGGTGAAGACCAAAGAAGATGTGGAGTATGAGTATTTATTACAGACGGGCACAGCTATGTAAAGTTACTTGAAAATCGTTGCTTATTCCAGGTGGTGAAGGTTATAAATGAGCTTCGCATTGTAGTTCACGATGTTATTCACGACATGGCAATTTATATTGGAGAGAATGAGGAGAATAGTGTATTGAGGGCAGGGCAAAGTCTTCAACATTTCCCGGACATCCCAGCCTCGGATAAGTGTAGACGAATATCAGTTTTGGACAATGATATTAAGTTTTTCCGGCAAAGTATTTAAGATGTCCCAAATTGGTTTCTCTATTCTTGGCCAGAAATAGAAATTTGAAAGAAATTCCAGAAACATTTTTACTTAACTTCACGTCTTTGAGGGTATTGGATCTTGGGCATCTACCAATAAAATCATTGGCAACATCACTGCGGCGATTGACACAACTTGTCTCATATTGACCGGGACGGAGATTGAAGATATATCTGTAGAGATTGCTAATCTTTCCTGTTTCAATTCCTGTATTTTAACTTTTGTCACAATCTACAAGCGTTGCCTTCTCAAATAGGAGAACTTCGAAATCTGAAGTCTTTCGATCTTCGAGGTTGTCTAAAGTTAAGAGTAATTCCTAATGAGATTACGAAGCTTTCAAACTGCATGTGTCATGATTCTCATATATAACGAAATGAAATAAATACAAATTATGATTTGTGACTTTAGAAGTTGAGATATGTTTTATGAAATGTATATCCAATGTCTTTATGGTATAGATGGTATAGATGATCTGCTATATAATGTAAGAAAATTTACAATTTAATAACATTTCAAATCAGTAGACCATAATTTTCAATTTTATAGGATACCTGGGATATGGGATTGTCATCCCTCCACCGCTATTATTGTTAGCCGTGGAAGTTGAGAGAGAGTTTGTCGAACGATTGCATAGATTTTTAAGTGGTCGATATTTTACAACTTGCCAATAGCTATTGTCGAGGCTCCCATCATAATATTTTTCTTGTGCAAATTGTCGTGGAATGAAGAGCTTTGCCATTTTCCATATTGGGAGACAATTTTTGGAGTTATGTCAAATTTTAGACAGCATGGGAATCATCATCAAAACGAAAAGATATATATGAAAAACGATAAAAACGCTAAGGAGTGTCAAGAGTTAAATTTAATTGCACTAGAAGCTTATGGGGAATGTTAGAAATCAATGACTGTATGAAACAAGAATCGCGCTGACACAGCCAAATATATATTTGGAATACCAATTTGATTTTGTAATCTACAAATCTGCGATCATGTTGAAAGCCCACATATTGCAACAATAGTTCCACAATATTATCAATTAATTACTCTGCTTAATAACAACAACAGTTACATGATATTTTAATTATTGACAAAATGTTTAGTTGGATCACATATAGATGGACTACAAAGGGCGCTGACATTAAATCATTAATCAAGATGAAAAACTTGTTACATAAAAAAAAAATTATTTAAAATGCATCAGTGAAAAAAGAAATTATTTAAAATGCATCGATGCACTGGGAAGGTATATGTGGTCGTAAAGCTTAAATCATTGATCATTAGAATTTATTTTCATTTACTACAGAGACAATCTGTTTTTTATTAGAGTAAATTTTGGTCCTGGAGTGATTATGCTTCTGTCAATGGTTCCAATGGCCTGTGGGAGCTTCCATTTAGTATAATTGATCTGGCATGCTGAGAATTTACAGAATCATGTCGTGGTAATGAAGCATTTTCAGACTATTTGCAGGTAATGTTAGTTCAAGAAATTTATGTTTCCGTTAATAAATGTCTTATAGTAGAAAATGGTTGGCATCTCTTGAATTTGGCATCGACCACATTTTTAATGGAATATAATGTTAACCAACACAACCAAAATAAGTGTTTGACCAATACTTAACATCGACCAATTAGGGCTAAAGTTACTGGATCGGCTCAAACTTCTTCAATAATTAATCGTTGACAGGTTGCTTCTACTCAATCCATCGTCTCACGTGTCATAAAAGCATTTGTGGTGTGCCAACTCACTTTAATTAATCGTCAACAGGTTGCTTCTACTCAATCCATTGTCTCACGTGTCATAAAAACATTTGTGGTATTCCAGCTCACTTTAAGATGACCCATGGAGTTTTAATAGTCGTCTTTCTCTAGTACAACTCCAAGCAATGAAAAATACTTTATTGTAGGTCGTTTTGCAACCATGACTTTCCGTCGACTTCCTTATTCGTCGTCTATCTAATACCAATTCTGAAAACATGGAGCTATCCTTCTCTCATTAACATTTTTGGCTTCGACGTCTTCATAAATTTGGTTGATCACAACAAATGACGATACACGCTTTCCCTCGACAGTCATTGAAAAATTCTTGCATTTGTGCGCAATAACAATGAACCGATGGCAACAGTCGACATTCATTGACCATGGGTAGAAACATTAAAGATGTTCTCCATCTGTTGGAGTCTGCTTCCAACAACAAAAAATCCCTGGTCGAAATACCAAGTTAGTCGTCGTACTCTAGAGTCGACCATAGAGATTGAACAACGGCTGGAAAAGTTGACAATTGCTTCACAGATGATCGACTGAATAGTAGGTTCGAACGTAATACCTCAAATGGTGACTCAATGACTGAGGAAGGGATAGATAATTGGCTTACTCGCACATAGAGCAATATAAGCCATCTCACCAACAAATTCTTCTAGCCAATGGGTTGATAGAGATATCATAAGCCTATCTGGAAGCAAAACCCTAATGGTTACATACTCAACAAAATGATTCTCTAGGCGAACTAAATACTGGATTGTTGGTTGATCTTCTTCTGATCACTTTCATTTCTATGGGCTTCCCCAACACGTCAGTAGCATATTTCTAAGCTTTGTTCATCTCGTGCAATCGACCGGTCCATTGATATATGGCTTCAACAGTGCATTCAGAGCATCATAACAATATAATATTAATTTTCTTACATGTATTCATTATTTCCTCCTCCAACAGGTTCGAGCCACCTTCACTCACTACAATATATTGGTCGATAGGTTCTGCGTGGTTTGACTGTAGAAATAAATGACATGTTCTCACCGTACGGAGGCAATGTGAGGCCAAAATCAATGTCCATGTCGATGAGCAATCTCCCAATGTTGTGGTCGAATATATGATATTCATATTGTTATAGGTCAAATCTGCACTTCTCCATCCGTGATCACCTTTAGCTATCACTTACACAAAAGGACAACTTGGATTGAAGAGCATGATGACCTTAGATGATGCTTTGACCTGACCTACTCCTCTGCAAGCTGGAAAAACCATGTAAAACCTCACATTTTGACATGTACGCTACCCTACAGGCATAATAGTAGCACACATGCCCTACTCCACAGGCATATGAGTAGCGCACACATCCTAGTATGCCCTACTCCACTTTAGCAAACTAGCGCACATCTTCAAAAGGCCTACAAATGCTGGTTGTAAAGCACTGAAGTTGCATATTGAGCGCTACTCCACTGTGAAAACCTCGCGCAGATCTCGAAATGTGATTAAAAATATATTAATTTGACGAATTGGGATTAGTTGAAGTTGGTTTTGCAACTTCCCCAACCTCCCAATTCAACCACCTCTCGATCTAAACTGCCTACCTTGTCCCATAAATACAAGGAGGATTGAAGAGAGGGGTTAGACACATTTAGACTCCCATTCAAAAGAGGAGAAACTCACATTAAGGGTTGTTATCCTAGAAGAATTCCAAATTTAGAGAAGAGCAGGAGCCCAGAATCCGGTTGCACAAGCACTCTGAATGATCAAGTATAATTTGTACTGATTATTTGCTTTTGACAATAAAGGTTGAAACATCCTTCCTGTTTGAATCAAATGTCTAATGGATTGTGTGTTTGTTTGGTTAAATGATTGATTGTTCTTGATGTTTAAATTGTATTTCAATTTCATCATTGTTATATCAGTCAAGATACGCTGAGGAAGGTATCTTTGTATTGCAGGTCTATTGAGCGGAGGATCAAGTTGAAGATTGAGCACAAGATCAAGCAAAGCTAGGATCGAACGTCATTAATAAGGTATGTCTTCAAGATCCTTGATCTCTTTCCTTTTGTAGATGTTTATGTAATATGATCAATGTGTTTACCTGTCACCCCAGAAGTTGGTAGTGTCCATTTCCTCGCTATAAGGTAGAATTCTTGAACAATAGATTGGCGAATCCGCTGGGGAACGGTTGTTTTTCTGCTCTAGGAAACCCATTTTGTTTTCTTTCCAGTAATTTATGATCTCTTTGATCCTCTGAGAGGCCTTGTAGGTCACCCCTACCTGCTTTCCTTTTGTTAAATTTTCAGAATTTACTTCAATTTGATCTAGGAACTTAACTGAGAGAACAACATGTACAGCAAATCTACAACATATCAATCATGGACACAATAATGCAAGCACATAAGAGACACAGAGTTTACTTGGGGAAAACCATAAAGGTGAAAAACCCCAATAACTTCCTCAGAGATAGATAGAGCAATGATACAACTAGAATACAAGAGATAGTCTTCTCCTAGCAGCAGAGCCTCCTCCTCACAAGTGTGCCACTTTCCAAATGAGAGAAGTGTGTGAATGAATGATCAAATAGAGATCTCCCGATCTCTATTTATACTTGTCCTATCCTTCCCAATAAACTAATGGGGCCTACATGTCTAGCTTAAGCCATGGTTAACTTAATCCTGACCAACCCCACACTTGGTGGTCTAATAAGCCTTTTACCCACATGACTCATACAGGTCCGACCCCATCAAGGTGGTGGAATAACTCATCATCAAGTTAACACACTTACAACACTTGTAAATACAAATGGCAACACTTCCTTATAGAGGAATAACACATCTCTACAAGGGTACAATAAATATATATATGAAATACATTCTGAAGTTACATATACATCAACACTCCCTCTTAACTAGGAAGGTATTTCTTGACACAGATCTTCTAGTACAAGTTTTCTTCTCTGGATCATCATCAACGAATCATCATCCTCGAATCATTGTCATCGTCACTGCTGCTGCTATCTCAATCAATCTTTGAATCTACTTGTCATAGGAAGTTCTACAGAGCCCGTCCTTTTTCATACTGGATGTAGGCCCACCACCTGTAGGTCTTCATCATCACTGGTCATACTGTGGAATCCTCAGGATTCATCACTTGCATCTGCAAAACCTCGCAAGAGCATCCTATGCCTTTTACGAGCGCACAGCTCAACTTATCGAATCTCCCAGGATCTTTTACATGCCACTGCACAACCTATCCACGACCACTGAGTATCAACCTGATACTCACCATGTATCCACCTGATGTATATCATCACATGATCATCGTAATCATCATCATCAACTCTACGGGAAAGCCATCAAGTAGGTACACCTCAGGACTGATTACACTGCCTCTGCAAAACCTGCAAGATCTCTCAGGATTGATTACACTGCCTCTACAAAACCTGCAAGAGCATCTCAGGACTGATTATATTCATTTGCAAGATTTGTGTACCATACTTTCACATCAATGTCTTCAGATCACCACATAGTCCACGGAGCACAACCCAGATGCACACACAAAACACTTACACTCACCAGCATGGGAGGACCAACCTACTACCATCTGGGAAAGGCTCACATCACTTACATCAAAAACCATGGGAGGACCAACCTACCACCATGTCGGAATGGCACAACACTTACATCAACAACCATGGGAGGACCAACCTAGCACCATGTTGGAAAGGCCCATCACTTACATCAACGACCATGAGAGGACCAACCTACTATCATGTCAGAATGGCTTCAACACTTATATCATGACCATGAGAGGACCAACCTACTATCATGTCAGAATGGCTCCAACACTTATATCTCATCATAGGAGGACCAACCTACCACTATGTGAGAATGGCCCAGCCCTTACATCTCACCATAGGAGGACCAACCTACCACTATGTGAGAATGGCTTAGCCCTTACATCTTATCATGGGAGGACCAACCTACCACCATGTAAGAATGGCCCGACCCTTACATCTTACCATGGGAGGACTAACCTACCACCATGTAAGAATGGCTCGAACCTTACATCTTACCATGGGAGGACCAACCTACCACCATGTAAGAATGGCCCAGTGTGCATCTGTGTCTTTGGACTCATCACTTCCCTATGAAAGGCTTCTCGATCTGAAGTACACCAAGTCTCCCTCTGAAGTATTCAAACTTCACTCTGGCAAGCGATTTGGTCAACACATCGGCTATCTGCTCGTCTGTCGCAACATACAGGAGATTCACAGCTCCTCTCTGCACCATATCCCTGATATAGTGGAACTTGATATTAATGTGCTTTGACTTGTCATGGAACACTGGGTCCTCTGACAACTTCACACAACTCTGGTTGTTGTAATATATACAAGTAGCACTCAATTGGAGATCAAACAAATCAGATAGTAGCTTCCTAAGCCATACTACCTCACAACTAGTTGAACAAGCTACGACATACTTTGATTCAGCTGTACTCAGTGCCACACAGGACTGCTTCCTGCTAAACCAAGAGATCACACCTGACCCCATACTGAAGCAGCACCTCGAAGTGCTCTTTCGATCAATGGCATTGCCTGCCCAATCCGAATCAACATAACCCTCTAGGTTAAACTTTTGATTCACCTCATACATGAGCCCATAATCCACTGTACCCTTCAGGTACCTTAGAACATGCTTTGCAGCTATCAGGTGAACATGTCTCGGATCTGTCAAGTACTGGCTCAAGGTGTTCACCACAAAGCAAATGTCTGGCCTTGTATTCGTCAGGTACATCAAGGACCTAATCATCTGACGATACATCGTAGCATCAACCGGTTCAGAAGAAGCATCACATAGAAGATTCAAGTTCGATGCCATAGCTGTGGCCATGGCCTTGCAATCGATCATCCCAAACTCTTCCTTGTCCAAGGAAGATTCCATCTGCACTCTGCCACACATCCATACCAAGAAAGTAGTGCATCATACCCAAGTTCTTCATCTCTAACTTGGCAGCAAGCTTTCGCTGCATGTTGGCAATCAATCTATCCTCACCTGTAACAAACATGTCATCCACATACAAAATTATTATCACTGGATTGCCTTCCTCAACCTTGTAGTAAAGGTTGGAATCCGCTTTGCTCTTGGTAAAGCCCAAACTGGATAGAAAGCTGTCTATCCTACCATACCAAGTTCTTCACGTATATGACTCCCTGTCATGTGTCTCAGAACCAAGTGCCTACTCCACATACACTTCTTCTTCAACCACACCATTCAAGAAAGCTGTCTTGAAATCCATCTGGTGTATCTTCAATTTCATCACTGTAGCCAGAACAAGTATGGAAGTGTATCTGGCTACAGGAGCAAAAAGTCTCTATGCTACCACCTGTAGCATGCTTGATCTTGTAGATCCTCTTGGAAGTCATTACAGACTCCCCTTCAGGTCTTGGGACTGCATCCCAAACATCTTCATGATCGACTGGTATTCTTTGATCATGGCAATCTTCCCAGATCCTGGGAACTTCAATATCTTCAATATTTTCAAGAGATAACTTTGTTGCTAAACAAATGTTGTAGTCCTTCTTTTGTAGGTGATGGTATACGATCTTTCCTACACAACAAGTTAAATTGCATGATTAGAAAACAACTCATAGTTTTTAGAACAAATTCTTACACATAAATAAATATGTCATACAGTCATGCAATTATCTTAGCCAATGCTTCAATACAACATTTATCCATATCCCGTAACTTTCTAGATGCCTTCCAATCTCTACCAGAACATTGTTAAGAGTGTGCACAACTCCCAACATATCAGCAAAGAGGTTTCATTCTAGATAAGTAGCAATGGAATGTTGTATAGGCCACTTACCCATGTATATTAGTAGTATACTGTTCATCAATGCAACTATTCTAATATGCATAATACACAACCTAATTCTAGGAACATCAGTGTATTCATTATTGAACAATATTATTTGAACAATAAAATATGCAAGTAATGAAATTCAAATACTTATCTTTGTTTGTTTGTTGGGTTGACTCCCTCTCAGCCTTTGCTTCTTTTCTGCAACTCCATTCTGATGTGGATTGTGAGGAGTGGTCAACTCCCTCTAAATATATGCATCCTTGCAAAAACTACTGAAGTGTGCTCCTTCTTGATCTTTGCTTCCTTGCAGGAACAACTAGAGTGTGCTCCCTCTTGATCTTTGCTTCCTGGATTATTTGTCCTTGAACTTATATCCATCACTATGCATGCTTATTAGTATCATCATTGTGTTATCCTCGAGGTCTCATACATAATCACACATTCATTAGTATATAATCTTAATACTATTAAAACACAATAATCTTAAGCATGTATAGTCATGATCATTTCAAATAGAAATAATAAGCATTAGCATTCAAGGTTTATATAGGGCTCTTATGGTTAGTCATATCATCAATTATGGTAAGAAACATAATATGCATACAACCATGACTATTCAAACCTATGAATTCATGAATAATCATTATCAACAACACAACAGTATAAGATCCTAACACAAGGTAGGATTCTAGCTTGATATAGGAAAACATACCTGGATTAGTATACTTGCTTAGTTATGTCTAACATACC
Source organism: Larix kaempferi (assembly GCA_027924585.1). Taxonomy (NCBI): domain Eukaryota; kingdom Viridiplantae; phylum Streptophyta; class Pinopsida; order Pinales; family Pinaceae; genus Larix; species Larix kaempferi. Next base: position 4,196,950 of record BSBM01000986.1, on the reverse strand, counting down.
TAAACAATATCTTCTTGTTCTCTTCAATGATTTGGAGATCCTGTGCTAGAACCTGCATATCTCATAGGTTAAGCATAATAGAACAAATTCATACATACCTCGTAAGTAGAACTTCTATGTGATCAAGGATTATAGATGAGTCTTTGTCTTCATGTTGTCATGGTCATGGAACTTGATTTGTCTTTCATGATGTACCTATATCTTGTTAGCATACAACATCAACCTCATACAACACCACAGTGCATTAGTACAATCATATATCCCTAATCAATGAATGTCTTCTATTATTCACATACTTTTACTAGGGTGATAAGACAATTCTAACATTAATCAAGATTGTACTAATAAATAATATGAAGACAAACATATTATGAACTTAATCAAGAATCAGATTTCAAGACATACCTGTATCTTCTTAAGTCATACCTGTCAAGACCTCTTGTAGTCTTCTTATGTAAGGCCTTAGCCTCATCTCCCCCTGAAACTGGATCTGGAGCTTGATTAGGGTTTGTCAGAGAAACCCTAAAAATTCAAACTTTGACTTTCACACTTCTGAATGTATGGAAGGATGTGTCTTGCTAAGTTGATCAAACTATCATACTTCAATTTTGAAATCTCCAAAACTTGACCCTTAAAAATTGCCTTCGAAACTTCTGGATCTTTTGGACAGGATCTCGAACTAGGTTTTGATGAAGCCCACCCTTCTTACCAATCAAAAGGTTTGATACAAGGCTCTAAACTCTTATTTTTCTGAGGAGCTTCCAGCCATGGTCACAGACTTCAAGAATTCCAACTTTTGCGGAAGCCCTAATTTTTCACCTTTCCGATCAAAATCCCAAACTGGGGTTTGATCAAACCCAGTTTTCTACCCAACCCAAAATTCGATCTTGGTCTCTAAATTTTAATTTTCCTGAGTATCATTCAGCCGTGGACTCCAATTCCAAAAATTCCAACTTTCTCCGAAACCCTAAATTCCGGAAGCAATGAATGAAGATGCTCAAAATTAATTATGTTTTGACAGAAGTATGTACCTGATTGTTTCTGCTGTAACTCTGAACTTTTCGATTCACAGGGTCTGAAATTTTTTTTCGTGGTAGCTTGACCTGTCATATTTCCATCCCGATAGGTCTGACCTCAATTGGATTTTCTGAGAGAGAGTTATGCCAAGTGTCGCAACGTGACCTGTTTATGGGATAAAACGGGAGAGCGAACTTGTACGGCGTACCATGTGTCACTGGTTCAACTTCACCCTCTGAAACAATTTCTTGAGAAGTACAGTCTGTGTACTACCTATTAATTTTTACGAAATTTCATTTGGATCTTCCTAGCCGAAGTTATGACCTTTTTTCCTTGGTCACCTGATTATGACTGAGATCTAGAAGAGGCAGAAACCCTAACTGGTACTGATCATAAATCCCAAAGTACAATGAATCTGAGGGTGTCCTTTGGACACAAGGTACATGGGAATGTTATCTACGACCTATAAAGGTTTTAGATCCTGAACCTTCGCTAAAATGGATTTATAGAGAAAGTTCTATGATGACTGGTTTTTTCTATATAAAACCCTAACCTTCAAATTGTCGCAAGTGAAGCAAGTGTCGTAAATGCCATACATTTCCTTCCTTCAGGTTAGCTCTGATACCATGTTAAATTTTCAGAATTTACTTCAATCTGATCTAGGATCTTAACTGAGAGAAAAACATGTACAACAAATCTACAGCATATCAATCATGGACACAATATTGCAAGCACACAAGAGACACAGAGTTTACTTGGGGAAAACCATAAAGGTGAAAACCCCAGTAAATTCCTCAAAGATAGATAGAGCAATGATACAACCAGAATATAAGAGATAGTCTTCTCCTAGCAGCAGAGCCTCCTCCTCACAAGTGCGCCACTTTCCGAATGAGAGAAGTGTGTGAATGAATGATCAAATAGAGTTCTCCCGATCTCTATTTATACTTGTACTGTCCTACCCAATAAACTAATGGGGCCTACATGTCTAGCTTAACCCATGGTTAACTTAATCCAGGCCGACCCCACACTTGGTGGTCTAATAACCCTTTTACCCACATGACTCATACAGGGCCGACCCCATCAAGGTGGTCTAATAACCCATCGGCAAGTTAACACACTTGCGACACTTGTCAATACAAATGAGGACACTTACTTATAGAGGAATAACACATCTCTATAAGGTTACAATAAATATATATATGAAATACATTTCGAAGTTACATATACATCAACAGGTCACCCCTACCTTCTTTCCTTTGCTTGACTCACCCCTTTTCACTTCTATAAAACTTGATTTCAACCTCTCCTGACTTGTGCGCTACTCCTCTGTACATATAGTAGCGCATACCTAAGTTTGTGTGCTACTATCCCTACTGCACAGTAGGGCACATCTTCTAGAATGCGCTAGTTTGCCTACTACACAATAGAGCACACTCCTGTAACTCTCTGTTTGATGTGGGGATTGGATTTCCGCCTGTTTGGTTTGATTTCTAGCTTTGTACTTGGCTTTCTTAACTGATCCTTGAGGTGTGTAAGCCTTTTTTGAGTCCTGTTAGCCTCTCCTAAGTCCCTTAGGTCATCTTTTGCTTGCTTGAGTACTTTTGAGGTGTCTTGCTTCTTTGCGACTTTTTTTTGAAGACTGTGCTTTGTCCCTTGGTAGACATAACTGCTCGCCCATACCCTAGTAGTGTGTCGCAGGTATACAAACCTTTGTGCATAACATTTGTTGTTTGTCGAGACACTAGTATGCTTTGGTGTCTTATCCTTTGATTTAGGGTTTGGCCCATCTTTGGAGTCTTTAGGGTGTCTTTCAAAAAACGTTTTGAGTCTCGACACTTCCTGATCTCATTGTTAGTTTCAGTTTCAAGCAAGTTGGAGTATCTTAGTTTGTTTCCTTTTGAGTCTTTGTGATAGTAAGGTCATCTTTAGTTCACTTGCCTACCTTCTATTTGGCTTAGTGATTTTGTTTAGGGTTTGGTGCTTTGGAGCAGCTGTAGAGGTTTGCTTTCCAGTTATAAGTGTCTCTCATCCCTATTTTCTTTCCACTTTGTTTCCAAGTTCGAAGCTTTTTCATTTGAAAAAATTCATAGGACAAGTCTTTATCAAGTCATCGATTTGATTGTTGTGAGCTTTAGAGTCATTTTTCCTTACTCGCATATCTTTTATAGGTCTTACTTGCTTCCATTTTCGAGCACTTTTTCTTTTACATATAACGAAAAAGAAAAAAATGAGTTTGGTAGTTTAGAGTAGTAAGGCTTATAATCATTTCAAAGTAGCATAGTTTACTTTGTTGTGAAATTGAAAAGAAAATGAAAAAAGAGAACTTTGTTTAGGTCTGCTTAGTCTTCATTTTCGAAGGAGCACAAACAAAAAAGAAAAGAGTCTTTTTGTTGTTGAAAGTTGTTTCATTTCTCGCACTTTACTTTTTGTTGCAACCACACCACACAATGCACTACCCCGTTGAGTAAAAAGTAACCCTAAAAAGAATCTTAATAAAATCAATTAGAAACGATTTTCTTTCTAGGGATACACGACACCAACTAGCTTAGGCTAGAGTTTTGAGCTTAAAACACCTTAAACTACTCGAAGCTTGTTTCATTGCTCAAAAATCATAGTGCGAATTTCATATAGGTAAACCCACCTCATTCAAAACTTGCCTGGATCTATGCAGTAGGTCTTGTGAGATCATATTGTTGGGAATAAACCTCCTACTTTCTGTTTTGAGCAAATACCAGGATCAGATCGCGTTTGGGGACTCTTTTGAGTTTCGGGCTCAATTACCTTGCCCACGCCTTCTGATTCAACCAGAGACTGTTCCCCCAAGAGTTTTCGATGTGGTGGTATCCTTAGTATCTGACCATAGGATCATACACAAGTGATGACGGAGGGTTATATCTATTGTACCTAGGACAGACGTGGGAGGAAATCCCTTGCAGGTCTTTGGGAGGGCGGTTGGGTGATTCCAGTGCTTTCACCCTTAGTCATTGTATTGTGGACCCCGGGTAACTGTCCTTCTTCCTTCGTTGATCTGTTCTAGGCCCTCATCATCCTAGACTCTTCTCCGGAAGGCATTTGTTTTCCTGGTTTGATTTACGTAGGACCTTTTTTAGTGGTGTGCTCTTTGTGCTACTTGTCTTAGTTTGCCTTAGAGAACTTCTTTCTCATTTGAGAAGGAAACTATGTCTAGCATTCCGATGAGCGCCAATCAAGGTACCCTTGTTCCATGGGATCCTTGTGCTGTTCCATTCATTGGAAACATTGGTCTCCCTTAATGGCTACTCTGAATCTTCTTGGATTCACTATAGGGCTACCGGTTTGGTTGTTCTCCACTCTAAATTCCTTGCATGCTCCTGACGCTTCTTTTGTAAGCATCTAAAATCAAGAGCATCAGAACCCTGGGCCTTCTTTGCCAGTAACATCTTCTCCTCCTCCTTCTACCTCATGTGGTGAAAGTAGCAATACTAGTAACCAGTAGTCTAAAAGGAATAGATGGAGGAAGAATAGGAGGAAGATGTCAAAAATGGGGGGCAGCAACCCAGCCACTGCAAGTCATGCTAGGGGAAAGCACCCTGCCTCTGCAAATCATGCAGGGGGTACCTACCCAGCCTCTGGAGGTCATGCTAGGAGAAAAAATTTGGTCACTGAAAGTTTGTCTTCAACCACTGTTAGTCATGTTGAGGACACGTCATTGATCATTGCTAGTCATATTAATGACAAGTCACCAGTTCCTGTGAGTCATATTGGAGACACCAGATCAGCCACTGCAAGTCATGCTGAGGGAGTTGACATTGTCGACAAACCCAATAAACGAAAGTATAAGTTCCCTTGCAAGTTTTGTGAGGGAGACCACCTTACTTACTTGTGACCTGTACTTCCAGAAGTGCAAAAAGTGTGGTCCTTAGTTCAAAATTCTTCTGCTTCTAAGCAACCAGCCACTGCAAGTCATGCTAGGGGCGAGCTATCAACGAATGCTAGTCATGCTGAGAGTAATGATGTTGTAAATGATTCTAAACCTATAGGACGAAAACCAAAGTTCCCTTGTAAAGTTTGTAAGGGAGATCACCTTACTCACCGATGCCCTGCCATTCTAGAGGCACAAAGAGTGTGGTCCATGTCTGAAGGAACCTTTTTTCCTAAGTTGTCTATAGATTGCCTACAGTCAGATCAACCTAAGGTCGATAAAGTGGTTGAACCAATGCAATCTTTGGTCAACCCCACTCTTCCTTTGGAGAGTGAAGCGATTGAATCGATGCAATCTTCGATCGATCCCATCAGCCCTGCAAAGATTGATGCACCTACTGCAAAAGTCTTCTGCATTACCAATTTGGATGTTTCTGAAAAAAGGGACACTTCATATGTGCCATGTGAACCCCTACCAAGCCCTAGGATCATTTCCTTTGATTGGAATAGGCTAGCCGAACCTCGTCTTCCTTCTTCGAAACCTTTCCAGATAAAGGTTGATACCGAGAACCATACGGTTGCTTGATACATTGTAGATGAAGGAGCTTCTATTAGTATCTAATCCACTTATGTTTGGAGAGATTTGGGTTTCCCTAATGTTATTCTAGCTGTTAATTGGCCGTTGACCTTCGATAGAAGACCTAGTGAACCGTTCGGATTCCTCCGCCAGGTACCTGTTACTTTGGGTGGAAAAACAGTCTTAGTTGATTTTATGGTTTTAAAGGACCCTATGGACTTTGATATGATCCTCGGGCGTGATTATGTTTATGCTATGCATGTTGTGGTTTCTACGCTCTTTCGTGTGTTGCATTTTCCTCATAATGAAATCATCGTCACTATCGACCAGCTTGCATTTGTTGATCCTCCTTATTACCCAACTGTAGACCAGTCTGATCCCTCATCATTAGGAGCTACTATGTCACATGGGACTTATGTGGCATATTGTTCCTTGAGTTCAATTGCTACTGAGAAGAAGTCTTTGAGTTCATGCTTGCCTTCTCGGGACTTAGTCCCAGCTTTTGACCAAGTGACACCTCCATCTGAATGTTTAGATATGTGTTCTATCTGGGACGATATACTTCCTTCTGATGAAGTTTTCCTACATTCCATAGTACAGTCTTCCATTCATTTGGATGTTGATCCAGTATCATTTATGTCCAGCCCCGGTTTGACCTTAAAGTATGATCTTCCTACTATTGAGTCTTTGGACTCTCCTATAGATCTGCAAATCGGTGTTCCTGCTAAGTTTAATTTTGCTTCTAGAATTTTCAACTCCCGTGATGATGAACTTGTTTCTACAGATTCCATCATGTCCTTCAACTTTGATCTTCATCCTGAAGTCGATCTTGTTAATTTTAAGTCCTCAGGCTTGGGTACCATAGAGTATTCTCCCTTGTTTATGCCTGTTGTTGATGATAGTGAAGTTGAAAGTATTTCTACCACAGTGACTTGTATCAAGTCTTTCTTTGCATATGTTTTAGATATGATTTTGGTACTAATGTTTCTTGGAGACATGATTCTTAGCTGGATTTATACTTGCTTACTAGTCCTTTTCGACACTTTTTGCGACCATGTCAGGTATATTCGGAACCTTGCATATAGGTTTAGGCTTCCCTGTTGTTATGTTGCATTTGAACTTTTTGCCATCTAAATTCACCATAAGGTCGAACCTATTGGATATTGGTGTGTCAGCCATCTCTTTATGCATTGTGCACCAGTCCGACAGCAGAGCCTACCTAACATGGGTCACCCTAGTCAGCACCCTTATGCCATTTTGGTGCCCATGCTGAGTTTTTCTCATAGGCTCCAGAGCCTTTTTAGATTTACCATGATTTTGAGAAGAAGCCTCATACATTTCTTTCTCATATATTTCTAGCCATCCCTGATAAGGCTCCCATCTACATGTTCAAGTTGCATATGCATATGTTATGATCCCGCTTGCGCTAATGAGCCTGATACCAGCTTCCACGCTTTTAGCTCATTGTATAAGCCTCCATCTCTGATCTCATTTCCGCTAAGCCCTGTATCATTTTGCCTTCGTAATTTGACACCTTTTATTTGGAGGAGACACACCTTGAGTGTCCTTATCTTGATTGCGTTCTTTTCATTAGACATAGCTTTGTTCCATGCGCTTGGAGCTAGTTTCGCATGTCCCTGACACTTGTCTCCTCCATTTACGAGCATTCTTCTACCTTTACTTCGAGCTCGTTAAAAACAGTAAGTAGGTTTTGAGCATTTCTTCCATCTTCACTTCAAGCTCATTAAAAACAATAAGGAAGTTATGAGCATTCTTCCACTTTTTCTTCGAGCTTGTTAAAAATAGTAAGTAGGTTTTGAGCATTCTTCTACCTTTACTTCGAGCTCGTTAAAAACAGTAAGTAGGTTACGATCATTCTTCCACCTTTACTTCGAGCTCATTAAAAACAGTAAGTAGGTTTTGAGCATTTCTTCCATCTTCACTTCGAACTCATTAAAATAGTAAGGAAGTTATGAGCATTTTTCTGTATCTCCTTTGAGCTTGTTAAAAACAGTAAGGAGGTCACGAGTTTACTTTTTCAGGCTCATTAAACCTTTACGGAAAAGATCCCTATGGAGTTCTTTTAAGCCCTTTTCAAACTCCTTAAATAGGAAAAGTTTGCCGAGCATATTTGTCTTTTCGGGCTCATTAAAATGACTGAACCGACATCCACTTAGGTATAGAATTGCCCCTTTTTCGGGCCTTGGTGGATAATTTACGAAAAGGTATACTCTAGGTATACTTTGGTATGCGCTAGAAGAGTTCTTCTTCCATTATTTTACACTTTTTCGGGGAAGGAGACTAACTTTATGAAAAAGGACCTTTGGAGTTGTCTTTAGGGTTTTCAGACTCTCAAAATGTGAAAACACCAAGCAAGCATTCACCTACTCTGGCTTGATGAGAAATCCACGAGATGGTTGATAGATGACTGTTTAAGTTTTTCAACTCTATAAGCAAGAAAACACCACCGAGCATAGACCAATCTGGGATCGATATAAAATCCACAGATAGGTGTATGGAGTTTTCTTCTAGGTTTTTCAGACTCCTTAAATATGAAAATACCGTCGAGCATGCTTTAGTTCTTTGTCAAGCTCATTAAAAAATGAAAAAGGAAAGGTAAGGGAAGAATGTTAAATTATCTTTCAATATGATGGCAGCAAGTCAACTATCTCCTTGAACAAAGCACCTGTTTTGAGTGTATTGAACAAGTTGGGTTCTAGTGTTGGCCTTAGGATAAACCTGATCTCAGAGTTCTTACTCCTCTGTTTGGTTAGTCTTCCAATAATATAGAGAATCTGTTAATGTCTCCTACATTGTAGATTTGTATCATGGTCTCTTTGTGTTAAAATCTTCCTAAGTCACTTTTGTGTCGTGCTCACCGTTCAAGGATATAACCTATGCCGACCATTCTGCAGTTTCCTTGCCTCATGCATCGGCCATTCCTTGGTGTCAGTATGTTTCATCATGTGTTTAGTCCTACTCCAAATCAGATCATACCAATTGAGTGTCCCTCGTGTTGGATGATGGAGGATGCCTTAAGGCCTCCCTTCCTATGGACTTCTTCCCATTGAGATCAACTCATTTTGCTCTGGGAATGAAGTTTAGAGTTTCGGTTAGTACCTTGGAGATTGCAGTCACCAGTGGAAATTTTCCTCGCTGTTGAATCATGAGAATACATCAATGTCTCTTATTCGACAGGTTCCTCAAGTGTTTGACTCCAAGTCCACTTATTCACACTTGTTGGATCGTACTAGGTACCTTGGGCCCCATTATCATTATCGGTGGAAGCCCTCATGTTTGTTAATGGTACACATCAAGGATCGGTAATTAAACGATACCCCCCATGTTCGACTTTCAACTCACTTATTCACATGGTTAGGGTTTGTACCTTGGGTTGTTTTTGGATGAAGACCTTGGGCTATTGATGACATCACCTCATTATGTTATCACCCAAACTACGCAAGACTGAGCCTCACTCATTTTCAGCTCTCCATGAGACATAGATCCAGTTTGTTGTTATGGCTGCGATCTCTCAGTTTGACATGGATCCATGTTTGTATTTCAAGTGGCCATGCTATATATACATCTCCTAGTTATGTATCAGAGATCATGTTGTATCACACTACACATCTATATGATGTCAAGATTGTAATTGCTCGTTGACCTTGATCTTTGTTTCAAGTGTTTCTGTGATTTGGTTCTGCAGTTTCTTGCTCCTCCTCTGACTTGGAATTATAATGTATTTCGACCATCGCTTCCCTCTGACCTCACACATTAGGGGGCATCTGTTATAGGTCAAATCTGCACTTCTCCATCCATGATCACCTTTAGGTGTCGATTGCACAAAATGACAACTTGGATTTAAGAGTATGATGACCTTAGATGATGCTTTGACCTGACCTACTCCTCTGCAAGCTGGCAAAACCTTGTAAAACTTCACATTTTGACATGTGCTCTACCCTATAGGAATAACAGTAGCACACATGCCCTACTCCACAGGCATAAGAGTAGCGCACACATTCTAGTATGCCCTACTCCACTTCAGAAAACTAGCGCACACCTTCAAAAGGCCTACAAACGCTGGTTGTAAAGCACTAAAATTGCATATTGAGCGCTACTCTACTGTGAAAAACTCGTGCACATCTCGAAATGTGATTAAAAATATATTAATTTTATGAATTGGGATTAGTTGAAGATGGTTTTGCAACTTCCCCAACCTCCCAATTCAACCACCTCTCGATCTAAACTGCCTACCTTGTCCCATAAATACAAGGAGGATTGAAGAGAGGGATTAGACACATTTAGACTCTCATTCACAAGAGGATAAAGTTGCATTAAGGGTTGTTATGCTGGAAGAATTCCAAAGTTAGAGAATAGCAGGAGCCCAGAATCCGGTTGCACAAGCACTCTGAATGATCAGGTATAATTTGTACTGATTATTTGCTTTTGACAATAAAGGTTGAAACATCCTTCCCATCCCAATCAAATGTCTAATGGATTGTGTGTTTGTTTGGTTAAATACTTGATTGTTCTTGATGTTTAAATTGTATTTCAATTTCATCATTGTTATATCAGTCAAGATACGCTGAGGAAGGTATCTTTGTATTGCAGGTCTATTGAGTGGAGGATCAAGTTGAAGATTGAGCACAAGATCATGCAAAGCTAGGATCAAACATCATTAATAAGGTATGTCTTCAAGATCCTTGATCTCTTTCCTTTTGTAGATGCTTATGTAATATGATCAATGTGTTTACTTGTCACCCCAAAAGTTGGTAGTGTCCATTTCCTCGCCATAAGGTAGAATTCCTGAACAACACATATGTATAATGATCAAATCTATGGTCGACCAATGCAGCCGACCTTGAAATATACTTTTTTCTTAGGAATATGTTATTAATCAGAAGACTGTCGAATTATTGCTTATGGATATGAGTTGACTATCGAATATCTGCACATTCAGTCAATTATCCGGCTAGTCAATTATCCTTAAACCCGCCTAATGGGTATCTTCTCGTCAATATGGACTACTTCGAAGATATGTTGCAGAGTCCGAATACTTCAAAATGAGTCTAGACTACTTTGAATATACGTTGTAGAGTCCGAATAGTTCGGCTCTGGATACGGTTGTAGAGTCCGAATAGTCGGTGGAGACGGTTGGTCAGGTTAGTTCAAGTGATACCTGAGCCATTGGATTAAAGAATAGGTATGACAATTCATTCATTCTCTTGGAAATTAATGCCAACACTAATTTGCTGGATCATGTCACAGAACAAGTTCTCTAATCGGAATATATCTTTCGAGGAGGAGAGAGAGCTGCTAAATATGGAAACATTAGACATAGAAAAAAACCGATATACTAACCAAAGAAATCAAACACATTAACAGATAGTTAACTGATAATACTAAAGGCTAGAATGGTAGTTTCTCACCATCGGAAGTCAAAGTAAGGAAGTCAGATTACATGTCGATCCCTTTGTTAGTTGTAGATACAAAGGAACACCACACTATAAGATCATCACTGAAAGCTTAAGTCACATTCATTCAAACAATAAGACTGTTGGATTAAGTTTTAATAAAACTTAATAATAAATTGAGAAATAGATCAGAGTTACGATCTTATTGATCCGACCATAATTCACTGCCAATTACTCCATACTCATTCTGATAAACCGCATGGCTTGATTATTATTTAATATAAAACTCGATAATAAATTTACAAATAGAAAAGCTATGAATTTAATGAACTTGCTGAAGATTACTGATACCACTCATTCTAATCAATAGTTTTAGCTTGATTAACATTCATTATAAAACTTAATAATAATTCACACACATGATAGTTACACTTTTATTGAATCCACTATATATTATAATACTTATTCATTCAAATCAATAGTCTGCACCTAACTATCGTTCATCATAAAAATTGATAATAATTTTACACACAGGATAGTTACGCTTTTATTGAATCTACTATATATTTGCGGTATTTAAGAAAGGAAATAATGACATGGTCATAACTGGATCCAATCTCACATTCAATCAACACATAAGAGAAATGTATATACTAACATTACACAGTTTAATACTTGAGTGTCACAACAACGAAAGCGTCTCGTATAACAAATTATATGTGAATAACAAAGTATAAAGGTAGAATGATGATCTTATTAGGGTGCCATGTTCTCCATCGCCTTCAACACAGAGAAACAAACAAAATTAATAGGAGCTCATGATGGGCATAACGATCTTATTTGATAATCAACATCTTATTGCAGCTTTTATTAACGGTCGATGGCAGATTCAAGAATAGTCTTCATTTATGCACGCAACAATATCTAGGGGCAGCCCTAAGAATGCAGAGAATTACCTGTAATTGATCGAATAAAAATGGATCCAAGCTGCAATGAAACGATTAGACTCAGTTTTGAAACAAACTCAGTTTTAGTAGTTCTCTGGTTAGATGGGATGAAAAAAATTGACTCTGAATGTGGGCCAGAGTAGGACAGATTGTACAAACTGAAAATGTGTGAAATAAAGAAAGTAAAATTCTGCGACCAAGTCTACCATGTGGTTGTCAATTGGAAATCTATGTGATGGTCGAATATGTGGCTATCAATTGGAAATTTGTTGAGATTGTGACTTTCGTCGAAGACAAACTAGTTGAAACTGTTTGTTGGTTGAGGATGAGCCTGTTGAGATCTCTGACATGTCAAGATGACCCCGTTGTCCTGAACTTGTCGAGGAGGAAGCTAACGGGGATCACGACCTGTCGACACTGCTATCCTGTTGAAGGCTTGTAGGGGAGAGGGATCCTCATTTGGGTCGACAATCGACAATAGAAGAATCTATTGAAGATCCGACAGAAGGGGGTAGTCGAACCATGACAAGTCTCTACAAATTTGTTGCTGTGAAACCGAATAGTTGGTTGGGTAGAAAATATTTCAGGCATGGAATTTGGATACAGAGGTTGGGCATCGAATTTGGTGGAAGCAGAAAGATTTCGGGCATGGATGCTAAGTCTGTGTTTGATGCCGAAATTCCAATGGCTCCAATGGTTCCAATGGCCTGTGGGAGCTGTTTAGTATAACTGATTTGGCATGCCGAGAATTTACAGAATCACGTCGTGGTAATGAAGCATTTTCAGACTATTTGCAAGTAACGTTAGTTCAGGAAATTTATGTTTATGTTAAACTCTACCGACTCTATTTTTGTTTATGCCTACTCTTGGTATGTTACACCCCTTTGGAAATTTAAATGATAAAAAAAGGCTGTAACTATAATGGTATTGTTTCATCATATTTAATAATTTGAGGGTTTCATTTTATCTCTGTTGTTTGTTATCATATCTTGCTCTTTATATATACACATATTTTCTCGTTTGTAATAACGTTCTTATGAAAATTTAAGCTTAACATTAAAAAAATTTCTTGAATGTGATCTCATATCCACCTTATTTGGGATAAATTTTATTACAAAACATTTTTTCATGGATGTGATATCAAATTCACCTCAGTGGGATAAATTTTGTCACACCGAGTTTTGGAATAAATTTTATTGCATCAAGAGAAGTAAGCAACGTCGCATCATTTGGGATAAATATAATTGGACCCAGTTTTGGGATAAATTTTAGGAGCTGAGATAAATATTATTGCACCCAATTTTGGGATAATTTTTAGGAGCTATCTAAGTACGAAATGATAGATTGGATTTTTTTTTTTGTCAATAATGACAGAATCTGGGGTATAAATTTTGGCCAAATGAGATTTCTCATTATTCGGAATATTTTTTTTGTTGCAAAAATCAATTCATTGTCTTTGAATACTCCTGTTGCACTTGGAGTATGCAATCTCAACTACTTTTATTTGGGGTAAAAATAGTCGGAAAATGGAAATGGCCAGAAAAGTGATCCAAATCATCCTTTTTCTCACTACTCTTGAATCTTATCTTACACGGAGAAAAGAAAGGTCACATCATATCAAATAAATCATTTCATTGCATCTAGAGAAGCAAGGTCACTTAATTTGGGATAAATTTTATTTCATAAAGAAAAAAAAATCACATCTTCACATTTCACATTTTTTGGGATAAATTTTATATTGACCGAAAAAGTAAATTGCACAGCCCAGGGTGGAAAAATATGTGTAACCTCTGTGGGTGGCAATATACACTCAAATGAAAACAAGTCTTTACCATTCAAAAATACTGTAAAAATTAAAAAAATAATAATAAATCCACATAAACATATGATTTTTTAAACAACTACAAGTTGCAATTGTTTTTTCTAATCCTTTGATTGAGAATACAAGACGACTCCATGGTCTGTCGAGGTTTGACAGATCTGCCAGTTTGGGATAAATTTTATATTGACCAGAAAAGTAAATTGCACAGCCCAGGGTGGAAAAAGATGTGTAACCTCTGTGGGTGGCACTATAAACTCAAATGAAAACAAGTCTTTACCATTCAAAAATACTGTAAAATTTAAAAAAAATAAATATAAATCCACATAAACATATGATTTTTTAAACAACTACAAGTTGCAATTGTTTTTTCTAATCCTTTGGTTGAGAATAAAAGACGGCTCCATGGTCTGTTGAGGTTTGACAGATTTTCTAGTCGATAAGTCTATTAAGCTGCGTTCCCTTTAAAATTGGAAATACAGTGGATCGGTTGATTTCCTCCTGTAAGACAGATCTTGCAAGCTCTCGAAGGAGATGCTCATCAGTATCATCTTCTACAGTGGCATTATAGCTAGGGTTTCACCATAGCTTGTGCAAATGAGCACCTACTAAGGAGAAGGGCCTCCTTCGTAGCAGTTCAATAAACAGTAAATTTAAACAGTAAAACAGTAAAATCTAAGCTAACATGTGCATCAACATAAATAAAAAATGACAATATAATAGAAAGTTTCTTTTTGTATTATGATATGATCAAGATTGCATTTACCTCAAGTGTTGAGGTTGATGGATCTCTTGCAGTAGTCCAGGAGGGCTACTTCCGTGCTCCAATGGGTTCCTTCTCCTTCTCCAAGGTGTTTGAATAATGGGCCAAAAGGGGCACTCAAATGGGAAAAACTAGCTCAAATGGTAAGCTAGGGTTTCAAGAGTGATTTTGGTAGAGTGAGGATAGGAACGATTGTGGATATGAAATGGGGAGCCTCCATCACCTATTTATAGGTTTTTAGTGGTGGAGTGTTGACCCATGGTTTTTAGCACCATATGGTTTAGGTCTATTGTATAGGGTTTTTGCTTCCTTTTTCCCTCTTTTTCCTCTTTTTTTTATAATTTTTATTCCCTTTTATTTGATTTTTGGGAATTTAGGGCCCTTTTAGAGGGTTTTTGCTATTTTTGGAGAAAAGTTAAATTATTTTGTGGAAAAAGGGGGTTTTTGGCCTTTTTGGTGGCTTTTTAATGGTTTTTTAAGGTTTTGGAGGCAAATATGGTAGGAAATATAGACAAATGAGTCATGTAATGAGAGAGATGAGATGGTGAGCACTTTTTGGGTGTTAATAAGCATGGGATCAATTACTTACATGCGATAGGTTAATGAGACTTCCAAACAATCAAATTTTATAGTAGAAAATGGTCGGCATTTCCTGAATTTGACGGATAGAAAGAAATGGTCCAGTAATGTGTCGAATTCTTTCAGGTTGCTATCTTGCTCATCCCAAAGTAACTTGTGGACAGGCGTTACCATGGTCAGTAAACTGTATGCAGAACTCATCTGACAAAACAACACGCATCTGCTGAGGATAAAATATGAGCTTTCCTGCAGAGAAAGCTATAAATGTGATAAATCTCTGGGGCCAAAGCGGAAAACACGTCGTAGGATTCCATTGGCTCTATAAGTGAGGAATCTAGTAGACGTGGATGGTCACGCTTCTCGTTGGTGAAACGCCTTCAACGTAATTATGTAAAAAGAAGGCTTAGGGTTTAGGTTTTTTTAATTTTTCCACTTTAAGTGTACCCTGTTTCCCTGAAGAATAGGGCATTTTGAGAGATCTATGGGTGGTTTTAGGGAATAATAAGTGTCCCTGTGATAGGGAGAAAGCTTTCCTTCGGATAACGAGAAATATTTTAAACAATTTTAAATGGTAAATTTAAATTTGGTTTGGTAGGATGAGTGGACCGTGTGAGGTAAATTTAAATGAAAATTATAAATGAAGATAGAAGTTCTATTTAATTAACTTGGTAATATTTGTTTAATCCGATCTGTATTTAATGTATTTCATAAATTTAATGTTTTTTGAAATTTAATGTATTGTTAATATATATGTATAAAGAATTAATGGTTACCTTCACTTTTACCAAAGATTGTTAAAAATTTGGATCAAAATTATAGATTAAGATGATGTTTTACTGAAATAATTTTTCCAGTCTATATTCAATAAACTCAATAATCATGTGCTAACTATGTAATGAATAGTGACATGTCAAGCTTAATGTATGCAATATATATCCTTTCTTAAGTTTAAAGTGTAGTGATATTAATCTTAATTAGTACTTTATATGTAAAAAAACATTTTAAGATTGTTAGGGGCATATGCTTAATCTCAAATCAAAGTATTAATTAAATGTTAAAGGATCATAGGTTCAATAAGGATAGCTAAGTATTTGTGGTTAATCCATGATCTACAATCTAGATGCATTATGGATGTATTGAGACCTTGATTCGTAAACTGTTGTGTTCATCACAATAGTTCTTACAACTTAGTTCATTGTGTTAATTTAATTTTATAAAATACTGAATAACTAAAATAGAAAAAACTTGAGAAAATAAGTACACAATCCACACAATAACAAGAGATATACCCTAAGAAAACCCACTATGGGGAAAAACCCCGCCAAACTTATGAAGACTATGCCTTGCTCTTCATATCAAATTGCAAATACAAAGGAAATGGTACTCTCTATGGAGTTACCTATGACCCTATGGTCAAAGTGGCTACTACATGATCTCCTATCTCCTCTCTTATACTCTAATATCCACCCTTGTGTTGTTTGCTCATCTATGGAAAAATATAATACATCAAAATAATGGAACCCCTTCTTCTCCTAACACCCCGATATTTAACATAGCCTTATAGTTGTTTAGTGTTAATTTTAGGGTTTTGTATGCCTCAACTCTTGATTAGCATTAGAATTTTGAACCTTCTAGAATGTTCTTGAAAGTCCTCACATGACTAGCTCCACAAGTGTGAGAAATGAGAGCTGACCTGGAATCCACTTAGTACCACGGTGGTTAATTGGATAGGTGAACTTTTGGGAGGCATAAATTCTTCATATGGACTTTGTTTGAGACGATTTTTGGATTGTTGGAAAGGTATTGATGTGTTGAATATGGAACCTTGGTCCAAATTAAGGTTTGAACAAAAAAAAGGGTCATTTAAGCCCTCAAAATGGCCTTGGAAGTTTTCAAATGGTTTTTGATCCCAAATCTGAAAAGTGAGACATGCCCCTAAAATGGGCCCTACAAGCCAACTTATCCATTCTTCCAACCATGAAAGATCCAAGTAGGTGAAAGATTATATATTGATCTATTTCGGATCAGTACTCAACAACCCCCCAATTCAAGGAACTTAAGGACCCCATTTGCAAATTTTCCAAAACAATTTGCAAGTATATCTTATTTGTTGAGCCTTCTCTTTTTGGTTTAACTTGATGACAATTTATTACAATTTCCTTGAATAGATATTTTCTTGATACGTTTATCTTGTGTGAAATTAAGTTTTATGTGATAGCTACATGTCTAAATTGATTCTTGCAATGTTTATTTTACATACATTGTTTGCATCATGATTAGGTATGCTCTTGGTCATTTTGTTTTATTGGCTCTAACTCTTTCAAAAGGAATTATGCATGTGTGTCTAGGGTTTTGAAGTCATCATGTATTATGCTTTGGATAAGAATTGAGGTAGTGTAAGAATTGACGCTTCCACCAAGTGTTCAATTTGTTTTGCACTGGTAGACAATGAACCTTGTTCTACAATTAGAATATTTCAACTGCTTGTGATTTCTTATCGAGGTTAATTAGTGTCTTGGAAGACTATGTAGCATTATTTAACCCTTAAACTTAGAATGCAACTAGATATATATAGATATATAATGCAAGGAACAAAAAATAATAGTGCAGAATAACCAAACACAAAGACGATTAAAATGAAATGCTACAGAATAAACCCTTGTATGATCATAACAAAAAGCAATGTTCACCTGCCTCTTAAGTTTGGGAGACCTATCAGTTAATCCAATCTCCAAATAAAAAAATACTTGACAAAAAAACCATAGCCTCCTATCTCTTTAAATAGAATCCCAATAGCCAAAATCCCTAACTATTTATTATCCCATAATTAATGAGTAACCACTACCTAATGGGCCTTGATTAATAGAGAGACTCTTTTGACATTAATTAATTTTCCACTACTATCTACTTGGTCTTATTGAAAGAATATGGCCACATACATTACTTGGATAACTCCTATATAACATGAAGCAAGGGGCTTAGGATATGACCCTAACATGCCCTCCCCCACCCTTTAAGATCAGTGTTGTCCTCAACGATGAAGGTAAGGAAGTTGTTGTAGAATCTCTGTTGGTTTCCATGTGGTGTCTTTTGGTTGCACATATTTCCATTGGATGAAGAATTCTTTAACCATGCACCTACATAGTTAACACTCTTTGGTATCCAATATTGCATCTGGTTGGATTTGAATGGAGTCTTCCTCATCCAGTTCTTGTAACTTGGTCTACACTTTACAATTTGACCCCACAACCTTTCTGAGTAAATACATGTGAAAGAACAAATAAATCTTGGTGTGATATAGAAGATCTAGTTGTAGGCCGCCTACCCAATGCATTGTATGATATTGTAGGGTCCATATAACCCCAGTGCTAGTTTTTTAGTGGAGTTTATTTTTTACTGATGTTTGTTTATAAGGTTGAAGTCAAAGAAACACTTGATCAAATTCTACAAACAAACACTTTAAACGATGTTGATCTTATTATTGTTTCATTTTATTTTGAGCCATAACCAAGTTTTCCTTAAGTGTGCAAAGAATATCTTATTTGGTGCGAAGTATTCTATCCACTGCATGGACCTTGGAAGTGCCTTGTAAAAAGGAAATAGTGGATAAGGATTTTTTTCCATATACATATTCATATGGGGTCATTTTGGTAGATCCATAATAAGTGGATTATACCACCATTCTATAATAGGAAGACATTGTGATCACTGGTGAAATTTTTCTAAAGTGAAGCATCTCAAATAGTTTTTCAAGCACTTGTCAACTGTTTCTTTTGACCATGTATTTGGGGGTGATAAATTGTGTTAGGTTTCACCTAGGTACCTTGAAGTTTAAATATCTCTTTCCAAAATTTGCTCGTGATTAATGTAGGGTCCCAATCAGAGACAATAGAAGTTGGCATGTAATGTAACTTAAAAATCGAATCCATAAATACTTGGGAAGCTACCGATGATGTAAAAGGGTGTGTCAAGGCCTAAGCATGGCCTAAAAGTGAGCATAATTGGAAAGGAAATTGATGACCACCATGATGAATAATTTATTACCAGATCTAGGAATCCCCACTATAAAATGCTCAAAAGTGTGTATCCATTATGCCCCCATAACTACATCACAATCACCCATTTAAATATATAACATGTATGTTTTGAGATGGTAGTCACCCATTTGGAGTTTCAAATTTTCATATGCACCCACATTTCATCATACCACCATTTTCTATCATAATTTGGAAATTCGGTATCAGGGGAACATAGCAATGGGTTTACTTTTCCACTCTTCTATGAATAAAATTATGGGTACTACCATTGTCAATTAATACAATTACTTTGTGGTTCTTAATATACCCGATAAGATTTAATGTTTGGGGTGTTGAGAAACTTGACAAGGCATGGAGAGAAATTTGGAATTCCTCAATAGGATCCTACAAATTGGTATGCTACTTCCACTACTATCCTCATGTGATTTGTATTATCCATAAAATGTATGTCCAAACCATATGAATAGAGTAATAGAAATACACAAATATAAACATAGTAATTATCACAACATACCCACTGTGTTCCTTGACCCAAAAGGTTTACAGGCCTGCGTGTTATCTCTTACAATTCTGTTGATATCCTCCCATTCATTATATGATCCATCCTTGAATTTGTAGCATTATTTCATCAATCACACTGACACTTCAGAGAGTTTCCAGATCTTTCATAATTAATAACAACACAAATATTTGACTACAATTCTTACACATAAATTAAATAGAAATTGAGGTGGGAAGGGAGAGTATCACACAGTGAATTGGGTCTGTAAATTTAATTACATTAAGGAAACCTTGAATCTCCTCTCATACTACACTTACGACTCTCCGCACACACTTGTTCTCTATTCTACTCTCTCTCTTCCTTTAAAATCACACTACAATAGATATAATTTATACATATTAATGAGGAAGGCGACTCGAATACATAGATCGAATTCAGATATTCCATTATTAGCAAATATCAAATCAAAATCCTAACTGTATTCGAACAATATGGATTCATACTAAAACTAGCCTATTTGACTCCTATTTGACAAGAAAGAGGTTACAACCAATTTTCTCCCATGTACACCAACCTAGAAAAGTCTAGAAGCAATTACAAAATTAGGAAAAAGTATAATTTTGAATGATGCTCTTGCATTAGGTACCATTGCCAACATCCTGATTCTAAATATAGACCCCCACTTTTAATTTTTGGAGATCATTAGTGATTGCATGGATATCAAAATAATATTTCATTTGGGTATCCCAACCTGATGGATGTGATCCATCAAATCATGCATTTCTACCTTCAGAAAGTGGGTCCATGAATTGTTATCTCGAAAGGGTTGAGGCAAGGTATTTGGAAAGAGAGTGTAAGAGCCTTGTACTTCATTGTCAAATGATTCTAGGTTTATATCCTCTTTTGTTGAATCTAGATCTATGCATTTACATAATCAATCCAATATTTGGCCTTGGAGAACACTCATGGAGTTGATACTATCTACTGAATTTTGCAAGTTTATGATTGTGGATTCCATATACGTAGGTGCCTTGGGTGGGTCCATGTTTTGGTTATCCATGGGTTGTTGGTTGCAAGTGTGGACCATGGGACCACTTATGATATGGAAAGTATTAACGCCAACTTATCTCAAAATGATTAGTGCCTAAAGATGATTCTTTTGAGATGTACCACCAACTATTGTATTTTTGGGTCCACACATAAAAGGGTCGTTATAAATATATGCCAACATGATCATCACAGGTAAGTATCCTACAATGGTGTCAGAGGGTCTTATTGTTTACGGAAAATATATATGAGCAGACTCAAATATATCTCCCTAGTCTGAATGGTTCAGATCTAGAAAAAATGAATACATAATATAAATGCCTTTCCTAGATCAATTGAAATGAAAGATAAATGAAAGATAAATGAAAGAGATGGCTTACATCAAGTGTGTAGCTCATTTCTCCTTGTTGTTACAAGTCATGATCTTCAAATATTAGTTGCAAAACTGGGAAAAACATGTGGAAACAAACAAGTAATAAAAGCACATAGATGTGAATTGATCTAGATCAACAGTCAAAGAAGCTAATCCTAAACATTATCAACACAACAAATTTTATGGAAAGAACTTGTATTAGATTTAATAATAAGAAGTACAAAGGGAGATATGTTACGATCGATGATTTGACGTCATAACCTCCTTCCAACAATCCTAGCCTCCGAGATAAAATGCTTAGCCACCTAATGGATGAAGAGGATCACCTAGAGAAATTCTACCAGCATATAGGTATTCTATCCTTCCTCCCTTAACAATGGAGAGGGGGTTCATATATATAGGGATAAAGGGAGAGGAGAGTTTGATGATTTAGGGGAGAAGCTTAAGGGATCATCCCGCTAGGTAAGGGGATCGAATTCCACCTTTACAGATAAGTAGGGATAGTTCTCCATGCCATCCAAGCTCCGATATGTTGCTCGAAGCTTCTCTTTATCCATTTTAACCACCCGTGATGCACCTTGCACAATGGAAACATGCGCCAAAGAGAGATCAACGCACCTTGTACAAGGGCACACTGTTCCACCGATGCACTCTGCTAAGGTGTAGAGCACATCACCTTGGACCTGATGCAACTTGCTGTAGATCAGGGCACGTCGGGGTGAACACATAAGGTTAAAGGGAATGACAACAACTTCTCTTCCAATGTTTTAGCTGTTGTAGAAATTTCTCCCTACAGATAGGTAGAAACTCTCTTAGGTTAAAGTAGACTTTAACTGACTCTAAACTAAGACAAAAAGATAACAAATTCTACCTTGAATTCCTAGATCTAAACAAATATATCAAGATTATATTGCTGTAATAAATGGAAGAGATCTAACCGACCTTCGATTCAATTGCTTGTCCTAATGGTTGCTCCAATCTCCAAGTCCTCGCGAACGAACCTGTCAAAATGAAACCAAGATACAAGCCTATATGATTCTCTAGCAACTTGAAATATGAGTTAGGATCTAAATCTATAAAAGATACAAATCATATGATTGAAACAAAATCAACATACATGATTTGGGAAACAAGACAAGTTATGTTTTATTACTAACTTGAAGTCACTTACAATGGTTGCTTGATGTCCAAGCCAACTCCCAGCTCCAAGTGCTTTCTCCTCTAGCTATCTCCACAAAGATTCAAGATCATAAGTTTGATGTCTCTAAGAGTCCTTTCCCTCTGCTCATGGAAGGCCTCTCTCTTATAGTGTGTAGTAGGGTTAACCAACAAGAGAGAAGGATGGATCTTGGGAGTGTTTAGTGGATCAGGCCCACTAATCTGAGAAAGTGAGTTAGGATCGAATCAGGGATACCAATCCTCAAAAATCTCTCGAAAATCAAGATCCCACAAGCCATGGCAAAAAGGCTAAAAAGGGAGTACTGCGCCCCTTGAAATGAGCATAGTGCGGTAGTACCGCGTGGTAGAGAAGAAGCATAGCGCGGTAGTGGGGACTACCGCTCCCTCAATGCTGAGCAAGGTGTGGTAGTGTAGGTATATGAAGTCTTAGGTGGGTTGATTCTTGACAGGATAGGTTTGTCTTCAAGGATCATTCATCATATTTCTCTTCTGGGTGTTTTAAGCAGTAGGGGAAGTGTCGTCAACTATTTTTATGGTAAAGATGTGAGACTGTGAAATATGGAGGTATGACATTAGCTTAGGGAATTTAGGGATCAGGGCATACAGAGGACACATAACTCATGATGGCAGGATTTTGGTGTAATAGAATGCCCCCCAAAGCATGAAGCCAAAAAAATAAGGTAGGTGAAATGGTTTGTAATAGGAAAAAATTGAGGTAAGGATTGTTGGTTGGAGTGACAAACAAAGAACTTCTCGTAGTACAACTGAATCTAAGATACATGTCTCAATTGATTCATAGCATGGCTTCCGAACAATAAATTGTAGATCCATGATAGGAAAGACTGACTGAATACAATCATGGCTACTAGACACAATTGTAGATTTATGATGAGATGATAACACATCCAAGACCAATACAAAAGTGGATCTGTATAATATGACTCAAAAATATCCATCGCAACCTGGGTGAGATACATGATTTAACCTAGGGTCTTCAAGTTGAACCCGCAATGATACGAATCTAACCATGTGATTACAATGTTTTGAAGTCAAACATAGTATAAACCACTTGATTATCGGTCATTGATGTATACCATTAACAAGTGTGGGGAAAATCACCATTGATGTAAATGATCCCCAATTTATCATAGTAAATACCATTGAATGTGAATCAATGATTTGAGGTCGAACACTCAGTGGAATATTTCAATCAGAAGTCAATGATGTGAACTTACTATTGAAAGCGAGGTAACCTACCATCGAGGCATGAATGCCCAAGGTACTTGATTGGTTTATAGGTTTAATCCTCAAATGATGTGTTGAATTCGATGTGAAAATCCTCACAGTGGATCCAAAGAGATGATGTAAACCTCACAGTGAAATAATTTAGGAAAATAGAAGAAGAATAGTGCAACAGAACATAGATCCAATGGAACTCAGATAGGAACAAAATATTCACACATGTTTCATTAATCTGAATAGTAAAACAATAATGATACAATGCACAGGATTCGAATACCAAGGGTGTAATTCAAATTATCTTGCATGGAGATACCAAAATATCACTGGAGTGTCATCAAAGCACAACTAGAAGTCTTCATCATCATCAGTGGAGTCATGAATGCACAAGTAATTGTCAACCATCAGTCAAAATGAGTCTAACTGAGTGTGGTAGGTGTAATTGGCGCTAACTGAATGAAGGAGGTTCAATGGAGGGTGCATGAGGAGATAAATGGAGTCAAAATGGGCAATCTAGTCTCACTGGAGGTCCATCAGAGCGATACAGTTAGTTGAGAGTCAATCTAGCCTTAAATCAAGGAAATAACTAAAGATAACTGAAGTACAATTGAATGGTAGGTGAGAGAGGGAGCATGAGATGCATGGAACTACATGGAGGGTGCAATAATACCTATGAGGGATAAAACTAACCAGTGATAAGCTCCTGTGTAATCACCTTTTTTCAAAATTTATTAAAATGCCCAATTTTCCACTTTTTTTCCCAATTTCGACCTTTGACTAGTTTTACTGTTTTGACCTCCAAATCAACCCAAATTCTCCCAAATATTTTTTATGAATGTATGAATGATATTTAGAATTGAATATTAGGTCCAGGGATGTTTTATGGTCCTCCAAAGACTTCATAAAACTTTATTTATATTCTGACCCATATATGCAATTTTGACTAGTAATTTGTGTATCAAATCCCTCCGGGGTAACATTGAAAATGGCCTCCCAAATGCCTCTAAAATCCCTCAAATTTCTGAACAGAAGTATGTAATGTGTTAATTATGTTATTATGGTCTCATATGCACCAATAATGGATTATTGTGATTGTTCTCACTCTCTCCCATTCAACTGCAAAAATCCCCAATTCGACCCTTGGGGAAATGACACTATTTCACCTCCCAATACAACTAAACTGAGTAAAAATTGCTTCAAATGCTCAAGTATAGTACATGAAACTTGTATAAGACATCCATGGAATTATATTGATAACAAATATATCATAGAATCATCCATCCATTCGAATAATCAACATTATAGTGTCATACATCAATGCATTGGGGAAATTGACATTGTTTGTTCATTAATCAATATTTTTGCATACAATCAGTGGGTATTTCGACCTGATACTTTTTGAATATTAATAACAGAGGATATGAATCTATTACAATTATAAAAATATCATATGAAGTTCTCCCAATGAGTACAAGAGCTCACCCAAAGCACAATCCCTCAAGGAGCATGAATATGCCTTCAAAACTGGAAATGGTGGAGAAGAAGTGCTACACTAAACCAAACCATGAAACTTCCTTTAGCCGCTACCTGCAAATACAAACTCCATTAAAGCACCATGAAATACCTGAGTGGCCTCTCCAAACACCAACTTGGATGGGAATCTTTCACCCTCGAAATTGGCTAAGGCAAGAAACTAGTCATCCACTAGCTCTCTCTTCACAAATGCAATTTTTCTCAAATCATCAAAAGCCATTCTCATACTTAATTTATACATTTTATAACCAACATTATCCTTATAAGGGTCGAAATCCTCTCAATAGATTCAATAGATTTCCATTTAGGAAATATTCCACATTTGCCACTTGTCTCCTATTTCCAACCTTCCATCTTCTCCCAAATTCGATTTTGAGCCTCTTTGGCTTCTCCAACTCCCATGAGCACCTTCCTTGAGCCTATTTTTGGGGCTGACATGTCATAGTGGTCATATGTCAGAGGTCAGGTCTGAAATTTTTCATAGTTGTCATAGATGCTCCATCATTGGTGTCATAGGGGCTAGGGATTATAGCCCAAGTGTCCACAAACTTCCAATTTGACTCTTTATCTTCCACGGAGGTTACCAATCCTTCCCAGTTCGACCTAAGATGCTCAATGAAATGTGTTATGAATTAGAAACTCACCCAAGTGTGTTCACCTTCCCATTAATTCGAATTTGCAAGAGAGAGATACCATGTATCATGAAAAATCAAGCTAGTGTGGGTCCCACATCCTCCGTATGTCTCCAAAACTATTTGCCACCTAGGATTTCTCTTGAATTTCTTTATCCACTCTATTTATTAAATACTTTAACCCTTATAATGTCTAGAAATCATTTATTAGCTTCCTTATTACCATTCCACATGTGCCCATCCAACCTGGGAAACTAGTAGGATTGATGGGATTGTCTTACTATGAAATTATTTGAATGGGGACATTACATCTCAGGGCTAGCTAACTGAGGGCTAGGTGTTGGGACTGATGACTAGGATGCATGCAATTGCATGCACGCATGTAGAAATGTATGCAAGACTGAAAATGCAAATGATAAAAATGCTGGTAGGACTAGGATGGAGTATAGGAATATCCTAACACCCCCTGTTAATCAATCCTGGGCCTTGGTAACTAGGAACAAAGGTCACCCATACAATCAAATAAATGATAATAAAAAGAAAATTTGTCCATAAACCAAGGAAATGGGGAAAAACTCATGGGAAAAATACCCCCCCTCAAAAGAACAGTAAAATAACTCAAAGAACCATCATACTAAGCAAAAAAGGAAGAAGCTTTCCTTAGTGAAAGGTTTTCCAAAACATTTGGAAAGCTGATCCTCTGTAGGATGTCAATGCAGGTGCTAGATGTGGATCTGATCTTCTGATGTGCCTTCCACTGTGTAGAGAATGTATTGGACGGACCAAGTATTTTAGGAAACCTTTCTGCCACTGGAACGAATGGATCATGATGAGTCTTCTCAAGGGATGGAAGAGTGAACCCCACCATCATGCTGCATCTCTCATGGAGAGGTAGATGGCATAATGCAAGGTTGGCATGGTGCTGAAATCTAGTAGTTCTGTAAGCAGCTGAATCCTCAACTGTGTTCTCAATAGCTGCAAGGACTGTGTGAGCCCATGTTGGCCTTGTCTCTGGATTGAGAACATGTGTTGGTTCTGGATCTGAATTTGAATGTTCTTGAACTTTGATCTCAACATCAAGATCTTCATCTTCATATTCATTAGAAGAAGAGTCACTCGGATCTTCATCAGATTTCAAAGGAGTAGGAATAGAGAAGGGCAGAAAATGAGAGAACTCATATTCCTTGGATACATGATTAGCAAACCCTTTCGCTATAGTCTTCCTAGTAGAGATCTTTGTAATCTCAACTGTGTCAGGACCAAAAGTCACCTTCTTTGGTGATCCAGTGTGAGTAATCTGATATGCAGACAACAAATTTCATGTCAAGGAGGGAATGAATAGAACATTCTTGAACTTTCCATGCTCCATATGTACTGTACCCAACCCTTTGGCAGAGATCTAAGAGTTGTCTCCCATCTGAATAGTAGGCCCATCTTTGAGATCTAAAGAAGAAAATGATTCTTCAGAGGAAACCATGTGGTTGGAGGCTCCAAAATCTATGAGGAGGGCCTTTGATTTTGAAAAACCAGCCATCAATGCATGGCAATCCTCATGATCATCATATCCACTTCCAAAATTAGACATCTTTGCATATTTTGGAATAGCAATTTTGTTTTGTTCAAGAAGTTTGGTTAGTTGATCTATTTTCTTGTGCATGCAAGATCTCTTTGGGTGGTATCCTCTCTTGCAGTAGGGACACTTAGATCTTTTATGTTTGTCCTTCTTGGAGATGGAGGATCCTTTTGATGGACTTGAATTGTCATTTAGCTTGGATTTAGATGGCTTATTTTCCTTGCCTTTTTGCCTCCCTTTCACATTCGTCCCACTTGCTTCTCCAACTAGAAGAGCTAGATCTTTGGAGGCCTTGATGGAACCCATTTGAATCAATTTGTCTTCTTCTTGAATGAGAGTTGCAGTAAAAACTTCTAATGTTGGCATCTTCCATCCAGGGATTGACATTCGGCCAGAGTGGAAGGCAGATACAATGGCAGAAAATGGAGATCCTAGCTTACTCAGAATGGAGAGCACTAATTGCTCATCCTTTTTATCAATGCCACACTACTTGCATTGCATAACCAATTTTTTAAATTTCGAGAATAATTGCTGAATGGTCTCAAAATCACTTGGTTGTAGGGAAATCAATTCATTTTCTAGAGCATGGCCTCTTAGCTCATCTTGTTTTCGAAAGAGACCCTCTAATTTCTGCCATACCTCTCTTGGAGTCTTCAAACCTTCAAGATGAAACAGTAGATATCTAAAAATATAAATGCACATGTAACCAAACGCTGCATCTAATTGATTTAGATACTTGGATTTCTCCACAGCTGCATGTGGTTCAACTTCTCTCCCCATTGTTACCTTGTATAGAGATTTTTTTCTCAACAACACTTCCATGTCATCCTTCCAATCAAAATAATTGAAGGGGGTGAGGATTCTAGGAGAGAGAGGATCATTCGAATTGCTCATCTTAACTGATGGAGCAAATGCAAAGGTGATATTGCTGCTACTATTGGAACTTCGAATTACCTGCAAAAAACTCTCAAGAATGGAGGTAGAATATACTCTCAAATGGCTCTGATACCATGTGAAAATCCTCACAGTGGATCCAAAGAGATGATGTAAACCTCACAGTGAAAGAATTTAGGAAAATAGAAGAATAATAGTGCAACAGAACATAGATCCAATGGAACTCAGATAGGAGCAGAATATTCACACATGTTTCATTAATCTGAATAGTAAAACAATAATGATACAATGCATAGGATTCAAATACCAAGGGTGTAATTCGAATTATCCTGCATGGAGAGATCAAAAGATCACTGGAGTGTCATCAAGTCACAACTAGAAGTCTTCATCATCATCAGTGGAGTCATCAATGCACAAGTAACTGTCAACCATCAGTCAAACTGAGTCTAACTGAGTGTGGTAGGTGTAATTGGCACTATCTGAATGAAGGAGGCTCAGTGGAGGGAGCATGAGGAGCTAACTGGAGTTAGAATGGGTAGTCTAGTCTCACTAGAGATCCATCAGAGTGATACAGTTAGTTGAGAGTTAGTCTAGCCTTAAATCAAGGAAAGAACTGAAGATAACTGAAGTACAACTTAATGGTAGGTGAGAGAGGGTGCATGAGATGCATGCAACTGCATGGAGGGAGCACTAAGCACTAGGAGGGATAAAACTAATCAGTGAGAAGCTCTTGGGGCTAGCTAACTGAGGGCTAGGTGTTGGGACTGATGATTGGGATGCATGCAATTGCATGCATGCAAGACTAAAAATGCAAATGATGAAAATGTTGGTAGGACTAGGATGGAGTATAGGAATATCCTAACAGTCGACAAGGATAAACCAGTCGAAGGAGGTCCATGATGTTTCCACGATCATCGAAACGAAACATGATCGGAAATGTTTTGGAGTAGATCAGACTGTAGAGTGACATTTGAGACTAATTCGGGAATAACCAACATGCTAGAAGGTAAGATGAATGAAAATACTCAATGGAAAAATCTCTCTTGAACATGGGAATGGCATGACTTGGCAGCATTCACATGACGAGAATGACACTGACCCCTAATGCAACTGATGATGGAAGCATTCTTTGAATGACTCAAAGGAGTGAAATGATTGATGGAATTGGTGGGACTCGAAGACAAGCATATTATCTAAGTGTTTGAATGCATATGCAAACAAGTGCCATGTTCAAGAGAGACTAGGTACTGCTATAATTACAATAAAACACAAACTCTTTCCGTATCTCCATCATGATTGATGAGTACCTCTTTTTTTTTAATGATCTTGAGGAGGGTAACAGATGCTCGGTATATATCATCCTTCAGACGAGTCTGATATCATATGTTTTACGAACCTGATATAGGAGGGGTTCGTCCCAAAAAGGGCCCTTCACTTTCAGGTTTAACAAGTCTAGATAAGGAAAAATCAATGTCATTTCATGTTTAGAGAGTCTAAAAAGAACTAAAGAAGACTCCAAATGGTCATTTTTCATAAAAGTTAGTCTCCTCATATGAAAAAGGATAAAACAACATGAGAGAGAACTCTTCCAGTCATGATTAACCAGAGTGCTCTTTTTTCGTAAATAGTCCTCCTGGCCTGAGAAAGGGGTAAATTATCACCATAAAGATGACCTTTCAAATACTTTTACAAGCGTGAAAGAATCAAGTTCACTTGGTGATATTTTCATATTTAGGGAGTCTAAAAAGATATTAAAGAGGAACTCCGAGGGTTTCCTTTTTCGTGGGAGTTTTACGAGCCCGAAAAAGCGATAAAATATAACTCAGTGACTTATTCTCATAGTTTTACGAGCATGAGAAAGAACAAAAAGTGATCTCAGTGGCATTAATATTTGATTTTAACAAGCGACACGATAGCATAAAAGATGCTTGATGACTAGTTCACACTTGATAAAAAGTATGAAATGCAAACGACGGTCGCCAATAAATTCAAAACACCACTTTACTTCATCTGTGAACTCCAAAACCTAAGTCAGAATTGACAATAAGGTGTTAAGACGTAAAAATATTACCAACTATAGCAATAAGACCCATAAAAGAAATATTTAAAAGGGAGTATTTCGTTTCTTTTCTATAAAAAGTCAAATAGTAATAAATACTTACCAATCATTTTTTTACCAAGTTGGAATAGTAAAAACGCCTCTTTGGAGCCCGAATTTCAAACATTGATTGTGGAAGCTATGGTCATTTGTTTCTTTCCTCGTCAGTCACAGATAGGCCTTAACCTTTCTAGTGGATTAATTTTTAGTTTAATGATCATTTTTTGGGGTTTTTTGGCTCATTAAGGAGGGATTGTGTGCGCCCTGGGCGAGGTGCTTTCTTCTTGCAGGAAGTGTGTAGAGGGCTCTCTGATGTGCTTTTCCCATGAAGAAAGTGTGTTGTTGGCGCACTGTCTGCAAAAGCGGGGTGCATTGGTGCAAATACATAATGAAAAACAAAAAAGGGGCCAAGAAATCCCAAACCAAATCCATGGAAAGATTCTAAAATTCACTTATTTGATGTTTACATGAGTCTTGGCTTACACAATGGTCCAATGGAAAGAATTGGAGCACGAAATGGAAGATGCCCAAGTGGAAAATGATCTACATTTGATGAATGCATTATAATGATGTGGATTGTTTAAAGTCTTTCATGTACAGGACATGAGGGCCCAAGTACAGTTACTAGATTATCTGATCGGACTATGGGATCCAGATCATAAGCATTTTCGAGATGGTGGCCACATCCTTACCCTGGATGTGGAAGATATCTACTTTCTGATGGGGTTGTCCAGGCGAGGAGACCTAGTTTCACTATCCGGTCCATGGGGTAGTGACCAGTCGACAGAGAGCTTGGTGGCACAGGTTTGTACACCAGGGACACAGATGCTTGCTGGGAAGATTCCCATCAAGAATGTCCGATATCGACCCCTACATACTATGCTCTTTTCCATAGAGCAGGTGGCAGGAAGCAGGGATGCTCATCAGGCCACCAAGGCCCATATGATTTCGCCATCGAGTGTATGGCACTGACAGTTTACAACTAGTGTGAGGGACTTCTCACCAATATCAAGGAACAACTCACTAAATACCAAAGGGGTGATCTGAAGCAGTTTAGATACGAATCCATCGTGGTCTTGTTCTTCCTAGAGCGAGTCCCTTTGCTGATACCAAAGATAGAGTTGGATGATCTCGATCTCAGAGATCCTCATATGGTCATATGGTTAGAGGTCATGTCCCTCCATGGATGTGGGGGTCCCCTTATTAGTTATGGTCCCACCCTCTTCAGGTAGCTTCATGGGATTCTCCTAATGATTGAGGATTATGTGTATGCAGGTACTAAATTTAGGGGAGATCCAGAATTAGCTCTTCCTGAGGGGGAGCAGTGGGGAGACCTCAGTAAGAACGAAACTCTTGTTGTTTTTATGCATTATATATATTTTTAATTTTTTTGGTTAGTACTGATGGTTCACACATGTTTGATGCAGATTTTGGCCCGTCTCTCCCAATAGGTTCTTCTCCAATTGAGAGAAGAGGGGTGGTATGAGATATAGAGGTTTCTCATCAGGATGCAGTAGAGGAGCTGAACGAGATGGATAAGAACCTCCTTAGTTTTACGTTATATATTCTCGATGTATCTATCAATGACTTGCCTCGCCGCTACCAGTTCCAGACAGTTGGAGTTTCAGGGCACTTTGGTCAGTTGGTACGTCGAGTAGCTAGGGATATTATATGCTACCACGAGCATCCACGGGGATAGCTCATTGTATGATATATGTATTGAAAGCCATAGGATTCAAATTTTTATATCTAGGACCTCCTGAAAGCTTATGTGCTTCATATTTTGTATCAGTACCACTTTTTTGTACATCATGATATATATATACAAAACACTATTTTGTGGTTTTATACACTATGTGTTCTATCATGATTGCGAATCTTTTGAATGTTAGCTTACACAATATGATTATTGTACATGTTATGTATTTCTATACATCTTTTATGAAAATGCTTATGAAAGTGCAATGTACCACTCTAATATATATGAAATTTGCTAGGGAATCAACAACTGTGTTCATGTTTCTTGGAATGTGTAGGTATTGAATTGACTCAAAGGACCTCTCCAAGAGACGTACTCGTCGAAATACACATATTAACATGGGGTCATGGATAGCATAGATACGGTTGAGATGGGAGATCACTAATTGTGAATCGAGAAAGATAGCAAGATGGTCCACACCCAAGGAACAAGCGTCGGTCATTATTCTAATTACCGCATGATACTCGGTGGCATATTTGGTTTCAAACCCTAAGCAAGTTACTCTTGAAATAATTAGTTCACCGGTAGGGGAATAGAGTACCCAAGCTACCGAAGCGAGGCAGGTGTTTCGGCTAGTGCCGTCTGTGAATCCAAAACACATTGCCATTTGCACATCCAGGCAGAACATGGTAAAAGCGTAATGATAATATCCTAGCACACTAAAAATAAAGTTTCACACCAAACAAAACACACGTCGTGTACAGTATATACAAAGTACTAATGCGTAAATGATTTAGGAATAATACCGCTTTAGGTAGATCCCATTGCAAGGCTCCCCCAAAGATATCTTGTCGTAATCCTCAAGTTCATATGCTCCCTTTTCCAAAACATGTTTTACCACATATGGACCATGCCACATATACTCAAGTTTTCCTGTCCCTAGCTTATCATGTTTTTGGACATAAGTAAGGACCAAATCTCCCTCGTTGAAGATACGAGATTTCACTGATTTGGAATACTGGGCCTTGATGCATTTCTTGTGTGCTTCAGTAGCCTGAGCTGCATCATCGCAAGTTTCATCGAGTTTTTCCAAGTATAGAAATCGTTCTTCCTCGACAGTGGTGTTTGGTAAAATTTCGACAACGATTTTTAGTGGCAGAATCTCATACTCGATAGGTAATACTACCTCTAGTCCATAGACCAATTGAAAGGGTGTAAAACCAATGGAAGTTTGAATGAAAGTCCTATATTCCCATAGGGTTGAAAAAAGCATTATATGCCAGTTGGACTTATGTGTTCCCACCATATGCTGAATCATGGTTTTCAAGACCTTGTTAGTGGCCTCTACTTGTCCATTTGACTAAGGGTAGTAGGGAGTTGAGTTCTCATGTCGAAAACCCAATCTGGCGCATAGTTCATCCACCATATTTGTTTGAAAATGTGATCCATGGTTAGTGACGGTGGTTTGAGGGACTCTGAATCGCGCTGTGATTAATCTGCAATAATTAATTAATGCAAATAAACAAGATATCAGAAATAACAGAATAGAATCACTTTTATATTGATCACGGGCCACTTCGAGGGGGAAACCTCCTTTGAGCAAGCTCAATACAATTAATTTCACGGTGCCTTCAATGACCTCAACACACACTTATATACTAAGTCTATGCCCAATACTATGAGTCAAAACCATGGGACATATAATACTACAGGACGACTTACAAAGCATATGCGTCCAATACTATGGGTCAATACTATGGGCTAATATAAACTACGGATCAACAAATACTATGGGACGACTTACAAAGCATATGCGTCCAACAACAATATACTAACATAGTAAAGAGAAGGGTTGACATAGGTTCCTAACATCCCCTCTCCCTTAGAAAAAGCTTTGTCCTCAAAGCTTTGGTTGGAGAAATTGCTGCAGAATCTGAAGGAGTGGTTCCCCGGTAGCATCCTCGGTTTGCATTTCGGGCCACTGACGCCTTTGGAGTGTTAAGGAGGATTGCTTGGAAGGCTGTAGATGAATAAGAACCCTGTCAGCTGCGTGGAAAATGCGCTCAGAACGGTGCTGATCGGCTTGTTGTTTCCGGCGAATTCTGGCCATGTGAATATTGTCCTGCAGAATGAGAAGAATCTGATCGCGGTTTCGAAGAACCGAGTCAATTTCCTGAACTGGGGAGCTGCTAAGGGTGTATGGAAGAAGAACTGGCGGTGTTTGTCCATAGACTGCTTCATATGGTGTCCTTTGAGATGTGGTATTGTACCACCAGAGTGCTGCTAGGAAATCCATAGAAATAGTTGGCCAAAGCTGTGTAGTGATGGGCAAGGGTTTGATCAATCCCGAAAAAAGTGTTGGTTCCCCCTTGTTGACTTGGAAAGTATCATCGTTAGCCACCATCTGTTGAACTGTCATTTTTAGTCCCGGCCAAAAGAAGTTACATTGTTCCTGGTCATACATTTTGCAGAACCCAGAGTGCCCTGTTGATGAAGAAGCATGGAGTTCATAGAAGAGATAGCCCTGTTGAACATATTACAACCAATTTGGAACAAGCAGAGAAAGAGCTGTAAGAGAAACTGGGTCATCAATTGTGCGAGAAGGAGCATCTTCCACCATATTGTCCTTACCCTTCTTGTAAGTGATCACATAGGGATAACCCATGAGTTGGATAACCCATTGCAGGTGTGTTGGGGAGGAGACCCATTGTTCCAGAAAATTTTTCAGACTCGGGAGATTAGTCTTGATGCAGAAATAATTGCCTAATAGGTATGGCTGCCACTTCTGTACTGCATGCAAAATAGCCATCATTTCCTGCTGAGAGGTAGATGTGGCTACATTCTTACCAGAAAGGTCTCTTGAAGGCAGCAAGCTCATTGGTTCAACAAAGATATCTGCATATCTATCCAAGGGAGTAGTGGAGACTGTTGATGGGTGCATCTGAATGGAATTAAGTTGAGCGATGATACCATGTGAATTCTTCTTAAGGATTTTTTCCAGGCGATGTGAACTGATGATGCAGAGAGACCCTGGTTGTAAGCCCCTAAATTTGTGTTGTGCCCCATTGACTTTAAACTGCATCCAAAGTTCAGCAAAATCCCATAAGATGGGGCCAAGTGTGCGTAACCATTGAACGCCCAAAACCACATCACATCCACCGAAGGGCAAGGCAAACATGTCAAAGCGTAGGTTATAATCTTCCATAGAGATACACACATTGTGACACTTCCCCTTGCAAGGTAAGGTGCCCCCATTGGCAACCATGACTTCAAAGTTGGAGCAAGGATGGACAAAACAATCAGCCTGTTTGACAATTCGAGGGTCAATGAAGTTATGAGTGCTACCAGAATCAATGAGTATGGTAAGAGGGAGCTTCTTGAAGTATCCCCTAACCCGCATTGTTTGTGGGGTGGTGACGCTGGTTACAGCATGGAGAGAGATCTCAGGTGGGTCGTCCTAAGATGGGGTTTCAATAGGCGGGTGTTGCATGTCGACCGGATCATCTACTGTATCTGTAGCTTCTTCACCAAGTTCTAAGGCAGGCGGAGAATCCACATCCAAGAGATAGAGCTTTTGTTGAACACATCTATGTCCCTGAGTGAATTTCTCATCACAATTATAGCAAAGCCCTTTTTCTCGGCATGCCTGCATTTCTATTTCAGACAAATGCTTGATAGGAGTTGGTTGAGGAGCAGGCGTGATGGGAGGTCGTTGGGAACCCATATTTCTGAAGGGAACAAAGGTGGGTTTGGAGCGTTGTTGAGCTGCGATCTTGTCCTCGGCCAACTTAGCCAACCCTAGGACTTCCATCATTGTGTTGGGACAAAACATTTTGACCTCTGAGTGGATTTTGTCCTTGAGACCACTGATAAAACAACTCCTGTAGAATTCATCAGACAATCCTTCTGTGTGATTGGCTAGTTTCTCAAATTCCATCTGATACTCTCTCACTGTGCCAGTTTGGTGAAGTTTAGTGAGTGCTCTTGTGAAGTCTTCAAAAGCACTAGGACCAAATCGTGGCAAAATGAGTTGGCAAAAATCTGTCTAGTTTGGCTCGGGATGAGCTTTGATGTACCAATGGTACCATTGAAGGGCTTCCTGTTCCAAATGAAATGATGCAAGTGGAACTTTCTGAACATCAAAAGTATTATGCAGACTGAAATATTTTTTTGCTCGGTATATCCATCCAGTCGGATCAGTACCATTGAAGCGAGGAAAATCAAGCTTTGGCCCACGAAAATTGCTAGAAGCAGAGAACCCGGTGGCTGCAAAAGATTCTGGCTGTCTGGTATTGTTCATGGCTGAATGCTGCAGATGGAGGCTGAGAAATTTTTCATCCAGATCTTGGAGTTTGGTTTGGATGGCTGCCAGTGCTTCCTCCATGGTGTGTGCTCCTGCACAGGTGACAACCATAACCAGGTTTTTTTTTTTTGGTTGACTGGGTAGGAAAACAAAAACAGGAACTACTTCAGTAAGGGAAAAGTTGGATTTGGGAAAAAATCAGAAGGATAATTGGGGTTTGACTAGGTTTTGGACACTGTTGGATAGACAGGGAAGCAAAAATGAGGATTTCAGAAGTGGGGTGAAAGAATGGGAAAATTTGGTAGAGGGGAACAAAGAAGCAGAATTCAGAAAGGTACTCTGTGGTAAAATTTGAAGGTGATTGGGTGAAATCTGAGGAAGTTATGGCAAACCCTAAAAATAGGCAAATGTGAGATTTCGGGTTGTAGGAAGGGGAATTGAGGATAGGGTCCTCAGGAATGAAATATGCAGAATGGAATGACAGGGGTTCCCTGAAAATTTCAAGGGAAACAAAGGTAAAACAAGGGAGATATGGAGGAAAAACCGTTTTGTTTGTTTGTTTGTTTGTTTTTTTCAAACTAGAACGGCTACGGCTCGGATTTTTTTTTTTTTACAGACTGGAGTGGCTACGGCTCAGAAGGAATCTGGAACAACGCCGAACGGCTGGATCTGGAACGGCTTGCAAAATGGATCTGAAACGGCGCAACAGTGATCAACAATAGTTCAGCTGAAAGTAGATATGGATCCCAGGTATTTGCGGCTTCCTAACAGTTCAGGGTTTTCACTCGGCCACCAATGTTGTCTGACGGCTTGCGTATTGTGGCAGTACCCCTCACTCCATGGCTCAGGTAAAACTGATAACCGCTTTGCCACAAACGACAGCTCTTGGTTTACCTCACGGGTGGGAACTAGTCAATCAGGTAGGGGTCGTTGCCCTTTTCGCTGGCAGGTCCTCTCAATGGGCTAGCTATTTCGGGGTTCCTGTGGTACTCCTCACAATGAGTTTTAGGGCTTATGCCCAAGTACTTCCCACAGTTAAGCGGATAGAGATTATTCCCAAATCCGAACCTGCAACTGAAAAAATTTGGGCAGAAATTCCGCCCAATGTTCAAAAACCGGATCTATATTGCTCAGAATCGCTATTATAACATGTTTCCGGAACTAGAACAACCACTCTGCTTCTACCCATTAGAGAGGAATAGAAATCTGGGCACTCGGTCAAAATATTTTCTTGCCGCAATTTCTGCGGCCGTCACCGAAATTCTGAAAAATTGCTGATTTTAAATCCGCGATATCTCCACTTTTAGAACTCCAAATGAGATGATTTTTTTTTTGAAACTGCGTATTTTTGAAAGAGGAATTCAGATATACAATCGGGTTCTTCTAATTTTGTGCAGAAAGGTTCAGAAATTGATCTAAAAGTTGCCACAAAAAAAAATAAAAATTTCTCACTTGTGCTAAGGAAAGTGCTCTGATACCAGATGTGATGAACCTGCAATAATTAATTAATGCAAATACACAAGATATCAGAAATAACAGAACATAATCACTTTTATATTGATCACGGGCCACTTCGAGGGGGGAACCTCCTTTGAGCAAACTCAATACAATTAACTTCACGGTGCCTTCAATGACCTCAACACACACTTATATACTAAGTCTATGCCCAATACTATGAGTCAAAACCATGGGACATATAATACTACAGGACGACTTACAAAGCATATGCGTCCAATACTATGGGTCAATACTATGGGCTAATATAAACTACGGATCAACAAATACTACGGGACGACTTACAAAGCATATGCGTCCAACAACAATATACTAACATAGTAAAGAGAATGGTTGACATAGGTTCCTAACACGCACAATGATATGGTTGAACATAAAGAGTGCATAATTTTCGTCGTCTTCTTTGTACGTAGGCATAACCTTGACCCACTTGGTGAAGTAGTCGACTGCGACAATAACATAACCATGCCCCCTAGTCGAGGTAGGCTTACAGTGTATGAATTTGATGCCCCATTTGGAAAAGGGACTGACAACGATAACTGGATGTAATGGGGCAGGATGTGAGCGCTTTTTATAGTGAAAAAGATGGCAAGGAGGACACTTCTTGACAAATTCAATGCAATCTTTAAATATGGAAGGCCAATAGTATCTAGCGCATAGGATTTTCTGGGCTATAGCCATCCCAGAAAGATGACCGCAACATTCCCTCGAGTGAAAATCAGTCAGAACATGCTCGGCCTCCTCATGACTTAAGCAACGTCGGAGAATAGAATCGACACCACGACGATATAATGTGTCACCAATGATGAGTTAATACTTTGCATGGTGATAGATACGATGGATTTCAACATGACATAGTTGAGGACTGAAGTGTTGGGTTTGGAGATACAATGTGATATATTTTTACCAAGGGTCAGAAGTGTTGATGAGAAACAAAGACTCATCGGAGAGGGAATCCATGGGCTCAGTTTCTTGATTAGTATGGGGAATATCGCAAATAAGTTTCTCAAAAACCAAAGAATTCTTTGATTTGGCCTTCTCAAACTAGAGGTCGAATTCTTGAAGAATCACAATCCAACGCGAATATTCTCCCCCGAGTACTTGGCGGATGAGAACGTGGTACATGGGGTTAGAGTCGGCGATGATTGTGGTAGTGTGGAGGAGGATGTAAAGGTGGAACTTCTATACAACAATGAATGCTTTGAGAACTAGTTTCTCTACATGTGAATACCGGGTTTTAGATTCAATGAGACCCTTACTAATGTAGTATATCAAATGCTCTCGAGTGTGAATATATTCCTGTACCAAAACCATAGCGATAGTGGAAGTGGAAGCAACAAGATAAAGGATACAATCATTTGTGTAATTCATTGGTTGTAACATGGGTGCATGAGTGATGGCATGTTTGAGGTTGTCAAATGATTGTTGAGAATAATCATCCCAAATGAATGGGACATCCTTCTTTAGAAACCGCATGTATCACTGTGTTTTCTTTGCGAAATTACACATGAAACACCTCAGGTAGTTTTCCTTCCCCTGCAAACTTTGAAGTTCTGTAATATCCGTGAGTGGTGGTAGAGCAACGATGGCTTCCACCTTGAGAGGATCGATGTGGATCCCATCCTTTGAAATGATGAATCCTAAAAGGCATCCGGACTCGACACAAAAAATGAATTTATGAGGATTTAGAAGGATATTATACCATCGACACCTGAGGAATATGGTTGTCAAATGATCGATGTGGAAGTCACAATGATTCGAATGAGCAGGGAGATCGTCTAAGTAGGGTTCCACAAAATCCTTCACATCGTGGAAACCGTACGACATAGCCCACTGGAATGTAGCACCAACATTTTTAAGGCCAAAAGGGAGTTTATGATATGTGAACGTACCCCATGGGAAGATGAAATCCGTCTTATATTGGTCGGTAGGATGGATCTCAATCTGATTATAGCCAGAAAATCCATCAATGAATGAGATGATGACGCTTTAGGCACGGTTTTTGATGATTTGGTCAATGAACAAGGTAGGGTAATTGTACTTGGGAGAAGCCTTATTGAAATCCCTGTAATCGACACAAAACCTAATGGTTCCCTATTTTTTTGTAACGGGGACAACATTAGAGACCCAATCTGTTAAGGGAACAGGATAAATGAACCCATGCTTCAATAGCTTTTCTATTTCTACCTTAATAGCCATTGTTTTTCTAGGGTGCATAGGGAGGAGTTTTTGTCAGACAGGTTTTGCATCGGGATATGTTTTAGTCTCGTGCATAGCAATAGCAGGATCAATCCTAGGCATTTACTCGTATATCCATGAAAATATGTAGCGGAATTGTTTAAATAAGGCCGTGTATGTGGTGACTTATTCAGGAGAACAAGATTAGCCTAGATGAATTTATTCCATGACTCTGGTTTTTACGAAGATGTCGATCGGAAAGGTAGGCATGATGTTAGCCAAGTTTCCCTCTATTATCGTATTTCCAATCAGGATAGGAGATTGAGGGTGAGGAAAGACATCCGGTGAAACAATTGTTTCAATGGAGTTCTCTACCGAATCTAATGGCGGAAGGAAATACGATCTATAGTGAAGGTCTTCCCATGGGGGTTCATCCACACTCATGATCTCCATAATGGACTCGTCAGAATGAAAAGTCTGGAGTAGGGGATTAGGTGGGGATGAATTCTGCTATAATGGTAGAGAATGTGAGGTAGATGCCATAGAAGAGTGGACATCTGGTAAACCAGGGGCTAATTGGATGGCCTTGTAAGTAACTTCTATGGGGATGAGAGGCATCAGATCTCCAATCGAATCCAAATGATTAGAATCGAGCACAATCCATTGGTCTGTCGAGTAATAAGAGGATGAAATCATGTTCACCATGGCAACATGGGCAGGGGGATCTGGTGTTGGAAAAACTCCCATGAGGGATGAATCTTTAAGGAGTCCTACCCGCACACTCTCATATATCTGCATAGACTGTCCTAGAAAAAGGGTATTGTTCGCGGGATGAGTGGTGGTGTCAGGTGTATAGAAATATAACTGGTCGATAGTGACAATCCTCCCTTGATGGGGAAATTTCACAATGTAGAAGATGGATGATGAAACCGCAGACATGGCATAGAACCATTTTTGACCAAGTAATAGGTTGTAATCCAACAAGGTAG
This sequence comes from Larix kaempferi, assembly GCA_027924585.1. Lineage (NCBI taxonomy): Eukaryota > Viridiplantae > Streptophyta > Pinopsida > Pinales > Pinaceae > Larix > Larix kaempferi. The sequence continues at coordinate 4,156,143 of BSBM01000986.1, read as the reverse complement.
CGATGACTTCAACGTTAATGGAAACGGTCTTACTTCCCAACTTGACGGTTAATTATTGTAACATCCTGTGAGGTTGAAAACCATGTCCATCAAAGGATTTTAATGTGGTGGGGGAACGGTTCAACTCGGGAGATCCAATGGCTCATCAATAGGATAACGACATAACAGAGTTAGAGGCTCCTTCTTCTAAGGTAGTACGATGGATGATTTTCCCATAAATGTTAGAAACAATTTGAAACGCAAGTTGGTGGGAAATCCTTGGCTTGAAATACTCTAGTTTGAACATGATGGTGTTGGAGGAATCTGGATCTACATCTCCTAGAACGGATAACAGGGTTTTACGCTGAATGGGATAGTTTTGCAATACTTCTAGTGTCAACATAGCACAAGGGTATTGCTCTAAATCCTCTAATATATTATAGTTTCTAACAGCCCAATCATTTGGATTGAAAATGGATTTTCGAATCGTGCTCTTGGGTGGAGGCAATACTGAATCCGGTAAAGGTTTCTCTATGACAAGAGGACCTTGAGGTGAAGGAATGCTAGATGTAGACATAGAGGATTTTTCAAGATGACCACCATTAGACTCCTTTTTAGAAGTAGATTCATATGTACATGATCGAGTAGATAAGTTGATAATTTCGCTCCACATCATGAGAACATGAGCGGTTGTGAATGGTTATCCTTGAGAAGGAGATGGTTGTTGTGCAATCATTTGTTGTTGTTGTGTGGGGAAGGGATTAGTTAATACTACAGGTGTGGGGTTCCCTTTAAGGAAATTTTACACTTCCTCCTGATTTGGGTATTCTTTGGTGAAGTGATCATCACCACATAGTAAACAAGGATATTTTACCTTATGCTTTTGTTTATTGTCTTTCGGATTGTTTTTTGGATCCTGCTAGTTAGAAGACCTTTTAGATTTACCTTTGTTCTTATTTTTACCACTGGATTTTTGAGGTGAATTAGATTGAACTTAATTCACTTCTTTAGTGGAAGCAGGGCTAGGTGATTGTTTGGTGTTGTTTCAATCCCGTTTCGAAGGTGGAGTCGAGTTATGATGGTTTTGGGATCCACTGGATTGTGCAGCGGGATGGGTATGAACGAAAGCAATGATGCTATCGACATGAGGTCCCATAGGTGGTTTTTTTGGATAATATGTAGGGTGGGGGGAATTAGGAGTGATATCATATAAGGTGACATATTGGGAATAGACCAGGTCTAAATACTGAGCAGGATATATGGCTTGTTCTTCCATAACGTCCCCACACATAACCACGTCTTTAGCTATGATAGGTAGTAGTGACTTTGTGAACCAATCGACAACAAGTTGATCCGGAATGAGTTTTGGAATGGGGGATTTAATAAGATGTCATCTCCTCCTATACCCATGAATATGATCAGAAATGTGAGTGGATGTGGTTTGATTGAGATAAGTCAAAAGATATGTGTCGGTTTCATAGTGGATTGATAGCTGGAAGTGAGTAAAAATGACATAGCTAGAGATAAAAAATCAACAAAGGAATGTGATGGCAACTCAATGTAACACTTTGTGGAAGTACCAGTAAGGTTTCATTGAAATAAGCTCAAATGGATGGAATCATGCTTAAGGAATTGGAAGAACACCACAAATGATAAGTCATAATGTGGTTCTTAGGGCCCTCATCGGGATTTCCATCAAACTTCGGAACATCTGATGGTAACTTCACAGGAATCATAGGCCAATTCATGCCATGTTGAATGGGATCCTTAGTCAACTGAGACAAGTTTGGCATATCAAGTGTACCCAGAAATGGTAATTGTTGGTTTGGCTATGGATACTGGTAATACTGATAAGAAATATGTGTACCAGAAGGACCATGGATGGATTGATCGTAAGGTCCTCCTATAGGAAATTGGCCATATGGAGGTGGGTCTCCTAGGTTGGGAGTTGGACCTGAAGGAGGTCCTCCTCCAGAATAAGGTGGTCCTTCGCTGGAAGGTGGGGGTCCTCCTCCTCTAAAATAAGGTTGTCCTCTGCTAGAAGGTGGGGTCCTCCTCCTCCAGTATAACATGGTCCTCCCCCAGAAGGTGGGGTTCCTCCTCCTCTAGAATAAGTTGGTCCTCTTCCAAAAGGTGCGGGTCCTCCTCCTCCATAATAAGTTGGTGGTGGTGGAACTAATGGTGGAGGAGGTGGTGGGGGTGGTCCACCGAATGGAGGTCCAAGTAGTGGAACATTATGGTGCCCCCCATGGGGTGTTAATGTTTCCGGTATAGGGTAATACAGGAAAAAGGTTTCCTGGATAATGTTGTGCAATAGAAGCATTATGATTTCCCAAATAGATATACCCCCATGGGGGTTTGGTCCAAGTAGATTTCCTCCCCGTGTGATGTGTCCACGTAGGTTGTCCCATGGTTGGGAGATAACTTCCAACCATACTATAGTTCAAATGTGAAGAATGTCCTCCATGTTATCTCCATTAACTGGGTGATGCCCCCTAGTTAGATTAGGTCCACTAGCTAGGGGTTTCTCCCTAGTTGAAAATTTTCCACTTATAGGAGTGTTCCCAGTGACCGTATGTTGACCACTAATCATAGGTTGACCCAAGATTAATTGTTGACTACTACCTAAGGGATGAAATCCACTCAACTATTGAATAACAGGTAGATTATAAACTCCCCTTTAATTTTGAGGTGGGGGTGGTGGAGGTAATGTTCTAGTAATGTAGTTAATAGTGGCTGAAGGTTTCCCTCTAGTGGTTGGGGTCGGATGAGATGTTGAACTGGTCTCCTGACTCTGAGGTGTACTTTTCAGGAAAAATGGTTGACCTGGTTCATAAGTGGTCAAGGTAGGTGTAGATAATCCTGGTGAAGAAAAAGATAAAGAATGGATAGGGGAATGTTGTTCAATATTTGGTAATTATGTATTAGACCTAGGTAGGAAACTCTTTCATCTAATTTGTTCACCGAATGCTCGTAAACGGTCAATAGTCGCGTAAACAGGTGCAAAATATACATCATTGGGAATCCATGGAGAAAGTTGATGAAGTGGAGTTTCCTCCGTTAGAAGTGACTCAAAACCGAAAACATGTTGACCTAAAGAAGTGTCCAAAAATGATGCAGTTGGACTAAAAGTTGTGGATATTGGGTATTTTTGGGGTCAACTGAAAATCTAGTTTGTGGTTCTAGGATGTCCTTCCATCGAATGATAAAAATTTGTGTCATGTGAAGAAGTTTGTTCCACAATCAAAGGCCCCATATGATCATTGATAGGTGGATATGTGGGAGGTGAATAGTTCATTCCCGACTCCATGGTAGAAGTATCTTCTTCATGTGACATAGATGTGGTAGGTTGATCCATAGTTTCTCTTGAGTTCTCCTCTTGATTGAGGGGATATTCAGGTGGCATGTTTAAAATCCCATGGGATCTTCTTAAAGGTTGATCAACCAGAATGACTGAACCAAAATTTCTCCTAAGAGTTTTATACAAAAATAAAAAATACACTCCAAGATCTACTCAAGCTAAAGCTGCAAGCAAAATTATGTGGTAGGTGGGATTCAATGGTTTGGAACTTCACAGGATTATCAAGGCGTCACAACTCGCGATATACCATAGGGTCCAACAATTATACTCGGCATTTTTCAAAGCACTAACCAGGAAGGATTGGGACCGTACCCCTGATCGTATAACCCAACTATTTGATAGTACATGCGTAGTATCTTTCTGAGTGTTGTTCTCGGTGTATTTCCACGCCAAAATGGCCAATTCGTTAACTCATATGGTTACATGAATCCTCGTGGGGTCTCTCGATATACACAAGGTATGTGGGAGCTCAAATCCGTAGTAGTGTTGTCTAATGCACAACTGCACAACAGGATCCTTCTGATATATTATCGATTACATGAATTACCTTTCTATATACCTGAAGATACATGAAAGGGAATTCGATATATCGATTGGTACGTGGAATAACTAGAAGCCCTTGGGATGTAGTGCAAGAAAATAACGATAGTTTCCACACTTAAATATGTTGGAACACGTATCTACCTTAACACACAAGTTTCTATACAATTTTAACCTAATTCTACCGTTAAATTTTATCTTGACGGTTAAGTCAATGCATGAGGTGTAGACTGGAATTTAAAAAGACACAAATCCTAACTACATGAAAATGCAAATATTTTCTTTTTCGTTTTCAATGAAAACTAGTTGGAGTGAGGAGAAATATTTTTTGTTTTCGATAATGAAATGAACAAGTACCTCTATACTTTCAAAATTAACCAAAATGATTCAAAAGCATGCTTTTAATAATCCAAAAAAAATGAATAATACACTAAATCCAAATGTTTTTTTTTTTCTTTTTTTTTTCTTTTCAAGTTAAGCGTATCTACAAAAAAATGAAAAGAAGAATTTCCTTTTGAATGCAATAACTCCTATTTTCCAAAACAATGTTAAAAAAGTCGGAAGAAAATAAAAAAATGCAAGAATTTTCACTATCTATGGACTGCTTTGCAAAAGTTGAAATACACTTAGAATTTTCAAGGAAATGATGAATCACTTTTCAGAACCAAGAAAATGCAAGCCAATAATAATCTTCTAAACTTTTCAAAGATCTTTTAATACTCACTCCAAAGCGTAAATGATCTCTACAACAATTCCAAGAAACAAGCTTGAAATGAAGATAATCAACAAATTTGATTTTCTAATCAATGTACTCAATAGGTCTGAGAATTATACCACTTTCCAAACCTATATTCAGAAAATCATAGAATATGCTACTGCAAACTTTGATTGATTGGAAACTCTCAAAGAAAAATAATCACCCAAAATCTCAAAAACACATAAAAACACACAAAATTGAGAAAAATAACAATGATCAAATATTGCAGGAATTAGAAGTTAGATGGACTAGATCAGATGGCCTGATAAGGAGTCACAAGAATGAGTGTGCTCATGGTGGATTGAAATTTCCCACAATGAGGGGTACACCCGCTTGACTAGCTAGGATCCAAATCAATATTCAAACTTCAGAAAATAAGCCAAGGATGGAGTATGCTAGGTCTAGGAGGTTCTGTAGCAGTGAAGGAAAAACACACAGAAGTCAAAAAATCAAACCAAAAACCAACTTTGATAATTTTCAACATTGAATTCCAAATAATGAAGGGAAACGCGCCCTACAAGGGTGCACCAGAGCATTTAGATACCCAACGATGCACTCGACACACTGGGTAACTGCTTCAGTGATGCAGGTTGTAAACTGCCAGAGAGCATCTGCGACCCAGTCTGCTAACAGGCTAAGTGCGTTAGAATTACAATGATGCAGGTGATGAATTGTCCAGGTGCGTCGAACAGGATCTAAGTAGAAAAAACAAAAATTATCCAAGAATAAAAATGTAGAAGGCTCAATAAAGATCCCAAATAGAGTCTGGATGGCCCAAATACTCTCTGATGGTTAGGTCCAAAAAGAAAAGGAAACTTAGAGGCTATAGGCTAATTGGAAAGAAATCAAAGAAAAAAATGTAATGAAATAAAAAATCATGGACCACTATCCCCAATATGGTTGCCAAATTTTATTACGGACAATCTGTATGAGCAGACTCAAATAGATATCCCTAGTCTAAATGGTTCATATCTAGAACAATTGAATACATAATACAAATTCCTTTCCTAGATCAATTGAGATGCAAGATAAATGAAAGAGATGGCTTACCTCAAGTGTGCAGTTCCTTTCACCTTGTTGTTCGAAGTCTTGATATTCATATATTTAGCTGCAAAACCGGACAAAACATGTGGAAACAAACAAGTAATAAAATCACATGGATGTGAATTGATCTAGATCATTAGTAAAAGAATTTAATCCTAAACATTATCAACACAACAAAGTTTATGGAAATAGCTTGTATTAGATGTAATAATAAGAAGTACAAAGGGAGAGATGTTACGAACAATGCTTTGATATCATAACCTCCTTCCAACAATCCTAGCCTCCAAGATCAAGTGCTTAGCCTCCTAATGGATGAAAAGGATCACCTAGAGAAATTCCACCAGCATATAGGTATTGTATCCTTCCTCCATTAACAATGGAGAGGGGGTTCATATATATAGCTCTAAAGGGATAGGATAGGTTAAGGATTTAAGGATCATCCCACTAGGTAAGGGGATCGAATGCCACCTTTCTAGATAAGTAGGGATATGTCTCCACGCCATCCAATCTTCAAGAAGTCGCTTAAAGCTTCTCTTTATCCATTTTAACCAACTATGATGCACCTTGCACAAGGGAAACATGCACCAAAGAGAGATCAATGCACCTTGTACAAGGGCACATTGTGCCACCGACGCACTCTGCTAAGGCGTAGAGTGCGTCATCTTGGACCTGACGCACCTTGCTGGAGAGGAGGGTGCGTTGGGGTGAACACATAAGGTTAAAGGGGATGACAACACCTCTCTTCCAATTTTTTAGCTCAGGGACTTTAGAGATCAGGGCATACAAAGGACACATAACTCATGATGACGATATTTTGGTGTAGAACTTGTACTTCTTTTTAAACACCGGTGGGAGTATTACTCCCTGTTGAATATTACTACACTGACAAAATAACGAAGTTCCTTTATCAATCTAAAGATGTAGGAATTTTGTTGGTAGGTTATAGAGGATGTGGTTTCTAGGGCCTTGGGGACAAGGGAGTGTCATGTGCTATAACTCTATGACACACTTTTTAGCATGTAGATTTCCACATTTTTCCATAATTGTTAGGGTTTCTTTGATGTAACCATGTTATAGTTTTGAAACAAACCAACATTTCGAGTAAACACTCTACCTATCATCAAGGGAGCCAGAAATAAGTTGTAATATAGAAAGAGTGAGACATCAATATTAAATAGAAGGATAACCTAACCGTTGGGAGTAGACAGGAAAGAATTAGGCATTGAAGGAAATAAAGAATTGAAAATTAAAGTGTAAAATAAGTCAAAGGTATTAGTTTTAAGGTATAAAGGAAGAATTGAAATTTTAAAAATAAATTAGATAGAATAAAGATTTGGGAAATAATGTAACATATAAATTGATATAATTAATTTAATAATGAAATTAATTTGAATAGATAAAATATTTAAAAATTTAAAAGGAAATAATTTGAAGTGAAAAGAAAGGAGGGTTAACAAGCAAGGAAAGGAAGGAAAATAACGTCAAGTTATCATGAGAAAGAACCCGAGAGTGAAAATAAAAAGGGGAGGGGATGGGATGGGATGGGGGATTAATGTCTCAAATTAGAAAAGATAAGAAAAAGAGAAGAGGACTGAGAGGCTAGGAGATATAATATCCCCATATCAGATTCTCATAATATTAAATAATCACCATGTTTTTAAATCATAAATTTTCAATAAAAATGGTGAACTAGATATTAAGACTAGTGTTGAGGCAACTAGCCCTAGACATTGATAAACCCACTCGAACTTCACAATTGAATTTTCTTGGAGCTTATCATAGTGAGGAAAAAATGAAGCAGCAGACAACAGGCTTAAACTGGCTGAAGAATAGTTTGCAAAAACGTACTGGGACCATTTATGTTTCGAATTCAGTTGACACTGAAGTCTATTGCAAGGATTCTTAGGTAACCAACATATGCAAACTAGATTCCGGACACAAAATTCGGGATAAATAAGAAGGTGAATGGAATGTGTCTAGTCCCAAACCACTAATAAGACTTGAATTGACCTATTTAGAATCAAAGGAATGCATTTTGGAATCTTAGGAAGAGAAAGACAATTCTAGGACTGCACAAGAGGAAGAATTCCAACTCGAATTTGAGGGAATAAAAGGATCATGAATCACTGAAAAAATACCTGAATTATGTTCTTCATACTCTTATATAACATCAGAAACTGATAAAATGAAAACTCGTGGAGAAGAAGTCAGTTAACCACATAAAACTGGAAAACTAGTCAAAATTACCATAAGATCTAGGAAGGGTTTGCAAAACTCCAATAAAACTGTGATTATTTATGGAATCCAGTACATAAATGATACAGAGAGTGTTAATAACATCAATTAAAGAATATATATTCTCAAAGTTTGCTTGGAACAATCATAGCACTTGCTAACATTCATTACATCCAATAAAGATTGTGAAAAACAAGGATCTCTAGAATTCAAATTGAATGGAAATGGAATTATTATTCAAATCATTAAATCAGATATGAAAACACTTAAATAAACCATAAAATATCATTGATGATGGTTGGATTCCATCCTCCAAGAATCATAACTAAAGAATCAACTAGCAGAAGAAGCAGCAGGGGCACATCTCTGAGCTAATACCTAGGGGCACATCTCCCACGTCAATTGAAAGTTCAGAGATCTCAAATATGAATGCAATAACTGTCAAATATGTGAAATAGAGTTTTAATCATCCTTTTATAAACTTATCATTCATAATTTATCTTATCTTCTTTCTTTCTCAGACTTGCCATCTATGAAATTCGAAATGAGTGATGAATGGGGATTCTTTGGAAAGTTTTTTTTTTTGCGTTTTGGACCCACTTGGATCATGAATTCTCCCTCCTTGTATAAACTTATCCTTTGTTGCTTTCCTTAATCCGTTTTCCTTCTTTCCCTCTTTTACCAATCTCTCTTATCTTCAAAAAATAGAAAAGATCTCTATACTTTCTTGTGCAAGCTACCTAGCCCAGTGTTCCTTCATGAGTAAGTTTAGAACTTGCTACATTCTGAAGCTTTTTTTTAATGTTTTACTTGGTTTATCATGCTTTAATTCTTTAATTCTGGTTTTTTTATTTTACTTATTTATTCTCCTCTTCCACTACTTTTATACTTTAAGCCCGCCTTTCTTGCTTTTATTGCTTTGGTCTTCTTTTCCACTACTTTTCTGCTTTGCACTGTTTTTTCTGCTTTTCTGCTTTATGCCAGCTTTTCCTTGATTTATCTAGTTTCCTTCTTTTTTCATTTCTTTCTAGCCTTGAATTATTTCTTTGGCAAGATTCTTATGGACAAGTCTTATCTCTATGTGCCCTCTTGGCCACATAATCATTAATATGTATCCTAACATTACTTTATTCATGAAAATAACAATACTATGGATCATCACAAACATTAGAAATATTAAATTTCCTATCTACTACTTGTTCAAAATTAATCCCAACAATTAATATTTTCTTCTCCTAAACCCATAGGGACTAGATGGATTAGGGACTTTGTCCAACATTTGATGAGCATCATGAGCAATTAATTACTAGGCAATTATCACTTGCTCAAAATATTCCACTAATCTTCCTGATGTTTAATGAACCTTTCCACACCTTGGATACGATTCCTATGATTCCATTTTGTCCTCCCCAACCTTGCTTAGGATTCCTTAGTTGACTTAGATTAGTTTTCATTTAATAATTTATTTCCATGTGGTGCTAGGCAAACTTAGGAAAATATTTAATTACCAAATTATTGATGATTTTCACTAGGTCCCATGGGAATCTAATGGGCTAGTGACTTGACTGAGGTTCTAATGGGATGGGGACATGACAGTCCTCCCCTCCCAATATTTTTTGTCCTCAATCAACTTCAATCCATGATGCTACAAAAAATGCCATTGCAAAACTCATACTCCGTCCAAAGTTTCCTCTCTACTAAGCAAATCTCCTCCTTGGGACAAAAGTAAACTAATGATAAGGCATAGTGGAATGCCTCCCCATATTTTCATTCTGACTAGTGGACATGTATGATTCTCTCATCCATGTATCAATTCATCATCCTTGAGATATCCCAATGGAAACCCCTCTCCTCTTCTCCTACAAGTCTTAAAGGAGACATGATGACCCTCTAAGGGTGATACAAGGGTATCCTCCCCAAACATCCTCTTCAAGGATGATATATGCATCAAGAGGGTTCGACCTATGTGTGTGAGGAACTCCTTGAGATCCATGAGCTGATATCTATGCTTCCACCCTCCTTCATGGTACTTATTATGGAAAACATAGGCTTGGACATTGCCCCCTTATTCTTGTTTGTGTAATAGAAATACCCTTTACCAAGAAGTGCATCAAACCTTTGTGATCAGGTTTGAACACCCATATTTTATCCTTTAAAACTGATTTGAACCATTCCATGGCGTGCGTGATGGTTTTCATTAGTTCATGCTTATCGTATGGCTGCAACCTTCTTCTTTCAAAAGCATTGGAGGGCCCAATCTCCATCAAATTTGCTTCCATGCCTTCTTTTGTGACACCCCATTGTAGGTTGAATGGGTGAGTGTAAATTGGTAGTGCAAGTATGAGGAAACCATCCCTCACTCCCATCATCTATTGAATCATCATTTTGGCCTCTCCTAACCAACAAAATAATTCTTACTTAATGCTTACTTGTGAGAATCTAAATAATCCTCATGTGTTGCTTCTTGAACTTGGTCCACCATGAGTATCCAAAATCATACCATCATGCAAGTTGGTACTAACTTGCACATCCATATGATTAAGATTTATGATCTCCTCTCATACTTGGATCCATTTTCATGGAAATATATCTCTGCCACAAGGGTTATCACAATATCCAGGAATTCTTCCCAAACCTTGTTGCAAATAAACATATCATTAGAAAATTTGGAAACATACTTACAAATTTTCTCATCTACCATGGTGTACATGCAAGGCTGAAATGTAGTAGGTGTATGATTCAAGCCAAGAAGCATGACTAGAAACTCAACATTCCCACAATGGTACTTGAATAATAGCCTCCACATGTCTTATTCCTTCCTCCTAATCTGATGATGAAAGTCTTCCTTGGGGAGAAACTTTGCTACATGAAACTCCTCCATCATTGCAACAATCCTTGGAGTGAGGTATTCATCCTCCTTTTTATCCTTCTTGGCTATAAATAACCCAGAGGTTTTCTATAAGACCCAGGTTCTTTGCAATTTCCCGTTGACCAACAAAACCCCTTCGCATCGGCCCTTTCGGCAACAACCTGCAAGCAGGTTGAAGTCTCACCCGAGGTGTATCTATGGGGTACTGCGGAATCAAATTTCCACAGTAAGTGATAAGTTGCTTGGACAGACGTACTGCGCAACACAACAGAGGATATGTGCTGCAAGGTGAGACTGAGCAGCGATGGGCAACGCTGCGGTCCGCACCACTATACTCTTCTACCGTGGGACTTCTCCTGAAGCTGCGAACAATGCAGCTTTATTCTATACTTGAATTATCTTGAACACTTAAGGCTCTGAAACAAATAGCACTCATCCACTCATTCAGGCACTTAACCGACTATTCTTCTAACATTCATTCATTAAGCTGGGGTGTTGCGATTTGAACGTATATGACTATACAATCCAACTGTTAAGCATTCGTATATTGCGTATAAGTAAGTGTCTAATTAAATGACTGATCCGCTATCTTCAAGCACAACACTAAATGTTCATCGTTCATCTGTTCATGCAGAACCTAACACATCATTTCCATACTTCTTCTGAAGGAAAATGCATATCAAAGTTATCTCATAACAACATGCAAGGAAACATCTAGACATTCATTTACAGGAAATATAGTTCAACATTCATTCATAAAACACAATCACACAACACGAGATTTAACGTGGTTCACTCCTCCAGGTGGGAAGCTATGTCCACAAGAACGGTTGGTAATATATTTCTTTAAAAGGGATGGGGACAACTGTTCTTAGTCTGCACACTCAGCTACAGACTTTCCTTCGTCTCAGACAGGTCTCCTTGCACACAGCTGCAGAGCCTTTACAATCTTCTTAGCTCAAAAGAGATTTTACACTACAACAACAAAAATAATCCCAAAACATACCCACATAGTAACCCCATCCCATACAAAATTGTCTTCTTAAATAGATCATGCCTCTAAGGTCATGTCTTTACAAAGCCGATGACCTAAACTGAAAAACCCTTAGGGTTTACAAAACTGCGTCGGTTTCCCTAAACCAGCTTGCTGGCATCTGGTAGCATCTACTTCATCGTGGCGGTTATCCACGTCTTCATTCTGTCGCTATTGGCCTCCCTGTCGCACGTGTGCCAATAGATCTCTTTCACAGAACCATTCATCTCTAACGATTTCGCCCACCAGGTGTGCCAAGACGTCGCTTTCCTCAACAAACTCGTGCATTGGCCACTTTCCTGATTTGCTCGTGTCCGCCGCTTGACACTCCTAGAGAATCTTTCCAAAATTAGACCACTACTGGTCCATCTGATACCTGCACCTGATCCTTGTCCAGCACTCCACTTTACTGGCTCCACATGTCCTGACTGCTTTATAGCACTGCTTCCTCATAGTGCTGGTCTTCGCAGTGCTTCCAAAACTTGGATGTTGCGCATAGCTTCGCAGCACCCTCAACACTTTGACAAAATTATATTTCTGAGCTGCGCTCAACTCAGCTTTCCTTGCTTATCAAAAAAGGTGTTACCAAAAATTTGTCTCGACCTGGGCCCAACATGCCCCTAACACTTACATGTGGCTCATCCCCGAGCCACTTGCTGCTTTGGTCGTCTCACTCTGCTCCACGACCGATGGAACTAACTTGGCCGCGAACTCGTTATATGCACTGAGCAACTTCTCCACTGCTTCTTTGGTATCCTGTTCAACTTGCTGTACTGTTTCAAGCAGTGCTGGAGTTATCTCTTCTCCAATCTGTCCCTGTACCTACTCCTGGTTGTCGCGCAGTTCCTTCAGCTTTTCTTCTATCTGCTGCGACACTGTTGTAGCATCCTCCAGGAGTTGCTGTGATTGATTATCCATCTCAGTCTCTCTCTCTTAATGTCTGGACTTGCTTCTTCAAGCCTAATACTTCCTTATACCTGGACAGGCTCTCCCTGGGTGGTAGATCCTTGAGCTCTACATCCAAATTCTTTAACATGGTCTACTTTTCTCTTACCACAGTCTTTACATGCAGTAGCTCCTAATCTTCTTCAAGGGCAGTGAATGCCTTTGAAACTTTTTCCAAGAGATCTTGGCACTTAGCCATCTCACTCGTTATGCTCTACGTGGCAGCATTCACTGCTTGCTCTCTTAACTGCTGCTCAGTTAATGGCGTCTGCTTATTCAGTTTCTCTTTCAATGCAGTGAGATCGGCCTTGTGGAGGATGTCCTTATCCTGCATCTCCTCCTTCAAAGATCTGACCTTGTCGCCGATCCTCAGAACTGTGTCTGCAGGATTATCCTGAAGTTCTATACCTTCAATATCTTAGGCAATAGTGGATATGGTATTCTCCAATTGTTTCCTGCGGTCATGTTCATCATGCAGCTGCATGTCTATGCACAACTCGAGCTCCCTACTTGCTGCGGTGAGCTCCGCCTATGACTTCATCGACTCTACCATTTGTTCATGCATCTCCTCTACTATCTGCGTGTGGATGAAGTGCAAGCCTGGTAAGGGAATTTTGGCCAAGTCAAGCTCTACCTGCTTGAATCCCTTTGTGTCCAGGGTGACCTGTTCTGTCATTGGAAATGCAATAGCCAATGGGTCCACATGGACAATCCTGGTCTTTGATGGCAGCGTTATGGCTAGCTGCAACAATGTTTGCTACGAGGTTCCTGCCAACCTCCCTTTAGCTCCTCCTTTGCGTGGAAAGGTTATTGTCTTTTGGATCTCGTCCATTTTCTTCATAAGGCCTTGCAGTGCAAGCCTAGCCTTTTGCAGATCATCCTAGATGACCTGATCCTTTTTATCTTTGTCAGTCATGAGCTCCTGCATCTACTCAGAGACCCTTTCTGCTATCATGTCAAAGTCATCTTCGTTCAGCACTGTCTCAGCTTGAGTCTTTGTGGCCTTCATCTTCTTCCATGCCTTCGGCTTCTGCGAGGTCTCAAGCTCTTTCTGCTTTCCTGTTTCTTCAACAATCAGGCATGACAGTGGGATTGGCTCATCTTCATCAGAGTCTGTCTCAACATCCATGACTTCAACACGAAAGTTGGTGGGCTAGTCCTTCATGAGGGCTTCAATGTCCTCCTCATACATATGGTTGTTTCCTAGGTACCATTTTGGTTTCTTCATTCTTGCTTTAGGTGAAATAAAGGTACATCGCATGTCTGTGCTGAAGTCAAAAATGTGAATGTACTTCGACGTTACCTGTTTTGTGATGCGAGCTGTGGCAGTGATCACATCGCGCAGCTGAGTATAATATTAATAGAAAAATTCAGCTGTCGCATGTTTTCGTTCTGCGTTGATGTTTTCCCAGAGGTTGACATAATGGAACCCTCTAGGATCATTGGTTTCTATAATGACACCCACATAGTCCCTTGGCTCCTTCCATCCAGAAAAGGCGATGAGGATGATCAGCCATGTAAAGTGGAACTGTCCACCATTCTCCTGGGTATCAATAAGTTCATCCAAGAACTCATTAAGAAGATACTAACACCAATTAAACTCGGTGCCTTCAATCGCTACAGCACTGAGTAGCACTACGCTCGCAGGCACGTCCAGAGGCCTAGCTGTTCTGATGATTTTTCATGCAAGCAGATGGGTGACAAATTTTGTCGCTCTGTCCTCAATTTCTTATGTGGGAAAAAATCTTTTCCCTTTTACCAATGCATGGCTTTTCTTCAATTTCTCGACAACTTCTTTTTCCTTGCTCTTCCCTTGGAAGAACTGCTTGGGATCCTTGCCACACTTGCTTAACCCAATAATGCGGTGGATCAAATCAATGTTTATATCAACATTTTTGTCGAGCCATAGATATCCCTGGTGGATTCGTGCCATCAACATGCGAACCACGACATTAACTTCCGGTGAGAGATCAAAATGTGGAAATCTGAGGAGGTTCAACAATCCTAACTAAACTACCGGTGTCAGCCAACTTTCAAAAACCAATTTAAATGTGCCCTTGGCATCTTTCTTCCAGCACATGTACTGGTCAGGCTGGAACTGTGGGTACTTAGGCGCATGGGGCTCTTCCTTTTGCACGCCTAGGAGGGCGAAATCTTCCCACTTACAGTCTGTGATCTTTCCGAGCAGGTTCTTGGCAACCTCTACATGTTTTGAAATTGGCGACAATGGGATTTCATATCTAAATTTATTGGTCAACTTAAAGATTGGGGCATCCAACGCCCGTGGTGATATATACTTGGGTATCAACTTTAGGGGTTCCTTCTGAAGGCCCGATGATCTTTGCGCCGTCTAGCCCATGTTTAGGATCTTGCTTCGTGGTGCCGTTACGTCTTTCCCTTTGTCCTGCATGATTGGAGTATAGCGAGGTGATCTACGGGATCCTTGGCCTTGTTCTGTTACAACCTTCTTGGCAGGGGTTTTCATTAACTCTGCAATTCCCCCATGCTAAAAAACTCGGATTGCTTCTTAAAGTGTAAGCTCTTCTTCTCTGTATGGCAGCTTGGACATTCACTGGAGAGAATAGGCAAGTGTTTCTGAGATATAACTGAGGATTTCTAACACAGAAGCGAACACATGAATATTCTAAGTGTCTGGTAACGTCCGCGAGTCCTTATGCGATGTTATTTATAGGTGCAGCTGGGTGCTCCCCGCGCCTTCCAATGTCTAACTGGGCATTTAATGTAGTGTCTGTTGGCCAATTTAAATGAATCCTTCAGTCCCCTCCATCGTTAGTGTGTTTAGAACATCTATCTTCCCTTTAATTGCTAAAGCGGTTGCTGCAATGGTCATCTAACGACTATTTTCTCAAAAGTACTCGAACGACTATTTTTCTGAGTGCTGCACCGAGCTGCACGGCTAGCCATCTGCGATCTTGCGCAGTTACTTCGCAGTGCTAGTATTTTTTTTTTTTTTTTTTTTTTTCTGCACAGCTTCAGCAGTGCTGCACAGTACACACATTGGTCTACTTAACATACATGTACAGACTCCTTGACATTTCCAGTGTCCAATTTCAACTGTACTTGACACTTGGAAATCTCTTTCTTTGCTTATCATTCAGGATTCTGTGAAGCAGGGATGTCATGATACAACTTTAGCCTGCTTCTATTTATCAGAGTTGGTAGGGTAGCGCCAGCTAAATTGGCTAACTAGACTGCACCAATGTTAGTAACATGTATCACAATATATGGGAAAGCCAATGCATCTTAAATTTACCAGGAAACTTCATGAACTTGCTATCATATAGGAGGACTAAGTCACCTAACTGAAAGCACTTATTCTTTATATGGCGATCATGCCAATCTTTCTCGCGGTCTTTCTGAGCTTATTGGTGGAAGCTGGCAATAAAGCAATCTTCCTCCAACCCAACAAGGTGTAGCATCCTTTCTTCTAATGCTGCGCAGTTTGCCATCCCGGTGAACACGACGATCCTTAAATTAGAGACAATATATTCCATTGGCATTACAGCTTCCTATCCATAAGCCAACTGAAAAGGCATATGTCCTGTCAATTTCTTGCATGTGGTCCTATATGCCCATAACATAGAGAAGACGTGCAGATCCCAATCATCTCTATTTACATTGCAAACCTTAGTCAGTGCGTTTTTCAGTATTTTATTGAAAGCCTCAACAGTACCATTTGCCTATGGATGATATGGAGTACTGCGTTGATGACGAATGTGGAATTCCTCTATAAGTGCCTCAATGGTCTTGTTTAAAAAATGAGTACCTTGGTCACTCATCAAAATCTTCAGACAACCAAATATTGACAATATTTCTTCAAAAATGAACTGCGTAGCAGTACTGGCACTGCAGTCCTTCACTGGCTTTGCTTCTTCCCATCTGGTGAGGTAATCAGTAGCAGTAATAATATACCTCGCACCAGTTCTTTTTCCTGGTGGGTTTATAGGAACCACAAAATCAATTGCCCATTTCTCAAATGCCTGCAAGGTCAACTGTGGATTTAATGGCATCTCATCTCTTCGTGAAGGTCTCCATGTCCTTTGACAGACATCACAGTTCCTACAGTATTCTTTGGAATCTTTGTCGATCATGGGCCACCATGGCCCTGCACGCAGTATCTTCTGCACGGTAGCCCTTCCTGCATAGTGACCTCCCGCGATCCCTGAATGTGCATCTGCTAGAATAAATGGTTTCTCATGATTTAGTATGCATCTACACAGGACTTCATCTGGCCCAAGTTTGTATAACTAACCTACAATTATAGTGAAGTCTACGGCGTGCACCACTAGCTGTTTCTTCTGCTGGACAGATAATTCTTTCGCTGCCAGCCCTGTTGTCAGAAAATTAATGATATCCTTATAATAGTCATCAGAAACCTGTATAGCAAATAACTGCGCATCAGGCAGACTGTCTTCAATGTTCATCGGCTCTTCTCCTTACGCAATCCTTGACAGATGATCAGGTCCCAAGTTCAGTCTACTTAGCTTAAAAACAATCTCAAAATCATACTCCTGGAACAACAATAGCCATCTGCATATGCGCCCCCCTCACACTGGCTTATTGACCAAGTATTTCAACGCAGAATGGTCAGTGAACATAAGGAAGTGCGCACTGAGCAAGTAATGCCTGAATTTCTGTAGGGCATATACTATCGCAAGGCCTTCCCTCTTAGTAGTAGTATAGTTCTTCTATGCTGTTGAGAGTTTTCTGCTTGAAAATGCAATAGGGTGTTCAATACCTCCTTCCCCTGGCTGAGCTAATACAATTCCCAACGCAATGCATGATGCGTCAATGTGGACATGAAATGGCTTCGTCCAATCTAGAAAAGACTAGAATCGGCGCAGTCACCATCTTTTCTTTTAATGTATCAAAACCTTGTTCGCATTCCGTGTTCCAAATGAACGGTGCATCTTTCTTTAGCATCTTTTCCATTGCTGCGGTTATCTGTGCGTAAACCTTTATAAATTTTCTGTAGTATCCAGTATGGCCTAAGGTAGAACGCAACATCTTGACTGAAGTTGGTGTTGGCAAGTTCATGATAATAACAATCTTTGTAGGGTCCACCATCAGTCCTTGCTTACAAACAATGTGTCCAAGTAGAATCCCATAAGGAACACAAAAAATACACTTCTTTAGATTTAAAGAGATATGATGCTATCGACACTTCTCAAGCATCATTCTGAGGTTCGCACAATGGTTCTTCAATAGACCAAACACAGTCCAATAATCAAAATAATCTTCGAGAAACTTATGCATAAACTCTTTGAATGCTGCGACGACCACTCTGGAAAATATGGTAGGTGCGTTCTTTAGGTCGAAGGGCATTACTGTGTACTGGAATGACCCCCATTCTGTAGCAAAAGTCATCTTATGCCTGTCGACGGGATCAATCCTTATCCGATGATACCCCGAAAAAACATCAGTAAAAGAATAGGCCTCATTCCCTCCAACATTGTCAAGCACTTCATCTGTAAAAGGAGTGGGGAATGGGTCGTGCATAGAAGCATCATTCAGTTTTCTGAGATCCACAAAAATCCTGATCTCACCCTTCATTTTCTTGTCTTGAACGACCATTGGACTAATCCACTCAGATTCCTCGACAGGTTCAATGATTCCTGCTTCTAGCATCTTATCCAGTTCTGCGCGTACTTTTTCCTTGTAGCGCGGGTTTAGTCTATACGGTCTCTGCTTTATAGGCTTTGCGCCTGGCTTCAAAGGTATTTTCATGACTTCTAGGTCTCCCAGAATTCCTTTCATTTTGGTAAATTTTGTCGGAAATAGCTCCTAGTACTCATGTAAGGTGTCTGGGATCTCTGCAACAGTCTGTTCATCCCAATAATCTTCGATTGAGAACTTCGGTTCTTCTTTTGTGCCAATATTCACCTTTTGTGTTTTTACTGGTCCACTTATATCTGGGATTTCTAACAGAGGTACTTCTACATCACGTGCACCCTCCAATTCTGGTATGTTTATGTTGCACGGATCATCATCATCATCATCTTCCTTGTTATCCCCATCTTCTTCAGCTAGGTTATAACACTCGATAGTATGTTCTTCGTGTTTCTTCCATTCCGACTGTAGGTTCGCAAGAACGGTATCTACCCCGAGGCATTCCTCCAATGACATATTTCTGTGAGGACAGTCTTCCCTAAATATGCGTTCCTTAATTATTTGCAATGCCTCATGGATCAGCAAGTTTTCATCCTCGAAGCTGAAGTCCCTCTGGAAGTTCGCAGTCAACATTTCCCAGTCAGTGATTTCTTTGCGCAACTCCAGGTCTAGGTACCATTTATTTGGAATGTCGTCTGCCAGGGTATGCACAAATAGGTGCACCCATTCTTCACGTTTCCTTCCCAACCATGCTTGCAAACAGACTTCAATATGTTGACTAGGATTTGTCTGTCCAATAAACTTCTCAAAGGGTAAAGTAACCCTGTCGGCAAACCAAATCTGCATCTTAATCCTGCATTGATCCCAAGTGGTCAATGTCTGCTTGTGTGCAGCCCACCATCTAGCGGGTGTGTCACACAGTGCCATATCCAATGTTGGTAATCTGTGCTCATCTGCAATAGCTACAGTGTGTTCTTAGATGAAAGTATAAACATTAGTAGAACCATCATATGTGGGAATAGAACTTACCTCCTTCCCGATCCAACGCAGTGATTTCGTAATCTGTGCGCACCTTCTTGCTGATACTTCATGCATCCGGCTTTGCCAATTTTCCATCCCTACCTCCGAATCAGAGACATAGGAGTTGTTGCATCTCTAGCTGAGTGTGCCATCTGCAGTAGGATTAATGTAATCTTCCTAGTTCGCTGTGAGCTGGTATAGTCTGTCCAAGTCTTGAGCCTTGGATTCCTCCTGAATCGGCTCGCTGTATCTGTCACCATCTGCAGGATCCAACGGTGCAATGACCCTAAGATGTTTCTCTTCAAATATCATCTTCTTTGTCTTTAAGTTGATAATAACCAATTTATCCATAGCCCAGTCAATTCCTAGAAGAGCAAGAAAAGGCTGACTATCATCCACAATCTCAATAACTTCGAAGTCTGTATGACTTCGGACTCCATCAATGTCTACTATCACGTCACCTAACTGGCCAAAAGGTATGACTTTCTCTTGGTTAGCCATTCTCAACTGGATAGGTGACCATGACAACTTTGGTCGACCCATCTGCTGCCATGTCTGCTTAGTTAAGACATTTACTTCTGATCCCAGATCAAGGATGACTTCATCCATTTCAAAATCTCCAATCTGCGTGGTAAGCCTCATTTCTCGGCTTGTTATTTTATGCTTCCTTATGTGATGTACTGCACTACTAGAATTCTTTTTTTTTTTTCGGTTTGCGGCTCATATTGGTTTATGAGCTTCTGCAGCTCTACTATGGCATTTTCACTTTTGAGTAGCTTCATGCAGCTTCGTAGGAACTGTGCAACGGAAGTGCTGACATCTGTCGCAGTGCTTGTTTTATCATAAGCCGCTGGCATGTCTTCAACATGCGGTGCGTCACTGCACAACGATATCCTCTGTGTTTCTGTTGCTGGCTATCTGAAGCTATCCCGGGCATCGATAAAGACTTCTTTATTCTTTTGTAAGTCAAGAGTAGGCATTTTTCCCAGAGCTTTCCTTATCCATACTGTCTCAAGAGGGATCTGCTTTGTGTGAGCCTCCCCTGACATAGAAGCTTCTGCTCCCCTATCGCAACCTATCTTAGCGCCATTGCGCATGACCACATTGATGCTTGGGTCTGCTTGTCTTTTCTCTACTGCAATCCACTGGACGTTCGTTTTTGGTGCATCCATACGTCTTCTTTTCTGCATTTCCACCTCTAGTACTGGGCAATATTCAATAACATGCTCAAATGATTTACAATAATTGCATGTAGTGCATGGGTTAACACAATCTCTAGATACGTGACCTGGCTGGCCACAATTATAACAAATGACCTGGCCGTGGCCTCTCCCCTGCGCCGGGCTAGGATTTCTTCCTCTTCCACGGTATCCACCACCATGACCTCTGTATCCTCCTTAGTCATATTGTGCATTTTCTTGTTTTGGCTGGGTATCTTCTTGTACGCAGTACAAGCCAACACCTCTCATTGATTCCATGTCCTGTTTTCTCTCGTTCATTAGTTCATATGCACGGCAGTTGGATTCATCATGTCCAACTAATTTATAGAAATTGCAATATAAATTTTTAGGTGTTTTCACATATTTCTGTATAAGATAGCAGTCTTCAGGTCTGTGTTCTGTGGTTCTACAAATTTCACACCATGGGGCCTAATTCTGATTTAGTGGGTTGGGCGCACCACTATTAAGATAATCGCAGAATAAAGGGAAATGCTCCCGGTCATGGCCTTCTCCTTTACAACTTGTACACTAGACCTCATGTCTAGGTTCATACCTTTGTTCTCTGCTATTCTTCATGCTTTGCAGCTCTAGTGTCAGGGTGGTCAGCTGGTTCTGGATCTGAGACATTCCAGAACTAGTCTCACCAATCAGAGAAGCCTCTAGCTTCATTGTGATTTCCAAGGCCTCTGCCTACGACTCAACCTTCTGCTGCATCAATGGTAATATAATATGGGGAAACAACGCAACAATGAACTATTCCTTGTGTTGTTGTGGGGCTATAACAAAGCTTACTTAGTCCAATAGGGTCTTGAATTTCTGATCAAACTCCCAAACCGTTTCAATCGGTTTCTGCTTTATTTCTTTCAACTCAGTTATACACTGAGATTCAAATTTAGGTTTCTTGAACTCAGCCACAAGCGCAACTTTAATTTTTGCGAGGGTTCACGGCTGTGTGGTTGAGTAATTAATAAACCAATGTAATGCTCTGTCTCTGAAAGTGGTGATGAGCTGTGCTCTCTTCACTGCATCATCCTGGATTTGTCTTACACTCCATATGGCTTCACAAAGAAACCAATGCTGGTCAGTGTCTTCTAGGCCAGTTCCCTTGAATATTGGGAGCTTCATATTTGTGTTTTCCATTGTGCTATTAGGCGGTGGAGCGCCCGAATTAGTGCACGGCTGCTGTAAAGGGCTCTACGCAGTGAAAACAAATGGGACTATCAGGAGAGATGGACTGGGATGAGTGTTCTGCAGGGTGGGCTGCGTAGCGGGTGGGTTTTGAGATAATGGTGGTATGGTCTCTACAGCCAGTGGGTTCTCAGGAGTAAATGGTGGTACGGCTTCGTTGTCAATGTTATATGGGATCTCAGTATCAATATGGAGTCCAGGGCCTCCAAGATTCTTATTAAATTTATACCTCTTTCCACTTCGAAGATTATGGGTGTCTTCGTTAGAATCACTAAATATACTGTTTACCATGACAAACTTAAGAATATTACTGCATTCTTAAAACACCTTTCTCAGCTAACAACATCTTAATGTATAGACTGAGATTGTTCAGTAACTTACCTTGGAATCCTCCGAAAAAGTATGCTTCTGCTTGGCTGTAGGATTTGAGTGTATCTATAGCAAATTCTGTTACGAAGTCTTCTAGCATATGGTCGACCCAAAAATCAACTGCGTGTGTCAATGAGCTGTCTATTTCTTTGAGTTGCGTTGTGAGCTCAGGAGTCCACTCTGTAGGAAGTCCCCATTGAAAATAAGTTTTCTTTTCTGCGAGCCGCGAGATCCACGCGTGCAGCTCGTTGGGAAACGATGCCCAAAAATCCTCGTGAATATCATTGAACACACATCTATCCGACCACTATGTGTCGCTTAGACGCGGATGTCTATTCTCTTGCGTTTTAATGTCTCTTATGGTCTTATCCCACCAAGCTTGGATTTCTATCTTTTTAGGATACCAATTGTCAGAGCCTTCCGAAAACTGGTATTCTTCGTCACACATCATGGCTGCCACCCATCACAGATTCTAGCGGGGAAACAGAACCATTTGTTGGCTATAACTGACCGAGAGGTTTTCTATAAGATCCAGGTTCTTTGCAGTTTCCCTTGGCCAACAAAACCCCTTCGCATAGGCCCTTTCGGCAACAACCTGGGAGCAGGTTGAAGTCTCACCCGAGGTGTATCTATGGGGTACTGTGGAATCAGATTTCCATAGCAAGTGATAAGTTGCTTGGACAGACGTACTACGCAACAAAACAGAAAATATGTGTTGCGAGGTGAGACTGCGCAACGATGGGCAATGCTGCGGTCCACACCACTATACTCTTCTACCACGGGACTTCTCCTGAAGCTGCGAACAATGCAGCTTTATTCTATACTTGAATTATCTTGAACACTTAAGGCTCTGAAATGAATATCACTCATCCACTCGTTCAGGAACTTAACTGACTATTCTTCTAACATTCATTCGTTAAGATGGGGTGCTGTGATTTAAACGTATATGACTATACAATCCAACTATTAAGCATTCGTATATTGCGTATAAGAAAGTATCTAATTAAATGACTGATCCACTATCTTCAAGCACAACACTAAATGTTCATCGTTCATCTGTTCATGCAGAACCTAATATATCATTTCCATACTTCTTCTGAAGGAAAATGCATATCAAAGTTCTCTCATAATAGCATGCAAGGAAACATCTATACATTCATTTACAGGAAATACAGTTTAGCATTCATTCATAAAACACAATCACACAACACGATATTTAACGTGGTTCACTCCCCAAGGTGGGAAGCTACATCGACAAGAACGGTTGGTAATATATTTCTTTAAAAGGGATGGGGACAACCATTCTTAGTCTGCGCACTCAGCTGTAGACTTTCCTTGCTCTCAGATGGGTCTCTGTGCGCACAGCTACAGAGCCTTTACAATCTTCTTAGTTCAAAAGAGATTTTACACTACAACAACAAAAATAATCCCAAAACATACCCACATAGTAACCCCATCCCATACAAAATTGTCTTCTTAAATAGATCATGCCTCTAAGGTCATGTCTTTACAAAGCCGAAGACCTAAACCCAAAAACCCTTAGGGTTTACAAAACTGCCCCGATTTCCCTAAACCGGCTTGCTGGCATCTGGTAGCATTTGCTTCATTGTGGCGGTTATCCACGTCTTCATTTTGTCGCTATCGGCCTCCCTGTCGCACGCGTGCCAACAGATCTCTTTCACAGAACCGTTCATCTCTAACGGTTTCTCCCACCAGGCATGCCAAGACGTTGCTTTCCTCAACAAAATCATGCATTGGCCGCCTTCTTGATTTGCTCGTGCCCGCCGCTTGGAACTCCTGGAGCATATTTACAAAATTAGACCACTACTGGTCCATCCAATACCTGCACCTGATCCTTGTCCAACACTCCACTTTATTGGCTCCACGTGTCCTAACTGCTTTGTAGCACTGCTTCCTCGCAGCGCTGGTCTTCGTAGTGCTTCCAAAACTCGGATGCTACACAGAGCTTCGCAACACCCTCATCACTTAGACAAAATTATATTTCTGAGCTACGCTCAGCTCAACTTTTCCTGCTTATGAAAAAAGGTGTTACGAAAATTTTTTCCCGACCTGGGCCTAACAATCCTTGTTATGCACATGCACTCTATTATGATATTCATCTTCACTAGGCCCATAATAAATGCAAGAGGACTTGATTTGATGTGTCCCAAATCAACAAAACTCTTGATGCCCCTTTCCCTTCCCTCCTTGAACCTTTTCAAATAATTGTAATGAAATATATTGATGGATTGTACATCCATCCTCAATTCATCCTTATGCTTCTTCACCTTGTCAGGTGGTCTACCCGGTGGGAGACCTTCAAAAATCCCTTCTCATGCATTCATATAAAACCTCCAATGTCAGCAAAATGATAATACATGTTCATGGATGTGCCTTGAATGGTCATGAAGAAATTTGCAGTTCTCTCAATGTACTCATACCTCATAAAATATTTCAAGTTAGAAACTTGGTAGTGCAAAGTAGGCTCCCCAATGGATAGAATCCATTGAACTCCAAACTTTCTACAAGATACACCCACCAAAATGGTGAATGGAAATACTTAATTGTTGGCTGATCCAATAATCATGCATGCATCTACCCTCTTCATTTTCAGATTTGAATGATCCTCATGCTCATGCCATGCATGTGGATTTTCTTTTTCACTAGGTAGCTCTTTGAGAGACATGCCAATTTTCCTTCTTCCAAAGCATGAAGGTCTCGTGCACCCTTGGATATCCATCTCTGCTGTGTACTTATATATCCAAACCTCATACAAACAAGTTCCTTTGCTTATAGATCTTGTTGTGATTGAATATTGTTCTAGTCTATGTGTGTTTGTTTCTATTTTTTTTTTAAATGATTGGTTTCTTTGTGATTTTAATTTTTGGTTTATTTTAATTTTATTATTTATTTTATTTCACTTTTTATACATTTTGTTTGTTTTTATAGGATTAGACCAATTTTAATTAATTTTTTATTGATGTTCTTTTGGCTTATTTAGTATTATGTATCTTTTTGAAGTTTCAAGAACTTATATTTAAAGTTATCCTAAGTTTCAGCTGTATGACCTAACTATTGCTTTGGAGCCATTTCTTAAAAGAAAAAAAACAGGTATAAAGGAGATTCCTGTAGCGCAAATCTCAGGGTTAATGCAAAGGGGCGCTACAAGAATCTAAAATCATTGAAAGAAGTGCTGATAATCATGGCTGTCCTAGAAAGAGTGCGAGAAGTTTCCAGTCACCTGTTAAAGACATAATGCCAGAGGTTCATGGCCCTAATTCCTAATTATGATAGGTGTATGAAAATGTGTAGAAATCATTGAGATTATCGTGGTTTGAATTGACACGATTCTAATGCTTTATGGATTATTTGAAAACCATAACCCCATCTGTCGCGGGTTGTTTTGGGTATAAATTTTGTTGTTGCGGAAAAGAACTTGAATCTTTCTTGAAAAGTTTCTTGACGAAATACATAACCTAGTTACAGTGCAGAGATGAAGAAAAGTGGAAAAACTAATAGATATGAACCTACAGATACCAGTTGGGGAAGCGATTTTCCTCAATGTGCAGAGTTATTTGAAAGAGCAGGATGGGTCAATTTCTTTGAAAAAATCACGAGTTTTAATCCAGAAGTATCATATCGTTTTTCCCAGAGTTATGATAAGGATATGGTGACATTTGATTTTTCTTAAATTTGAATTGACAGAAGAGTTAATTGCAAAAACTACAGGCATATCAAGAGATGGAGAGTCGTGGTTTAAGAAGATTCCATTTATTTTCGACCCAAAGGATTTCTTGTTACCAGAGACCGAAGCCCTAAATTGGAAAAATGGAATTCAGTTGGATAAATTTAAACCTGAATGGAAGGAGGTTCTTAAAATTTTGATGAGCTACGTCACATGTGAAGGGATATTTTCTCTGGTTTTCAAATATCATATTAGATTTTTGTAGCATCTAAATTAGCAGGCAAAGATGAATTTACCTTTTTTCTTCTTGAAAAGTCTTCAAAAGATGTCTAATAGAATTAAAGGGCATACAAATCATACTCGCCAGTCTGTTTTTCATCATGGGTTAATAAAATTAATTATATGCACAGCATTGCAGAAGAAGGGTAAAAGTTGGAACCATTTCCTGTACTGGTCAGGTTTTTCCAACAAGCAAGAAGACCAAATTAAGAAGAGCTTGATGAATAAGAAGTTCAGTGCTGTCAAAAATGTCAATCAAGAGTTAGTCGATGAGATGGAACAAGATACTGTTCAAGCGGAATCTTTGAATCAAGATTTTGAAAAAACTGTATATGAGATTGAAAAGGAATTAGTTGAAGGTAATCAAGAGCCTGTTCTGGAGAATGAAGAAAACAAGCAGAAGACTGTTATAAATCATAGAGGAGAGAAGAGTTCTTTAGATAAAAAACAAAGTCTCACATGTGCACAAGAAATCACAACAAAGGTTCTTCATCCAACTGAACAAAAAGGTCAAAGTTTGTAGTCAAATGAAAAACTTCAAGAAAAATCTCGTACACAGGAGGTAGAGGTCAAATGGAGACCAAAAACTAGAGGAAAGAACAAGTCTAGACTAGGTATGAAAGAAATCTTAAATCCTAAGTTAAAAAAGGAAAAGATTACAATAATTGAGAATTCCTCGACTGATGAGGAGGTGGAAGGTGAAAAAGTGATTGGCTCTCAGCAAATTTGTATTGAAGAAGAGCATTCAGGTTTATTAGAACCAGTACAAGGAGAAGATAAAGCTTTAGAGAAACCACCTTCTACCTGCTTTGAACAGGGTATGATTTCCAAGTGTCCTTTTACACAAGAAACAGTCAAATATAAGGAAGGAGATGAGCTCATATTTAAGAATTTTTACATTCCTTGGTTGTCAGGAGAAGGTTTTACAGTGCAGGGAGACATAAATATAGACTCAGAAGTCGAGCACCTCAAGAAACTTTAGAGCAGCATAAGTACCAGATTGGTTTTCTTAATGAGACCAATAATAGATTGATGAGCACCAATAAAATACTTAGAGGACATCTGGATGATATCAATACACATTATCAGGAGCTGGTAGTTATGTCCAAAGAGGCTATGAAAAGAAAAAGACAGATGCAAAGTCAAGCTGAAGAGTTAAACCAGAAAGTTTAAAAGTTGAACCAGCAGAATGAGGTATTATTAGAAAGAATCAGAACCCTGGAAGCAGAACAAGAACGAAGTAAGAAGCGATTAGTTGCTTTGGAAGGTTAGTTGAAGCTACCAAAAAATTGTGAATACTTTCTAGTAGCCAGATGTCAATAAGTTTAAGTGATTATAGTTAACAATTTTGTTATGTTTAAAAATATAACTACTCTTGTAACTATTTCGAAACTCAGACCTAAAAATTAGTTTTGATAGTTATGTAACTAATTAAGTTTGAAAGAGGATAAAAGTAGGGAAAGAAATGAAGATAGGGTTCGAATTTTGGCTCAAGGAAAAGATGTATAGTGATTATATCTCAAACTAAGACCAATGACTCTTATGTAAGTTTTAACACTGATACTGATATATACATACTTATAGGCCATTTTATGTCTCATGCTGGTTTCATTTTGAATCTGTTTGATTACGCAAATGTATAATTTCAATTCTTGATGAATGTGTTTTCTCATGCAAATGCTTATATTTTGTGAATGAAATGAGCATTCAATTAATGTTTCTGGTTTATTTTGTATGTGATAATAGCCCAGTTTTTATTATGCTTTCATGATTTAGTACTTGTGTTTTGTTTGTGGATGATTTTCTTTCTTGATGATAAATTTTCAAACCAAAATCATACAAACTCTGTCATATTTAATTTTTGTTGTGAGATTGTTCTAGCTTGTTCCTGTAGTAGTCTGGGAATAAATTCTGGCACAAACAGATCTAAATGGTATGTCCTCCTTTAGCATCAAGACAAGTGCTTGTTGCACATCCTCCATTTCATCCTTCTCCTCATACACAAGAAACTCTGAATCTCCTTCATGTTTGTCCTCTTCATACCCCATCATCATATGAGATTCTTTATCCTCATCATGTGTGCATTCATCCTTCTCTTGGTTTGTCTCTAATGGGTCCATCAAATGAGGAAACTAATCAAGGAAACTATTTTCCTCCAAATCTGATGATACCATGGATTGATTAGAAGAACAACAATGCTCTTCCTCTTCTGAGCCTACCATAAGATTCAAAGTAGCTTCATAAGGTTCGACCTCCTCATGCTGGCCATCAAATATGAGCGAATATATTGGTATGGATTCTTCTTGGGCACAATATAACTGATTAGATCCTTCTTCATGCTCAAGTGAGTATGCTTCCTCTCTATCCTCCATCATGTAGCTTGAAGCCTCTCCATCTTATGCAATATGAGGATTTGCATTATGAGTAGGCTGATTCGAAGGTTGTTCTATGATTGCAGTTTCCCTCTTCCTTGAAATGTATTATTCACAAGATTTTTTTCTACCCTTGGTTGTAAATTATCTCATGAATATCCCATAGATAGATGGTTTGTTATTCTTGAGATAATTCAAATTTTTAGTAGACCTTCTTGATTCAAGTTTGTCTTGACAAACATAGTACTCTATGAAGGAAAATTCCTTTCTGCAATAAAAAATCAAATCGATGTATTCATTAAACATTTTCATATATTTTATCATCTCATCTATATTCATCCCATCAAAAAAACCAAGGAAATACATTATGGCGATTTCTTCAATAAACCAAAGAAGCTTGGCCTTGATGCAAAGATTAACCCAAGAAGGTTCTAGTATCATGACTGCAAATTCTTCAAATTGAGATATTAATTTCCATAGGAGTAGAGGAAAGTGATTTGTTACCACTGTAATATCGCCAGATCAGATTATGATAATATTAAATAATCACCAATATTTTAAATCAGAAATTTGCAATCAAAATGGTGAACTAGTTAATAAGACTAGTGTTGAGGCAACTAGTACTAGACTCTAATAAACCCATCTGAACTTCATAGTTGAATTTTATTAGATGTTATCAAAGTCTGGAAAAAAGTGCAGTGGGAAAAAACAGGCTTAAACTGGCTGAATAATCCTTTGCACAATGTACTGCGACCATTTATGTTTCAAATTTAGTTGACACTAAAGTCTAATCCAAGGCTTCTTGGGTACACCAACATATGCAAACTAGATTCTGGGAACAAGATTCAGAATAAATTAGAAAGTGACTGGAATGTGTCTAGTTCCAACCCACTAATAAGAATCGAATTCAGCAGTTTAGACTCAATGGACTGCATTTTTTAATCTTAGGAAGAGAAAGACAATTCCAGGACTACACAATGCCACATTATTTTGTTTTTATTATTATTTAATTGAACCCTTTAATTTGAATTTGTAAGTCTAAGGTCATTTTGGGTCTTGTAGCTCCTTTACTCCAAATTTTAATGCTTCCACCCCCAACCTAGGGAGCTAGTAATTTTCCTCCATGATAGTTCATTTGGATGGGAATATTACAAAATTTGAATTGGTAAATTTATCTTAATGTGACCCACCTTTTCTATTTGGATATAATTTTACATTATTACTAACTTGGACATCATGCTTGAAAATTATTTCACCCTTAGCATCAATTTGACAAACTATCATGAATATGGCCAAGTGACTTAGGCCATTGTGACCCAATGCAAAATTTGGGGACATGACAAACATCTATGAAATTCGAATTTAGTGATGAGTGGGGCTTCTTTCGAAAGTTTATTTTGCATTTTGGACCCACTTTCCTCATGAATTTTCCCTCCTTGGGTAAATTTAGCCTATGTTTCTTTCCTTGAGCCTTTTTCCTTCTTTCTTGCTTTTACCAATCTCTCTTATCTTAAAAAATTAGGAAAGCCCTCTATACTTTCTTGTGCAAACTACCTATCCCAATGTGCCTTCATGTAAGTTTAGAACTTTCTACTTTCTGAAGCTTTTCTTTTTTTGCTTGATTCTTTATCTGCTTTATCCTACTTTACTGGTTTTATTCTGCTTTGTTTCTTTTATTTCTTTTCCATTTATGTTCTTGCTTTTACTGCTTTGGTCTACTTTTCCACTGCTTTTCTTCTTTGCACTTCTTTTCTCTGCTTTTCTTCTTTCTTCCAACTTTTCCTTGCTTTATATAGTTTCCTTCTTTTTTCATTTCTTTCTAGCCTTGACTGCTTTCATCTAAATTCCTTCTTTGGAAATCTTCTTATGGACAAGTCTTATCTCTATGCACCCTCTTGGCCACATAATAATTAATATTTATCCATACATTACTTTATTCATGAAAATAAAAATACTATGGATCATCACAAACATTAGAAATATTAAATTTCTTATCTACTAATTCCTTGTTCAAAATTAATCCCAATAATTAATATTTTCTTCTCCTAAACCCATAGGGACTAGATAGGCTAAAGACTTGGTCCAACATTTGATGAGCATCATGATCAATTAATTACTAGGAAATTATTACTTTCTCAAAATATTCCACTAATATTCTTGATGTTTAATGAACCTTTCCACACCTTGGATAAGATTCCTATGATGTCATTTTGTCCTCCCCCAACCTTTATTAGGATTCCTTAATTGACTTAGATTAATTTTCCTTTAATAATTTATTTCCATGTGATGCTAGGAAAACTTAGGAAAAGCCTTAATTCCCAAATTAATGATGATTTTCACTAGGTCCCATGGGAATCTAATGGGCTAGTGACTTGACCAAGGTGCTAATGGGATGGGGACATGACAGGAGAAGAGGGGGATTCTAATTTATCTAGTGGATGATGGGTTTGAAAGAATCATTGAGCTTATAGATGTCCTATATCAATTAAAATTGTTGCCATGTTTCTCAATTTCAAGGGTTCCCTAATAATATGAGATGAGTAATGGGGATTGGAAGAAAGGATTTTGATTTTGTCAAAACATATGAGATGTTTAGAATTATGGGAGTCCTATGCAATAGCTGACTTCATGATTCAATTATTGAATGTGTTAGCTATGTTTCAGCTAAATATCAAAACCATCTTCAAACCCCATAATACCTTGAAAAACGTATTCAAAAGTGTTAAAGATAAATCCAACCCAAGGCATTTTTTAAGGATTATAATACTATACTTAAGTATAGTATTCTAGGCGATTATTTTGGATTGAAAAAAACATATATATAGATAGGTAGGTGAATATTAAATATGAAACATACAATTTACTATTGAAACTCGTAAATTTTGGCAAATATTATGATAAAAAATCATATTCTATGTAAATATAGGTGATATTAGAGACTAAAAATGACCAAATAACGAATTTATTTTTTGGAAGAAAGCCCAAAAAATAGCCAATTGGTGAAATTTCGCGCCTAAACGTTTCCATGATCCAACCCCATGCTTAGCCCAATATTTTACCAAATACCCTACTCCTATGGCAAATCTTACATAGTTCAAATAAGAAGATAATTTCAAACCTTGCTCAAGGAACACATAACTTTCACACTCCATAATCGCATCATGAAGTTAGCTATTTCAAAACACTCCCATAATTTTAAACATCTCATATGTTTTGATAAAACAAAAACCCTCACTTATGAGCCCCATTACTCATCTTGGATTATTAGAGAAGCCCTTGAAGTTGAGAAACACTGCAACAATTTTAATCAAGAGGAAAAATATAAACTCAACAATTCTTGGAAACCCATCATTCACCGGCTAAATTAGAATCCTCCTATTCTCCTAACCTCCTGGTCCTTGTCTCTTTTTTTCTAATTTGAGCACTTAATCTCAACCCCCCTCTTTTTGTTTTCACTCTTAGGTTCTTTCTATTGATAACTTGACCTTGTTTTCCTTCCTTTCCTAGGCCTGTCAACCCTCCTTTATTTTCACTTCAAATTATTTCCTTTTGAATTTTTAAATTTTATCTATTGAATATAATTTCATTATTAAATTATTATTAATTAATAATCTCATTTCATATATTACATTAATTCCCAAATATTTACTCTATATAATTTATTTTTAAAATTCCAATTCTTCCTTTATAACTTAAAATTGATACCCTTGACTTATTTATGGTTTAATTTTCAATTCTTTATTCTCTCTAATGACTTATTATTTCCTATATACTCTTAATAATTATTTTATCCTTCTATTTAATCTGGGTGTCTCATTCTTTTTATCCTATTGATTATTTTTGGTTCCCCTGATGATGGTTAGAGTGTCTACCTAAAACATTGGGTCATTTCAGACTCCAAAACACTTACATCTAGAAAACCCTAAAAATATATGATATACTTGAAGGGTCCAATAGTTGTACTTGGCCCAATATCTCAGGATGCTAACTAAGGAGGTTCAATTGCTACCTTAGTCTTACTACTCAACTACCCATGTACTCAAAGGGGTACCAACATGGGTTACAAGGGTGTCCAAACACATGAAACCACTTGTATTTCATGCATGTAGTCTTTCCCAAATACAATTTTACCCATTTAATGACATATCTCGATGTTATTTAAATACGTTGGAACACATCTCTTTCTTGAAGAAATAATGCAAACATTGTTAGAAATACTAAGAGGGGGGGTGAATAAGTATTTCACATTTTTTACCATTTCAGGCATTAATTATATAATGTAAACATTGACCATTAATGATGCATTCATCATCACATAAACCATACACATCGCACAATATATTTAACGTGGAAAGCCAAATGGGAGAAAAATCACAGAATGCTTTTCTTATATATTCAAGATTACATTCAATTTATTCACCCGCATCAACTCCATAATTTTCTAGAACCAACTAGAAGGAGGATCCAACCCCCTTATTTACAGGCACCAACCTGAGGAATCTACGACTCCCTAGTTTACCAGCATCGACTGGAAGGAGACTCCAACCCCCTATTTTACAGGCTTCAACTTGAAGGGGACTTCAATACCCTGTCCTTTCCTCGTCCTACTATTGAGCCCAGAATTGGCCCCTTTTAATCATCCTCGATCACCTTTTGTTCCCCTGTCCTACACCATTTAGCATGCTAATCAGGCCTGTTGTCCTCACTTTATTCCCCCAAGCTGCCAAGGTATGACTGATCATTGCTTTATCTTATTAATGCTTATGATTGTGATAATTAAGGCTGTGTATCTCTCAATTGTGCTAACATTTTATGATTTATGAAGGTAGTTTGAGATAAGTGGACTGCAGGAAGGTGGGGCTGAACAAGTCTTGAAAGGAGGGATGTTTGCTGCTTAAAAGGATCCTTGAGGCTCCGATCATAAAGTAAGGCACGTGGTTCCAATGTAACATTCTAGACAGAGCTGTGACAGGGCAGCTGTAACAGAATGCGCTATAATTGGAGATCTTTAGTATATTGCTACTCGAGTATAATTGTGGTTCGGAAAGATTACCACTCCTGGGCCAATCAACAACTTTCTCGCATTTTTCTATGTCTCTATTATTCCACGTTTGTAACAGCTAGTATTATTTAGGGTGCCTGAAGATCAGAGATCTTCATGGCTGCCCATTATTAGGATTGGATGTTATGATCTGCATGCATAAATATGGGGAGCTGCCTCGACCCAGGGGGTTGAACAACGAATAATTCATTCATTGTATTAGCAGTAGAAGCAAACTGTGTAATCATCCTTCTGTTAATATAAAGAGTTACCTCTGAGTTAAAGGAACTTTACGTTGTTCAGCCAGTATCTCTGTGTGAGGGTTGGGCCCGTCTTCCACAGAGATTGCTGAGTTAAAATAGGATTTCTCGAATTTATTGTTGTGTGATGTTTTGTTAATGATATTTCCTTTGTACGCAGCAGTAGTAAGTGTGGATTTGCAGTATAATTAGGATTGCATTTCTTGGAGATTGGTAAATGGTACAGAGTGACAGTCGACTGAGTAGGAACTTTCTTTATGCAATTTATGTGACAGTCGTACACAGCCTTGTCCATCCTGCAGTCTACGTTGTCATCCCATGAATCCTTGCAATTTATCTTCTTGTTACAATTGTTGATTTTCATTCCTGTAATTCAATCTCTTAGAGCAGTTGAACTCAATCTCTTGCAATTGAATTTCTAGATTAATATTTAGTTTATGCTTATGAATTTCAAGAGTGATCAGATTGAAAAGGTGAGTTACTTGTTCTGGGATGTGAATAGGATTTATTTTTATCTGCAATTGTAGTTGAATTTTATGTCATTTCTTGTTGATACATGGTAGAGAGAAATTGAAATTATAGCCTGTAGAAGACAATTGGGATGACACAGATTCTTGGGATGGACATAGTCGTTAGAGGATAAAGGTATTCAATTATAGTGATTTGGTGTTTAAGCATAGACTGTGCATTTATCCTTTGAAATAAAATACTTTCTCGGGTTGACAATAAATCTCGTATACTTTGCATGTTGGTAATAATCTATCCGCATATTCGGTGCTTGACATTTTGGCGCCGTTACCGGGAAGGATAAAAATTAAACACTAATCATTAGTTGCATCTGGTAATTGTTTCTAGTCAGTCTTTTCTTTGCTGAAATGATTCGGTTTGCATGAATACAAGGAGGGTAAAACGCGATCACCTCCCAACTCCCAAAACGCCACAAAATACTGACAGTGCAGGTGTCTTGGGTCGCGGTCGAGGACCACCATTGGGCAGAAGAACATTCATCGACGATCTTGTTGACAGAACTGATTCATCCACCAGGGCTCGTCGTCAAGAAACTCCTATCAGAAGAAACCTTGCTGATCCTGGGGTCCTAGCGTCAGGATCCACGGTGGAGAATACACAAGCAGCCGTGACTCCCTCATATATCCCTGCTGAGGAAGGCACAGCTGTTACAACTGAACCTGTTGCTACAACTGAGGAAGACACAGTTGTTACAACTGGACCTGCTATTACAACTGAGGAAGACACAACTATTACAACTGGACCTATTGGTAGAGGTACGATCTGCCACATTTACGTGAAGGCTATAACTGAAGAAGAGTGGATGCAGTTCCACCAGAAGTTTGATGATCAGGAACAAAACAAGGACGAAGGAAAAAATGAGGAAAAGAACACAGGAACGAACGAAGAGGAGAAAACAGAAGAGGATATGAGTAACAAACACGAGTCCGACGAGGAAGAGGCGATGGTGGAAAACTATCATCATGAAAATCACTCCCTGCCTGAGGGAATGACGGCTACACTGCAATTTCTGATTCGACAGTTAGAAGGGACAACCCCTATGAAAAAAATCTCACCATCATTGTTGCCTCGCTTCCATGGAAGGGTGGCAGAAGATCCAGATGAATTCCTTTTTGAATTCGATATCCTCTGTCGCAGCTATGATTATGTCACCGATGCCCAAAAGCTAAAACTGTTTCCCGCCACCCTGAAGGACAACACATTACGCTGGTTCATGAGCCTTGGGGGAGGAACCCTTGCTAATTGGGATAAGATGAAACAAGTGTTCCTGGAGAAATATCAGGAATATTGCAACACCAAGGACAAAAGAGAGGAATTTTTCAAAATGGTGCAGAAGGAGGACGAAAGTCTGGAGGATTTTGTAGAAAGGCTGCTGTACAATGTGCAAAAATCTGGGCAGACGAACATAGGGTTGGACGTGCTCAAGATAATATTGCTTCATGGGATCAGGGATGATTGTTTAGACATGTTAAACCTGCTAGGAAAGGGGGATATCTCCAAAGAACCTTTTGGGAAGATTGTGGAATTATGTAAGAGATACTCCAGGGGGTCTTCCAGGAACAATAAGCGGGACAAACGGGATAAGATGGAACGTGATGTCTTCGACAGAACTCAGAAGTCATCCAATGGAGGAGCTACCCGTGCAGAGATAGGCAATCTCCTTGAAAATTTTAAAACAGAAATGATGAGCTCCATCTCTTCGGAGATCGATGTCCTGAAGGCAAAACAAAAACAAGCAGTGGAGGATATCACACTAGGTGTGTTCTATCCCCGATGTAGAAAGAATCATCCGCTGAAAGAATGCCCGCTTGACAAAGTAGAAGTATGTCAGTTGTGTGAGCTGAACCATGACATGAAATAATGTCCCTCACTTCCCCAAGTGAAGGCTGTTCTGCAAGCATCAACTCCAGAAGTGGAATCAGCCTATTTCATTGCACAGAAGAAACCTTGGCAGCCTTGAAATCAAGGTATGCCTCTGGACTCGTTTCCATTTTTGAATAATATGAGCAATTGGAATAATAACATGCAAAATGTGAATACACAATTCCCTTCAAATTATGCTCAGTGGAATCCTTCCCAACCTACAATGAAAAATTATAATTCATGGAGTCCCTGTACACAGCCACCACATCAACCTACGTCATGGTCTCCTGGATGGAGGAACTTCCATCTTGGGAACCAGTTTCCTCAACCACCTCCACCTCAACAGTCACCATATTCTCCTCAATACCCTCAATTTCCTCAATATCCTCAATACCCACCTCAGCAGTTGCAGCTGCAGCTGCAGAATAATCCTGTCCCTAATATACCAATACGGCCTCAGCTGCCTGCCCAACCTAATCCTAACCCGAATAATAAAACAGTCCATCAATTGGAACCTGTCAATATGCCGGCCTACTCCCTTTCCCCTGTACCTTGTAATGATATTCGTCTATGATCTGGGAAAATAGTAGAACCCATAATTATAGAAGATGCTCCACCTTCTGTGCATAAAGAAGGAGGGAGTTCACAACATCCATCCGATACAGTTCCTATCACTGAAGAGGTTGAGAATCCCTTAGATGGGATGGCTAAAACATCAAACAAGAAATCAGACAATACGCAGCCTACCCAGCTGATAAGGCAACCACCATAAACCGAGAGACTAATGCTACCAAAAATAGGGGGGCAACCTCAGTTTAACCTCCTACGAGAGTTAAGGAATCTTTAGGTCAAAATCCCCCTTCTTCAAGCTCTTCAAGACGTGCCTATTTATGCTAGAACCGTTTGGGACCTGTGCACTAAGAAACCAGGGAGGAAACCCAAAGATCCTCCCACTGTTCATGTCATAGGGAATTTATCTGCTTTAATAACAGGAAAAACCCCTGTGACCAAGTATGATGACCCTGGCAATCCTACTGTCACTGTACATGTAGTACAAACGCAGATACCCAATGTGCTAGTCGACTTAGGAGCAGCGATCAATGTCATAACAATTGAGACTATAAAGAAGCTTGGACTCACTAATTTTAGACCGACCCCTACCATTTTAGAATTGGCAGACAGATCCACCATTAGACCTGAAGGGATTCTGGACGACCTTGTCATCTCAGTAGATTCATGGGAATACCTTGCTGACGTTTTCGTATTACAACCAAAATCACAGCTGGGGGGACACCCATTGATCCCAGAGAGGCCTTGGTTGGCCACAGCTGATGCCTGCATCAGCTGTCGATCCAGGTCCATGACTATATCTGACGGTACGAAGACTAAAAACCTCACCCTGTATCCTCCAGCTCGGCCAAGTCTAGAGGATGAAACTTCCCTTTGGATAGCGCAGGAGGAGGAGGAGGATGTTCAACCACTATTAACTATAGGGAAGGCCTTAACTTTTAAAAACGAAACAGAAGACGATGTTATTAGTACTTTTATTAGTGAACCCACTTCAGTGGATAAAGAGGTCTATCAAATCCTAAACATTACCCTTGGTAAGGAAGAACAAGAAAATCTTACGGAAGAAGCACTAGTTGGTGACACAAACATAATCCCAGATTTGAAAAATTCAAAAAGTATCCCTATTGAGGTAGAGCCTGGAAGGACTTTGAATATCAACCCTAGTCTCTCCTCAGAGGAACATAGGCGCCTAATCAGTCTCTTGAAGGAACACAAGGGGGCGTTCGCCTGGGAGTATACAGACATGAGGGGTATTCCCTCTAATCTGTGCACCCACCATATTTATATTAAAAATGACTCCCGGCCTGTG
Organism: Larix kaempferi; assembly: GCA_027924585.1. Classification (NCBI taxonomy): domain Eukaryota; kingdom Viridiplantae; phylum Streptophyta; class Pinopsida; order Pinales; family Pinaceae; genus Larix; species Larix kaempferi. The sequence goes on along the minus strand of BSBM01000986.1, from coordinate 4,118,045 downwards.
TGTCAAACCCAACGACGTATGAACCCCAATCTGAGGGATATAGTGAAGGAAGAAATCCAGAAACTTTTGGAAGTAGGATTTATATATCCTATTTCAGATAGTGAGTGGGTTTCCCCACTCGTAATTGTGCCCAAGAAAAATGGTAAATGGAGGGTCTGTGTCGATTATAGGGAACTGAACAAAGCCACACAAAATGATCATTTCCCTTTGCCCTTTATTGACCAAGAACTTGATACCCTATCAGGGAAGAATTTCTTCTCCTTCCTAGATGGGTTCAGCGGGTACAACCAAATTCAGATTGCTCCTAAGGATCAGGATAAGACCACCTTCACTTGTCCCTGGGGAACGTTTGCCTACAGGGTGCTTCCTTTTGGTTTATGTAACGCACCGGAAACATTCCAAAGAGCTGTAATTGGCATATTCTCTGAATTAGTTAATGATAGTATGGAAGTCTTTATGGATGTTTTTACTCCCTATGGCAAGGATTTTGAGGAAGCACTGGAAAATTTAAAGAAGGTTCTAATTTGCTGCGAACAGACTCGGCAATCATTAAGCACTGAAAAGTGCCATATGATGATGAGTGAGGGGGTGGTATTAGGGCATTTCATCTCTGCCAATGGCATTCAGGTGGATCCTTCAAAAATCAAGGTGATAAAAAATATACCGACTCCTTCAACTCAGAAAGAGGTGCGAAGTTTTCTGGGACATGCTGGATATTACCGGAGGTTTATAGAAAACTTCTCCAAACTTGCTTCTCCTTTGTTTTCTCTTTTAATGAAGGATGCACAGTTTGTGTGGAGTGAAGCATGCCAGACAGCGTTTGATAAGCTTAAGGAGAAGCTATCCACAACTCCTATCCTAAGGGGACCTAATTGGACCCTACCCTTCCACATTTCCTCAGATGCTTCTAATACTGCCATTGGAGCAGTATTAGGACAGCAGGATGGTCAAGTACCTTATGCCATCTATTATGTTAGTAAAAACTTAGCCCCTGCTGAACTTAATTATACTGTTATCGAAAAAGAATTCCTCGCTATTGTTTACTCTATTAATAAATTTCGGCATTACATTACTGGGTATCCTACATTTGTGCACACTGACCACTCTGCCATTAAATATTTAATGAACAAACCTGTCACCAATGCCAGAGTGAGCAGGTGGCTCTTATTATTGCAGGAATTTGATATTACCATTATAGATAAACCTGGAAAAGAAAATGTTGTTGCTGATTTTTTTATCTCGTTTTACTAACAGTGATGACAGTTTGCCTGTTGAGGACTCTTTTCCAGATGAACATCTATTCACACTTTCGGCTCATTCCCCCTGGTATGTAGACGTTGCTAATTATTTGGTTGCAGGAAAGCTCCTGCCACACATGTCTAAACGAGAAAAGAGAAAAATCATCCAGCAAAGTGCCAGGTACTGTTGGCTCAATGGTCATCTCTTCTACACAGGGCCCGATCTTGAGATTAGGAGATGCGTAAGGGAAGATGAGATCTTTCACATACTAAAAGCCTGTCATGATGGACCTTGTGGGGGACACTTTGCAGACAAAAGAACAGGGCATAAAGCGCTACGGATGGGCTACTATTGGCCGACTCTGTTCAGGGATGCTAAAAGGTATGTTCAGTCTTGTGACAGCTGCCAAAGGATGGGCCAACCTAATAAAATAGATCAGATGCCTCTACAACCTCAAGTAGTAGTTGAACCATTTGATAGATGGGCACTGGATTTTGTTGGCCCTATCAGCCCTCCTTCCAGACAGAAAGTTTACATTCTGGTTTGTACTGATTATATGACCAAGTGGGTAGAGGCTATAGCTTTAGCTAAGGCTAATGACCAGGAAGTGATTGATTTTCTATATGGAGAAATCTTTACCCGCTTTGGGGTACCGAAGGAAGTAGTTACCGATGGGGGGTCACAATTCATGTCACACCAATTTGAATCCTTGCTCCCAAAGTATCATGTGTAGCATAGGGTGGCTTCACCTTACCATCCCCAGGCCAATGGTCAGGTGGAAAGTACTAATAAAGTTATTGAAGCAATCCTTACTAAAACAGTTAAGAGCCATCGAAAGGATTGGGCTAACAGGCTTCCGGAAGCACTGTGGGCATATCGCACAACTTGGCGCAACACCACAGGGTTCTCTCCCTATGATTTAGTGTATGGAAAGAGTGCCATCTTTCCAATTGAGTTTGAGATCAAAACCCTGAAGACAGCCACCGAAATGAATCTGGATGTAACAGAATCCCAGAAGAGAAGATTGAATCAACTAAACGAATTGGATGAGAAACGGTTAGCTGCAGTGGACCAGACTGTGTTGCTTCAACAACAGAGATCCAATTGGCATGACCAATTTATTAAAAATAAAATCTTCCGTGAAGGAGACTGGGCGTTACTATATGACTCCAGGTTCAAAAAGGATTTTAAAGGTAAATTACGTACAAGGTGGCTGGGTCCATATTTGGTCAACAGGGTATTTGACAACGGCACTGTCCATCTGGTGACCATCGATGAAAACCGTATACCATTACTTGCTAATGGCCATAGATTGCGACTGTATCGTAAGCCTATTTCGAAAGATGCATTCATTTCGCAAATTGCCGCCGATCCAGATTATCAGCTGGCACCAGAGCAGGAATTTCTCTCTGCCTTTGCCAATCCTTAAACTGAAAATCACATTTTGAATTACTGTACATAAATAATTTTCTTTCTTTTCTGCTGTAGCGTATAATTGTTTTTTTTTCTCTTTGCATTTGATCTTTTCGTTTGCTGTTGTTTTTCAAAAATTTCCAGGGAAGCGCCAGGGGAATGACCAGATTGGGCCTGTCAAACGAGAGTTGTCTTCATATGCCTTCCTGTGCTGTATTTCCCTTTTTCCTTAAAAAAAAAAAAAAAAAATTCGGTAGCTGCGACACATTTCCTAGCAGCTACAACATCTTTTCCCTGCAGCGGTGAACCATTTCCCAGCGGCTGCAAACATCGTTTTACCGGCGGTCGTAAACCCTTTTTCCCGGCAGTCGTGAACCATTTCCCCACGGCTGCAACATATTTCCCAGTGGCTGCAACATCTTTTCTTGGCAGCCATGAACCATTTCCCAGCGGCTGCAAACATCGTTTTCCCGGCGGTCGTAAACCCTTTTACCCAGCAGCCATGAACCATTTCCTCACGGCTGCAACATATTTCCCATCGGCTGCAACATCTTTTCCTGGCAGCCGTGAACCATTTCCCAGCAGTTGCAAACATCATTTTCCTGTCGGTCGTAAACCCTTTTTCTCGGCAGCAATGAACCATTTCCCGACGGCTGCAACATATTTCCCAGCAGTTGCAACATCTTTTCTCGGCAGCCGTGAACCATTTCCCAACGGCTGCAAACATCGTTTTCCTAGCGGCCGTAAACCCTTTTTCCCGGCAGCTGTGAACCTTTTCTCGACGCCTGCAACATATTTCCCGGCGACTGCAACATATTTCCCGGCGCCGTAAAACTTTTCTCTGACAGCCGTGACCCTTTTTTTTTTCCGATGGCCATAAGTCCTTTTTCCCGGCTGCCCTGAACCATTTCCGGCGACTGCGACATATTTCCCGGCGACTGCGACATATTTCCCGACGCCGTAAAATTTTTCCCTAACACCCGTGATTTTCCCCGATCCGGTAAATCCTTTTCTCGGTGGCTGTGAAACTTTCCTGGCGGCTGTAACATCTTTTTCGTCGGCTGCGATATCATTCCTGGCAACTTGCATTGGTAACTCTTGTGTTAATAAGAAGAATCGCTTAAAACCTGCTAAGCTATGGCTTTGATTCATCCTATTCGTGCTGGCGAACTCATCATTCCGAACCCGAGGACGCGATGGTTTGTGTTTCACTGGCGGAAGGAATTATTGCATTATCCTGGTCATCATGACCAGATTTATGACTGTGCACAATTTTGGTTCCGCAACGTCACCAACCGCACGCTCCACCATTCTCCGCAGGATATCTGATGCACAGTCTCATGAGGTATGGCTTTGATGTATCACGTGATTAAGTGTTGATATAATTGAACAATATCAGTCATACCTTTATACGTATCACCATTATGCTTAATTAAACCTTTCCCTCGTAAGACGTAAACACTAATAACTGCCACCTTCCCCAATTCAGAATGGAAATTTCGAACATTTTTCTGTGTTCAACTTTCCAAATTTGCCCATTTCCTCAACATCTCCGCTCAGCGATTCGTGCATCCTCTGTGCTGCAGCTTCCATTCTCGTATTCTGTAATCTGTGGGATAGCAATCTCAGTCTACAACCAGGACCATGGGGATTCCAGTTCATCATGAACCTTTGAATACATAGGAACTCAAGAAAAATATTCAAGTTTTTGCCATCTTTCAAGCCGCTGGCTGGATCGAATTTTTTGAGCGACTAGATGGATTCAATCGGGAAGCAGCCTTGCAATTTGCTTTAAACCTCACCAAAACTCACTCCAACGCGTGGGGGCTGTGCATAGAAGTCTCCAAGGCCATTATATCCGAGGCTACTTCCATCTCGCAGGTGGGAAGGGCATGGTTTAATCGACGAGTCCCCACGACGACTGCACGGGAAGCATTTTTACTGGAGGGGGAGCAAGTTCAATCATCCAGAAGAGGGATCGCACTACACTCATTGCCGCGGACATGGGACCAGGTTGCTGTCTTCCTCAAGAAGTACATCACTTGTGAAGGTAGATACCAAACTGTTTATAATTCTGAACTCCCATTACTTTCTCATCTCCGCCATGGCATTTTATTGAACATTCCATATTATCTACTGCATGACTTGCGTCATATGGCGGCATTTGTCCAGTTTGCTAAGCACCCACTTTCCTCCCTCACCCACCATGGCCTTATCAAATTAATAATTGTAAGAACCCTTGCCCAGCATCATATAACCTTGGAGCAATTCACAGCTCGAGCTCAGGAACCTGCTCCCTTGCGGATTGTCCCAATACAGCAGGTACGAGTTCCACCACAACAGGAGAATCGGAGCCCCTCCACTGAAGTTGGGGGGGGATGAAACTGTATTAGAAGAAGAGCAACCAGGGGCACAAGTAGAGCCATTGGGGGGGGATGAAACTGTATTAGAAGAAGATCAACCGGGGGCACAAGCAGAGCCATTGGGGGGGGATGAAACTGCATTAGAAGAAGAGCAATTGGGGGCACAAGCAGAGCCATTGGGGGAGGGTGTAGATAAAAATCTTGTGGAAAACCCAGATAACAGGGCAGCTCCGACAGCAGAAGGGGAAATTGGAGCAGCACTAAATGCTGCAACAATTGAACCTGAAGGTGACAGAGCCAGGGCAACAGAAGAAAACATTGAGCTGGTAATTATTGAATCCTCACCTGAGTGGGGAGGAGGAACTTTAATTGAAGAAGAACAGCATGAGGAGTAAGAAAACATTCCTTCGACCTCAGCTGTGAATCCCTATATACCAAATCCACAAAAGAAAACACCATAAAGGAAAAGAAAGAGATCAATCAATGAATTTAACATAACCTCTCCAATCAGAAGAAAAAGAACTAGATCAGCTACAGTAGCAGAGGCAGCTAGAAAAAGATGGGCAACCTTGGAGGCACAGGTTGTGATGCACCTGCAACAATTAATTAACAAGAATATGCGAAATAGCAGAAATGACATAACTCAGAATCACTTTTATATTGATCACAGGCCACTTCGAGGGGGCAACCTCCTTTGAGAAAGCTCAATACAATTAAATTCACGGTGCCTTCATAGGTCTCAACACACACTTATATACTAATTCTAGGCGCCAATACTATGGATCAAAACCATGGGCCGTTACAAACTATGGATCAACAATACTACGGGCGACTTACAAAGCATATGCACCAACAACAATAACATAAACTATTGATCAACAAATACTATGGGACGACTTACAAAGCATATGCGTCCAACAACAACATACTAACAAAGTAAAGACATGGGTTACTAACATCCCCTCCCCCTTAAAAAAAGCTTTGTCCTCAAAGCTTTAGATGTGGAAATTGTTGTTGAATCTGAAGGAGTGGCTCCCATGTAGCATCCTCTGGTTGCATGACGTGCCACTGAATTAAGACCTCTATGATAGAGCGAGAGCGAAGTTAACGCGTGCGCCGATTGAGGATGGCCTCTGGCTCCAAAAGGATGGATCCTTCATTATCCAATTCGGGTAAAATCGTTTGTCCACTGATGTTGGTGCCAAGAACTTTCTTCAGACAAGAGACATGAAAGACTGGATGAATGCGGGAAGAAGGAGGAAGTTCCAATTTATAAGCAACGGACCCAATCTTCTGAAGAATCTGATATGGCCCATAGAACTTTGGAGCGAGCTTATGACGCCCTTTGAGTTTTAAGGATGATTGTTTGTATGGATGGAGATGAAGAAAAATCATATCGCCGACTTGAAAAGTGCGCTCAGAACGGTGCTGATCAGCTTGTTGCTTCATGCGATTTCTTGCCATGTGAAGATTGTCCCGCAAAATGTGAAGAATCTGATCGCGGTTTCTAAGGACTGTGTCAACTTCCTGAACTGGTGAACTGGTGGGGGTGTATGGAAGAAGAGATGGAGGTGCCTGACCATAGACTGATTCATATGGGGTCATTTTAGAGGCAGTGTGGTAAGAGGTATTGTACCACCATTCAGCGAGAGGGAGCCATTTTGCCCACTGATGTTGTTGTTCCAAGGTGAAGCAACGAAGATAAGTTTCCAAGCATTTATTGACAATTTCAGTCTGACCATATATTTGTGGGTGATACCTTGAACTCATCTTCAGTTTGGTGCCAGTGTGGCGAAATAGTTCTGTCCAAAAATGACTGGTGAAAGTCGCATCACGATCCGAGACAATGGAAAAAGGGATGCCATGAAGACGAAAGATCTGGTCTAGAAAAATTTGAGCGACGGAGGAGGCTATATAGGGATGGCTGAGAGCACAAAAATGACTATATTTGGAGAGGCGATCAACCACAATGAGAATCACTGTCTTCCCGCCAGATTTAGGGAGCCCTTCAATGAAATCCATAGAAATATCTGTCCAAATTCGTGTAGGTATGGGAAAGGGTTCAAGCAATCCTAGAAGGAGTGTTGTTTCACCCTTATTGCGCTGGCAGGTATCACATTCGGCCACCATCTGTTGAATTGTCCTTTTCATGCCCTGCCAAAAGAAGTTACGCCGTGCTCGTTCATACGTTTTGAGGAACCTAGATTGCCTTGCCGATGGAGAAGCATGGAGTTCATAGAAGACAACCTATTGAAGATCTGTGCTCTGGGGAAGCACCAGACGACCCTTGTATCGAAAAGAAGCACCATCCCAAGAGTAATGTGGTACAGCAGAAGGGTTGTTGGTCAAGCGTTGGATGATTGGAGATAAGGAGGAGTCATTGACATAACCCTGTTGAACATATTGCAACCAGTTTGAAACAGGCATAGAAATAGCTGAAAGAGAACCCTGGGCCTCAAATGTGCGAGAAAGAGCATCTGCCACAATATTGTCTTTACCGTTCTTGTAGGTGATCTCATAGTCATAACCCATGAGTTTGCTAACGCATTTCTGTTGTGCCAGGGAGGAGACACGCTGGTCTAGGAAATATTTTAGACTCTGGTGATCAGTCTTGATGCAGAAATGATTCCCTAATAGGTGTGGGCACCACTTCTGTACTGCATGCAAAATAGCCATCATTTCCTTCTCATAGGTAGAGGCAGCTAGATTCTTACCTGAAAAAGATTTGCTGGTGAACGCAATGGGGTGTTCATCTTGAAGGAGAACAGCACCAAGTCCATTGCCGCAAGCATCAATCTCAATAGTGAAGGGCTTGGAAAAATCATGCATAGCTAGCACAGGTGTAGTACACATAGCTTGTTTTAGTTTTTCAAATGCACACTGAGCAGCAGGTGTCCATGTGAAGGAATCCTTTTTCAACAGAGCAATTAATGGAGCTGCAATCTTCCCATAATCCTTGACAAACTTGCGGTAGTAGCCAGTCAACCCCAAAAAACCACAAAGGATCTTGAGTGTCTGAGGATGCGGCCAATTGTTCATGGCATCGATTTTGGCAGGATCCACACGAACCCCTTGTGCTGAGATAATGTGCCCGAGATACTCAACTTCCTTCTGTCCAAAACCACATTTAGACTGCTTGGCATGGAGATGGTGGTCAAAGAAAAGTTGCATGACAAGATCCAAATGCTGGAGATGTTCATCCCATGTTTTACTATAGATGAGGATATCATCAAAGAATACCAGAATGAATTTCTGCAAGTAGGGTCGAAATATTTTATTCATTAAGGCCTAGAATGTGGAAGGATCATTAGTGAGGCCAAAGGGCATGACCAAAAACTCATAATGGCCATCATGTGTGCGGAAAGCTGTTTTAGGGATATCATCCTCATGAACCCGAATTTGATGATACCCAGAACGAAGATCCAACTTGGAGAAAAAGTGAGCCCCATGAAGCTCATCAAGAAGCTCATCAACAATAGGAATTGGAAACTTATCCTTGATGGTGAGGTGATTAAGTGCTCGGAAGTCAATGCAGAGGCGCCATGACCCATCTTTTTTGTGGACAAGAATAACTGGAGAAGAAAAGGAACTAGTGCTTGGGCAAATAATACCTTGCTTCAATAAGTCCCGAACGAGCATTTCAATCTCCGTTTTTTGGTGAAATGGGTAGCGATAGGGCCTGATGTTGGAAGGAATGCTGCCAGGAAGGAGCTGAATACGATGGTCTTCTGGCCTTGAAGGTGGAAATCCCACCGGTTCAGCAAAGACACCTGTATATCAATCCAGAATTTGTTGTAGATCCAAGGGAGTAGTGGAGACCGCTGATTGTTGCATCTAGATGGAATGGATATGAGCGATGACACCATGTGAATTATTCTTGAGGAGTTTTTCCATGCAATGTGAACTGATGATGCTAAGAGAACCTGGTTGTAATCCTGTCATTGTGTGTTTGTGTCCATTGAGGGAAAACTGCATCCAAAGTTCAGCAAAATCCCATAAGATAGGGCCAAGTGTGCGTAGCCATTGAGCACCCAAAACCACATCACATCCGCCTAAGGTCAAGGAAAACATGTCAGAGTGCAAGGTATAATCTCCCATAGAGATACGCACATTTTGACACTTCCCTTTGCAAGGTAAGGTGCCCCCATTGGCAACCATGACTTCAAAGTTGGAGCAAGGATGGATAAAACAATCAGCTTGTTTGGCGATCTGAGGGTCAATGAAATTATGAGTGCTACCAGAATCAATGAGTATTGTAAGAGGAAACTTCTTGAAGTAACCCCTGACCCGCATTGTTTAGGGGGTGGTGATTCCAGCTAAAGCATGGAGAGATATCTCTGGATGGTCATCCTGAGACGGAGGGTCAATAGGCGGTTCCTGAATGTCGACCGAAGCATCCAGTGTTTCTGGATCTTTGTCACCAATTTTAGAGGCAGGTGGAGACTCCACATCCAAGAGATAGATATTTTGCTGAACACATCTATGTCCCCGAGTGAATTTCTCATCACAATTATAGCAAAGCCCCTTTTCTCTGCGTGCTTGCATCTCTGTTTTAGACAAACGCTTGATAGGAGTCAGTCGAGGAGCCTGCGGTATAGGTGGTCGCTGAGAACCCATATTTCGGAAGGGAGTAAAAGTGGGCTTGGAGCGTTGTTGGGCTGCAATCTTGTCTTCTGCCAACTTAGCCAACCCTAGTGCTTCAATCATTGTGTTGGGACAGAACATTTTGACCTCAGAGCGGATGGAATCCTTTAGACCACTGATAAAACAACTCCAATAAAAGTCATCAGACAATCCTTCAGTGTGGTTGGCTAGATTCTCAAATTCGGTTTGGTACTGTCTCACAGTGCCAGTTTGGAGAAGTTTAGTGAGGGATCCTGTGAAGTCATCAAAAGCACTAGGACCAAATCGTTGCAAAAGGAGCTGGCAAAAGTCTGGCCATTTGGGCTCTGGATGAGCCTTGATGTACCAACGGTACCATTGAAGAGCTTCCTGTTCCAAATGAAAGGATGCCAATGGAACTTTGTTGACATCAAAAGTATTATGCAGACTGAAATACTGTTCTGTACGATAGATCCATCCAGTTGGATCGGTACCATTGAAGCGAGGAAAATCAAGCTTCAGACCACGGCAATTGCTGGAAGAAGAGAACCCATTGTCTGCTGAAGACTCAGACTGCCGTTTGTTGTTCATAGCTGAATGTTCAAGATGGAGACCGAGAAATGTTTCATCCAGATCCTGGAGTTTGGCTTGAATGGCTGCAAGTGCGTCCTCCATGGTTTTTGCTCCTGCACGGGTGACAACCATAACCAGGATTTTTTTTTTTTTTTCTACGGCTCGAAAGGGATCTAGAACAGCGCCGAATGGATTGAAAACGGCTGAATCTGGAATAGCTTGCAAAATGGATCTGAAACGGCACAGCAGTGATCGACAATAGGTCAGCTGAAAGTAGATATGGACCCCATGTATGTGCGGCTTCCTAACAGTTCAGGGGTTTCGCTCGGCCACCAATGCTGTCTGACGGCTTGCGTATTGGGGCAATACCCCTCACTCCATGGCTCAGGTAAAACTGATAACCACTTTGCCACAAACGACAGCTCTTGGTTTACCTCACGGGTGGGAACTAGTCAATTAGGTAGGGGTCGTTGCCCTTTTCGCTGGCAAGTCCTCTCAATGGGCCAGCTACTTCGGGGTTCCTGTGGTACTCCTCACAATGAGTTTTAGGGCTTATGCCCAAGTACTTCCCACAGTTAAGCGGATAGGGATTATTCCCAAATCTGAACCTGCAACAGATGCAAAAAAAAATTTGGCAGAAATTTCACCCAGCGAGCCCAAGAAAGTGCTCTGATACTAGATGTGATGCACCTGCAACAATTAATTAACAAGAATATGTGAAATAGCAGAAATGACAGAACTCAAAATCACTTTTATATTGATCACAGGCCACTTCAAGGGGGAAACCTCCTTTGAGCAAGCTCAATACAATTAACTTCACGGTGCCTTCATAGGTCTCAACACACACTTATATACTAATTCTAGGCGCCAATACTATGGATCAAAACCATGGGCCGTTACAAACTATGGATCAACAATACTACGGGTGACTTACAAAGCATATGCGCCAACAACAATAACATAAACTATTGATCAACAAATACTACGGGACGACTTACAAAGCATATGCGTCCAACAACAGCATACTAACAAAGTAAAGACATGGGTTCCTAACACAGGTTGAGCTCCCGATCCTTGTACCGAGACCAATGGATGCTCCACAAAGACCAGTTGAGGAGGACCTCGGAATTGAAGGACTTCTTGTTGAGAACACACTGTTAAAAGTGGACCTCCAAGTACTTCGAAGGGAATTGGAAACCTGGAAGGAAACCTGCAAAAAACTAGGTGAAAGGAAACTGTATACATTGGTAGAGGCTGCAGACCAACTGGAGGAATCAAACTCTACCGAGCCTATCAAGGAAGATGAATGAGTAATCTATCCCACCTATGGAGAAATCTTTAAGGGGGCAGGCCACAAGATTATACTTTGTACCTGCTCAGCACAACAGCCAGTGCCCACAATAGAGGAAGCTACATAAAAAGAAGATGTTGCCACACAAGAACCAGCATCTTTAACCATCCTTGCTGAAGCTGCCACCAATCCTGTGACAGAGGAGCTAAGGGATGAAATCATGTATGATGATGGGGATAAAGAATATATTGTAACCCCAGAATGCTCCCACGACATAAAGATTATAGAGCAGATGGGAGAAGAACCTGGAATGGAGGACACTCTGGAGCTTAATAAAGAATATACTGTAACCCTAGAATGCTCCCACGACACAGAGATTATAGAGAAGATGGGAGAATAACCTGGAATGGAGGACACTCTAGAGTTTAATGAAGAATTCTATACTGTAACCCTAGAATGCTCCCACAGCACAGAGATTTTAGAAGCTGAGCCACAAAGGCAAGACATTGATAAACTTGAATAGGGTGCTGTAACACAAGAACCACCAAACCTGAGTATACTTGTCCAATCGGCTGAACAGATGGGAGAAGAACCTGGGATAGGGGACACTCTGGAATTTAATGATGAACTCTGGATCGTAACCCCAGAATGTTCCCATGACACAGAGCTCATAGGAGAAGAATTGCAACAACAGGAGGATGAAGAGGCAAGCCAGGATGTTGCTACACAAGAACCAACATCCTTGGAGGTTACAGCAGGAACTCCTGAATTTCAATTAGAAGATAATCCTGGAATGGATATCATTCCCGATACACAGTGGAGTGAGGATGAACAGGTACAGACACAATCCTTAGGTGACACCAAAATCTTGGAGGAGGAGCTGCACAATGAGAAAGATATCCAATCCCAGCAGCAGAAGGACAAGGAAGACACTGTTACACAAGAACCAGTGTCTCTAAAAGCAATGAATGTAGCTGCTGAAGAGAGTCTAAAGGATTTTGTTGTTATACAAGAACCAGCAACTCTCATATTAGACTTAGATGTGCTAGAAGACACTGTCCCACAAGAACCAGTACTTCTACCTCATAGAAATGTCATTGATTTGGACTCAGATTAATATTTCCTTTCAAGGTCCCCCAGGCACAACATATAATGAGACAGCAGGAAGAAGTGATTTCCACTTGCACCAACCACATTTCCAGACACCAGCAGGTATCATTGGAAGGGAGTAAGCACAGATGGTAGGATGCCTCCTCTGCACTTAGAAGCCGAGATCCTTACTGTTTCAAGAATTTCAAGCAGGCACTTTCCAGAGTCAAGGGCTATGTGGGAAGTATGAGAGAGAGTGGAGTTAATTGGTTGGGTTTGAAATTCAATTTCCCCCCTCATTTGGTGGCCAACAAAACAATATAATATGGATTTTTCCTTGACTGGGCAGAAGAGCAGGGATGCTGGAAAATATTGGGTTACTCACAGAGGCTTTTTAAAAGACAGATGAGGTGCCTGAGTTTCCTACAAATTTTCCTCCTCCCATGAACAGAGCTCAGTACAGGACTCAGATTTCGAATGTTGTAGGTTGTTGCATGAGGACATGCAACAGGATAGTTGGGGGGAGATGTTGAGCCCAGAATTGGCCCCTTTTAATCATCCTCGATCACCTTTTGTTCCCCTGTCCTACACCATTTAGCATGCTAATCAGACTTGTTGTCCTCACTTTATTCCCCCAATCTGCCAAGGTATGACTGATCATTGCTTTATCTTATTAATGCTTATGATTGTGATAATTAAGGCTGTGTGTCTCTCAATTGTGCTAACATGTTATGATTTATGAAGGTAGTTTAAGATAAGTGGACTGCAGGAAGGTGGGGATGAACAAGTCTTGAAAGGAGGGATGTTCGCTGCTTAAAAGGATCCTCGGGGCTCCGATCATCAAGTAAGGCACGTGGTTCCAATGTAACATTCTAGATGGAGCTGTGACAGGGAAGTTGTAAGAGAATGCACTATAATTGGAGATATTTAGTATATTGCTGCTCGAGTATAATTGTGGTTTGGAAAGATTACCACTCCTGGGCCAATCAACAACTTTCTCGCATTTTTCTATGTCTCTATTATGCCACGTTTGTAACAGCTAGTATTATTTAGGGCGCCTGAAGATCAGAGATCTTCATGGCTTCCCATTATTAGGATTGGATATTATGATCTGCATGTATAAATATGGGGAGTTGCCTCGAACCAGGGGGTTGAACAACGGAGAATTCATTCATTGTATTAGCAGTAGAAGCAAACTGTTTAATTATCCTTCTGTTAGTATAAAGAGTTACCTCTGAGTTAAAGGAACTTTACGTTGTTCAGACAGCATCTTTGTGTGAGGGCTAGGCCCGTCTTCCACAAAGATTGCTGAGTTAAAATAGGATTTCTCGAATTTATTGTTGTGTGATGTTTTGTTAATGATATTTCCTTTGTACGCAGCAGTAGTAAGTGTGGATTTGCAGTATAATTAGGGTTTCATTTCTTGGAGATTGGTAAATGGTACAGAGTGATAGTCGACTGAGTAGGAACTTTCTTTATGCAATTTATGTGACAGTCGTACATAGCCTTGTCCATCCTGCAGTCTAAGTTGTCATCCCATGAATCCTTGCAATTTATCTTCCTGTTACGATTGTTGATTTTCATTCCTGTAATTCAATCTCTTAGATCAGTTGAACTCAATCTCTTGCAATTGAATTTCTATAATAATATTTAGTTTATGCTTATGGCTTTCAAGAGTGATCAGATTGAATAGGTGAGTTACTTGTTCTAGGATGTGAATAGGATTTCTTTTTATCTGCAATTGTATTTGAATTTTATGTCATTTCTTGTTGATACATGGTAGAGAGAAATTGAAATTATAGCCTGTAAAAGACAATTGGGATGACACAGATTCTTGGGATGGACATAGTCTTTAGAGGATAAAGGTATTCAATTATAGTGATTTGGTGTTTAAGCATAGACTGTGCATTTATCCTTTGAAATAAAATACTTTCTCGGGTTGACAATAAATCTCGTATACTCTGCATGTTGGTGATAATCTATCTGCATATTGGGTGCTCGACACCTACCACCTTGATATGAATAAGAGAATTATTCTATCACTGTCATAGTCTCTATCAATTAGTATGTTCTAAGTTCAATTGGTTCTTTATTTTACTTTGAATTATCCAATTGTGACGTGTGACTTGGTTCTATACTTGCTTCAAATTCTATTGTGGTCATTCACTTCTTCTGAACTGTAAATTACTTCGACTTATCCAGCAGCGGCATGTGATTTGATTCTAAACTTGCTTCAAGTCTTGCTACAGTCTTTCACTTCTTCTGGACTGCAAATTACTTCATCTTATCCAACTACGATGTGCAACTTCATTCTAAAATTGCCTCAATCTATCATGCGGTCTTCCAACTACGAAGTGCAACTTGTTTCTATGCTTACTTCAATTTTTTATTCTTCTCTGAATAAACTAGCCATTTATTCCCTTTCAAAACCCTGAAAATTGAAATTTTAGACAATCCACAGTCGCACACACTTCACACACAAAGTGCATTAGTCCTTATCTATTTATATCTTTTCTTATGTCCACATGAGGGATGACATGTTTGTTTTATTACCTTAATTTAACCAATTGGACACAATACTATCCGAAGAATAAGGATTTGCACCACAATGAGGGGCCCTTACCCCATCCTTTTTCAATACTTCGTCGAGTTGTCAATTGTGCTATGCACTTCGACAAACATACTTTGATGTGCACACTTCGACGTACTACTTTCTTGTCATGGGTATTTACTTCGACTTATCTATTATTTGTGTACTTCGACACACAACTTGCTTTGACATATTGATTATTTGCACACTCCGACTATCTGCATCTATTTCGACATGTGTATCACTATGCACTTGGTAACTATTGCTAGTGTCTTGTCACTGCATTGACATTGTACATCCTTTTTATATATACTTCTTCAAAATGGCTTAAAACGTTCTCATAGACAACCTAAAATTCAATCCAACAATATCCCATTTGTCATCCATGAAAACATTAAGTCCAAAAATTTCTCGTTTGTCATCAATGACAACATTAAGTTCAACAAACATTATGGAGGCGTGCTAGCTCATGAAAGTGATATGATGCCATTTGAAGTGTTCTATAACCCTTAAACTTAGCACACAACTAGATATATATAGATTTATAATGCAAAGAACCATAAATTATAGTGCAAAATAACCAAACTCAAAGACAATTGAAATCAAATGTTGCAAAATAAACCCTTGTATTCTCATAGTTCAATATAAAGCAATGTTCACTTGCCTCATAAAGTTGGGTGACCTTTTATCCCGCACGAGTGTGGCTCATTGGCGGTTTGCTTGATATCAAGTCACATGTTGTAAATATAGGTCACGAGTTCAAATCACACTTGGACTTACCCATGTCCCATGCTTGCGGGGGGTTGTGGGGCACCTGGGGGTATAGTGGTAGAAAGATTGGATCCCTGGACCTCGTGTCACACGAGTACCAACCAAGTCTCCAGTTGTTGATTCCCCTAGTTAAAAATAAAAGGTTGGGTGACATTTCACTTGATCCAAACTATAAATACAAAAATACTAGACAAAACAAACCATAGCCTTCGGTATCATTAAATAGGCTTCCAATAGCCAAAACCCTAACTAATTGTGGTCCCATAACTAATGAGTACCAACTACCTAGTGGGATTTAATTAACATATAGTCCCTTTTTTTAATTAATTAATTATCCATTACTATCTACTCAATCTCATTCAAATGAGATGGACACATAAATCACTTGACTAACTCCTATGTATCATAAAGTAGGGGAGTTAGGGTAGGACCCTAACAAAATATATAATATCAAGTCAAGATGAGGTGGAACATTCAAATGTGAGTAAGACAATCTTCTTGGTGGGGCCCATTTTTTTTGTTAAAAACGTCAATCACATGGAATTTTGGCTTTGGAATAAAAAAGCTTCATGATTTCCTTAATAGTGCATTTGTAAGTGTCTTAGGATTGCACACTTAATGCAATTCTCAAATTCCAAATCCAAGGCTTGTGGATAAGTAAATATGCAATTCTCAAATTCCAAATCCAAGGCTTGTGGCTAAGTAAATATGCAATTCTCAAATTCCAAATCCAAGGCTTGGCCTTGCTGCAAAGATTAACCCGGGTAGGTGCTAGTATCATGACTGCAAATTCTTCAAATTGAGATATTACTTCCTATAGGAGTAGAGGAAAGTGCTTTGTTACCACTGTAATATCCCTAGATCAGATTATGATAATATTAAATAATCACCAATATTTTAAATCAGAAATTTGCAATCAAAATGGTGAACTAGTTAATAAGACTAGTGTTGAGCCAACTAGTCCTAGACTCTGATAAACCCATCTCAACTTCACAATTGAATTTTATTAGATCTGATTAGATTTTGGAAAAAAGTGCAGTGGGAAAAAACAGGATTAAATTGGCTGAATAATCCTTTTCACAATGTACTAGGACCATTTATGTTTCGAATTCAATTGACACTAAATTCTACACCAAGGCTTCTTGGGTACACCAGCATATGCAAACTAGATTCTGGGAACAAGATTCAGAATAAATTAGAAGGTGACTGGAATGTGTCTAGTTCCAATCCACTAATAAGAATTGAATTCACTGGTTTAGACTCAATGGAATGCATTTTTTAATCTTAGGAAGAGAAATACAATTCCAGGACTACACAAGAGGAAGAATTCCAACTCGAATTTGAGGCCATCAAAGGATCACACATCACAGAAAAAAGACTTGAATTATGTTCTAAAGACTCTTATATAACATCATCAAATGATAGAATGCAAATTCGTGGAGTAGAAGTTAGTTAACCAAATAAAACTGGAAAACTAGTCAAAATTGCCATAAGATCTAGGAAGGGTTTGAAAACTCCAATCAAACTCTAATTATTTATGGAATTCAACACATAAATGATATGGAGAGTCTTCATAACATAAATTAAATCATATATATGCTCAAAGGTCACTCAAAAAAATCATATCACAGTTATAGCACTTGCTAACATTCATCACTTCTAGTAAAGATTGTGAAAAACAAGGATCTCTAGAATTCGAACTAAATGGCAATGGAATTCTTCTACAAATAATCAAATCAGATCTGAAAACACTTAAATAAACCGTAAAATCGCAGTGATGATGGATGGATTCCATCCTCCAATAATCCTAGATAAAGAATCAAGCAGCAGAAGAAGCAGTAGGGGCACATCTCCCAGTTGATGACTAGGGGCACTTCTCTTGGGTCAATTGAAAGCTCATAGCTCTCAAATATGAATTCAATAACTACCAAAATATGTGAAATAGAGTTGTAATTTTCCTTTTATAAAATTATCCTTCATAATTGAGCTTATCTTCTAGATTTCTCGGACTTGACATTGTAATATCCCCAATTTGAAATTTTACCCAATTTGGCCAATTTTCAAACCTTAGACTAGTGAAACCCCAAACTGTCCCAAATGATTCAAAATTGTTTCAAATTATGTCTAGAGTGTATTGAGGTGTATCATGACACACTAATTCAGCTATTATATTCTTGGACACTTTCTAAATACTTCAACAACTTGCATTTACAACTAGAGAATGAAAGGCAAAAATACTAGGAAAATCGATGTTAAAACCCCCAAGGGTAGATGGATCCAAATGACTCTTAAGGACTTTGAATTGGGTATGAGAGTGTTTTAACGGTATTATTACATAAAAATTAATCTCTTAGGTTCTTGGAAACTCTCAAAATACTTCTGCAACCTTCATTTGAAATCAGGAAAAAATGGGGAATTTTACTAGTAATTTCGAGGTTCAAACCCCCAAGGGTAGAGGTCTCTAATGGTTTCCCAAATGCAGTATAAAATAGACATGGATTAGTTATATGAATTCAATGGTAACCCATATTCATCATTAATCAGTTCCTAAAGGCTTCTTCAACTCCCATAAATCAGATATTTGTAAACATATCATCACATAGGGGAAAATTAGAGAAAAACACTATAACTTGCTATGAAATATGAGAGAAATGTTCCAAGGACTTGCGTAAGGTTCATGAAACTTCTTAAGTACATTAATGACGCTACCAAAAGCAATAAAATTGTTTATTTTGACTGAAACAATTCGATATCAAACAACTTCAGTCTCTTACAACAAGATATATGGGAAAATGGCACCATTCATACATAGTTTGGAATTTTTACATAATTTCACTTGGAGTTTTGATCTGAGGTTCATCTGAGAATACAATACAGATTTTAGACATCACATTACAAATAAATATCCCCCCTTGGACTTCCCCAAAGATACCATCATCTCATAATGTGTACCCTTCCTCCAAGAGCAAGAATATAGAGAGAAAGATGTAGGAACAAGTTGAAGGAGAGATGGTAACGAGAATCCTTGTAGCTTCAACCTATAAAACAATGTCTTCATACATCTCCAATTAAAGTTTTGAATGTCCGCTCGACCAATTTCCAATTAGGATGGGAATCTTATAGCCTTGAAATTGGTACTAAGGCAAGAAGGATAAACATCCACCTTGCATTGACAAGCTATGTTCTCCAATTTTTCCAAATGATAAAATGATAAAAAAATATAGTCTCCTTATTTATTCTTGTCCTTTATTAACCTCCAAAGATCTCCTTATCTCTAATTCCATCCAAGAGACTCATCCCAACTTGAATTACGGAGACATTCCCATGAATTCCATTTGTCCAACTTTTCCTAGCTCTCCTCTTCCATCAATTCGAATGGGGGAACCTTGGCTTCCATAACTCCCCTTGTGCACCCTATTGGAGGATATGTTTATCCCTAACATGTCATATATGTTAGATGTCATCAATCAGGTCTGAAAGTTTTGATAAGTGTCATAGAATCTTCATCATTGTTGTCTTAAGAGTTAGGGAATCTAGCTCCAAGTGTCACAATTCTTCTAAGATGCCTCTTCCTCTTCCATGGGAGTTACTCTTCCACTCCAATTATACCTTACATGATTCATGCCATGAATAATACCTCTTAAAATCCCCCAAGAATATTACCCTTCATCTTGAACTCGAATTGGTGAGACAATCATGCCAAGCCTAGTGGGGAATCTTGTCACATGTGGGTTCCACAACCTCTTATGTGCCCTCTTGATCCAATGCCACATTATTTTCTTTTTATTATTATTTAATTGAACCCTTTAATTTGAATTTGTAAGTCTAAGGTCATTTTGGGTCTTGTAGCTCCTTTAATCCAACTTTTAATGCTTCCACCTCCAACCCAGGGAGCTAGTAATTTTCCTCCATGATAGTTCATTTGGATGGGAATATTACAAAATTTGAATTGGTAAATTTCTCTTAATGTGACCCACCTTTTCTATTTGGATCTATTTTTACATTATTACTAACTTGGACATCATGCTTGACAATTATTTGACCCTTAGCATCAATTTGACAAACTATCATGAATATGGCCAAGTGACTTAGGCCATTGTGACCCAATGCAAAATTTGGGGACATGATAGACATCTATGAAATTCGAATTTAATGATGAGTGGGGCTTCTTTCGAAAGTTTATTTTTCATTTTGGACCCACTTGCCTCATGAATTTTACCTCCTTGGCTAAATTTAGCCTTTGTTTCTTTCCTTGAGCCTTTTTCCTTCTTTCTTGCTTTTACCAATCTCTCTTATCTTCAAAAATTAGGAAAGCTCTCTATACTTTCTTGTGCAAACTACCTATCCCAATGTGCCTTCATGTAAGTTTAGAACTTGCTACTTTCTGAAGCTTTTCTTTTTTTGCTTTATGCTTTATTTGCTTTATCCTACTTTACTGCTTTTATTCTACTTTGTTTCTTTTACTGCATTTTCATTTATGTTCTTGCTTTTACTGCTTTGCTCTGCTTTTCCACTGCTTTTCTTCTTTGCACTTCTTTTTTCTGCTTTTCTTCTTTCTTCTAGCTTTTCCTTACTTTATATAGTTTCCTTCTTTTTTCATTTCTTTCTAGCCTTGACTGCTTTCGTCTAACTTTCTTCTTTGGAAATCTTCTTATGGACAAGTCTTATCTCTATGCACTCTCGTGGCCACATAATAATTAATATTTATCCATACATTACTTTATTCACGAAAATAAAAATACTATGGATCATCACAAACATTAGAAATATTAAATTTCTTATCTACTAATTCCTTGTTCAAAATTAATCCCAACAATTAATATTTTCTTCTCCTAAACCCATAGGGACTAGACAGGCTAGGGACTTGGTCCAACATTTGATGAGAATCATGATCAATTAATTACTAGGAAATTATTACTTGCTCAAAATATTCCACTAATATTCTTCATGTTTAATGAACCTTTCCACACATTGGATAAGATTCATATGATTCCATTTTGTCCTCCCCAACCTTTCTTAGGATTCCTTAGTTGACTTAGATTAATTTGCCTTTAATAATTTATTTCCATGTGGTGCTAGGCAAACTTAGGAAAATCCTTCATTCCCAAATTATTGATGATTTTCACTAGGTCCCATGGGAATCTAATGGGCTAGTGACTTGACCAAGGTGCTAATGGGATGGGGACCTGATAAGAGAAGAGGAGGATTCTAATTTATCCAGTGGATGATGGGTTTGAAAGAATCATTGAGATTATAGATGTCCTATATCAATTAAAATTGTTGGCATGTTTCTCAACTTCAAGGGTTCCCTAATAATATGAGATGAGTAATGGGGATTGGAAGAAAGGATTTTGATTTTGTCAAAACATATGAGATGTTTAGAATTATGGGAGTGCTATGCAATAGCTGAATTCATGATTCAATTTTGGAATGTGTTAGCTTTGTTTTAG
The DNA here is from genome assembly GCA_027924585.1 of Larix kaempferi. Classification (NCBI taxonomy): domain Eukaryota; kingdom Viridiplantae; phylum Streptophyta; class Pinopsida; order Pinales; family Pinaceae; genus Larix; species Larix kaempferi. The sequence goes on along the minus strand of BSBM01000986.1, from coordinate 4,096,664 downwards.
CTAAAAATAATATCAAAACCATCTTCAAACCCCATAATACTTTGGAAAAAGTATTCAAAAGTGTTAAAGATAAATCCAACCCAAGGTATTTTTTAAGGATTATAATACTATACTTAAGTATAGTATTCTAGGCGATTATTTTGGATTGAAAAAAACATATATATAGGTAGGTAGGTGAATATTAAATATGAAACATAAAATTTACTACTGAAACTCGTAAATTTTGGCAAATATTATGATAAAAAATCATATTCTATGTAAATATAGGTGATATTAGAGACTTAAAATGACCAAATAATGAATTATTTTTTGGAAGAAAGCCCAAAAAATAGCCAATTGGTAAAATTTCACCCCTAAAAGTTTCCATGATCCAACCCCATGCTTAGCCCAATATTTTACCAAATACCATACTCCTATGGAAAATCTTACATAGTTCAAATCAGAAGATCATTTCAATCCTTGCTTAAGGAACACATAACTTTCACACTCCATAATTGCATCATGCAGTTAGCTATTGCAACACAATCCCATAATTTTAAACATCTCATATGTTTTGATAAAACAAAAATCCTCACTTATGAGCCCCAATACTCATCTTGGATGATTAGGGAAGCCCTTGAAGTTGATAAACAACACAACAATTTTAATCAAGAGGAAAAATATAAACTCAACAATTCTTGGAAACCCATCATTCACCGACTAAATTAGAATCCTCCTATTCTCCTAATCTCCTGGTCCTTGTCTCTTTTTTTCTAATTTGAGGACTTAATATCATCCCCCCTCTTTTTATTTTCACTCTTAGGTTCTTTCTATCGATAAATTGACCTTGTTTCCCTTCCTTTCCTAGGCCTGTTAACCCTCCTTTCTTTTCACTTCAAATTATTTCCTTTTAAATTTTTAAATTTTATCTATTGAATTTAATTTCATTATTAAATTATTATTAATTAATAATATCATTTTATATATTACATTAATTCCCAAATCTTTACTCTATATAATTTATTTTTAAAATTCCAATTCTTCCTTTATAACTTAAAACTGATACCCTTGACTTATTTATGGTTTAATTTTCAATTCTTTATTCCCTCTAATGACTTATTATTTCCTATATACTCTTAACAATTATTTTATCCTTCTATTTAAACTCGATGTCTCCCTCTTTTTATGATACAAATTATTTTTGGTTCCCCTAATGATGGTTAGAGTGTCTACCTGAAACATTGGGTCATTTCAGACTCCAAAACACTTACATCTAGAAAACCCTAAAAATATATGATATACTTGAAGGGTCTAATAGTTGTACTTGGCCCAATATATCAGTATGCTAACTAAGGAGGTTCAATTGTTACCTTAGTCTTACTACTCAACTACCCATGTACTAGAGTGTAATATTTTGAGTGTTGTGCTCATTTCCAATACAGTATCAAGATGGTCAATCATATTAGTTAAACTTGGTTTTAGGTTTCCTATGGGACTTCCAATACACCGAAGGGTATATGGAAGTGAAATTTTGTATATAGGTTCTCTCCAATGCGGTACTACTCAAAGGGGTACAAACATGTGAAATCACTTGTATTTCATGCATGTAGTCTTCCCCAAATACAATTTTACCCATTGAATGACATATCTCTATGTTATTTAAAGATGTTGGAACAAATCTCTTTCTTGAAGAAAAAACTGCAAACATTGTTAGAAATACTGAGAGGGGGGGTGAATAAGTATTTCACATTTTTTACCATTTCAAGCATTATATATATAATGTAAACATTTACCATTAATAATGTCATTCATCATCACATAAACCATACACATTGCACAATATATTTAACGCGGAAACCCAAAAGGGAGAAAAATCACAGAATTATTTTCTTATATATTCAAGAATACATTCAATTTATTTGCCCGCACCAACTGCATAATTTTCTAGAACCAACTAGAAGGAGGATACAACCCCCTAGTTTATAGGTACCAACCTAAGGAATCTATGACTCCCTAATTTACCAGCATCGACTAGAAGGAGACTCCAACCCCCAAGGAGACTTCAATATCCTATCCTTTCCTCGTCTTACCACCATGATATGAATAAGAGAATTAATCTATCATTGTCACTGTCTCTATCAATTAGTATGTTCTAATTTCAATTGCGACTTAGCTTTGTACTTCATCAAACTCTACCTCGAATTTCTCAAACTTCTACATATCAACAGGTTCTTTATTTTACTTTGAATTATCCAATTGCGACATGTGACTTGATTCTATACTTGTTGCAAATTCTATTGTGGTCATTCACTTCTTCTGAACTATAAATTACTTCAACTTATCCCGTTGTGAGATGTGACTTGATTCTAAACTTGCTTCAAATCTTGCTACAGTCTTTCACTTCTTCTGGACTGCAAATTACTTCAACTTATCCAATTGCGATGTGCGAATTCATTCTAAAATTGCCTCAATCTATCCTGCGATCTTCCAACTGCGATGTGCGACTTGTTTCTATGCTTACTTCAATTTTTTATTCTTATCTGAATAAACTAGCCATTTATTCCCTTTCAAAACCCTGAAAATTGAAATTTTAGACAATCCACAGTCGCACACACTTCACACACAAAGTGCATTAGTCCTTGTCTATTTATAGATTTTCTTATGTCCACATGAGGGCTGACATGTTTGTGTTATTACCTTAATTTAACCAATTGGACACAAGCCTAACCGAAGAATAAGGATTTGCACCACAATGAGGGGCCCTTACCCCATCCTTTTTCAATACTTCATCGAGTTGTCAATTGTGCTATGCATTTCGACAATCATACTTTGACGTGCACACTTCGACGTACTACTTTCTTGTCATGGGTATTTACTTCAACTTATCTATTATTTGTGAACTTCAATACACAACTTGCTTCGACATATCGATTATTTGCACACTCTGACTATCTGCATCTACTTCAACATGTGTATCACTATGCACTTGGTAACTATTGCTAGTGTCTTGTCACTACGTTGACATTGTACATCGGTTTTATATATACTTCTTCAAAATGGCTTAAAATGTTCTCATAGACAACCTCAAAATTCAGTCCAACAATATCCCATTTGTCATCCATGACAACATTAAGTCCAAAAATTTCTCGTTTGTCATCAATGACAACATTAAGTTCAACAAACATTATGGAGGCATGCTAGCTCATGAAAGTGATATGATGCCGTTTGAAGTGTTATTTAACCCTTAAACTTAGGACACAACTAGATATCTATAGATTTATAATGCAAGGAACTGTAAATTATAGTGAAAAATTACCAAACTCAAAGACAATTGAAATCAAATGTTGCAGAATAAACCCTTGTATTCTCATAATTCAATATAAATCAATGTTCACTTCCTCGTAAAGTTGGGTGACCTTTTATCCCGCACGAGTGTGGCTCATTGGTGGTTCGCTTGATATGAAGTGACATGTTGTAAATAGGGGTCACAAGTTCAAATCACACCTAGACTTACCCATGTCCCATGCTTGCGGGAGGTTGTGGGGCACCTAGGGGTATAGTGGTAGCGAGATTGGATCCCTGGACCCCGTGTCATGCGAGTACCAGCCAAGTCTCGAGTTGTTGATTCCTCTAGTTAAATAAAAAGGTTGGGTGACATTTCACTTGATCCAAGCTATAAATACAAAAATACTAAACAAAACAAACCATAGCCTTTGGTATCATTAAATAGGATTCCAATATCCAAAACCCTAACTAATTGTGGTCCCATAACTAATGAGTACCAACTACCCAGTGGGATTTAATTAACATAGAGACCCTTTTTTAATTAATTAATTATCCACTACTATCTACTCAATCTTATTCAAATGAGATGGACACATAAATCACTTAACTAACTCCTATGTAGCATAAAGTAGGGGAGTTAGGGTAGGACCCTAACAAACTATATAATATCGAGTCAAGATGAAGTGGCACATTCAAATGTGGGTAAGACAATCTTCTTTGTGGGGCCCATTTGTTCTGTTAAAAACATCAATCACATGGAATTTTGGCTTTGGAATAAAAAAGCTTCATGATTTCCTTAATAGTGCATTTGTAAGCGTCTTAGGATTGGACACTTAATGCAATTCTCAAATTCCAAATCCAAGGCTTGTGGATAAGTAAATATGCAATAAGATTCATTTCCCACCAACAAGATGATCATAATTTCATAATGTAAGAAAAGGAATGTCACGTTCCCTTCCATCAATCCAACCAGTGGAGGGAACATGAAGGATATACGTGGTGCTAAAATTCACCTTTAAGGCCATATTATCAAATTCATTAACATATCAATGTGTGTGCAGATGCATAATAACATACACATAAGAATTAATCTCTATCAGTGCACACACAACATGCATATACCAGCATGTTCATCACAGGGATAACAGTAAAATCATGCACATAAATAAACTCATCTTATATTATTTAAAAGATTTCAATTTTAACAATTCAAATGGGATCATTTCATTCAATCTAACATAAAGAAATAGTCACTCATAATACATAAATATGGCATCATTAGCAACAACAATGAACACTTATATTTTAATTGAAATTGCTTGGGCAACTGGCTATGGAAGATAAATGTTCCAACCAACTGTAGGTATTTGTCCAACCTATATTAATTCAGTTGAGATACCAACCCCAAGCTGAGCTATGTATCCACTAAGGAGGAACTACTCAGGCTCATTCACATCCATAGGCACAATCACTCATGCTAAGTTGAAACATAGCTAGGTTTTTCAAACATGCAGGGAGACATGGAAGGATAGTGCTAAGCCAATGAGCTCAACCACAGAGCTACAAGCATCTAAATTGATCTTAGTCATCCTTGGTACCTGTTTGTGCCAGAAATTGTTTCCAAGGCCAAAGAAACAAGCCAACACAATCTCAAATAAAACTCAGTAAAATAAAATAGGTTTTAGGTTTTTGAAAGGTTTTGTGGTTGTAAAGTTTTGGGAACAATCAGGGAATACATTCATGAGTAGAATAATAACTAAATCATAAACAAAAGATAATAAAGATGCATGATATATCCAACAAGATCAAACAGAAATACAATGTTGAGGTTCATTCATAAAAGACAAGCATCACCAGTAGATACACATAAACCAGCAATGAATATATCTATTAAGCAACTAAATAAGTTGAAACATGAATCCAACACATAAAACTGAAGGGTAAAAGTCATCTATATCTCATAATTTCATCATCAAATGCTTACAAGAGTCGTCTTACTTAGCTCTGAACAAGTCTGAAGACAAAGGCAATCTAAAGACCTCCTGAAGCTCCCAAAAATCAGAACCCTTCTTCAATCCCTTTGTCCCTCTTTTATAATTACAAAGAAGTGGTTCTATTTCCCCTTCATTAGGTCGAAATTGAAACTACCGAGCAGTTACATTAACTAACTAACTCAACTAATTAACTAAAAATAGCAAATCGGATTCCTGGCAAATATGGCGAATTTCTGGAAAATAGGTGTCAAAGAAGCTTCCATATCTCTCAACTGGTGACACCTGTGTAACAACTGAGAGAGGTTTTTGTAAATGGGTCCGTGATGGACAAAAACCTCTCTTGGATTTTAAAAATTCATCTCCAGTCAATCATAATCTGCCCCGCAAGATGAACAATAAAACAGGAAAATATTAAATATTTAACATCCCTGAAAAATAGGCTGCAAAGATTAAACTGAATCTTTCAAAACTTGATAGCTGTTGAAAAATTGAGAAAGGTTTTTGTATATGTATATCTTATGAACAAAAACCTTTTTTTTTTTTCAAAATTTCCTCTCCATCATCTCGTGGTCTGCATTTGACTTCAGTAACCCAAAATAGGAAAAAAAACAGAGCAGAATTCTCAAACGATTTCCTCGCAATGTGTAACCACTTGGAATCATGATGTTCCCTGCATCAGCACGTAGAAAATTCTCTAAAACATGTCATTATTCATTCATCATTCCAAAACGTGCCAAGATTTGTTAAAAAATTGGATGAATTTTGGAGTCGTGATATTCTTGTAGCGCGCCTTTGATGATTTTGAGCTCCAATGCTACAAGAATAATTTTAACACTATTTTGGCGCTTTTCTTCAGCTTTTTGTCATTTTGCATGGAGTTTTAAAGCTGTTAGAGTAATGATTATGCATGACTATACTTAGAATATGGTCTATGAACCCATTATTTGATATGATGACTTTTAAAACCCTTTAAACAAAAAACAAACCTAAAGTTAAAAACTTGAAAATTTCAAAAGCAAGCCCAAAAATTCATATAAAAACTACAAAAAATTTCCTAAAAGAGGGAAAAATCAAATTAAAACAAATAGATAAATTAAAATAAAATGCAAATCAAACAAAATTTGAAAGAACAAATTACTGACTTAACATCTGGCTCCAGCTGCGGGATGAAGACCTCCCTGCGAGGCTTCAAGAACCTGTAGACTAGTGCCTTCTGTCTGCTATCTTATCTACCTGTCTGCAAAACTTCCATTGGGCTATGGAGTCTTATTATGATTCACTCACCGGTATGTACAATGATCAGTAAAAATGCTCCTATAAACTGTAAAAATGCTTGAGGAATCCCCCATTAACAGGGCTGGACAACTCCTCACCTTCCAAAGACTGCAAGATAAAAGTATTGTTCTCTAAAACTTTTGATACCAGAAAAGGGCCAAACCAAAGATTGTCAAACTTACCATGCTTACCATTTTGCTCCTTTCTTGCATCCCATCTTAGAACCATCTCACCTTCTATGAAAGTATTTTCTTTAATGTTCCTGTCAAATCTGTTTTTAATCTTGGCTTTGTACAGCTGTGCTTTTTCATCCACCTTAGAGATCCTCTGAGCTCCAACTACTTGCTGCAAAACCTATTCAATCTTGGGAAGAGGATAGTTGTCTTTTAATGATGATCTATTTAGATATCTGAAGTCAATACATAATCTAATTTCCCCATTCTTTTTTCTGACAGGAACCAAATTAGCAACCCAGGAAGAGTACCTGAGAGGCACTATTATCTTTGCATCCAGCAGCTTCTTTATTTCTTTTTCAATTACAGGGAACAAAGCTGGATTGATCCTTCTTAGTTTCTGTCGGAAAGGCTTAACATTGAGCTTCAAAGGGACCTTGTGCTGAATAATTGTTGTATCATAAGTTCTTAGTTCTTGATAAGACCAGGAAAATACATCTACATGTTCTTTCAAAAGTTTGATATATCTATTTCTTTGTTCAGCTGTCAGAGATTTAGAAATTTTTACCATCTTTGGATGTTCTGCTGAACCAATATTGCAGTCCATTACATTGTCTTCTGAAGATTGAACCACTAGCTTTGAAGGTGTATCATCCTTTGTAAATATTCTTTCTAAAGGTACTAGACCTTTTGGAATGAAGTTGCTCTGCAACTCAATGATTTTATGACTTGCTATCTCTTCTGCAGCAAACTCATTTAACTGTTCATCCCCCTCATCCTCCTCCTGATCAATTTGAGCATTTGAAAACTCATCTGTAAGCTCAATGAATTTTTTGATTTCAATGTCATCTTCAAAAACCCTCTAGTGCTTCACATTATCAGGCACACATGGTCTATACCTCACCTCTATGGGATACCTTAACTGAGTGATCTTAGGGATTCTAAAATGTGTGGCAGCCAAAGCTAATGAGTCTGCAGTCTCATTATGATTCCTTGGAATATGAGTGATATTAAATGCTATAAAATAGTTTTCAAGCATATCCCATACCTCATTCCGATATAGTTTCAACAAACCCTGCTTTACTTGATATTGTTCTTCACCTGCTGAACAACTAATTCGGAGTTGCCAAATGTAGCAATCTGCTGAATTCCTAAATCTTTAGCAGCCTTCAATCCCAGTAGCAGAGCTTCATACTCAGCAGTGTTGTTAGTGGTAACAAATTCCAACTTATACATGAGTTTCACTGTTTCACCCCTAGGGGAAATGAGTAAAACTCCAGCTCCAACACCCTCTTTGCATGAGGATCCATCAAAGTACAACTGCCACAGTGCATCTTCTTCCTCTCTCCTGTGTTTTATTTGCTGTCCTTTTTCCACTTGTAACAGACCAACAGAATTATCCTCCTCACTGAACTGTAATATGCATGAACCAAGGTCTTTATCCACAGAGTACATTGGATGATTGGTGGGATTTTTATCATCTGTTACTATGTAAGCAAGCTGCAGCTCTCTGTAAAGTCTTCTATTTTCTCCACCAAAAACAGGAATGGTGGCATAAGAGAGGTCCATCTGTAAGGTTCCTCCAACCTTCTTAGCCCATGACCTAGAAAGAAGCAAGCCAAACTTTGGTGTGATGTCAACTACCACAACATCCATTATCACACTTTTCATGGGCAACTGAGCAAGGTTGACAACCATGTCTTTTATTACTCCTAGACACTTCACAGCTCGAGAGTCAAAAGCATATAAATCATGGTAAGGTTTGGTGATACTGAGGCCCAGGGCTTCCATTACATCTTTTGGCATCAAGTTATGGGATGCTCCTGAATCTAACAGGAAATTGTGGATCATTTGCTCATGAACAGTCAAGGTTACACAGAAGGGAGGAGAAGCACCAGCCTCATTTTCAGTCTTCTCAGCCAGAGCTGATCCAATGAAGATTCTAGGGTTTTCTTCCTACAAGTTAACTGTATCTGAAACAAGTTGATTACTGGGTACATTCATCACTTTCAGAATTGTTTCTTTATATGATGGATTCTTTATTAACTTAGTCAAAGGTACAGGAATCTTTAACTTCCCTAGTTCATTCTCCAAACTAAAATTTTGGACAGCTTTATTTACCTCTTCAACTTCAGCATTCTTCTTTGATTTTTCTGCAGATTTCTTCTTCTCTATGACAGGATCAGTTATTTGTTTAGCAGGAACAGGTGCAGCAGGAACAACTGCCTTCCTCTTTGGGGCTTGGGCCACTTGTTTTGGACCTGATCTGAGATTTATGGTCTTCTTAGGCCCATTCTGATGAACAGCAGCAGTATTTTCTAAGCCTAAATCACCTTCACTTTGAAACATGTCAGCATCGTAGTATTCTGAATTCAGAAAATCTTTTTCAGTAACAAAACCTTCAGACAATCCCTCTCCAAAATGATTGACATCTTGATCATTCTCTTGAAAAATCAGCTCATCATCAACTTCTTCTTCATCAACCATATTGTTTTGAAAAGGTGGTGGCACTCTTTGGTCCTCATTTTCTTTCCTTTCTCGCTGGATATCATTATTCCTTCGTTCTCTAGGCATGAAGCGGGGAACAAATTGCCTTTTGAACTGATTCTGATTATTTGGATTTCGTTCACCTTCCAAAGCAGGTTTGCTGGAATTTTTCTCAAGCTCTAATTTGTTCAATTTTGCAGTCAAAATCTTTACCAACTTAGCCATTTCATCAATTTTCCCCTCTGCAGAATGAGAAGCAGGACCTCCTGGGGATGCTTCCTTTTTTCCTTTCTTGTCATAAAGCTGCTGAGCTGTTTCCTTCTTTAATCTATTAGAAGCCAAGATGTTGGATTCTACCTCCAATGTTGCATCCTGCATATTCAGTAAAGAGATAGGTCTTCTTTCTCTCAACAATAAGGAAAACTCGTGATCAAAGGCATTTGCATAAGTAAGTTTAGCTGATGTTTCTGTAGGCTTTATTTCTGCAGGAATTCTACTATACATCTTGTTAAAACTTTTTGAAAATTCTGCAACAGACTCCTCTTTTTTCCTACCGAGAGCTGCAAACTCAGTTATATAGTAGGTGTGGTCCTTTGTGTCTCCCCATTTCCTCATCAAAAGATCATGGAGTTCTTCAATTATAGTGATTGAGTTGGCAGGAAACTCTCTAAACCACTTTCTTACATCCCCATCAAGGCTCTGAACAAATACCCTCATCCACACATCTTTAATCTCAATGTTTTGATTGTCAACATAACTTAGGAAAGCCTCCCAATGTTCCTCAGTAGTGATTTCCCCCTGTCCATTGAACCTAGGCATATATTTTTCGTAATCACCTCCAGGTAATGCATGTAAAGGCTGAGGTAAAACTAATGGTGCATACCTAGCTGCAACCATCCGGTCCATCATATCCATGGGCGGGTTTTGGCTTGCCATTTTTGTACTGACTGGCTTGAAAGATGTAGAAGCTTGGCTAGAACTTTTTTGAAAAGGATTCTTTCCTACTTTCAGTTGAAAGATAGGTATTTTACCAGGAGAAGCAGTCTTAGCTTTCAAAAAGATTTGAGGGTTAGTAAAAACTTGAAAAGTGCTCTCAGGGATGGTAGGTTTTATCCAAGGTGAGGTTTTAGCTGAATGTAATGAAACACCCAACTGGTCAGGATCATAGGAGGCTAGTAAATATTGAGACCTTTTGAGTTTTCTTGTTGTTTTTAAAATCTGCTCAGGGTCTGTCACACCCAATTGCAATGGAAAAATCAGTCTGTTCCTGGTTCCAATTCCTTTAGAAGCCATTGTGACAATCTTGGTAAAAATAGCCTTTAAAAAGTGTTGGTTCAAGTCCACCTCTTAAACCAGGAAAACTGATAAGTATCCCAGGGAAGATATGCTTCAGCTTCGTCCCCGGCAACGGCGCCAAAGATGTTTGTGCCAGAAATTGTTTCCAAGGCCAAAGAAACAAGCCAACACAATCTCAAATAAAACTCAGTAAAATAAAATCGGTTTTAGGTTTTTGAAAGGTTTTGTGGTTGTAAAGTTTTGGGAACAATAAGGGAATACATTCATGAGCAGAATAATAACTAAATTATAAACAAAAGATAATAAAGATGCATGATATATCCAACAAGATCAAACAGAAATACAATGTTGAGGTTCATTCATAAATGACAAGCATCACTAGTAGATACACATAAACCAGCAATGAATATATCTATTAAGCAACTAAATAAGCTGAAAAATGAAGCCAACACATAAAACTGAAGGGTAAAAGTCATTTATATCTCATAATTTCATCATCAAATGCTTACAAGAGTCATCTTACTTAGCTCTGAAGAAGTCTGAAGACAAAGGCAATCTGGAGACCTCCTGAAGCTCCCAAAAATCAGAACCCTTCTTCAATCCCTTTGTCCCTCTTTTATAATTACAAATAAGTGGTTCTATTTCCCCTTCATTAGGTCGAAATTGAAACTACCGAGCAGTTACATTAACTAACTAACTCAACTAATTAACTAAAAATAGCAAATCGGATTCCAGGCAAATATGGCGAATTTCTGGAAAATAGGTGTCAAAGAAGCTTCCATATCTCTCAATTGGTGACACCTGTGTAACAACTTAGAGAGGTTTTTGTAAATGGGTCTGTGATGGACAAAAACCTCTCTTGGTTTTTAAAAATTCATCTCCAGTCAATCAGAATATGCCCCGTAATATGAACACTAAAACAGGAAAATATTAAATATTTAACATCCCTGAAAAATAGGCTGCAAAGATTAAACTGAATCTTTCAAAACTTGACAGTTGTTGCAAAACTGAGAGAGGTTTTTGTATATGTATATCTTATGAACCAAAAACCTCTTTTTTTTTTCAAAATTTCCTCTCCATCAGCTCGTGGTCTGCATTTGACTTCAGTGACCCAAAACAGGAAAAAAAACAGAGCAGAATTCTCAAACGATTTCCTCACAATGTGTAACCACTTGGAATCATGATGTTCCCTGCATCGGCACGTAGAAAATTCTCTAAAACATGTCATTATTCATTCATCATTCCAAAACGTGCCAAGATTTGTTAAAAAATTGGAGGAATTTTGGAGTCGTGATATTCTTGTAGCGCGCCTTTGATGATTTTGAGCTCCAGCGCTACAAGAATAATTTTAACACTGTTTTGGCGCTTTTCTTTAGCTTTTTGTCATTTTGCATGGAGTTTTAAAGCTGTTAGAGTAATGATTATGCATGACTATACTTAGAATATGGTCTATGAACCCATTATTTGATATGATGACTTTTAAAACCCTTTAAACAAAAAAACAAACCTAAAGTTAAAAACTTGAAAATTTCAAAAGCAAGCCCAAAAATTCATAAAAAAACTACCGAAAATTTCCTAAAAGAGGGAAAAATCAAATAGATAAATTAAAATAAAATGCAAATCAAACAAAATTTGAAAGAACAAATTACTGACTTAACAGTACCCAAAATACCTATCACACCCAACACAAGGAATGTCCCCTTCTCTGTTACACAGTCCCTCAAGAGCCCCTTCTCTCTAGTGCTATTCAAGGTGGGCATAGAAAGTTCTAAGCTGCAAAAAATTTAGAGATTCTTTCCTTCACTGGGTTTATCAAGCAATTTTGACCTCTAATCTCTATCCCAATTCAATCCACTCTTGAATTTTTCTGAATTTTGGCCACATAACTCTCAATCCGGAAATTCCACTTTCGGGCTTCCAAATTTGAGTCTTCTTATGGATTTTTAGGCCTTTGACACTCTCAAATTATCCCCAAGGTTTATGTCTATGGATTCCCCACTGGAGTTCGTTGCTCGCATCAAATTTGGGTCATTTTTTACACTCTAAATCATTGCTTCTTTCCTAGTTGCGATTTTATGTAATTTTTCACAGTTGAGGATGTATGATGGGATAAGAATTGATGTCTGGTCGTTCCAAAATGGAATGGGGATGATGGAAAATGAATTCCCCCATGGGAAATTAACTTCTAGTTCAAGTAAACTAAGCCCATACCGATCCATACGAATTTTGAGTTTTCCCATGCTCCATTAAATTCATGGGATGATTTTTCAGTTGCCTCCTTACAAAGGAATTAAATATCAACATAACTAGTCAAGATGGGTTCTCAAGAGGACATTTGGAAACAAATGATTTAATCCCCCAACCCCTAAATTCTCCCTAGTGGATACATACATCCCCCTCATTTTTAGTTTCTTCCATAGCCATCTCTTGGAATTTTATTTGCATTATAAATATTTACATGTTTTTACAATTTCCCATGGTTTACTAGCACATGGCTCACAAAATATAAAATACTTTCCTTTTAAAGCCGAGCATTCACTAGTGGGGCCTTGGCCTTGAGCTCCACGCTAGGAATTCATACATCGTGTATGCACAATAATCACATATGAATCCAATACATTCTAAGGGTCAAAATAGGGGTAATACAAAATAGGTGCTATTGAAACTTGATAAGTAGACATTCATGTTGAAAGTACATTTTATTCTTTGTTCCTTGAAACATACCATTCATAAATTGGAAATCATGAGCAAAAGTTACAATCTTGCAAAGTTGCACTTCAATAGATATGTCATCAACTTGAGTTATTTGTTGAACATGTCTTGTCTCGCAAGTCTTAAATACCCATTGTCTGTAGTTTTCCAAGATGAAGAGCCTACGAGAAAGTGGCATATAACTCTTTTCATAATTTTTGAGTAAATATCACTTTAGAATTCCTAAGAAAACCATTCTACAGAATTTTCAAAGAGCTTAACCCCTACCGTGTCACAAAATGACCGAAGTCTATGCAATCTTATGGTCTTGGGACGATGAAAGACACTCACAAGAAGATCCTTTGAACACATTGCATAAAATAATATCTTGAATAGTTTTAAATGGTCTTGACAGAGGTTAAATTGATTTTACAAATTGATGAGGATGTAATCAAAATCATAGGGGCCATCCTCAAGCTATACTTCACAAACATGAAGAAGGGGAGTAATGCCATCATGTTGCAACCCTTGAAAATGTGTTGGTGCATTACATTCAAAGTCCTTATGTCTTGTATTATGAAGTATCGAGTTACCTTTTAGAGCTGCAAGAGATGTAACCAAATCCATGTAAGATTTGTATCAACAAAGCGAACATTTCACTCAAAATGTATGACGAATTTGCAATAGGATATTGATCAACCTCAATTTCAGGGTGTTGATTCTATTTATGGATTCAAAAACACAATTTAAACACTTCCAAATTTGGATTTTACCAAAACAAATTTACTAGATTCCGACCAAAATCCACCGTCATATCCAAAATGTAGAATAAATAGACTACTCCATAGATTAGGCATCAATCTTTATGTATGTATAGGATACATGTGACATAAATCTTCCACATTAAGTTATCTATAGAAAATAACTTGATTCTAAGTAATCATTATCCAATATATATTTCTAGTTTTTTCAAGAAAAGAACCTTATGTTAAATTTTGAGTATTAATTCACAATACTATAGGATCTTTGCTGAGAGAATAACATCTACAGTATATCAATGCATGACAATCATAATATGACAAGCATCACAAGCATCACAAGAATCAAAAGCATAGAGACAAGAGACACAGAGTTTTCGCGGGGAAAACCTTGAGGTGAAAAACCCCACAACTTCCTCAGAGATAGAGAGAGCAATGGATCAACCAAAATACAACCAATTAACACTGAGATAGTCTCCTAGAAGATGATCCTCCTGCTCCTCACTAGTGCGCCACTTTCAGATAGATAGTGAGTTACTGTTCCAAGTGAGTAAAATAGAGATCTCCTATCTCTATTTATACTCACCTTTTTGCCCAGTGACCTTATGGGTCCGACTTGTCTACTTATATACATCCACATTATAATATATATAAATCAGGGCCGACCCCACATGGTGGTCTAATAACCCATCGGCAAGTACACACTTGCGACACTTGTCAATCCACATGAAGACACTTCCTTATAGAGGAATAACACATCTCTTATAAGGGTACAATAAATATATATAAAATATACAGATGAAATACATTCCGAAGTTACATATACATCAACACTCCCTCTTAACTAGGAAGGTATTTCTCGACACAGATCTGCTAGACAAGTCTTCTTCTCTGGATCATCGTCATCGATGCATCGTCATCATCATCGTCACTGCTGCTGCTATCTCAACCAATCTCTGACTCTACTCGTCATAGGAAGTTCTACATAGCCAGTCCTTTTTCATACTGGATGTAGGCCCGCCATCTGTAGGTCTTCATCATCACTCGCCATACTATGGAATCCTCAGGACTCATTACGTGCGTCACAAAACCTGGCTGCAGCATCCCAGGCTATTACGAGCACACAGCTCTACCTGTAGCATCCAACGGGAGATCAAATAGCTCATATAGTAGCTTCCGTAGCCATACTGCCTCACAACTAGATGAACAGGCTGCAACATACTCAGCCTCAACTGTACTCAATGCTACGCAGGACTGCTTCCTGCTAAACCAAGAGATCACACTTGATCCCATACTGAAGCAGCACCCAGATGTGCTCCTCCTATCTGCAGCACTGCCAGCCCAATCTGAATCAACATAACCCTACAGGTTAAACTTTTGATTCGCTTCATACTTGAGCCCATAATCCACTGTACCCTTCAGGTACCTCAGAATATGCTTTACAGCAACCAAGTGAACACTCCTCGGATCCATCAGGAACTGGCTCAATGTGTTCAGAGCAAAGCAAATGTCTGGTCTTGTGTTCATCAGGTACATCAAGGACCCAATCATCTGATGATACATGGAGACATCAACCGGCTCAGATGAAGCATCACATAGAAGCTTCAGATTTGATGCCATAGGTGTGGCCATGGCCTTGCAGTCCATCATCCCAAATCTCTTCAGGATATCTACTGTGTACTTCCCTTGACCAAGGAAGATCCCACCTGCACTCTGTCACACCTTCATGCCTAGGAAATAGTGCATCATTCTCAAATCTTTCATATCGAATTCAGCAGCAAGCTTCCTCTTAGTATCTGCAATCAGTCTGTCATCTCCTGTTACAAATAAGTCATCCACATACAGGAGTAGAATCACAAGATTCCCTTCCACAACCTTGTAGTAAAGGTTGGAATCCGCTTTACTCTTGGTAAAGCCCAAGCTAGATAGGAAACTGTCCATCCTACCATACCAAGTTTTGGGAGCTTGCTTCAAGCCATACAAGGCTTTCTTCAATCTGCACACATATGACTCCTTGTCATGTATTTCAAAACCAAGTGGTTGTTCCACATATACTTCCTCTTCAACTATACCATTCAAGAAAGCAGTCTTGACATCCATCTGGTGTATTTTCCATTTCATAGCTGCAGCCAGGGCAAGTACTGTTCTGATGGAAGTATACCTGGCTACAGGTGCAAAAGTTTCTTCATAATCTATTCCCTCTTTCTGAGAGAATCCACGAGCTACGACTCTTGCTTTGTATTTCTCCACACTGCCATCTGCAGCATGCTTGATTTTGAAGATCCATTTAGAAGTCACAACAGACTTCTCTTTAGGTCTTGGGACAACATCCCAAACATCATTCTTCATTATTGATTGGTATTCCTCAACCATGGAATCCTTCCATTCTTTCTTTTCCACTGCCTCTTCATAACTGGAAGGTTCTTTGTTCATAATGTCACAGAGTAAAGCAACATAGCTGGTCTGTGATCTGGTTCTCTTCTTTGCCCTGTGTTCTTCTTCTGGAATACCAAATCTTTATGCACCTTGAATGAGCTCTCTAGCCCATACAGGTTTCCTCTTGTGAGAGTTATCCTCACGGGGTGGATCTATAAGTTCTTGTGGATCTTCAAACTCACGAACAACTTCTGGAACTGCTTCGGTCATGGTAGTGTCCTGAAATCTTGTTTCCTTAGGTTCTTCATAAACTTCGGTAGGTACCTTCCTTGATTTGATGAATGCTGAGTTTTCATCAAATGTTACATCCCTGCTAACATCAATCTTCTTGAACCCTGGAAAGTATATTCTGTAAGCCTTCGAGCTTTCACTCTAACCCACAAAGATACCCTTCTTTCTTGAAGGATCTAGTTTAGTCCTCTTTTCCTTTGGGACATGAGTATATACTGGACAACCAAATATTTTGAGATGACTGACTTCAGGTTTCTTACCAGAAAAGACCTCTTTTGGTGTCTTGTTGTCCAATATCTTGTGGGGTGTTCTGTTCTGCACATATACAGCTGTTCTAGCTGCTTCTTCCCATAGATGCATAGGAAGATCCTGGTCATGCAACATTTTCCTTGCTGCTTCCATGATAGTTCTGTTCTTCCTTTCTGCAACACCATTCTGTTGAGGATTATAAGGAGCAGTCAACTCCCTCTTAATCCCTGAATCACTGCAAAGCTTCTTGAAGTCACTTGAGGTGAATTCTCCACCATTGTCGGATCTGAATGTTTTGATCTTCTTGTCAGTTTGATTCTCCATCAAGGTTTTGAATTCCTTGAATTTATCAAGCACCTCATCTTTGCCCTTCAAGAAGTATACCCAAGTCTTCCTGGAGAAGTCATCAATAAATGAGACATAGTAAACATACCCACTCAGGGATTTGGATGACATAGGACCACATACATCTGAGTGGATGATTTCTAGGATGTCTTTTTCCTTGCTTTCACTGCTTGGGAAAGCCTTCTTAATGTTCTTACCTTTTGCACATCCTTTGCAAACACCTTCATTTTTGGTCTTGATTTCAGGAAGACCCTCTACTGCCTTGCTTGCAATTGGAAGTGCTCTGTAGTGCATGTGAGCAAGTCTTCTATGCCAAAGTTCACTTGGCTCCATGGATTCATGCACCATGGCATGTTCAGGTTGTCCCTTCAATTTATACAAGCCTCCCTCTTGCTCTCCAATTACTACTGCATCATCTATGGTCTTTCCCTTTGGCCACATTAGGACTTGGCCATCCACAAATGCAACCCTCATACCTTTTGCATCCAATGCAGAAATGGAGAGTAAGTTATTCTTGAGCCCAGGTACATAAAGTACTTCCTTCATCTTCAGATATTTTCCAGAATCTAGGTTGTAGGAGGCTTCACCACTTCCTTTGATTGGGTATTGATAATCATCCCCAAGTTTCACCTTATGGGGTGATTCATGTTCAGATAGGTTCACAAAAGATTCTTTGAACCCAGTCATGTGTTTGGAAGCCCCACTATCAATCAACCAATCATTACAACCGTGGGAGATGGTACCTATGAGAGCAGAGATCAGAACATACTCTTCTTCACTTGATGAGTCATCATTACTATCACTTTCTGCCCTAGCCTTCTTCTTTGGAGGTTCATCATCTTCGGCAGCATGAGCATGAAACCTTCTTTTGCCACCCTTCTTCTTGTTGTTGGAGATGTTGTTGTCCTTCTTGTTCTTAGGACAATTTATGGCAATATGTCCTTTCTCATTACAAGTGAAGCATACTCTTCTTTCTTTGAAGTGATGTGAAGATCTCTTGGAGTGAGATGGCTCTTTCTTGAACTTTCCTTTCCTGGTGTGGGCTATGAGAGCTTGATCTTCATTCCCCATCTTTTCTGCTCGTGCCACAAGCCTTGCTTCTTCTTGTGAGCATTCTTCCCGTAGTCTACTGAAAGAGATCAACTTCTTCCTTACACAAATTCCTTGGATAAAGGAATCCCATGACCTGGGTAGGCCATTTAGAGTGGTCATCACCACTTCACCATTCTCCACCATTTCATCCACTACTTCTAGTTGTTCCTTGATCTGGGAGACCCTTGAAAAATAAGATTGAATGGTTTCTCCATTCTGAAACTTCACTGCTTTCAATTGGTTCCGCAAGGTCATCTTCCGATTTATGTTCTTTCCTTCAAATAGCTTGGTCAAAGATTCAAACATCTCCTTGGGTGTCTTAAGAGAAGACACATGGGGTATGAGATGGTCTTTGATAGAATCAACAATGATTCTCTTTTCCTTGACCAAGTTCTTCTTGTGTAATGCCTTGGCTTCTTCATCCTCTGGGATAGGGATGTCTTCTTTCACATATGAGTCCAACTCATTCTCTTCCAGGATTAACCCAATCCTATACTTCCAGGCTCATAATTTATCAGCCCCTTCAAGCTTATCCTCAAGCTTGGTGTGGAGAGACATCTTTAAGAGTACTTCAAATGGAAATAGAGAAGATTTAGGACTTACCACTTGAAGTGCTGAAAACTAGATCTGGTCCCGGATTAGGGTTTGTCAGAGAAACCCTAAAAATTCAAAATGTGAATTTCAAATTTCTGAAAGGATAGAAAGATGCACCTTGGTGAGATGATCAACCTGGTACATTCAGAATTTGAGATCAGCAAAGTCTTGCCCTTCAAAATTGCCTTTTTGTCCTCCCGAGTTCACTAGGGAGAGCCCTGAATTAGGGTTTGAGTTTCCCGGAGATCTACCCAGCCAAAAATCTCGATCCAAAGCTCTAAACTTCGATTTTTGCAAGGAGCTTCCAGCTGTGTCTTTAGATTCCAGAAATACCTATTTTTGTGGAAACCCTAATTTTTAGGGCCAAATTTGAAAATGCTCAGAACGGAATTTTGATTGGACAGATAGATGTGCCTTGATGAGTAGAGTCAATTTACTATACTGATTTTCAAAAATCTATGGAGAGAAACCCAATAAACAAGGAACACAAGCTTCCGTCACTGCAAAATGTCTTCTTCTCAGGTTAGCTCTGATACCATGTTAAATTTTGAGTATTAATTCACAATACTATAGGATATTTGCTGAGAGAATAACATCTACAATCATAATATGACAAGCATCACAAGCTTCACAAGAATCAAAAGCATAGAGACAAGAGACATAGAGTTTCTGTGGGGAAAACCCTAAGGTGAAAAACCCCACAACTTCCTCAGAGATAGAGAGAGCAATGGCTCAACCAAAATACAACCAAATAACACTGAAATAGTCTCCTAGCAGATGATCCTCCTCCTCCTCAACCTAGAAAGTATCATAGTCAGCCACCATCTGTTGAATTGTCATTTTCAGTCCCTGCCAAAAGAAGTTACTTTGTTCCCGGTCATACATTTTGAAGAACCCAAAGAGCCCTGCTGATGAAGAAGCATGGAGTTCATAGAAGAGATAGCCCTGTTGAACATATTGCAACCAATTTGGAACAAGTAGAGAAAGAGCTGTAAGAGAAACTGGGTCATCAATTGTGCGAGAAGGAGCATCTGCCACCATATTGTTCTTACCCTTCTTGTAAGTGATCACATAGGGACAACCCATGAGTTGGATAACCCATTTCAGGTGTGTGGAGAGGAGACCCATTGTTCCAGAAAATTTTCTAGACTCTGGAGATCAGCCTTGATGCAGAAATAATTCCCTAATAGGTATGGATGCCACTTCTGTACTACATGTAAAATAGCCATCAGTTCCTGCTGTGAGATAGATGCAACTAAATTCTGACTAGAAAGGTCTCTTGAAGGAGACAAGCTCATTGGTTCAGCAAAGACACCTGCATATCTATCCAAGGAAGTAGTGGAGATTGTTGATGGGTGCATCTGAATGGAATGGAGCTGAGCGATGACACCATGTGAATTCTTCTTAAGGATTTTTCCTGGCGATGTGAACTGATGATGCGGAGAGACCCTAGTTGTAATCTCATTAATTTTTGTTGTGCCCCATTGACTGAAAACTACATCCAAAATTTTGCAAAATCCCATAAGATGGGGCCAAGTGTGTGTAACCATTGAACACCCAAAACCACATCACATCCACCTAAGGACAAGGAAAAAATGTCAGAGCATAGGTTATAATCTTCCATAGAGATACTCACATTGTGACACTTCCCGTTGCAAGGTAAGGTGCCCCCATTGGCAACCATGACTTCAAAGCTAGAGCAAGGATGGACAAAACAATCAGCCTGTTTGGCAATCCGAGGGTCAATGAAGTTATGAGTGCTACCAGAATCAATGAGTATGGTAAGAGGGAACTTCTTAAAGTATCCCCTGACTCGCATTGTTTGTGGGGTGGTGACGCCGGTTACAGCATGGAGAGAGATCTTGGGTGGGTTGTCCTAAGATGGGCTGTCAACAAGCGGGTGTTGAATGTCGACCTGATCATCTACTGTATCTGGAGCTTCTTCATCAAGTTCTGAGGCAGGCGGAGAATCCACATCCAAGAGATAGAGCTTTCGTTGAACAAATCTATGTCCCCAAGTGAATTTCTCATCACAATTATAACAAAGCCCTTTTTCTTGGCGTGCCTGCATCTCTGTTTCATACAAATGCTTGATAGGAGTTGGTTGAGGAGCAGGCGTGATGGGAGGTAATTGGGAACCCATATTTCTGAAGGGAACAAAGGTGGGTTTGGAGCGTTGTTGAGATGCGATCTTGTCATCTGCCAACTTAGCCAACCCTAGGACTTTCATCATTGTGTTGGGACAAAACATTTTGACCTCTGAGTGAATTTCATCCTTGAGACCACTAATAAAACAACTCTTGTAGAATTTATCAGACAATCCTTCTGTGTGATTGGCCAGTTTCTCAAATTTTGTCTAATACTCTCTCTCTGTGCCAATTTGGTGAAGTTTAGTGAATGCTCCTATGAAGTCATCAAAAGCACTAGGACCAAATCGTTGCAAAAGGAGTTGGCAAAAGTCTGGCCATTTGGACTCTTCATGAGCCTTGATGTACCAACGGTACCATTGAAGAGCTTCCTGTTCCAAATTAAAGGATGCAAGCGAAACTTTGTTGACATCAAAAGTATTATGTAGAATGAAATACTATTCTGTACAATAGATCCATCCAGTTGGATCAGTAACATTGAAGCGAGGAAAATCAAGATTCAGACCACGGAAATTGCTGGAAGAAGAGAACCCATTGTTTGATGAAGACTCGGACTGTCATTCATTGTTCATAGCTGAATGTTCAAAATGGAGGCCGAGAAATTTTTCATTAGATCCTGGAGTTTGGCTTGGAAGGCTACAAGTGCTTCTTCCATGGTTTTTGCTCCTGCGCGGGTGACAACCATTACCAGGAGTTTTTTTTGGGGGGGGGGTTGATTGGGTAGAAAAACAAAAACAGAAACTGCTTCAGTAAAGGAAAATCTAGATTTGGGAAAAAATCTGAAGGGTAATTGGGATTTGACTAGGTTTTGGACACTGTCGAATATATAGGGAAGCAAAAAATGAGGATTTCAGAAGCGGGGTGAAAGAATGGGAAAATTTGGCAGAGGGGGACAAAGAAGCAGAATTCAGAAATGAACTCTATGGTAAAATTTGAAGGTGATTGGGTGAAATCTAAGGAAGTTATGGCAAACCCTAAAAATAAAAAAATGTGGGATTTCAGGCTTTGGGAAGGGGAATTGGGGATAGGGTCCTCAGCAATAAAATATGTAGAATGGAATTACAGGGGTTCCCTAGAAGTTTCAAGGGAAACATAGTGAAAACAAAGGAGATATGGAGAAAAAACTAAGCGAAAACAGAGGGATCCGAAATTACGTCGAATGGATTGAAAATGGTTGGATCTGGAACAGCTTTCAGAATGGATTTGAATGGTTGGATTTGCAACAGCGCAGTAGTGCTCAACAATAGTTCAGCTGAAAATAGATATGGACCCTAGGTATGTTCAGCTTCCTAACAGTTGAAGGGTTTCACTCGGCCACCAATGCTGTCTAACGGCTTGCGTATTGGGGTAGTACCCCTCACTACACGGCTCAGGTAAAACTGATAACCACTTTGCCACAAATGATAGCTCTTGGTTTACCTCATGAGTGGGAACTAGTTAATCAAGTAGGGGTCATTGCCATTTTCGCTGGCAGGTCCTTTCAATGGGCCAGCTAGTTCGGGTTCCTTTGGTACTCCTCACAATGAGTTTTAGGGCTTATTCCCAAGTACTTCCCACAGTTAAGCGGATAGGGATTATTCCCAAATCCGAACCTGCAACAGATGCGAAAAAAAAATTTGGCAGAAATTTCACCCAGCGAGCCCAAGAAAGTGCTCTGATACCAGATGTGATGAACCTACAATAATTAATTAATGCAAATACATGAGATATCAGGAATAATAGAACTCAGAATCACTTTTATATTGATCACATGCCACTTCGAGGGGGCAACCTCCTTTGAGCAAGCTCAATACAATTAACTTCATGGTGCCTTCAATGACCTCAACACACACTTATATACTAAGTCTATGCCCAATACTATGAGTCAAAACCATGGTACATATAATACTATGGGACAACATACAAAGCATATGCGTCCAACAACAATATACTAACATAGTAAAGAGAAGGGTTGACACGGGTTCCTAACATATTGTAACAAAACTCTCCCAAATGGAGCCAAGTAGTCCATGAATTTTGCTGAAAAGTAACACAGTTTATCAGGTATCCTTTCAGCCATTGGTTCACTCTCTCTGTTTAGACATCAGTCTGTGGATGGTAGTGAACTTGTTATCTCTATCACTGATGATGGAATTGGGTATGCCATGAATTTTGAAGACTTATTTGATGAAAATTTCATCCACTTGGTTGGCTACAATATTAGTTGTGATAGCAAATAAATGTGCATACTTATTCAACCTATCAACCAAAACAAAAATACTCTTTTTACCTTGGGTTTTGAGGATCCCAATGATGAAATCCATCGATACACTTTCCCATTTTGTTTAGGATTAGGAAGTGGTTGTAAGAGTCCAGCTAGATGAGTATGTTCTACTTTTTTTTCTTGACATGCCACACATTATATAACATACTCCATCACTTCCTTTTTCAGGCCCTTCCAAGGGAACCAATCCTTCACTTTCATGTATGTCTTCACAAACCCTGAATTTCCTACTAGGGGAACATCATGAGAATCCTCTAGGATCTTCTTCTTTAATGAGGATTTTAGAACCAAAAATATATCATCCTTATGACATATGATATCATAGAGAATCTTGTAAGTATCATCATGAATTAATCCATCTAATAAATCACAAGAAAATTGATTCTTTGCATACTCTACTCCTAGATGTGATTTCCAATCATCATGAAACGTCATCAATGCAAAGATTGGTTTTCTAGAAAGTGCACCAGCTACAATGTTCATCTTACCCTTCTTGTATTCAATGTCAAATTCAAATTCTTTGACCTTTCTTACCCACTTTTTTTTTCCTATCATTCAACTCCTTTTGGGTTAGGAAGTGTCTCAAGCTATTATGATCATCCTTGATGATGAACTTACCACCCAAAAGATATCGTCTGAACTTGACTCACGCATGCATGATGGCTAGCATCTCCTTATCATAAACTGAATATAACCTCTCATGGGGATGCAACTTCCTTATTTCAAAGGATATGGGATGCTTGTTTTGCATCAAGACTGCTCCAATCCCATTCCCTAAATCATCACATTCAAGAACAAAAGGTTGAAAAAAATATGGAAGTGCAAGAATAGGACAACTACACATTACCTCCTTCATCTTTTTGAATTCTTTTTCATCCTCTTCTGACCAATTAAAGGATCCCTTATTAGTAAGATCTGTCAATGGATATGTCAACTTTGAGAATCCTTTGACAATATTTCGGTAGTAAGTGCATATTCCAATGAACCCTCTCAATTCAGTGATATTTTTAGGACTTGGCCAATCCAAAATGGTTTGTATCTTCTCCATGTGAACCTTAACTCCTTCTTTCCAAATCACATGACCATGATATAGAATCTCAGTCATTCCAAAATCGTACTTGGATAGTTTTTCATATAAATATTGATCTTCCAAGATTGTTAGTACAACATCCAAATGGTGCAAATGATCCTCCCAAGTTCTACTATAGATTAAGATATCATCAAAGAAAACAAGAACAAACTTATGAAGCTTCATGCTAAACACTCTATTCATGCAAGATTGAAAAGTTGTAGGTGCATTAGTTAGGCCAAAAGGCATAACCAGGAACTCAAAGTTCCCATGATGACACCAGAAAGTGGTCTTCTGAATGTCCTCATCCCGCATACTAACTTGATGGTAACCATAGCGAAGGTCAATATTTGAAAAGTATTTGGCTCCATGTAGTTCATCCATCATCTCATCAACCCTTGGGATAGTATATCTATTCTTGATAGTCTTGTTATTGAGAGCTCTATAGTCTATGCACATGTGCATGGTCCCATATTTCTTCTTCACAAGGACTACAGATGATGCAGAATAACTTGATCTTGGTCTAATGAGTCCCAAGTCAAGAATTTCTTTGATGGTTCGCTCTATCTCTTGTAATTTTGGGATTTGATAGGTGATGTGCATGTCTCCAAATCAATTCTATGTTCCACTCCTCTATCAGGTGGCCTACCATGAGGAAGGTCTCCAAATACCCTCTTATGCTTTTGGAGCAATTTCTGAATGTCTTATGGATATTGTGCTACTTCTAAGGAGGTTCCTTTAGTAGTGATTAGGCACTCTGCATCCCACTCAATTTCTCCATGCGTCAATAGGGACCTCATACTATGTGCAATCACTACTTGCTTTGGGTAGGTTTTGATTCCTCTCAACAATACCTCGTTTCCACCTTCACCTTGGAATTCCATCTCAGGAATTTGGTAGTATATTGTGTGCTTCCCAATGGAATACGACCATTGTACTCCCAAAACCATATTAGTATCAACCACATTCACAATATAAAATCTATCTGTAATAGTGTGATCTCCTATAGTGATTTGAAATTTAGGAATCCATCTTGAACAATCCATAGAATGATTACCTAGAATGATAAGAGTAAAGCTTCTGAATTTCTCAGTAGGTATCTTTATTCTTTCAACCAAATATGAATCGATGAAGTTATTTTTTGCTATTCCATCCACTAACACAATGACTGATTTCCCTTGAACCACTCCTTCGAATTTGAGAGTATGGAAGCGAGTCACTCCTGACAATACTGCAATTTTGCTCACCTCGAGAGTGTGTTCTTCTTCCGTAGTCTCATAGGCCACTTCAAAATATTTTGGGGCCTCTTATTCTTCTTCCTCAACTTCTCTCTCTGAACAAACTTCAAGATAGTGTGATTTTCCCTTACCACACATGTGTTTTAGAACCCATGGTTCTTGACAGGTGAAACACAACTTCCTTCTTCTTAATTCATCTCAATCTTTGGAGGAATTTTCCTTCTTCAATTTTCCAGAAGGTCTCTTCATGGGTGGCCTTTGATTCTTGAATTGAGCAGGAACAACAATTCTAGGAGGAAATCTTCTCCTCGGAATAGAATCTTGCAAATCTCTTGTTCTACTCAATGCATATTGCAAGGTAAAGGGTATGTAGGCCTTCACCAAACCTTTCAAAGGTTCGGCTAATCCTTCAATGAACAATAGGAGCAAGCAATATTCTAAGATATTAGTGACCATCACAGCTAATTTTTGAAGCTCAAATATGTAGGCTTCATGAGCTCCATTCTGCTTCACATGCACTAGTTCTCTGAAAGTGATTTCGGGATCTCTTATTTCGAACCTTTCATCCAGTCTTCTTGTGAATTCTTCATAAGTTGTCACTTGATAATTTCCAAGTGTCTTCATGCCATGAAACCACCAATCATTGGCTTCACCATCTAAGTGTAGAGTATCCAACTTTATAGCATCTCTCTCATCCAATGGATTCAAATTAAAATAGGTATATAGCTTTTGAATCCAAGAACTAGTAGTGCACTTTTGTGAGCCATCAAAGTAAGGCAAGTAAATCTTACCAGTAGCATTTCTTAACTCATAATTCTGATTTGGAATCCGAAAAATTTCTCTTGAATTGGTATTGTACCAAAGATCACCAAAATATCTGAATGGAAAGGCTCTTGTACATTCTTCATTCAATGTAAGGTAATCAACATACTTATCCTCCCATAAAGCAAGACCTTCATTTCGAACCTCAGGTTCCTCCTCTAGCTAGTGTTTTCACACTTGCTCATGCTAAAGAGAACCTACTAAGGATTATGGAACCCTTAGTAGCATTTCATAAACATGGATAAAAACTAGATAATAATGAAATGATATGTGCCAATAAAAACAAAAAATAAATCTAACTATTGCAATAAAATGACAGATCAAGAGGAACCCATGAAAGTAATTTGTATCTTTATATTATATGGAAAACAAGGGTTTGAAATAATGGTTACCTCAGAAGACAAGGTGATGGGGACCTTCGCAGTAGTTTGAAGAGTAACTTGTTGGGTCTCCAGAGTTCGTTTCTCTTCTCCAAATGCTCAAATGGGTGGTCAAGATTCAACTAGATGGGCACAAAAGCTCAAAAGGGTAGGCTAGAGTATTGTGGAAAATTTGGCAGCATAAGGGTGTGAAGAGTGATCATGGATGTATATGAAATGGGGGGCCTCCATCAACTTTTTATAGTGATTTTGGGTGGTGGAGTATTGACCCATGGTTTTGGGCAACCAATAGCATTGGCTAGTGGTATTTTGAGTTTTCCCTCTTTTTTTATTTTATTTTGACTTTTTTCCCTTTTTCTTTTTCTTTTTGGGGATTTTGGACCCTTTTTGGTGGGTTTTTAACCTTTTTTGAAGGAATTTATTTATTTTTAGGGAAATAATGATTTTTTGCCCATTTGGCTACCATTTGAGGGTTTTGGGGGGTTTTGGAGGCCGAAAATGTAGGAAAAGTGGACAAATGGGTTATGCGACTAGGGAGAAGAGCTAGTGAACAATTTTTGGGTGTTAACAGATTTCCCCTTGATGTGTGAGGGAAGAATCTCATCATATGGCCGATAGAAATCATAGGTATTAAATTTTTACAGGGGTGTGAGCATTGTGATGGTGAAGAGCAGAAACTCGTTGGAAACCGGAACACATGCTCCATACAAATTGCAAAGGCTAAAACTCGAAATACATCACCTCAATAATGGATGAGGAATAATCTCAAAAATATGGACAAGGAAAGCATACCCATGCTCGTATCAAGATATATAAAAAATAATGAGGCCCAAAAGCGGAACTAAACAATACATAGAGAACTGTTGTGTACATCATAATGGTCCAGGGGGGACACAAATTTTGGACATACTCATGGTCCAACCATGACTAGTTTGAAGGGATAGAACTAGAAACAATGGCATCCATCTTGCATGCGGTATCACAACAACTGATGCTATGCTAGATTTGAAGGTGTCCAACAACTGGATGGACTCAATGACTGAGAGTCAGAATATCAAAGGTACACTGAGCTGCATCTGAACTGGATACTCTAGGAAGCATATAGCTGAAGGGTTTCCGAATACTATCGCCAATGCAACCCAGATATCCACAGGAACATAAAATTGTGGGGTTCCAAATAGACTCACCAATGTGCTAGAGTCAGGGGACATTCGAGGTCTTCGACGAATAACTAAAGGGACCAATACCTTACACGAATCTCAACGGTGTGATGATGGAGTTGAAGTCGAGCACGTGAGAAACAACGATTCTAAGGGGCGCTAAGGACTCCTCTTAGATGATCCGTAGGAACTCACCACTAATGAAGATGAGTCCAAGCTACGTGGACCTCTGGGTCTATCCTCTGGAATAGATGTGATGGCGTCGATAGAGGGAGACTTGCAACTACCAAGGAAATCATTTTTCCTTGATAGGTGTGCGAGGTCTACAACTAAGAGGTGATATTATTGGATGTGAGACTAACATACTGTGGGGGGATATGGGGGTCACAGAGTGAGAAGACTCAAACTTCCTTTGTTCAGAGTGTGACGAGAATGCTAATCGAGCATCATATGAAACTGACTTCAGGGAAGGGGATCATATCTTAAAGGACTAGGGACTGTGACTACAATGGGGGAGACTCGGGGGGGAAATGATGGGTGATATCAGGAGACTCCAAGGGTGACACATCATAGAATACTCTAAACAAAGGTGACCATGTTTGGGATGTTTCCATAATGGGGGGACTAGATATGATCTATCGTGGCGCCGAGAGGCACCATTTGGGCCTTCTTCATGGTTTAAGGAGATTGAATAAGGGATAGAGGTGTGCTCAAAATGGTACCATTGTGTGGATTTGTACAAGCCTAGGAAAGTGCATGCTCGTGGGTGCTTTCAATTTTAAGGAGTCTGAAAGAGATAAGAAGACTCTGAAATGGTGAAAAGGTATCATCATGTGGATTTGTACGAGCCTAGGACGGTGTGAAGAACCTGCAATAATTAATTAATGAAAACACGAGATAGAAAAAATAACAAAACTTAGAATCACTTTTATATTGATCACAGGCCACTTCAAGGGGGAAACCTCCTTTGAACAAGCTCAATACAAATAACTTCACGGTGCCTTCATAGGCCTCAACACACACTTACATACTAAGTCTAGGCGCCAATGCTATGGGTCAAAACCATAGGCCAATACAAACTATGGATCAACAATACTATGAGCGACTTACAAAGCATATGCGCCAAACAACAATAACACAACTATGGATCAACAAATACTACGGGACGACTTACAAAGCATATGCATCCAACAACAATATACTAACAAAGTAAATAGAAAGGTTGACATGGGTTCCTAACATCCCCTCTCCCTTAGAAAAAGCTTTGTCCTCAAAGCTTTAGATATGGAAATTGATGAAGAATTGGACGGAGTGGTAACTTCCCCTGTAGCATCTTTGGGTTGCATTCCGGGCCGCTGATGCCTTTTTAATTTCAGGAGAATTGCTTGGAATGCTGAAGAAGAACCATATCAGCTGCGTGAAAAGTGCGCTCTGAACGGTGCTGAGCGACTCGCTGTTTCAGTTGATTTCTTGCCATGTGAATATTGTCCTACAGAATGAGAAGAATCTAATCGCGGTTTCAAAGAACCAAGTCAATTGCTTGAACTGGGGAGCTGATGAGGGTGTATGGAAGAAGAACTAGCGGTGCCTATCCATATACTGCTTCATATGGTGTCCTTGTAGATGTGGTATTGTACCACTAGAGTGCTTCTAGGAAATCCATAGAAATAATTGTCCAAATATGTGTAGGGATGGGAAAGAGTTCGAGCAATCTCGAAAGGAGTGTCGTTTCACCCTTGTTGACCTGGCAAGTATCACAGTCAACCACCATCTGTTGAATTGGCAGTTTTAGTCCCTGCCAAAAGAAGTTACATTGTTCCTGGTCATACTTTTGGAGGAACCCAAAGTGCCGTACCGATGAAGAAGCATGGAGTTCATAGAAGAGGAGCCCTATTGAACATATTGCAACCAGTTTCGAACACGCAGAGAAATAGCTATAAGAGAAACTGGGTCATCAAATGTGTGAGAAGGAGCATCTGCCACCATATTGTCCTTACCCTTCTTGTAAGTGATCGCATAGTCATAACCCATGAGGTGGATAACCCATTTCAGGGGTGCTCGGGAGGAGACCCATTGTTTTAGGAAAATTTTCAGACTCTAGAGATCAGTCTTGATGTAGAAATAATTCCCTAATAGGGATGGCTACCATGTCGGTACTGCAAGAAAAATAGCCATCATTTCCTGCTGAGATGTAGACATAACTAAATACTTATCGAAAAGGTCTCTTGAAGGCGGAAATCCCACTGGTGCAGCAAAGACACTTGCATATCTATCCAAGGAAGTAGTGGAGACCGTTGATGGGTGCATCTGAATGGAATGGAGCTGAGCGATGACACCATGTGAATTCTTCTTAAGGATCATTTCCAAGCGATGTGAACTGATGATGCGGAGAGACCCTAGTTGTAAGCCTGTAAATTTGTGTTGTGTCCCATTGACTGAAAACTGCATCCAAAGTTCAACAAAATCCCATAAGATGGGGACAAGTGTGCATAACCATTGAATGCCCAAAACCACATCACATCTACCTAAGGACAAGGCAAACATGCCAGAGTGTAGGTTATAATCTTCAAGAGAGATATGCACATTGTGACACTTTCCCTTGCAAGGTAAGGTGCCTCCATTAGCAACCATGACTTCAAAGTTGGAGCAAGGATGGAAAAAACAATCAGCCTGTTTGGAGATCCGAGGGTCAATGAAGTTATGAGTGCTACCAAAATCAATGAGTATTGTAAGAGGAAGCTTCTTCAAATAATCCCTGACCTGCATTGTTTGGGGGGTGGTGACGTCAGATAAAGCATGGAGAGATATCTCTAGTTGTTCATCCTGAGATGGGGGGTCAATATGAGGCTCATGAATGTCAACCTGAGCATCCATTGGATTTGGAGCTTCTTCACCAATTTTAGAGGCAGGTGGAGAATCCATATCCAAGAGATAGAGCTTTTGTTGAACACATCTATGTCCCCGAGTGAATTTCTCATCACAATTATAACAAAGCCCTTTTTCTCTGCATGCCTGCATCTCTGTTTCAGACAAATGCTTGATAGGCGTTGGTCGAGGTGCTTGCAGAATGGGAGGTCGTTGAGAACCCAAATTTTGGAAGGGAACAAAAGTGGGTTTCGAGCACTATTGGGCTGCAATCTTGTCTTCTGCCAACTTAGCTAACCCTAGGACTTCCATCATTGTGTTGGGACAGAACATTTTAACCTCTGACCAGATTTCATCCTTAAGACCACTGATAAAACAACTCCTGTAGAATTCATCAGACAAGCCTTCTGTGTGATTGGCTAGTTTCTCAAATTTGGTCGGATACTCTCTCACAGTGCCACTTTGACGGAGTTAAGTGAGTACTTCGGTGAAGTCATCAAAAGCACTAGGACCAAATCGTTGCAAAAGGAGTTGGCAAAAATCTATCCATTTTGGCTCGCCATGAGCCTTGATGTACCAACGGTACCATTGAAGGGCTTCCTGTGCCAAATGAAAGGATGAAAGTGGAACTTTTTGGACATCAAAAGTATTATGCAGACTGAAATACTATTCTGCACGATAGACCCATCCAGTCGGATCAGTACCATTGAAGCGAGGAAATTCAAGCTTCGGACCACGGAAATGGTTGGAAGAAGAGAACCCAATGGCTGCAGAAGATTCTTACTGTCGGTTATTGTTCATGGTTGAATGCTAAAGATGGAGGCTGAGGAATTTTTAATCCAGAACTTGGAGTTTGGTTTAGATGGCTGCAAGTGCTTCCTACATGGTTTTTGCTCCAGTGCGGGTGACAACAATAACTAGGATTTTTTTTTATGGGAATGGATAGAAAAAAAAAAACAAAAGCTTGTTTAGTAAAGGGAAATTTGGATTTGGGAAAAACTTGGAGGGGTAATTGGGGTTTGACTAGGTTTTGGACACTTTCTGATGGATAGGGAAGCAAAAAATGGGGATTTTAGAAGCGGGGTGAAAGAATGAGAAAATTTGGCAGAGAGGGACAAAGAAGCAGAATTAAGAAAGGAACTTGGTGGAAAAATTTGAAGGCAATTGGGTAAAATCCGAAGAAGTAATGGCAAACCCTAAAAATAGACAAATGTGGGATTTCGGGCTTTGGGAAGTGGAATTTGGGATAGATTCCTCAGCAATGAAATATGTAGAATGGGATTGCAGGGGTGTCAGTGAAGTTTCAAGGAAAACAGAGTGAAAATAAGAGGGTTTTTCTTTTAGGAATGGATCTGTAATGGTGTGGAAGGGATCTGAAACAGATAGATCTTGTTGGCTGCTTTTTGGACAGACCCAGGTTTTAATGAGGCACAGCAACAAAACCCCTTGGTGCACTGGCCCTCTTGGCAACGAGCTGCGTAGCAGCTCGAGGTCTCACCTGAAGTGGCTACGAGGGGGCTAAGGAATCAGGCTTCCTTACCCTAGGCGACGCGGAGACTGCAATCTTCTCCCTTTCTTCCTCAAGGATTCCTCAAAGTGGAATGTCTTACTCTTCTGCCGACCTCTTAGTGCAACAACGCTGAAGCTCTCACTTACCAGCCTAGCTGCGCAGTATCTTCGCTCCTGCGCAGGAGGCAATTACCCTCTGCGTCGATACTCTAGGTATCATTTCTGCTTGCGCGCCCAGCGCAGTAATGCATTCCCTAAGTTCTACGGCGATAGTGCTCTTATCGACCCCTTCGATAGTGCGCGAGAATAAATTCTAACGGAGCTTCAAGGACTTGCTTTATATACTCATTCATAAAGACAATGAAACATTCATGCTAATGCAGATAGTAAACTAAAACACGCATTCACACAACACAGCATCATAACAACGAGAATTATGTAGTTCACCCCCACGGGGAAACCACGTCCACGGGAAGAGTATCTTATATTAATCTCAAAGATAGAAATTACAGTCCTGCTGCGCACACAGCTGCAGCCTTAGATCTTTTCAGGAAACTCCACGCACACAGCTGGGAGCCCTTCTCTTAGATCTAGTCTCTTCCTCTACAGAGATTACAATGGTTCAGACATCGACTCAGACTGTCTGCAACTCAAGGATTAGCTTCACATCTATCCAATTCTACTCTTGTCTTCTAACAACACAATAGAAAACAATCAACAACCAACCCTTCTTATGTCTAAAACATCTAATGGCTGGCTAACTAACTAGCTAGCTAACGTCTAACCTTTACAATTACACATATATATAGGTGGCCCTGAGGGTTGCACCTTTACAAAACTGTGGGCCTTTCCCAGCAGTAATCCCCAAAAACCCTAACCACAGACATGGCTAGGTGTACTGTAGGCGCCGCTTGCAGTCACGTCGCCATTTCCTGCAGGTTCCATGACTTTCGGCGCAGAT
Organism: Larix kaempferi; assembly: GCA_027924585.1. Lineage (NCBI taxonomy): Eukaryota > Viridiplantae > Streptophyta > Pinopsida > Pinales > Pinaceae > Larix > Larix kaempferi. The sequence goes on along the minus strand of BSBM01000986.1, from coordinate 4,063,365 downwards.
TGCGGGTATGGGCGCCACTTCATCATTCACTGCTCCTTGTCCTTCGCCTTCAATACTTTGGTCCGTTGCTCTTACTTGATCATAGCAACCATAACTTCTCTACTTAGCCTTAATGAGGGTAGCTGAGCCCTCTATTCTGTCGCTTCATTTATTGTGGTAGCTGAGCTTTCTACTCGGCCACATTCATTCTCCTTTGACGTGTGCGCGTGAGCTCCGCGATTTTCAGTCCATAATCTGCGCTGAGCTCATCCATCTGGCGCCATACTGCGCACCGTTTACTTCTGCCCAAAAATTTGTGCTTATTCAAAATTAGCACTTTCCCTTCAATACTTGTGCTTTTTCCTCAAAATTCACAGCTTTACCATAGCTGCGGCCTAGGCTCCAACAGGCCCCTAACACTTACTTGTGGCTCATCCCCGAGCCACTCACACTAGTGTGTGTCCGCTTTACTTGCGCATCTGCCTTTGCCTGGGTCTCAACAAATGTTTTCTTCCACTGCGCAATAGCGGAGTCCATTTCATCGACGCACTCCACAGCTGTCTGCACCATTTCTGCAGTGGCTTCTTCTTCAGTTATGCCATCAACCAACTGTTGAGATTCTGCAATTTCTTTGATCTTTGCCTCGGCTTGGGCAGCAAGTTCAACATACTCGTCCATAAATGGCTGAATGTTGTTGGTGAGTTTAGCATCGTCATTCCTGAGCTTGTGCAGTTGCTGTTGTATTCTGCGCACTTCACTCATTTTCCTCATTTTTGCTAAGCCTTCTAAGGCCTTAGCTTCTTCAGTCAGAACAGTTAGGGACTATTTTGCGGCTTCGACCTGTTCCAAAAGACCGATTTTGAAAGGGAGCTTCTCAAGCTCCGTCCAAGCCTCCATAGATTGGGTCATCAGGTTCTCGGCTTCATCTGCTCTGCTCTTCATTTGTGTGGAAGCTCTGCGCAGCGCTTCAAATTGTTCCTGCCTATCATCTGTAGAGTGCGCTGCAACACGAGCTTCCAACTCGGCGATCTACGTTCTATGGTCTTTAGCCATAGCAACTATTTCCTGCTCTAGGGCTTTCACCCTTCCACCAATAATTTGAACTTTCTCAACCAGAGGAAGGTCTGGTTGAATCTCGCAGGCCGGCAGCTCCTGGGCGATTTCATCAACTACGTTTCTTATCCTAGTGTCTTGTGCCTCATAAAGTGCAAGCTTCTCAGAGATGTTCTTATAGCCTGCCTTCAGCTCTATCTCCTGCGATTGCAGTCTTTGGTTTGCATGGAATGTGGAGAGCTCTCTAGCTCTCAGCTCAATAGAGACCTTCTCTTGCACTAATTGCAAGGTTTCTATGGGAATCAAAGACAAATTTATTTCAACGGGCCCAACTGCGCTTACCTGCAGTGTGGCCAAAGGATCCGGAAGTGTCATGCTTGTAGGCGGGATGTGCACGACAGTATGCCTCTCTGCAAGTACTTCAACTCGCTCGGTACTTGTAGATGCATGCGGCGCCTGCGAAGTAGATGTTTCGCATGGGTCTGTGCAACGCTTCCTGCGAGACCTTTTAACTCCACAAACTGCAGGTCCAGAGCACTTCTGATGTGAGCGTGCACGGTCCGTAGCTCGCGAAATTGCTCCTTCAAGTACCGGTCGATCCCCGAGGCAATGGTCTCAGAGCGATGCAACACCTTCTGCTTCTTGGCCGCTGGTTCTGTCGAACCTTCATCACTTCTTTGCTTAGGCGCTTCCTTGCCCTTATCTTTCTCTTGCGCAGCAGGGGGTGGTATCGTGGATGCAATTTTGGCGGCCTCCCTCCATTCATCCGACCAAGACTTGACAGTTTCTTCAACATCTTCAGTAGTCATCCTGTAAAGGCCTACGGCCCATTCATCTTGAATGCCGCAAGGGCAGAGGTAAATTTCATGCAAGTTGGCAGAAAAGACCAACTTCCCTTCATATATTTGGGCTGTCTCCTTACTCAACCTTGGCATTTCCTGAATGGTATCTTTGAGGAGATGGTAGTATTCACAAAATACAGCGCGGTTCATCTTGCGCTTCGCGGGATTATTAGAATCCCAGAGGTTGACATAGCGCATTCCGACAACCTATCCTATGCGGCGCGGAAGGAATTGAGTGTTCGAGGGCTCCTTCCACCCGACAAAAGAACATAAAATTAAAAGCCAATAAAAATGGAACAACTGACCGGCGGTGTCCTGTACATTTCGGCAGTCTTCCAAGAAAGAATTGAGGAGGAAGAGAGACCAGTTGTACAGCTCCAGTGACTTCTTTAGGTCTGCACTTTGTGAGAAGTCTGCCTGCGAGCAGACTGCCTGTAAATCTTAGTGCTTCATCCTCAACTATAGTGAGCTCATAAGCCCGACCTCCTCTTGTCAATTTGTATTTCTGCACCAACTGTGCAGCTAACTTTCTGTCTTTGTCCTTTCCAAGAAAATGAATATTGGGGTCCTTACCAACCTTAGATAGACCGGTAATACGATGAATCAAGTCGACATTTAAATCGATTGGCCTCCCCAGCCAAAGGTAACCACCATGAACGCAGGATAGCAATGCCTTAACAACTGCATTGACTTCATTGCTATGCCCAAAGTGCGGTATCTTCAACAAGTTCAACAGTCCCGGTTTCTCTAAATTTGCTGCAAATTCCTTCGAGACGAATTCATCAACCTTTCTGGTGGGATTGTGGACTACCGTCAAATAGCGATCCGACATGAACTGAGGATATGTTCTGTAGTCGCCCAAGTTGAAATCAGAAAACTTAACCAGTGGAAGGTGTCCAAGCAGGGACCCTTCTTGTCGCACGACTTCCGACAGTGGTGGCAGCGGAATCGGATACTTTGCATTCTTTGGAATATGCACCTCTGGTGCATCATCTGGACGCGGTGGAATGTAATTCACCATAGTGGCCAATGGCTCTAGAACAGGTTCGTCCGGCTGTTGCTGCTGAGATGCCCTTGTGCCCGGAGATTGTTTAGGATCAGACCAACCAGGGTGCGTGTAAGCCGAGGTCGTCACCGGGGTAGTCATGCCGAAATCTAAGCCTCTGCACTTAAATTGGTGAACAATTTCTTCAATGGACAGGTTCTCCATCGTGAACCGGTATAGAAAACAAGGACTTGAACCGAAAAATGGCGGAACAGCGAAGGATACGAACGCTGAAAACAATCACTTAGATTCTCAAACAAGACACTATGCAACTCGAGAAAAGTAACCCGAAAATATACAAGTGTGTGGTATTTATAGCTAAAGGCGATAGTAAATGCAGACAAGTGGGGTTACTAGCCATAGATGCCTATGCATGAGTTGACAAGCCCCCTACCCTCGCGCCTCTGCGGTGCATTAATTGTGATGGACAGGCTCTGACAGGCTTCCGGGAGAAGCTAAAGCTTTCGGCGCATGACATAAATGCGAATCTTAGGGAGATCAAGCCGACTCTGTCAGAGCGAATACAATTAAATGGCGAACTTATCCTTCATTAATATTCAAAGTGGCTATAGGACTACTGTAATTCAAATTTTTCGGTGGGTCATTTCAGTATAGGTAACTGTGCATATGGAGGGGTCCACCAGGAGAACTCCTCAAGCGGAAAATTGACACAGGGAACTCCGGAAGAGCGACGGTTCGACAATCCGGAAACACTTCGCAAGAGCGCAATTAGGGTCGCTCCAAACAAAATTTATTGATATGCGCTGATGCTTTAAGGAACTGCGCGGGAAGCCAGAGACTGAAAGTGTCTCGCGACTTCCGTGTAGACTGTGATAATGCGATGCCTCTTTCAACTACACTGGACATCTGCACCTCTTTAGCACTGTATTAAGTCGACAGGGCAGAGTGGCCGTCGTGATAAAGCTTGAGCCGACTCCCATTGATCATTGTAGGTAGCAATTCTCCATTGAGCTTCGCAAGCTGAACTGCTCCTCCTTCTATTATCTTTGTCACCCAAAAAGGGCCTAGCCAATGTACACGAAACGTGCCTGGAAACTTGATGAATTTACTATCATAGAGGAGTACCAAGTCTCCTTCTTCAAAGTGTTTATTCTTAATATGCCTGTCATGCCAAGATTTCTGTCTTGCCTTCTGTACTTGTTGATGGAATCCGGCTAAAAGTCTGTCTTCTTCTAAGGAAAGCAATTGTGAGAGTCTTTCACTCATAGTATCAGTATCTGCCATTTCTGTAATTTGCGCAATTCTAAAGCTGGGAACAATGTATTCCAACGGCATAACTGCTTCTTGTCCATACACCAAACTGAAAGGTGTGTGACCTGCTAGTTTCTTGCATGTGGTTCTGTAAGACCATAATACAGCTGTGACTCTAAGGTCCCAATCATCTCTTTGTTGATTACAGATCTTCGTCAGGGCATTCTCGAGAATCTTATTGAATGCCTCCACCGTACCATTAGCTTGAGGGTGGTAGGGTGTACTCTTATGGTGACTAATGTGGAATTCTTCAGTAAGGGCCTCTATAGTCTCATTCAGGAAATGTGTACCCTGATCACTCATTAGAATTAGTGGACATCCAAACCTAGTGATAATGTTCTCAAAAATGAACTGCGCGGCAGTGCCAGCGTTGCAGTTCTTAACTGGCTTCGCCTCAACCCATCTCGTGAGGTATTCAGTAGCTGTAATGATGTATCTTGCACCGGTTCTCTTTCCTGGTGGGTTGATAGGTCCTACAAAATCAATGGCCCACTTATCAAAAGCACGCAGTGTTATCTGGGGTCTTAGCGGCATTTCATCTCTTCTTGAAGGTTTTCCTGTTCGCTGGCACACATTGCAACATTTGCAGAATTCCTTAGTATCCTTGTGCAATGTTGGCCACCAAAGACCTGTGGCTAAGATCTTCTGCGCAGTCGGCTTTCCTGCGAAATGGCCTCCTGCGGTTCCTGAGTGCGCTTCTGCGATGATGGAGTTCTTCTCATGCGGTAGGATACATCTGCGCAAGACTTCGTCGGGGCCCAGCTTATAGAGCTAGCCTGCTATCAAAGTGAAGTCTACGGTTTTGACAACAAGTTGCTTCTTCTGCTAGATTGTAAAGTCAACTGGTGCTTTCCCGGTAGTGAGAAATTCAAGAATATCGAAATAATATTCATCGGTTGCTTGAACAGAAAACAGCTGCGCATCGGGCAGATTGTCCTCCAGATTTGTAGGTTCGTCCCCTGACTCTAGCCTAGATAAATAGTCAGGTCCTGCATTCAATCTACCTGGCTTCACAATAACCTCAAAATCATACTCCTGGAAGAGCAGTAGCCATCTGCAAATTCTCCCCCCTAACACTGGCTTATTGACCAAGTATTTCAAAACAGAATGGTCAGTATACATTTTAAAATGTGCGCCCAATAGATAGTGTCTGAACTTCTATAAGGAATACACCATAGCTAGTTCTTCTCTTTCTGTAGTGGTGTAGTTCTTCTCGGTTGTAGACAGCTTTCTACTAGAGTAAGCAATGGGGTGATCAATGCCTCCTTCTCCCGGTTGTGTAAGCACAACCCCCAATGCTATGGAAGAAGCATCTACATGAACATGAAAGGGTTTTCTCCAGTCTGGGAAAACTAGAATAGGCACAGTGATCATCTTTTCTTTAAGTGTATCCAAGCTCTGTTGGCATTCTTCTGTCCATTGGAATTTCGAATCCTTTTTCAGCAATCTTTCCATAGGTGCAGTGATCTTTGCATAACCTTTGATAAATTTCCTGTAGTACCCTGTATGTCCCAATGTAGTGCGCAATTGTTTGACTGAGTTGGGTGCAGGTAAATTAGCAATGATGGAAACCTTCGCAGGATCCATCAGGAGTCCTTGTCTGCATACAATATGTCCCAACAAAATACCAAAAGGAGCACAGAAGATACATTTTTTCAAGTTTAGGGAAATCTGATACTGTCTACATTTTTCTAACATCATGCGCAGGTTCCCTATATGGTTCTTTAGTAAACCATCATAGTCCAGTCATCAAAATAGACTTCTAAAAACTTATGAATGAATTCTTTAAAAGCAACAACAACGACTCTAGAGAAGATAGCAAGTCCGTTTTTAAGACCAAAGGGCATTACTGTATACTGGAATGAGTCCCATTCAGTTGTAAAAGTGGTCTTATGGCGGTCTTCCGGATGGATTCTAATCTGATGGTATCCCGAAAAGCCATCAGTGAAGGAGTAAGCCTCTTGTCCTCCAACATTATCAAGCACTTCGTCTGTAAAAGGAGTTGGAAATGGATCGTGCATTGATGCGTTGTTCAGCTTGCGCAAGTCCACACAAATTCTTATTTCACCTTTTGTCTTCTTCTCTTGTACCACCATAGGACTAATCCAATCACTTTCCTCTACTGGCTCAATAATACCTGCTGCGAGCATTTTATCAATTTCTTCTCTAACCTTTTCTTTATATTGCGGGTTCAACCTGTATGGGCGCTATTTTACTGTCTTGGCATCTGCTTTCAGAGGTATGCGCATAACTCCTAAATCTCCCAATATGCCTTTCATTTCTGTGAACTTGGTAGGAAAGATATCCTGGTAGTCACGTAATAAATATGAAATATGCCCAACAATTTCATCATCCCAATAATCTCCTATAGAAGCAAACTTGGGTTCGGCTTCTGTACCAATGTTAATATTTTTTAGCTTGATGTGTTCTGTAATGGCAGGGATATCAAGCTGAGGACCTTCAACATTGCGCGTCCCTTCTGATTCTGGAATATTGATGTTGCGAGGATCATCTTCCTCTTCTCTAGTGGTGAAATTATAGCATTCCAGGGCATGTTCCATCTGGATAGCCCAATCTGGTTGGGAATATTCTGGTTCAGGACATGGTTCAAATACCTTCTTTTTAATACACTTTAAAGCGTGGTTGATGCTCGGATGTTCTGACTCAAAGCTGAAGGTAAGTTGAAAACTTTCTATCATAAGAGGCCAAGTGACAGTGCCTATGTGCAATTCTATTTCAGTGTACCAGTTCTTTGGAACTGTATCCAATGTGTGGATGAATAGGTGAACCCACTCATCTTCTGGAATATGTGACCATTGCTGAATACATGCTTCAACGTGTGACCTGGGGTCACTCTGTCCATCATATTTGTGCAACACTTTTGATGTAGTTTCCTGAAATCTGCGCAGTATCAATCTGCGATAGTCTTGCCATGTGTGAATATTCTCTTTATGCGCACCCCACCATCTTGTGGGTGTAGCGCACAGTGCTACATCCAAAGCTTGTATGCGCTGCTCATCTAGAATCTGTTGTCCATATGTATGTATGAATTCACTTACTTTAGTTAAACCATCAAAAATTGGAATGTCATTCAATTCTGTGCCAATCCATCGAATGGATTTAGTCATCATGGCGCAACGCCTTGCAGAAACCTCATGTAAGTGATTCTGTCAGTTTTCCAATCCTGCGTCTGAGTCTGATGTGCACGAGCTATCGCATCGCCAGCTGATATGGTCGTCTGCTGTGGGATTGACATAGTCACTATGACTAGCAGTCATCTGATACAAACTTTCCATGTGGCGCACTTCTTCTTCTGCCCGAATGGGTTCAATATACCTTGGTCCTTGAATGGGATCAAGCGGTGCAATGACCCTAATCTGGTCATCCTCAAAGGTCATCTGTCTTTTCTTCAAATTAATGATAGACAAATTATCAAATGCCCAGTCTATGCCTAAAAGTGCTGGGTAAGGTCTACTATCATCCAGAATTTTGATTACTTCAAAGTCTGCAGAACTTCTTACTCCCTCAATATCAATAGGTACATTGGGTAATCTGCCCAATGGAGAGACTTGTTGCTAATTTGCAAGTCTTAGCTGGATGGGAGATCTTGTAAGCTGAGGGCTACCCATCTGTTCCCATGTATGCATGGTGAGAACATTAACTTCTGAGCCCAAATCTAAAATAACTTCGTCCATTTCAAATGCTCCAATCTACACTGTGAGCCTCATCTCTTTTCCAGTTCTAGTATGACTCCCAATCTGGTGAACAGCACGCTGCGGTGTATTTATCGAAGAAAATTGTTGACACTTATCCAATAGGTGTTGAAGTTCCATAGTTGCTTTTTCATTGCGCAACAACTTTAAGCAGTTTCTCAAGAAAGCATGGACACTGCCTAGTGCATCCTCATCGTCATCAGGTCTTCTAGATGTAGTGGTCTGTTCTTGCGCCAGGTTGTCTTGTCTTAGCACTTGCGATCTGATATCATTATGCGAAATTGCGACAGAACTTGAAGCTCTTGGATCTGAGAAATAATCTTGAGCTTGCTTGAATGCTTCTTTTTGCTTCTACAGGTTGAGCGGGGATGGTTTAATATTAGCGCGGTGCACCCATTGCATCGCTTGCTTTCCAGTTCCCAACTCTGGCGCACCAGTGGTTGCTCCACTGCGCGTTACTATATTAACTGTAGGATCTGGTTCTCTTTTTTCTGCTCCAATCAACCGAATATTCTGATTGACTTGTGGCGTCTTTGCTTGCATCTTAGCCATCAACTGAGGGCATTCTTCAATGACATGATCATAATATTTACAATATCTGCAGATGGTTGTAGGATTTTGGCAATCCCTTGCATAATGGCCTTGCACTCCGCAGTTGTAACAAGTGATCTGTCCTCTTCCACGACCAAAACTTGCTGCACGTCCGCGGCCCCTATAATTTCCTCCTCGGCCTTCGCGATCTTGGTCATACTGTGGACCTGCTGTGGGTCCTTGTGCCTCTGACTGTACTCTATAAACATCATGTTTTCTTTCCATCATAAGATCATATGCTCTGCAATTGTTCTCATCATGGCCTACTGATTTACAGAAATTGCAATATAGATTCTTTGGAGTTTGTACGTATTTCTGTAATAAGTGACATTCTTGTGGTCTGTGACCTCTAGTTCTACAGATTTCACACCAAGGCCCGTAAGCCTGTGGTAAAGGGTTAGGTGCTCCTGTTGCAATATACTCTATGAAAACGGGACAATGGTCCTTTGAATGACCTTGCGCTTTACATTTTGTACACCAAATTTATTCTTTAACTTCCTTTCCTTTCTTAATATCATGCACTTGCAAGGTTAGGTTTGCTAATTGGTTCTGCAACTGCACAACATCGTTGCTTGTTCCAACAATTGGTGAAGCTTCTAGTTTCATAGCCATCTCTAGAGCTTGTTCCTGAGTACTAAGATTCTGTTGCATCAGAGGAAGTCTAATGTGTGGAAGCAGCGCAGCAATGAACCATTCCTTATGTTGCTGCGGTGCAAACTCAAAGCTTACTTGATCTATCAAGGCTTTGAACTTCTGGTCAAAGTCCCATACTGACTCTGTGGGTAACTGTTTTATGTCTTTGAGCTCGGTTATACACTGTGATTCTGGTTTAGGTTTCTTGAATTCTCTAATCATAGCATTTCTGACATCAGCAAGTGTCCTATTCTGTGCTGCTGAGTATTTCATGAACCAAGTTAAGGCTCTTTCTCTTAGTGTGGTTGCTAACTGAACCAGCTTAACAGCATCATCATTAATTTGCTTAATTGTCCAAATGGATTCACATAGGAACCAGTGCTGCTCAGGGTCTTCTAGCCCTGTTCCTCTAAAAGTTGGTAGCTTCATGTCATCACCCATCCTTCTTGCGCTAGGTTGAGGTGGAGGTGTTGTAGCAGTGCCTCCGGGATGGTTAAATAAAGGTGGTGCTGAGGTACTAGAAGTACCGTGCGGGCTACTAGAAGGTGTTACTACGGGGTTATACTGAGCCCCGTCTAGATTTTGCGGTGTAAAAGGGTGATAGGGGATATGAGCACTCCCTTGTCTCTCTATATGGCTCGCTCTAGGAACTTGACTATCTTCTGGGCTAGACTCAAAATAATGTTGGTCAAGGCCTACTTTATACCGTTTTCCACTACGAGTGCAACCAATAAGTTCAAGATCACTATCAGAATCTGCGGACATTACTTGTCTATGCTATTCATCGGAAGCTATGCATAGTTTTCCTTTTCCATACAGAAGCATTTTAATTCATAAGTTCAGAGAATTTAAGAACTTACCCCTATGTGCTTTGAAGAAACTCCTCTCAGCTTTGCTGAAACTCTTTCTTGTATCTACTGCAAACTCGGTGATGAAGCCTTTTAGCAGACTGTTCAACCAAAAGTCTACTGCGCGGGACATAGGATTATCTACTCGCTTCAAAATGCTAACTAGCTCAGGCGTCCAAGCGACGGGTCGATCAACATGCACAGTGTGTCTAGTATCTGCTAACTTAGCTACCCACACATGCAACTCAAGTGCAAATGTGACAAAGAAAATTTCGTGAAGGTCAGTATAAATATGCTTCTGCGACCAGTCTTCTATCCGAAGCCTAGAGCTTCTATTTTCTCGTTCAGCGAACTCTCTAGCCTTTAAATCAAACCAGTCTTGAATTTCTTTAGCTGCAGGATTCCAGTAGCACATTGCCTTCAAGGTAATAGGGTCAAAGTCGGCAATGGAAGCATTTGTTGGCTCCACAAGTCATAAGGCAACATAACCATTTGTTGGCTTTAGCACTATTTCACACGTCGCCGGAATAACAAGTCTCAAGGCAATGGAACCATTTGTTGGCTGCTTTTTGGACAGACTCGGGTTTTAATGAGGCTCAGCAACAAAACTCCTTGGCGCACTGGCCCTCTCGGCAATGAGCTGCGTAGCAGCTCGAGGTCTCACCCTAAGTGGCTATGGGGGGCTAAGGAATCAGGCTTCCTTACCCTAGGCAACGCGGAGACTGCAATCTTCTCCCTTTCTTCCTCAAGGATTCCTCAAAGCGGAACGTCTTACTCTTCCGTCGACCTCTCAGTGCAACAGCGCTGAAGCTCTCACTTACCAGCCTAGCTGCGCGGTATCTCCGCTCCTGCGCAGGAGGCAATTACCCTCTGCGTCGATACTCTAGGTATCGTTTCCGCTTGCGCGCCCAGCGTAGTAATGCATTCCCTAAGTGCTGCGGCGATAGTGCTCTTATCGACCCCTTCGATAGTGCACGAGAATAACTTCTAAGGGAGCTTCAAGGACTTGCTTTATATACTCATTCATAAAGACAATGAAACATTCATGTAAACACAAATAGTAAACTAAAACACGCATTCATGCAACACAGCATCATAACAACGAGAATTATGCAGTTCACCCCCACGGGGAAACCACGTCCACGGGAAGAGTATCTTATATTAATCTCAAGGATAGAAATTACAGTCCTGCTGTGCACACAGCTGCAGCCTTAGATCTTTCCAGGAAACTCCACGCACACAGCTGGGAGCCCTTCTCTTAGATCTAGTCTCTTCCTCTACAGAGATTACAATGGTTCAGACGTCGACTCAGACTGTCTGCAACTCAAGGATTAGCTTCACAGCTATCCAGTTCTACTCTTGTCTTCTAACAACACAATAGAAAACAATCAACAACCAACCCTTCTTATGTCTAAAACATCTAATGGTTGGCTACCTAACTAGCTAGCTAACGTCTAACCTTTACAATTACACATATATATAGGTGTCCCTGAGGGTCGCACCTTTAAAAAAATGTGGGCCTTTCCCAGCAGTAATCCCCAAAAACCCTAACCACAGACATGGCTAGGTGTACTGTAGGTGCCGCTTGCAGTCACGTCGCCGTTTCCTGCAGGTTCCGTGACTTTCGGCGCAGATTGCGGGTATGGGCACCGCTTCATCATTCACTGCTCCTTGTCCTTCGCCTTCAATACTTTGGTCCGTTGTTCTTCCTTGATCAGAGAAACCATAACTTATGTACTTATCCTTAATGAGGGTAGCTGAGCCCTCTATTTCGTCGCTTCATTTATTGTGGTAGCTGAGCTTTCTACTCGGCCACATTCATTCTCCTTTGATGTGTGGGCGCGAGCTCCACGATTTCCGGTCTGTAATCTGCACTGAGCTCATCCATCTGGCGCCGTACTGTGCACCGTTTACTTCTGCCCAAAAATTGGTGCTTATTCAAAATTAGCACTTTTGTAACGTCCCCTTCTCCTTAGAACATGTAGGGAAGGAAACATTAACAACATACCGGGATTTTGTAAACTTAGCCCCAATATTTTCACCCATAAATCTGTAATAATTAAAACTTCTCTGTACAGATGTAAACTTCAATAAAACACAGCGGATCTAAACATGACATATGCACATAGATTCATCATGCATTCAATCATATAAACAACAGTCATTAATTAAAATATTTGCAGAGCATAGAATTAACATAATTCAATTGCAATAATACTTATCTCGAATTGTAATGGCCCAAACGACTGGCTACGTGAGAGCAACGTTCCACCCAACCATAGATCTCTGTCCAGCCTGTATTCTTTCAGATGAGAGATCACCCCCGAGCTGGGCTGTGTATCCACTAAGGAGGAACTAGATGGCTCAGTCACAGTCAGGGTTTCTCTCAGACAACCATGCTAAGCCAACACACAGTTGGGTTTTTCAAGCATGCAATGGGAAATGGAGAGGAATGCTAGTCCACTGAGCTCAATCCCAGAGCTAGGTACACATCAAGCCAGACTCAAACGATCCCAGCCTCCATTCGAACATCCACACTTGGATTTCTCACAGCTTTGTTCAGCAAATAACCCAAATCCGTCACTGATTTTCTGGGCAATTTAAACTGGGCTTTCCCATGGATTTTGGGGTTGCTATTGCTCCAAAATTCGCCCCAAGGTTCCTACCCATGGATCCCCCATTGGATTTCACTGTCCAATACCAAATCGGGACTTTTTGGCTTCCCAAAACGTGGGTTCTCTCACAGTCGCGATTTCTGGTTTTCTCACTGTTGGGAGCTCGTTTTTGGATGGAGAATGATGTCCCATACTTCCACAGTGGAATGGGGATAAGGATGGACCAACCCCCAAGATGTAGAGTGACTTGTGGGACAAGTCAAAAGAGCCCATACCTACCCATACGAATTCAGGGCTGCCCATACTCCATTGAAGCCATGGGCTGACATCTCAACCATTCTCTTACAACAGGAATAAATGTTATCTAGAAAGGTCAAATGGGTTCTCATAAAGACATATGGCAACCTATGGTTCACTCCCATAGCCCCCTCACCACTCCCTAGTGGATACACGTGGCCCCTTCTCATTTGTTGCCTCCATAGCCAGTCTTGGGATTTTATATTGCCTGATGTTTATTTACATCCTATTACAATTTCCATGGCTTAAGAGCACATGGTATCAAAATATCAAATACTTGCCCTTAAATAAAATTCGGGCTTTCACTAGCGGGGCCTTGGCCTTGAGCTCCACGCTAGGAAAACATACATCACATGTACAGATTATTTACATTAAAGGCTAATATATCCTAAGGGCCCAATTGGGGGTATTACAACTTTCCCTTCAATACTTGTGCTTTTTTCTCAAAATTCGCAGCTTTACCATAGCTACGGCCTAGGCTCCAACAGATCTGCAATAGCGCGGAAGTGATCGAAAACAGAGGGATCTGAAACGGTGCCAACTGGATCAAAAATGGCTGGATTTGGAACGACTTTTAGAATGGATCTAAAATGACGCAACAACAGTTTAGCTGAAAATAGATATGGAACCCAGGTATGTGAGGCTTCTTAACAGTTCAGGGGTTTCACTCGGACACCAATGCTATCTGACGGCTTGCGTATTGGGGTAGTACCCCTCACTCCACGGCTCAAGTAAAATTGATAACTACTTTGCCACAAACGACAGCTCTTGGTTTACCTCACGGGTGAGAACTAGTCAATCAGGTAGGGATCGTTTCCCTTTTTGTTGGTAGGTCCTCTCAATGGGCTAGCTACTTTGGGGTTCCTATGGTACTCCTCACAATGAGTTTTAGGGCTTATGCCCAAGTACTTCCCACAGTTAAGCGGATAGGGATTATTCTCAGAACCGAAACTGCAACAGATGCGAAAAAGAAATTTTGGCAGAAATTTCACTCAGCGAGCCCAAGAAAGTGCTCTGATACCAGATGTGAAGAACCTGCAATAATTAATTAATGAAAACATGAGACATAAAAAATAACAGAACTCAGAATCACTTTTATATTGATCGTAGGCCACTTCGAGGGGGCAACCTCCTTTGAGCAAGCTCAATACAAATAACTTCACGGTTCCTTCATAGGCCTGAACACACACTTATATACTAAGTCTAGGCACCAATACTATGGTTCAAAACCATGGGCCAATACAAACTATGGATCAACAATACTATGAGCGACTTACAAAGCATATGCGCCAAACAACAATAACACAACTATGGATCAACAAATACTACGGGACGACTTACAAAGCATATGCATCGAACAACAATATACTAACAAAGTAAATAGAAGGGTTGACATGGGTTCCTAACAGACGGTGAATACTCGTGGTCACTTTCAATTTTAGAGAGTCGAAAAGTAATAAGAAGACTCCAAGGGGGTTCTTTTTTGTGTGTTAGTATTCGAGGCCCAAAAAAGCATAAAATTACGAAATGAAGAACTCTTCTAGCTGATGTGACTCAAGTATTCCTTTTTTGTAATTAATTTACCAAGTCCGGAAAAGGGTTAAACTTATACCAAATAGATGCCTTTTCAGGTACCTTAACGAGCATGAAAGGAAGCAATATTGTTTGACAATCGTTTCATTATTTAAAGGATTCATAAAGATATTAACAGAAACTCCTTGAGTTCTTTTTTCATAAAGGAGTTTCTTGGCACGAAAAAGGGATAAAAGTATACTGAACATATATAACAGCCATGCAAGGAGGAAGTGTTCAATCAAGGGACAACCATGGGAACCAAGAAAGAAGGGGTGGGGGGTACAATAATGGGGCTTCTTTGCAGGTTGATTAAATGGTGTAAAAACAATGCAATAACTATAGTAGGGATGGAGCAGAGGGCTCATAGATAGGACTTGATATAAAAATGGTGAAAAACGACTGTGATCAGTTTGGAACACAAATTGAGGCAATGAGGGGCATGAAAAAAATTACTGAAAATGTTTAAGTGAGAGTGAGAAATTATCTAAAGAAACATCATGGGCTCGGAAATGTGAATCTGGCAGTGCAAACAGTGCGAAAAACGGAGGTCATATGACCCTGGAATGGTCAAAGCAAAAATTAGGGTAAAAATGGCTATAAATAAAGGGGAGCCCACCAAACCAAGGATGTGGTGGTGGGGAGAAATGATGACCCGCAACGGGGGAATACTAGGTGTATCAAATCAAATCAAATATACAAGTGACACGTGACGTCGAAAATTGTTGAGATCGCGCATGCGAAAAAGTGAGTAGGGTTAATGACCTCCCCCCATTCTATGTGCATGGGGTTTGTGATTGTGGATCATATATGTGCTGGGTTGAGAAATGGTATCATTGAAATGTTGAGATAGATGTGATAGGGAAGGTTCAAAATGATTGAGCATGACCCCTATCCCAGGGTCAAGGTAATCTATTATTCCCCCTAACTCAGAGGTGTCAATGTGTTGCGGATGTTGTCTCAAAGAGGGATCAATAGGGCATCGAACAACTACTGGAGGGGGGGTGTAACATGAGGTTGTGGGCCATGGTGGCATACTGAATTGATGATATGATTATGGGGGATTCCCATTGCAGGGTGGATTCCCCCAGTATCACCGACGAGAATGACGATGATAATGGGTAGGCAAGGTTTTGGGCCTTCCCCCATGCTATCGACATGTGATTTCCTCGTCGATTTGAAAAGGTTGAATAGGTGGATCGAAGGGATCGGTTGAAGGGTCCGAAAGGACAGAGGGGTCACTAGTGGAAACCATGTAAATGGTGTTAACCTCATCCGATGAGGAGGATTTGGGTGGGTGAATCTCCTCAATGGTAGTAATGGATGATTCTAAAGAAGACTGATTCATTTCATGGAGAACCAGTCGACACTTAGGTAAATCAGGACAATTATGGGAATAATGAACATAGACTCCGCAATATGGCACAAGAGTGGTTGGTGCGCAATGATTTGTTATGCGGTTTGGGGGTGATTTTCAGTTCGACAACTATTAACAATCAAATTAACAACCTTAACCAGGGGAAGGTGGAAGCATACTTTTACCATTTGCCCGCAACATGAAGACAAAAACAAGTACTAGAGAGAACAATCCTCTCTAATCTGATCATTACTTCTATAATTGGAAATATTGAGTAAAGAATGAAGGAGCTTAATAGAGACAAATTTCAGTGAGTGAATTGCTCACCAAAAGCTCAAATCAAAGCTCTAACAATCAGATAGTGAGAAGAAATGCACAAAAATGCATTAAAAGGTACTTAAATATGCTAAGTTGTGAAAAAAGCCTAATAAACTATGGAAAGTGGGGAGAAAATAATAAAAAATGATTATCCCACATTGAAAAGAGTAACTTGAAATCCCATTTCCCAATGCTATAAAAGAAAGGCATGTGGGGCATGGTAAATGGAGGCAAAGAGGAGGAAAGGCATGCTGGAGAGATTCTGAAGAAAGGAGAGCTCATCTTCATCAAACGCAATGGTGGAGAAAGGATAGTTCATGGCAATGGAGGAAGGATGCACATCAATATCCATGGTAAATATGTATCTTCTTCCTTATTTTAATATGAAATGATTCAAAAATTTTCATTCAAGGGTTTGAATTTTGCTTATTATGCTTGAGTTGAATCCTCAAATGGCTTTAGATCTTAATGAATGTTTAACGGCTGAATCTACATCTTAAGAAATTTGTATTAATCATTTCATTTCTGACATAGAAATTCACCATTTCTTAGTAAGATAGTATATCTAGAGTAGACACGTCCTTGCTCTATTTTCTATTATCATATTGGTGACCATACTGTTTGTTGAAATTTCTTGAATTTTCTTGACATTTCTTCATTTTTATTTGGTGTTCTTTCTTCATATCTGTTACTATATGTTCTTTTTGTTTATTCAAAGTTTTGTTTCATAATTTTATTTCCATAAAACCTGTTTTCCGAAGTGGAATACGGCTTAGATCATTGTTTTTCTTAAAGATTTGTATTGAGGAATGAAAACCTCGATTTCATTTATGAATAAAGCGCTAAACCGATTTTGTATATTGAAGAATCCTAGTTACTCTGAATCTGCCTATGCATTGTTTTGCTTCTTGAACAATTAGTAGATCCTTGAACTCACCAACAAATCAAACATTTACAGTCTCAGCATTAAGGGATTTTGGTTGTTAATAACACAGTTGGAAACCGCCTGAGAATCGAAAGTTTTAAATTGATCCCTGTTTACCACACCAAGTTACCTTGATGATAACTCCCATTGTCTTCGATAACCTCTCCTTAATTGTCGGTTGAGTGTTGGTAGGATATCAATTTTCTGTTGGTGTAGTTTTTAGTGTGATCGTGCCTGATCTCGGCATATCATTTTGTAGTATTCAGCTCTTCTATGAGATGCACCTACAACAATTAATTACTAAGAATATGCGAAATAGCAGAAATAATAGAACAGAATCACTTTTATATTGATCACGGGCCACTTCGAGGGGGCAACCTCCTTTGATCAAGCTCAATATAATTAACTTCACGATGCCTTCAATGACCTCAACACACACTTATATACTAAGTCTATGCCCAATACCATGAGTCAAAACCATGGGACATATAATACTACGGGACGACTTACAAAGCATATGCGTCCAATACTATGGGTCAATACTATGGGCTAATATAAACTATGGATCAACAAATACTACGGGACAACTTACAAAGCATATGCGTCCAATAAAAATATACTAACATAGTAAAGAGAAGGGTTTACATAGGTTCCTAACATCCCCTCTCCCTTAGAAAAAGCTTTGTCCTCAAAGCTTTGGTTGGAGAAATTGCTGCAGAAGTTGAAGGAGTGGTTCCTCGGTAGCATCCTCGGGTTGCATTTCAGGCCACTGACGCCTTTGGAGTGTCAAGGAGGATTACTTGGAAGGCTGTAGATGAAGAAGAACCCTGTCAGCTGCGTGGAAAATGCGCTCAGAACGGTGTTGATCGGCTTGTTGATTCAGGCGAATTCTGGCCATGTGAAGATTGTCCTGCAGAATGAGAAGAATCTGATTGCGGTTTCGAAGAACCGAGTCAATTGCGTGAACTGGGGAGCTGCTAAGGGTGTATGGAAGAATAACTGGCAGTGTTTGTCCATAGACCGCTTCATATGGTATTATGTGAGATGTGGTATTGTACCACCAGAGCGCTGCTAGGAAATCCATAGAAATAGTTGGCCAAAGCTGTTTAGGGATGGGCAAGGGTTTGAGCAATCCCGAAAGGAGTGTCGTTTCACCCTTGTTGATTTGGAAAGTATCATCGTCAGCCACCATCTGTTGAATTGTCATTTTTAGTCCCTGCCAAAAGAAGGTACATTGTTCTTGGTCATACCTGTTGCAGAACCCAGAGTGCCCTGTTGATGAAGAAGCATGGAGTTCATAGAAGAGAGAGCCTTGTTGAACATATTGCAACCAATTTGGAACAAGTAGAGAAAGAGCTGTAAGAGAAACAGGGTCATCAATTGTGCGAGAAGGAGCATTTTCCACCATATTGTCCTTACTCTTCTTGTAAGTGATCACATAGGGATAACCCATGAGTTGGATAACCCATTGCAGGTGTGTTGGGGAGGAGACCCATTGTTCCAGAAAATTTTCCAGACTCGGGAGATCAGTCTTGATGCAGAAATAATTGCCTAATAGGTATGGCTTCCACTTATGTACTGCATGCAAAATAGCCATCATTTCCTACTGAGAGGAAGATGTGGCTACATTCTTACTGGAAAGGTATCTTGAAGGAAGCAAGCTCATTGGTTCAGCAAAGATACCTGCATATCTATCCAAGGAAGTAGTGGAGACTGTTGATGGGTGCATCTGAATGGAATTGAGCTGAGCGATGACACTATGTGAATTCTTCTTAAGGATTTTTTCCAGGCGATGTGAACTGATGATGCAGAGAGACCCTAGTTGTAAGACCCTAAATTTGTGTTGTGCCCCATTGACTTTAAACTGCATCCAAAGTTCAGCAAAATCCTATAAGATGGGGCCAAGTGTGCGTAACCATTGAACGCCCAAAACCACATCACATCCGCCTAAGGATAAGGCAAAGATGTCGGAGCGTAGGTTATAATCTTCCATAGAGATACGCACATTGTGACACTTCCCCTTGCAAGGTAAGGTGCCCCCATTGGCAACCATGACTTCAAAGCTGGAGCAAGGATGGACAAAACAATCAGCCTGTTTGGCAATCCGAGGGTCAATGAAGTTATGAGTGCTACCAGAATCAATGAGTATGGTAAGAGGGAGCTTCTTGAAGTATCCCCTGACCTGCATTGTTTGTGGGGTGGTGACGCCGGTTACAGCATGGAGAGAGATCTCAGGTGGGTCGTCCTGAAATGGGGTGTCAACAGGCGGGTGTTGAATGTCGATCTGATCATCCACTGTATTTGTAGCTGCTTCACCAAGTTCTAAGGCAGGCGGAGAATCCACATCCAAGAGATAGAGCTTTTGTTGAACACATCTATGTCCCCGAGTGAATTTCTCATCACAATTATAGCAAAGCCCTTTTTCTCGGCGTGCCTGCATTTCTATTTCAGACAAATTCTTGATAGGAGTTGGTTGAGGAGAAGGCATGATGGGAGCTCATTGGAAACCCATATTTCCGAAGGGAACAAGGCTGGGTTTGGAGCGTTGTTGAGCTGCAATCTTGTCCTCAGCCAGCTTAGCCAACCCTAGGACTTCCATCATTGTGTTGGGACAAAACATTTTGACCTCTGAGCAAATTTCATCCTTGAGACCACTTATAAAACAACTCCTGTAGAATTCATCAGACAATCCTTCTGTGTGATTGGCCAATTTATCAAATTATGTCTGATACTCTCCCACTGTGCCAATTTGCTGAAGTTTAGTGAGTGCTCCTGTGAAATCATCAAAAGCACTAGGGCCAAATCGTGGCAAAATGAGTTGGCAAAAATCTGTCCAGTTTGGCTTAGGATGAGCTTTGATGTACCAATGATACCATTGAAGGGCTTCCTGTTCCAAATGAAAGGATGCAAGTGGAACTTTCTGGACATCAAAAGTATTATGCAGACTGAAATATTGTTCTGCTCGGTATATCCAGCCAGTCGGATCAGTACCATTGAAGCGAGGAAAATCAAGCTTCGGCCCACGAAAATTGTTGGAAGAAGAGAACCCGGTGGTTGCAAAAGGTTTTGGCTGTCGGTTATTGTTCATGGCTGAATGCTGAAGATGGAGGCTGAGAAATTTTTCATCCATATCTTGGAGTTTGGTTTGGATGGCTGCAAGTGCTTCCTCCATGGTGTTTGCTCCTGCACGGGTGACAACCATAACCAGGTTTTTTTTTTGTTTTTTTTCCCAGACTGGAGCGGCTACGGCTCAAAAGGGATCTGGAACAAAGCCGAATGGATTGAAAACGACTGAATCTGGAACGGCTTGCAAATGGATCTGAAACGACGCAGCAGTGATCAACAATAGTTCAGCTGAAAGTAAATATGGACCCCAGGTATGTGCGGCTTCCTAACAGTTCAACGGTTTCACTCGGCCACCAATGTTGTCTGACGGCTTGCGTATTGGAGCAGTACCCCTCACTCCATGGCTCAGGTAAAACTGATAACCGCTTTGCCACAAACGACAGCTCTTGGTTTACCTCACGGGTGGGAACTAGTCAATCAGGTAGGGGTCGTTGCCCTTTTCGCTGGCAGGTCCTCTCAATGGGTCAGCTACTTCGGGGTTCCTATGGTACTCCTCACAATGATTTTTAGGGCTTATGCCCAAGTACTTCCCACAGTTAAGTGGATAGGGATGATTCCCAAATCCGAACCTGCAACAGAAAAAATTTGGGCAGAAATTCCACCCAATGTTCAAAAACCGGATCTATATTGCTCAGAATCGCTATTATAGCATGTTTCTGGAACTGGAACAACCACTCTGCTTCTACCCATGAAAGCAGAATAGAAATCTGGGCACTCGGTCAAAAGATTTTCTCGCTGCAATTTCCGCGGCCGTCACCGAAATTCTGAAAAATTGTTGATTTTAAATCCGCGATATCTCCACTTTTAGAACTCCAATTGAGATGATTTTTTTTTTGAAACTGCGTATTTTTGAAAGAGGAATTCAGATATGCAATCGGTTTCTTTTGATTTTGTGCAAAAATTTTCAGAAATTGATCTGAAAGTCACCGCCCAAAAAAAGAAAAAAAAATTCCCACTTGTGCCAAGGAAAGTGCTCTGATACCAGATGTGATGCACCTACAAAAATTAATTACTAAGAATATGCGAAATAGCAGAAATAATAGAACAGAATCACTTTTATATTGATCACAGGCCACTTCGAGGGGGCAACCTCCTTTGAGCAAGCTCAATACAATTAACTTCACGGTGCCTTCAATGACCTCAACACACACTTATATACTAAGTCTATGCCCAATACCATGAGTCAAAACCATGGGACATATAATACTACGGGACGACTTACAAAGCATATGCGTCCAATACTATGGGTCAATACTATGGGCCAATATAAACTACGGATCAACAAATACTACAGGACGACTTACAAAGCATATGCATCCAATAACAATATACTAACATAGTAAAGATAAGGGTTTACATAGGTTCCTAACCTTCTAAACGATAGATCGGTGTTAGATCTTGGCTTTCATATTGATTGTTAGTTGTGGAGAATGGGGAGGTGAACTTATAATATATATGTTAAGCAGTTTGTTTGTTGATTTCCCTGAATGTTTGTTACTGGCGAATAGGAAGTAATATTGGTGAGTGTCTAGTTATTTTCCAGTATCGTAAATTCTAGTTAATACGGTATTGAATTAAAATTATGTTTTTATATATACTGTATCACATTTATCGTGGTGTATTTCCTTCCATCTCGGTATTAGGAAACACAGCAATATAAGGTGTTGAATCCTGAGTAGATCCCTATCTAGTTATTTAGGTAGGATCGTAATTCTGCCAGTGATTCTTGAGTAACAAAACCAATCGTTGTCGACCTGCATTTAAGTGTTGAGTGTTCTGCTGAAATTACGGATGATGAAACCGTGCTACATTAAAAATATATTGACTCAAACATTGTGTAATACAAACATCATCCGTTTGCAATGCACATGCAGTTAATATCGCACTCTTCCCACTCCCATTCTGGCCGGTGATAAAATTAACCCATTCACAGAATTCGATCTTTAGGCTGCTGTGGCACGTGAAATTCTCCACAGAAATTCTCAAAATAGAGCCAGCATTGCCTCTTTGTCTGCTTACCCGAAATTATTTGGAAGAATCCGACTTGTCCTCCATTGATTTTTTACTCGCAGAACTGATAGCAAACCAAGAAAAAAACCTACAGTGGTATTTGTAGATTCAGTTATTCTACGCTCAATGATTATTTTATCTCCATACATCATATGCCTGGATAGCAGTCAAACATGAAAAAAAGACTACTAATGATTTAGGTGTGACGGCGAATCGTCCAATGTTATATTCATGTATCAAGACTTCATTTACTTTCACTTACCCATCACGTGGACGACTCTGGAAAACGTGAACAACCCACTATGATTTCGAATTCCATCAATAGGATGCTTGCTGGAGAATGAGGTATGTTGCATTATTTGTTGGTAATTGATTTTGCTTCCATTTGATTCTGCGAAATTGAAAGTACCCACCGATGGCAAAGGTATCTTCATAAACGATTAACTAAAATGGAGTGACGTTAACTAAAACCCTAGAGTTGTCTCCCTAGAGTTTCGATCTGTGGATCAGATTGTTGGCAAATAGCTACCTTAAATCCCGGTCAGCTCGGTAGTATCCCCATCCACATCACCTGGGTCGAACTAATGATTGTTAAACTGAATTCTACTCGTAGAAATATGAATGGATAATTGATGATACTATGTCTATTGATTCGTTGGTCTGACACAAATCTAGAGAGTTCACAATTCCCTTATCATCTATGGATCGGAATCATGTGGTTGTAAACTAATTGAACTACAATAGATACTAGCACATAACCGAATGTTATAAATAAGTTTTCAATTCGAAGTTTAGTGAATGTTGTCGAATATGGTTTCATAGTTATGATTATGTAATATTTTCGAAGTTCAATGAATGTTGTCGAATATGATTTCAAGTTATGATCATGTAATATTGATTATGTGAACCAAATTGTCTCGGGATGGAAGATCTTCTCAGATTTTTGTTAGATACCTTTTGTGAACTTCTAGCTACAACAAGAGATGCATATAGTTTCCATGAATTGCATGCTGATTGGAAACATTAAACTATACACATTTGATAAAATCATATTAAAAAGATCATGTAACCACATTTGCATTTAAAAACAAACTTTGACCATCACATTTTGAGTTAATTTGAGAATAATTTCTTTCCTTGCACAAAAACAAGCTTTATAAGTTACTTTTTGTTTTGGATTTAGAATGTTATCATGATTTTCATGCACAATTAGAGAGAATTGCACTTTTAGAGATCAATTTTTTTGTGATAAGTTATGTATGAGCCACCGTATCCTCTTCACTTGCACCTTATGGTGATCTTGTGAGTGAGAAAGTGGATCTCATTTGTAATAGTTTAACATTTGATTTTTAAAGCATCTTATTTGATTTTCATTGATCATTGAAATTATTTCATTTCTGAAGAACTATGCATTAAAACATGAAATCTACCAGAAACTTTGCATGTTTGAAAGACACATGTACCTCTAACTTTTTATTAGACTAGAACATTCATCGAATTGAAAGGTAGAGTAGTGAGCATTTTGCATTGTTTGGTTCATTTTTCTCAAGTCGGCACACCACAAGTTTCACGTCCATTCTTAAAACTAAGCAAACTACCCTTAAAATTGGTGCTTAATCTAAAATTTACCAACTTTTGATTTTCATATCACCAACAAGTTTAGGTTAGTTCCCTAGATTAGGTTTGGAGAGTTAACACTCCTGGGTTACAACATTTTGAAACTAGCATTGATTAGAAAGAGTAAATCCATTAGTAGCAAAAAACACTTATCAAGAAAGCGCTTCTTAAACATGTGTTAAGCGTGAGGTCAATCTGGATAAGTAAGAGTGGTTCCCCCCTATTGCTTATTTAGTGGGACATGAGCTCATCAGGGGATTCTATGTTAAGTGACAAGTCCTTGGGGGTGACATCACTGTTTCTAGAGTTCCTGGTTATGAGAGTTGTCCTCGACTTACAACTATTCCGCCCGACCGTCGATTGTGAAGTGGTAACTTTAGTGGCTATTCCTAGGATATCACATAGGCTATTGTGAGTGGGGGACACTTGCAATACCTAAGATAGACTTTGTAAATTTTACTCCTTGGAAGGGTGATTGGTCAGGAACCAACGCTTGCACCTCTGGTGATTAAATTTTATTGTAACTGTTTCTCATACCTTCGCTACTATCAATTGTTTGAGGCTTGAGATCCCTCAGTAGCTACTAGTTTCGGAAGGCCCTCTAATCCAGCTTTTCATTGAGCCTCGATTATTTTGAAAAGTCAGTTTGCTTGCTTGAACCCATAGGGATTTTTACTGTGTGGACACTTTTTATATTTTGTTGAGTCTAGACAGCTTTAGGATTGTTTGATTCTATTTTTTTATCAAAATATTGTTTAAACACATCCTTTTATCAAGTTCTTCAAAGTGGCTACTCTCTCGATCCACCAATCACGACGGCAGCGAGGTGAGTCACCAAAACCTGAAGGCCCTGCTACATCACGGAGACGAATACAAAACCCACAACCTTGTGACTTGGAAACTGAACAACTTCTAGATTCAATTAAAAACATTAGAGAAGAACAACATCAAATAAATACTGAAACATTACCTAACAAGGAAAATACAGATATTGTTGATAATCTTGCTCCATTTGAAATTGAAACACTAGAAGATTACACAGCAACTCACGTAAACCCATCTTTAACAAATCTTTCAGGCTCAATATTACTTCACATTAGTGAGTCACTTGATTACATCAACCTTATTATTGGATTTGGGCTAATATGCAAAATCCTACAACCGACCCTATGGCTTCATCAAGAGCACAATGGACTACATCAACAAAACCACACACAGTTGTAGGAGGTATCAATACTTCTAATGTGACCACTACATCAATCCCACCAGTCAGTATACCTGTCATTAGCACAAGTTCAACCAGCACTTCAGTTCCAGTTGATACAGTTTCGAGTTCCAATCCTAGAAGTATATCCACTTCGTCTGCAGGAATCCCTACTGGAGGGTGTGCCTTACCAAACATGGGTTTCCCATATGGTTTGGCTAATCAAGGTCAAAATAATCAAGGAGTGAACCAAAATCCTCTTGGCATACCAAACATTTTTCCTAGTTCCACTTCTGGGGGGAATCAGTCACTATGGAATCTCAATATCCTTGGCGGAATTAATCAACCATGGAACAATAATGCCAATTGGGGTCCTACTCCACAAGTGAGTGGAAACACCTCGGGAATTCATCATTCAAACTTTCCTAACATGAATCCTAGGGGAAATTCCATACCCCCCACAGGTAGTGCACTAGAAGGAAACCCACCTAACAACCCCATTCCTCCATGAAGTGGGCAAGTTCCAGGAAGTAACCAATCTTCTTGGGCACCACCTCCACAAGGGGGAAACCAAACTTGGAATGCTTATCCAAACTGTCATGTCCCAAATTTGGCATTGGGTCACAATGGCCTAAGAAAATTGGCCCTATTCATTAGAGTTTGTCAAATTGATGGTAAAGGTCAAATAATTGCCAAGGAGGAAAATTACTAGTTTCCTAGGTTTGGGGTGGAAGCTTTGGGATTTGGAATAATGGGGATAATAAATGATGTTGGAACATTGGGATGGCATAAATATTTAATAAAGGATATAAATAAATATATACAAGTGAAAATCAAAGTGGCATTTGATCATGAAGACACATGGAGGAAGTGGGACCCACACAAGCTAGGATTTATGTGCCACATGGCATCCTCTTCTTGCAATTTCGAATCCATGGGAAGCCTAATGTTCTTGGGATGAGTTATAAGTTCAATAATACTTGGCATGATTCAATGATGTCGAAATGTAGAGGAAGATTAATTCCCATGGAAGAGGAAGAGGCAATTTGGAGCTAGTGAGACACTTGGGCTAGATTCCCTAGCTCTATGACAACAATGATAAAGATTCTATGACACCTTTGACAAAAATCAGACTTGAAGGATGAAATATGACATATATGACATGTTAGGGCTAAAAATAGACTCCAATATGGCGCTCAAAGGTGTTAGGGCAGCTAAGATGCTTTCACATGTGATTTGGTGGAAGTGGGAGACTAGGAATTGTTGTACAAGTGGCGTTCTTTGGAATCTCTTCCCAACTTGAGTTGGCATGAGTCTCTGGGAAGGGATTTGACCCATGGAGGACATTATAAGTTTATAAATTTCAATAACAAAGAAGGAAACCAGCTTTTGAAGATTTGTAGAATTTGCAATTGCATTTGTGAAGAGGGAGAGCTAGTGGATAACTAGTTTCTTACCTTAGCCAATTTTGAGGGTGAAAGATTCCCATCCAAGTTGGTAATTGGAAAGGCCATTCATACCTTTCATTTGTAACTTTAATGGAGTCTTTATTTGCAGGTGTAATCTACGGGGTAGCTCATGGTTTCTTCTATTGCAGCACATTCTCTCAACCATTTCGCGTTTTGATGGCATATTCTTGATCCTTGAGGGAGGGCATTTTTGGTGAGATAGTGTACTCTTTGGGGGAGATTCTAATGCCCCATTTATTTTTTAATATGAATTAAATACTCTTTTCTTCATCTCCAAAATTTTTCAGGTGGAAATTCTAAGTAGAAATGTGTAAATCGCATTTTTAATGAAAGAATAGTGCCATTTCCCCACTACCTTGTTGTGAACCAATGTAATGCTGATGATTTCGAATGAATGGATGATTCTATGATAAATTTGTGATTAATAGACTTCCATGGATGTATTTTACAAGTTTCATGTACTTTACTTGAGCATTTGAAGTATTTTTACCCAGTTTAAATGCATTGGGAGAAGAAATAGTGTCATTTGCCCAAGGGTCAAATGGATGATTTTTGCAGCTGAATGGGAGAGGGTTGGAACATATATAATAATAAATTAATGGTTCACATGATACCTTAATAAAATAATTAATACATTCCCTACCTCTTTTCATAAATTTGAGTGGGTTTGGAGGCATTTGGGAAACCATTTTCAGTACTTATCCCAGGGGGATTTGAACCCCAAATTACTAGTAAAATTGCATACTTTGTCCAGAATCTTAAGAGAGATTTCAGAGGCCTTTTGGTGGACACATATATAATCCTTGAACATAATATTCAATTCCTAATATAATTCATACACCTTACTTGAATATTTGAAGGCATTTGGAGTCAATTTGAGACCTAGAGACCAATACTAGTCAAAGGGAAATTACTAGTAAAATTCCTTACATTGGCCAGAATTGAAAGAGGATTTGCAAAAGTATTTTAAAGGTCCAAAAGAATACCTGAAACACATATTTATGTTCTAATATATTCCATATGCAATTGGAGCAATTTGGGGACCTAGAGCTCAAAACTAGTCAAAGGTCTAACTAGGGAAAAAGGTGAAAAATTGTCATTTTAATAAAATTCCTAACAAGGACCATTTCAAAAACCAAGGAAAAAATCAATGGAGTGGTAAGATTCTGACTAGTAACCAATCTAATTGGGTCCCACCCCCGCAAGGGGAAAATCCACCCATGAATCCCAACCAGCCACGGAGTGGTAATGTTCCACCAAATAACCAACCTTATTGGAACATACCTCTGCAAGGGGGAAATCCATACACGCAACCTAGTTCACAATGGACTAGGAAATATCCTGGAAATAACCAATCCTTTTGGATGCAACCTATGCAAGGAGGTAACCCCTCTTGGAATGCTTTTCAAGCCCAAGGACCACAACAATGGAACTATCAAGCTTCACCCATGTATCAATCGTTTGCTACGGCACTAGTTAAGTCACCATTTCTAGCCACATTGAATCTATCGGATTTATCCCAACTGACTAATGACCTTGTTCTACATTTGAATGGATGGCCAACAATAACAACCAAACTACCCTCAGACATACCCAAGTTTGACAAAAAACCTAGGGAAGATCCATCAAATCATGTGATGACATTTCATTTGTGGTGTTCATCCAATTCCCTAGTTGATGACAATATTAGGTTGAGATTGTTTCAGCGGACCCTAACGGGAACAGTTGCCAAATGGTACATTGAATTGCCACGCAATACATTTACGGAATTTTCATCTTTGGCTATGGATTTTCTAACAAATTTTCAGCTACCTATCTGCTATGAGACAGGAACATAACTTTTGAATTCCCCTAGGAAATCCACCGCTACTCACATCTCGGATCATATCCACGAGTGGAGGAGGAATCGACGGCTTATCAAAGCTGAAATCTTAGATCAATTCCTAGCAGACTGGTTCATAAAATCACTGTTACCTACTCTTGCAAAAGATGTAGCTATGTCGGGAGCCATGACTGAAGAACAACTCATTCAGAGTGCCCACCAAATGGATTTGATATATTCCCAATCGGGCACACTTTATGACTTGATACCTCATGCTGTAAGACCTACGTCTGATCCAGCTAGGCCACCAAAACAACCTCATACCGATTGTGTGATTGGATCCATTAACCAAATTGAATAAGCCACCCAACAATTGGGACAAATGACAGTTCAAAATTTGCAACCCACGGCTAGCCAGGCAACACAACAAACAACAACTCCTACCCAAACTTTTGAAGTACTTACGGTTCAAACTGCAGACCCAAAAGGAAAAAAGAAGAAACAAAAGAAAAATCCCAATGCTAACCTTGGGACAGGAGATTCTCCTAAGGTGAATAATCCCACTAGAGGAAACAATGAAAACTGCAAAAACAAGTAACCTTGCAAAATTTTCCAAGGGTATCATCCTACTCATCTTTGTCTTCATATGGATGATATTCATCGAATGTTGGAACAATGAGGAGGGAAACAACCACAACCTGCTTTCCTAAATCAACCTTTCCCCCAGAAACAATAGATGGTTGCTGCGGCACCAATACCTCCACTAGGAGGAAACCAAGCAAAGCCCCCACAAGGGGGCAATCCACCCAACACTAATATCTTCACAATTGGTGAACATGACATCCATATCCAAACAAGGGCTCGTTCTTATGATATACCTTCAAAAGATGTTGAAATAGTTGGATCTCAGCCTAATGGTTTTCTAAATATTGAAAAACCAACCATAGACA
The DNA here is from genome assembly GCA_027924585.1 of Larix kaempferi. NCBI lineage: Eukaryota > Viridiplantae > Streptophyta > Pinopsida > Pinales > Pinaceae > Larix > Larix kaempferi. The sequence continues at coordinate 4,034,107 of BSBM01000986.1, read as the reverse complement.
TGGTGCCTCGACCTCCAAAAGGGGTCCTCCACAAAACAACACACAACCCCAATGCACAAGCTGCTCAAAACTACAATGTGGTTGAATATTTAGCTCAAGATCTTTGTGCAATGTCTTCCTTGGAAGTGTTGCAAAGTTGTCCCGCTCAACGGAAAGCATTATTGTCTGCTATCAGTGCTATTGATCCATCAGACAGTAATTTGATCACATCTGACTTAGAACAGCCCACATGTAGGCTTCCCTCACAAATTGCTTCCCAAATTAAACTAACTTCACATGGTAAGAATATTTTTCGAACCATTATGGATGAAGGAGCTTCCACTTGTGTCATGTCCCTAGCTTGTTGGAAAGCTTTGGGATCACCCACCTTAGTACCATCCCACACAATTCTCAAGCATTTGATGGTCATTCGTTCCCACCTGATGGAATTATCATGGCTTGTCCAGTTGAACTAGGGGGGAAAATGGTTCAAGTAGATGTTGAGGTAGTGGATGCACCCATAGACTACAATTTTCTATTGGGTCGTAGTTGGATTCATAAGATGATGGCTTTAGTATATTATGTATTCTGAGTCATTCGTTTCCCCCACTAAGGGAATATTGTAACAATTGATCAACTAGATTACTGCACACCTGAAGCTGGTCTCCACTCGAATGTCCCTTTTGTAGGGGATTCAACGATGGTGATTCAGGATGTTGGGGTAGGAATGTTTAAAGACTCATCCCTTTGGGAACTTTTCCAATTCCACCACCAATATTAACCCCTAGCACTGCCCCAATTTTCACCATTACATCGGAAGTGTACTTTCCATTAAGAGGTTTTTCTAATTCGATTTCGGAGGTTGGTTCCACCTCATCGGTTGGAACCTCCAAAGAAAACACCGTATATGAAAAGAATGATGGAAAGACACATACTTCTGCACACCATGAGTAAATGGAGAGTAGTGTTCCCTTTTCCACCATAGAGCTCTCTTATCAAGCTATTCAAATGGCTTCGGTAGAAATGGATCAAAATCCCCCCAAGATGGAGGAATATGATCCCTGTACTTGACCTGTTTGGGCCTTGAACTCTCAAAGTAACCATGATCTCCTAGATCAGAATTTCTCTTCGGATGAAGCCATCTTAGAGGTTATGAACATCTCAGAATGACCCTGGGAGGATATGCATCACAAATCCTCGTCTCTTCCTCAGATCGACTCATTAGAAGTCAAACTGAAAAGTTTTACTTCGATGATGACATCAGTAAGCACCAATGCCCTGACCAAATACACAATGTGAGTTCAAAAGGAAATTCAGAGAAATTTTTTTACTTTGATGATGACATCAGCAAGTACCAATGCCCTATCCAAATACATAATGTAAGTTCAGAAGGCAATTTGGCGAACATTATGAAAACTATCCGAATTGATATATCTATAAAATTTAGCATCGTTGAGCACATCAAAATAGGTGTGGATTGTTCTCCTGAGGAAGTAAGATTTCACATTGCTTTATTTAAAAAGTTTCATGATGTATTTGCATTGTCTTATGAAGAAATTCCAGGCATCGATCCCAGTATCGTAGAACATGAGATCAAAACCTATCCTAATGCCAAACCCGTGCGGAAAAAAATACGTCCAATGAAACCTAAGAAGTTTGCTGCCATTAAAGCTGAGGTTGAAAAGCTTTTAAAAGTTGGATTCATCTATCCTGTTCCTTTGACTAATTGGGTATCCAATCCGGTTCCCCTTAACAAAAAACAAGGAACTATCCGGGTTTGTACCGATTTTAGAGATCTAAACTTAGCTTGTCCCAAAGATAACTATCCCACACCCTTCATTGATCAGATCATTGATGAATGTATTAGGAATGAAATATTCTCGTTTATGGACGGCTTCTCCGGTTACAACCAAATCCAGATAAAAAAGGAAGACCAACATAACACAACTTTTATATGCCCTTGGGGGACCTTCGCTTATAGGAAAATGCCATTCGTCCTTAAAAACACTGGAGCTACCTTTAAAAGAGCTATGTCATATGCATTTCATGACATTAAGGATATCGTTGATGTATAGCTTGATTATTTGGAAGCTAAATCTAAAAAGAGAGCTGAACATGGTGCACATTTACATGCCATCTTTGAGCATTGTCGCAAGTACAACATTAGGTTAAATCCACATAAATGCATGTTTTGTGTGGACTCTGGGAGGTTACTTGGGTTCGTATTGTCCCAAAAAGGGATCATGGTTGATCCCATCAAGGTTGAGGAAATAATTCAGTTTCCTTCCCTGAAAACATTCACTCAACTTCAAATCCTTAAAGGGAAAGCTAACTACTTGAGGAGATTTGTCGAGAATTTTGCTGAAAAAGCTAAAGGTTTCATGCGTCTCTTAAAACAAGATGCAATATTCATATGGGATGACCAAGCTCAACGTTCATTTGATGAAATAAAGAAAGCTTTGGTCTCTGCCCCGATGCTTAGCCCACCTAACTATAATAGAGACTTTTTGCTATATTTGGCAGCATCTCCTTCCACCATTGGAATGGTCTTAGCACAAGAGGATGAATCATCTCAAGAACATGTTATTTACTATCTTAGTAAGGGCCTTGTAGGTCCCAAGTTGAGATATTCCCGGGTTGAAAAGTTGTCCTTGGCAGCAGCTCATGTCATCCAACGAATTAGACATTACATACTTCCAAGAAAAACGACCATCATGGCTGAAATGAACCCCATGAAACCCATTTTGTCCCACCATATCATTGGGGGAAAATATTCAAAATGGATAGTAATTTTGCAAGAATTCGACCTCGACTTTAAAAATGCTAAAGCCAAAAAAGCATTCGCATTTGCTAAATTAATGTCTGAGTTACCCATGGAGAAGGAGGGTATTGTATCTGTTGAATCTTGGGCAGATGAACATGTATTCCTCATTGCTACTTCTGATCCTTGGTATGGAGCATTCATTATATATCTTCAAACCCAAAGGATCGATCCTTAGTTTTCTAGTATTGAACGACGTCGTATTCAACACCGAGCTCGAAGATACCTCATCATCGGGGATACTTTGTACCGCCGAGGAATTGATATGATTTTAAGACGTTGTTTAGTACATGAGGAAGTTGAATAAGTGTTGAATGATTGCCATGCTGGGACATGTGGCGGTCATCTTTCTGGGTTGGAAACTGCCTAGAAAATCTTGCGTGCAAGATACTTTTGGCCCACAATTTTCAAAGATTGCATTAATGTTGTCAAAAAGTGTCATCCTTGCCAAATTTACATAAGAAAAATGCACGCACACCCTACTCCTTTACATCTTGTAGTAACCGTGGGTCCATTTTCAAAATGGGCCATTGATTATATGATGGTCAACCCACCATCAGCTGATGGCCACCACTACATCATCGTAGCAGTGGACTACTTCACTAGGGCTGAGGTGATGCCTACATTTAATTGCACAGGTAAAACTGCAGCATATTTTCTATTCAATCATGTAATATAAAGGTTTGGTGTACCCAAAGAGATCACTACCGACAACAGAAGTCATTTTAGGAATTCTTGTATGGATGAACTTACAGACCGGTTAGGATTACGGCAGGACGTTTCCTCACCATATTACCCTCAAGCTAACGGACAAGTAGAAGCCATCAAAAAGGTTTTGAAAACTATGTTATAGAGGACGATTAATAAAAACAAGAATAACTGGCACTTGATGTTGTTTACTGCTCTTTGGGCTTACCGAACAACCACTAAAACCGCAACCGGATTCACTCCTTTCCGACTGGTTTATGGAGAAGAAGCTGTGTTTCCAATTGAATGTGAAATCCCATCATTAAAGATAGTTGTAGAACTCCTACCTAACACTTATGCAGAAGAGTAAAGGCTTCTCCATCTCCATTCTCTTGATGAAACTAGAAGAGAAGCCTCTCTAAATGTAGAAGCACACAAGAAGAGGGTTAAAATACAATATGACAAGTCCATCTGTCCCAGAGTCTTTTCTGAAGGTGATCTAGTTTTATTTTATGACCAAGACCAAGATAAAATAGGATAAGGGAAATTTGTAGCTAAATGGTTTGGCCCACTTGTTGTCAAAACTAAGTTAAAAAAGGGAACTTATGAATTGGTCAATTTTGATGGGGAACCCATGTCGGAGATCAGAAATGGTCTCTCTATGAAGAAATACTTCGCATAGGCACTGATGCCTCACACCATTTGTTGTATTATGGTGTATTCTTTGTATAAAATTTTGTACATTAGTTATCTCGGGCAAACACTTATCTTGCTTGGCATTGTCACTTTGGCATGTGGCACAAGAATCTTTCACTTATTGGGGATATGCGGATGACGCCAACCGTAGTTATCGGAACGTTGCTTCCACCGCATGGGTCGTTTTCACACCTAATAACGAAGTTCTTAGTTTAGGAGGCATTTATATTGAATCTGCAACCAACAATGTTGCAGAATATAGCGCAATCATTGAGCTTCTTGTCGAGGCTATTACCCTTGGCATCCGATGAATAATCGTCAAGCTAGACCCAGATTTAGTTGTATCCCAGTTAAATGGTCAATATCAAGTTCGACATCCTACACTGTTTAGAAAGTTTCTACGAGTATGTCTTTTAGAGCGTTAGTTCGAGTTTATTGAATATATACACGTTCCTAGAAGTCTAAATAGTTTGGATGATTCTTTGGCCAACTATGTACTTGATTGGCATCTAAGTCATTAACATCATACCAAAAATCAAGCATGTACATTATTTCATGGCCAATTTAATTGAACACATCATTTAAGGACATAAGTAAAACCGAAGTAACCTAGCTTACATCATAACCCAAAAAGTGTGTAAATTTTGCACACACCAAAAAGAATAGTGTAAATACTTTTCTCTTTTTGATTCTTTTTCTTACAGATAACACCCAAAAAAAATTCATAAAAAAATGAAATTTTTTTGAAAAATTTGAAAACATGGAAAATGTTTCAAAATTCTAGTCCGACATCGAAACTAACCCACAACTGGTAGATCAAAGAATAAAGGTTCACAGCTTCTAGAAATTCAAGATGAAAAAGGATGCTTCCTCTCATACATCGGCTGCACTACGAATTGATATGGTAAATCATGAGTATTTCTTACTTATATTTTATTGATACATGTACAAACCGTATCCTTTTGAATGATAGAAAGATGCATAATTCCTCAATTTTGGCTATCTTTTTAGATATTAAATGCACATTTGAACCATTTTCTAACTAAACTGTTGGGTAGTGAAATGGTTTTTGATTACAGGACTTGGAGACTTTGACAGTTCGAACTATTTGATTCAGATAGTTGGAGATAGACCATGATTAATGGTGATTTATGCCTTTGGCATTTTTCACAACACTCAATATGAAGTACACCATATAACCCCATTTACTACTTGGCCATTCTACCAAATTAGATAACCTCAATCACATGGTATTACTTCACCGTCCGTCGACACATAATCCTACTTCAAATAGCCTACCCATAGAGGGAACATTTGTAAGAGTGTGTACAACTAGATCAGCCCTTGTTTGCAATATGATTCTTTGCCTTGGCCTGACCCATACCCTTGAAGAATAGGTGTACGCTCATGCAACACTCGTTCCCTCCCATGTATTATAGCATTCTTTATTCTTTTTCAACATGATAAAATGAAAAAGTATAAAAATCTAAAAACACAAAAAATATAAAAAGGGAAAGACTTGAATCATTTCATAGTATAATATTGAATAGAATGGAAACAGTCAGTCCTTGTGGCCCTTGAACACGGCACATAATTTGATCTTCGTTGTCAGTACACCATCTGAATTTTCCTTAGGAAACTGTACTAGTATTTTAATGCATCTGGCATTGGTGGATTTCATTAAAGTCAGTTACTCAAAGTCTTATGTTGCCAAGTGTCCATTCTGTGTCATGGTATGTCTTCAAGGGAAGTTCAAACAGAGTCGACCATTCCTCAAATAATCCTGACCAATCATTTCGGCCCTCCTTGTGTTAATATACAGTGTTGGATCTCACAGTTCTACCAGATTATATTAGACTATTGATATTTGTTTCGTATCGATTGATGTGGGATGCATTAATGCCCTCCTTCCGATGGATATATTCCTATCGACACCAAATCATCATCTAAGTAATGGATCTAGAAACCCAGGCTTACCTTGGATCTTGCAGTCATTAGTGGCAGGTTTCCTCGCAAATGACAGTGGGTATACATCAATGACCCCTGATTGTTTGATTCTACAAGTGTTCGACTTCAGAACATCTATTCACACTTGCTAGTTTGTACTTAGTACCTTAGAGTCCATCATCATTATCGATGGGTCTCTTTGCATCTGTTAACAGTATACATAAATGACCGGTAATCAGATGTTGTTTTATTATGCTCAACATCAGCTCATTTATTCACATGATATAAATTCGTACTATTGTCGGTTTGTATTGAAGACCTTGGTAAAAAAAGTTGTATCACTCATCGATGCACTGCCCGAGCTGCGCAAGATTAAACTACCATGTCCGAGGTCCGATGAATACCTTGTTCTCGCACTCACCAAAGTGCATGTTTACACTTCTGAAACATTTACTTTTGACATGGATCCACTGTGTATTGTTCATGGCCATGCTTGTTTACTACTGAGCATGGGTATGCCCGCCTCAGGAAGATATTGTATATACTTGAGAAATTGCTATGTTTGACTTGCATGTGTGATCCTAAATCCCACGTCAGGGAACTATCCTTGCCTCATCCTTGCTTTGATCGATAAAGAGTATCAGTATAAGAATACTGTAATGTATTTCATCCCTTAGCTCTGCTTCGGACCTCACACATTAGGGGGCATCTGTTAACAATCAAATTAACACCCTTAGCCAGGTGAAGGTGGAAGCATACTTTTACCATTCGCCCGCAACATGAAGACAAAAACAAGTACTAGAGAGAACAATCCTCTCTAATCTGATCATTACTTCTATAACTGGAAAGATTGAGTAAAGAGTGAAGGAGCTTAATAGAGACAAAGTTCAGTGATTGAAATGCTCACCAAAAGCTCAAATCAAAGCTCTAACAGTCATATAGTGAGAAGAAATGCACAAAAATGCATTAAAAGATACTTAAATATGCTAAGTTGTGAAAAAAGCCTAATAAACTATGGAAAGTGGGGAGAAAATAATAAAAAATGATTATCCCACATTGAAAGAGTAACTTGAAATCCCATTTCCCAATGCTATAAAAGAAAGGCATGTGGGGCATGGTAAATGGAGGCAAAGAGGAGCAAAGGCATATTGGAGAGATTCTGAAGAAAGGAGAGCTCATCTTCATCAAAGGAAAGGGTGGAGAAAGGATAGTTCATGGCAATGGAGGAAGGATGCACATCAAGATCCATGGTAAATATGTATCTTCTTCCTTATTTTAATATGAAATGATTCGAATTTTCCATTCAAGGGTTTGAATTTTGCTTATTGTGCTTGAGTTGAATCCTCAAATGGATTTAGATCTTAATGCATGTTTAATGGCTGAATCTAGATCTTAAGAAATTTGTATTAATCATTTCATTTCTGACATAGAAATTCACCATTTCTTAGTAATATAATATGTCTAGAGTAGACATGTCCCTGCTCTATTTTCTATTATCAACAACTGGAATACTGGGGTTATCATCCAATGTCTTCATGTGTTCTTGAAGGTTTAGAAATTGTGGACAATTATGGGTGGCATGTCCCAAATCATCGCACAAAGAACACTTAGGAGGTGCGCGGAATTGAGGGGGAGGTTTCACGGGTTTAAATGTATGTGGTGCAGTATGAGTTTGCCTGGCCCTTCCCCCAGTGTTCTTGGATGACTGAGGGGTGGCATTGTAGGAGGATCTTGCCGCCACACAGGGAGTTGGATGATTGGTGGTGGTGATTGGTTGGACCGGTTGAAGGATAAATTGTGGCTTCGAAGCGGGATTAGAGGTAGGTAAATACCATACAAGAAGTCCTAATGTCAACCCTAGGATATTCAATGTGGCCATGAAGTGCATACTACTACCCAATATGGTGGGAACAAGAATGAGACTGTATGGATTAGTGTGGCTCCAACGTGTCTAGGTACCGATGGCAGTTGAGGAAACAGTGGTGGTTGCAAGGTAGGCACCAATTGTTTTACGAAATGGTATACAAGTCAGAGATCTCAACAGCCAGCAAAGGCGGTGGTAAGGAACAAAATGGGGATACCATTGGAGTCTTTAAATAAATTCCAAGTCCGATGGTGGAAATCAAAGATGGGGGCGCACCAAAAATAGGTTTTTCAACCATGGGGAGAACATTCTCTGGTGTAGCGGGCACATTCGGGTCATAGTAAGTAACTTGGTCAATTTTTACAACCCCTCCCTCATGGGGGAACATCATAATGTGGAACATTGATGAAGCAACAACCTTCATGGTGTACATGTAACATCGTCCTAGGAGCAGGTTATAGTCGAGTTGTACATTGATGACTTCGATGTCTATCAGGACAGTTTTTCCACCTAATTGGATTGGAACATTAGCGAGAAGGACTTGTGGTTGATATGAACAACCATATTAAGCTAGTAAGGCAGTCATGGATGGTTGTAGAGTAGGGGATTCCATAGGGTCCTTTAGAACCATAAAATCAACTAAGACTATTTTTCCACCCAAAGCAACAGGTACCTGATGGAGGAATCCGATCGGTTCACTAGGTCTTCTGTCGAAGGTCAACGGCCAATTAACAGAAAAAGGTCCTAGGTAAATCAAACCACTAAAAAAATTCCTAGGTAAATCAAACCAGGAAAGAAGATGCCTTCCAGAGAAGAGTCTGGGATGATGAGGGCCCAGAACAGATCAATGAAGGAAGAAGGACAATTACCCGAGGTCCACAATACAATGACTAAGGGTGCAAGCGCTGGAATCACCCAACTGCCCTCCCAAAGACCTGTAAGGGATTAACTCCCACCTCTGTCCTAGGTACATCAGATATAACCCTCTACCGTCACTTGTGTATGATCCTATGGTCAGATACTAAGGATACAACCACACCGAAAACTCCTGGGGGAACAGTCGTTGGTCGAATCAGAAGGCATGGGCAGGGTAACTGAGCCCGAAACTCAAAAGAGTCCCCAAACGTGATCCGATATTGGTATATGCTCGAAACAAAAAGTAGGAGGTTTATTCCCGACAATCTAATCTCACAAGACCTACTACATAGATCCCAAGCAAGTTTTGAATGAAGTGGGTTTACCTGTGATAGTCGAACTACGATTTTTGTGTAATGTGTGATCTTGGGTGGTTTAAGGTGTTTTAAGCCCAAGATCCTAACCAAAACTAGTTGGTGAATAGTGTAACCTAGAAAAGAAAATGTTACTAGTACATTTTATTAGGGTTCATTTTAAAGGTTACTTGCTTACTCAAAAAGGTAGTGGGTGTGTGAGAGTGGTTATAATCGAGATAGAATACTGAAATGAAATGTTTACCACTAAACAAATATTTTCTTTTCAATGCAAGTCCTAAAGATACGATCTAGAATGCATATGCAAATGCAATTTTAGTCTTTTCAAATGCAAAAAGATAAAAATAAATTCTAAATGTACAAAATTAAACTCAAAACCTAGGGATGGAGCTACTCAAACCAATAAGTATGAAAAAGAAAATTTCTTCTTTTTGATGCAAAGCACTCTTAAATCATTTAAGCCACTTGCAAGGTACTCTACTCAGAAAATAAATCAAATTTTTTTTATGCTTTTCAAAGGTGAGAAACAAAAATGGAAATGAAAGTAACCTACGATCAAAGCAAAAGCAAAGAACTTTCAGGCTTCCTTATTGAAACAGTAAAAGCTACCAATATGACTTTCAGATTATCATTGATGTAAGCATGCCAACCATTGGGAAAAGCGTACGAAACCTACTTTTAGACCCAAAAAAAGCAAATGACCTACAAAGAAGTATGGTTTCGTAAAGTCAGGTCTGCACATAAACAATGCAGTCAAGGTCCTAAATAGCAGCAAAGACACTTGAGCATTCACTACAAAAAGAAAACTAAAAGCATAAGGGAGGATAATAAACCAATCTAAAGACAAATTTCACTCAAATAGATACAAACAGGGTCAAGTAGACTCAGTAGATTTCAAATCTAGTGGAAATGGAGCAAGGAGGGTCAAAGAAATTGAACAAAGACCATCAAACAATAACTGAAGAAATGACCTTGGATACCCTTAAGCAGATAGGCTTTCCCTAGTGGAGTCACCAGTCTGTTGTGAGGGAAATACACCTATAGTTCAGGGGAGAAACTACCAACTTCATGTATGAAAGATAGACATACAAATGTTCTGCAAGTACAACTAATAAGCAAAGATATTTAAGGTTAGAAAGATGAGTACCTTATTAAGAAGGTTGATCCTAGCCTCTCTCTTCCTTGCTCTTCAATAATATTCAGTGTCGTAATTCCCACACCTGCAAAACAACTTCATACCTTTCTCAAATACATTTGATTACATATATAAGACTGATATTCATAACAGAAGAATACATCAAACTATAAGCAAACTGTAATCAAATCTGAGACACACATAAATAAGTCATATTTGGAAAGGGAAGAACATCTGATCTTTATTAATTAATGAAGCAAGTACATAAAATTATACCTTCCTTCAAGCTTGGCACTTCACGAAACCTAGATTCAAGGTCTCCTACTTCTGTTCTCCAAGGATCCCAACCTCTAATCAGCTGTGCTAGGGTTTATCAGAAACTGAGGCACAAGAGAGGGGGATGAGGGTCTCCATTCCTCCAACATAACATTGTTATGGGTTTGGTCCTTTCTCATGGCCCTTCTACCTTCCTTATATAGTCAAAGAAGGAGAGGAAAAGTAGTTATAATTGATTAGGAAGTTCCCAAACTAACTCAATTTGACCAAAAATTGAGATTTTAGCTGCTTCAGGAAAAAACTCTACTTTTATACAGCAGACCAGTGTTTGAACTCTACTTTTATGAAGCAGAGTAGAGTTTTTCAAGGGAAAAACGCTACTCTTTGCATAGAATACTAGCGTTTTTGTGAAAAAATGGCCAAAAATAGGGTTTTCTGATGATTTTCAGGAGGTGGTTTGGTCTGGAAAAGTGTTCATAAGGGTTATAACCATCAAATGGGACAAGAGTGAGGTAATTTCAACCATATTCAATGTCCCTAATGACCCTTCAATCCACAAGTGTCCTATTGTGTGGCTAAACTTGATCTCAAGAAGTGTCGTCATGCGACCAAGTGATGCAAGTGTCATTTTAAGCTATAACAGCAGTTACCTCTTCAGGAAGAAACCTAAGATATGCCATCGACGTTTGACACAACGAAGTCACGGAGGAAGGCTAACACTCTAAAATACTTCTTGGAGAGTTTCCAGGAGTTGACAAAGGACCTAGACGCGCTGGAAGAGATATCCAATATGTTTCATCGACGAGAGGATGCACGTCAGGAGCAGAAGGTCAATCGCATACACAAGCGAAAGACAGGGAGAGAGATGTGAGTGTCAGCACAAATTGGAGCATTTGATGTCGACTCCATCATTTTGGACTTAAGATTGGATGTGAACATTCTGACCAAGAAGACGTGGGAAACGATGGGAAAACCACAATTGGTTTGGTCAGAGGTACAGTTGTGATTAGAAAACTAAGGTAAGGTTACTCCACTTGGTCGGGTGTGTCAACTCCTAGTCAAAATTGAGGGACTCCGGACATATGTTGACTTCGATGTTATAGAGATTGTTGATAACACCAATCCCTATCCAGTGCTACTAGGGATAGACTAGGCAATGGAGAACCAATCCATTATAAACTTCAAAAAATGGACGATGTCGTTTGAGAATCGTGAGTTGAGGGTTATCGCACCTCTTGATCCTGCGGAAGGGAGGCGATACATTGAATCATCAAGAGATGAATTTACAGAGGGTTGGGATATGTATACAACATATCTGAGGATTACATTAATCCTACCATAGATGGAGAACTGGGATCGTGCAGTGTCAGTTCTGCATCATCATATTCAGATGAGGCACTCGAGAATTGGCAAAACCGGTTACACGAAGTATCATTCAGGAGGTGTGCGAAGATCACACAGTCGCTGCGATGGGTATCTATTGAAATATTGTAACTTCTAAGAATATTATATTTGTATTTTATTATTCCAGAGATGGTACATTCCTCCGTGGTAACCCTATTGTATATCCGGAGATGTTTATTCCTCCAAGAGAGTGTGGTAACTAGGGTTATTAGATCTCCCATGTGAGGTTGGCCCTGAGTTTACTATTTGGGTTTTATTAGACTCTCATGGGAGAGGTCAGCCCCATTAAGGTAAAAAGTCAGTCGGCAGATGAGTATAAGTAGAGGAGGTATGTCCCTCACTTATCTCATTCATTCACTCACTTATGATTGGCACATATGAGAGAGAGAGCTCTGCATAGGAGGAGAAGGAGCTCTAGTCTTGGACTACATCTTTGTATTGGTTGATTATCTATATTGAGGAAAGCTTTGCTGGGTTTTCTACCCCATGAGGGTTTCCCAGGGTAAATCTTTGTCTATCTTGTGATTATGTTTCTTTCAATGATCTTGCTAGTCAAATTAGGAAAAAATTAACATGGTATCATAACTAGCCTGAATAGGACATCTTTCACAAAGTGAAATTACCTCTCTCTCCTCCTCTGGTGAAAGTTAGGGTTTCTGCAAAAGTTGGAATTTTTGGATTCTGATTGCATGGCTGGATAACTCTCCTCAAAATCAAAGTTTTGAGCCCTAGATCAAGATTTTTGGTTGGGTAGAAATCCAGGAAAGTCAAACCCTAGTTTCACCAAAAGTGCAGAAAACTAGAAAACCAGAGAACCAGAAAAGCTGTGCACAGAAAAGCTACAAACCTGTGCACCAGAAAACCAGAAAAGAGAAGACTAGAAATGCAGAAATTCTGTTGCAAATCTGGAAGGTGAAAAGTTGAATTTTCTAGACGCAGAACACACCGGAACTTTCAACTCAATCAAGCACATCTCCTAGTAAGTGTTATTCTATCTCTTGAGAAACTTCAATCTCTTTGACCCCTGGATAAGATGGCTCCAAGCACCAAGCTTGAAGACAAGCTAGAGGGTATAGAAAATTTCCGAGCATGGAAATACAGAATTGGTCTCATTCTTGAAGAGAATGATCTTGTCCAATATATCAAGGATGAGGTTGCAAAACCTAAAGAAGATGAATCCAAAGAGAAGCATAGGAAGGATTTGATTAGGGAAAAGAGAATCATTGTTGATTCTATCAAAGACCACTTGATTCCATAAGTGGCATCCAAGAATACCCCAAAGGAAATGTATGATGCCCTTTCCAGAATGTATGAGGGAAAGAACATCAATAGGAAGATGAATCTGAGAGCTCAATTGAAGAACACCAAGATGAATAAAGGAGAATCTATTCAAGACTATTTCTCAAGGGTTTCTCAGTTCAAGGAACAACTAGATGCCATTGGAGATACCCTTGATGACGATGAACTAGTCATGACTGCTCTAAATGGTCTCACTAGACCTTGGGAGTCATTAATCCAAACTATGTGTGCCACAAAAGAAAGTATGAAGTTTGATGTGATATGGGAGGATTGCATTCAGGAAGAAGCTAGGGTAGTCAATAGAGAAACCCTTCTCAAGGAGGATGATCAAGCTTTGGCTACTCACACCATAAGAAGAAGGTGTCATTAAAACTGCAAGAAGAATGGTCACAAGGAGTCTCAACCTCCTCATAGATTTAAAAGGAGAGGGGGAGTAAACTCAGAAAGAGACCTCTCCTCAGTTCAATGTTATAGTTGTCACAAACTAGGACACATTGCTATAAATTTTTCTTCAAAGAAGAAGAAGAATATTCACAAAAGACATTAAGCACATTTGGCAGAAGATGATAGTGAAGAAGAGGAAGAGGAAAGGCCTCAAAAGAAAAGAACTAAAATTGAAAAAGAAGATGTGGAAGAATGTGTTCTATTCTCTGCACTCTCTGGGTCTATGACACCTGGAGAAGATACATGGCTCATTGATGGTGATGCTTCAAATCACATGATAGGACAAAAGAAGACTCTCTCAAGACTTGAAGAGAATACCTCTCCACATAAGGTATCTCTATGAGATGACTATCAATATCCCATCAAGGGAATTGGTGAAGCAAGCTACAAGCTTGATTCTAGAACCCCATTGAAGATGAAGGAAATATTATATGTACCAGGGTTGAAGAAGAACTTACTCTCTATCTCAGCATTAGATAAGAAAGGTTATAGGATTGAATTCATAGATGGACCAGTGCTCATGTGGTCCAAAGGAAAATCAATTGAGGATGCAATTGTTATTGGTGAATAGGAAGGAGGTCTATACAAACTCAAGGGCCATCCAGAAGCTTCCCTTGTTCATGAAGCCACTATCCCAAGTGAGCTATGGCATAGAAGGCTTGCTCACATTAACTACAAAGCACTACCTCATGTTAGCAAGATAGTCATAGGATTACCAGACTTAAAGATTGATCATGATGGCACTTGCAAAGGGTGTGCAAAAGGAAAGAATGTCAAGAACCCATTTCCAAAGAGTGATACAAAGACTAAGAGTACATTGGAATTGATTCATTCAGATGTATGTGGACCAATGCCATCCACATCCTTAAGTGGATGTGAATACTACCTTACTTTCATTGATGACTACTCAAGAAAAACTTGGATATATTTTCTGAAGGGAAAAGATAAAGTCTTTGGAAAGTTCAAGGAATTCAAAGCCTTGATAGAAAACCATTCAGAAAAGAAGATTAAGATACTCAGGACAGATAATGGTGGAGAATATACTTCAAAAGATTTTGAAGTCTTTTGCAAAGAATCTAGAATCAAGAGGGAACTAACCACTCCCTACAATTCCCAGCAGAATGGTGTTGCAGAAAGAAAGAATAGAACTATTATGGAAGCAATAAAAACAATTATACATTATCAAGACCTACCTATGTATCTATGGGTTGAAGCAGCCAGGACAACAGTCTATGTGCATAATAGACTATCTCATAGTTCTCTTGATTTCAAGACCCCAGAAGAAGTGTTCACAGGGAATAAACCTGAGGTAAGTCACCTCAAGATATTTGGATTCCTAGTATACATTCGCATTCCAAAAGAAAAGAGGACCAAGCTAGATCCTTATGGGAAGAAATGAATATTTGTTGGATATTGTGAGGCATCCAAAGCATTCAGAATATACATCCTAGGATTCCATCATATGGAAATAAGTAGGGATGTGACATTTTATGAAGAGGCAGCCCTGGAGAGATCTAGGAAGTGCCAGTATGAAGAAGTATATGAGGAAGAGGCACCTTCCAGAATTATAGAAGCTGCACACACTCCTGAAGAGGTGTTAGGAACCTATGTCAACCCTTCTCTTTACTATGTTAGTATATTGTTGTTGGATGCATATGCTTTGTAAGTCGTCCCGTAGTATTTGTTGATCCGTAGTTTATATTAGGCCATAGTATTGACCCATAGTATTGGACGCATATGCTTTGTAATTTGTCCCATAGTATTATATGTCCCATGGTTTTGACTCATAGTATTGGGCATAGACTTAGTATATAAGTGTGTGTTGAGGTCATTGAAGGCACCGTGAAGTTAATTGTATTGAGCTTGCTCAAAGGAGGTTGCCCCCTTGAAGTGGCCTGTGATCAATATAAAAGTGATTTTGTTCTATTATTTCTGATATCTCGTGTATTTGCATTAATTAATTATTGCAGGTTCATCGCAAGAGGCAACACCTGAAGACCATGACATGTTGGAACCACAAGAACCCCTTGTCATGAACATTTCAAGGAAGAGAAAACTAGCATGGGCAAGATACATTATACTAGGAGCAGAAAAGCATGGAGCTCCTGAAGGCTCCACTAGGGTGAGCAAGAAAACAAAGACATTCTACAACTATGTGGCCCTGATGTGTGATCTTGTAGATCAATTATGAAGAAGCATCTCATAACAAAGAGTGGGTGGAGGCAATGATAGAGGAGTACCAATCAATAATGAAGAAGGATGTTTGGGATATAGTTCACAAGCCAAAGGATAAGAGTGTGGTATCCTCCAAATGGATATACAAGATAAATCATGCTGCGGTTGGTAGCATTGAAAAATATAAGGCAAGGTTTGTGGCCAGAGGGTTCTCTCATAAAGAGGGAATTAACTATGAAGAAACATTTGCACCAGTTGCAAGGCACACTTCCATTAGAACCATCATGGCACTTGCATCCATGATGAAGGGGGAATTACACCAGATGGATGTGAAGACAACCTTCCTGAATGGTGTGATTGAGGAGGAAGTGTACATAGAACAACCAAAAGGATTTGAGGTTGAAGATAGAAGAACTCACATATGCAAACTGAAGAAGGCTTTGTATGGGTTAAAGCAAGCTCCCAGAGCTTTGTATGGAAGAATTGACAATTTCCTGACAAGCTTGGGATTTTCCAAGAGTAAGGATGACCCTAATATTTATCTCAAAGTTATGGATGATGAACCTATCATATTGTTTCTATATGTGGATGATCTATTTCTGACTGTAAATGAGAAACAGATTATCAAGTGCAAGAAGAATCTCTCTTCAGAATTTGAGATGAAAGATCTGGGATTGATGCATTACTTCCTAGATCTGGAAGTATGGCAAGGCCCAAGAGGAATGTTTCTCAACCAGAGAAAGTATGCTGTGGAAATATTGAAGAGATTTGACATGTTGGAATGTAAATCCATGGCCACTCCCATGGATTCCAACCTGAAGTTGTTAGCTGATGTCTCATCAGAGTTAGTAGATATGACACTGTACAGACAAATTATTGGGTCATTGATGTATTTGACAAATACTAGACCAGATATATTCTTTGCCATGAATACCTTGAGTCAGTATCTAGTGGAACCTAGATGAGGCCACTTGATAGCTGCAAAGCATGTGATGAGGTACCTAAAGGGTGTGATAGACTTTGGTCTATGTTATCTTGGAGATCATGATTTCAAACTGCATGGCTACACAGATGTTGATTGGGAAAGAAGTGTATCAGATAGGAAAAGTACATCGGGAGGATGTTATTGTCTAGGATCTGCCATGATCTCGTGGTTTAGCAGGAAGCAGTCTAGTGTGGCTCTTAGCACAGCTGAAGCAAAATATATAGCTTCTTTCTCTGCTAGTTGTGAAGCAGTATGGCTTCGAAAACTGTTATCAGGACTATTTGACTTAGAGATGGACCCCACTGTGATCATGTGTGACAACCCGAGTTCTATCAAGATGACAGAGAATCCAGTGTTCCATGATAATTCAAAGCACATAGAGATCCGATATTTCTATATACGGGATATGGTGCAGAAAGGAGCTATCAAGCTCGAGTATGTAAGAACTGACGAACAAGTTGCTGATATATTGACCAAAATTCTGTCTCGAGTAAAGTTTGAGTATTTCCGAGACAAGCTTGGTGTAGTTCAGAAGGACCCTCCTCGAAAGGGGGAGTGATTTGGTCATTGATGATGAGATTGTATGCATCGACAGTGAGGTCGATGATGTGGATACCTGTATTGGTGATACCAACAATGAGGTCGGTGAATGGTCCCTAGACTGGGTCTAAGTTGATAAGTGGATTGTATCCTCCTTGGACACATGTTCTAAAAAGAGATCTGTAGACATATGTCTCCGAGAAAGAAGTCCCTAGTGGACGAGAGGGATTGCATCATCCCTGGACTTTGATCCCCTGAATTGATCCGTAGACATATGTCTCCGAGAAAGAAGTCCCTAGTGGATGAGAGGGATTGCATCATCCCTGGACTTCGGTCCCCTGAATTGATCTGTAGACATATGTCTCCAAGAAAGAAGTCCCTAGTGGACGAGAGGGATTGCATCAACCTTGGACTTCGGTCCCCTGAATTGACCCGTAGACATCTGTCTCCAAAAATTGATGATAGGACTGCATCATCCCTGAATGTTTGGTTCAAAATTTATGTGATAAATCCTAGATCTAATCTAGGTCACATCCAATATGAAAAAGGACTGGCTCTGTGGTGGTAAATCCTAAGTCTGATCTAGGTCACATCCAGTATGAAAAAGGACTGGCTTTGTGGTGGTAAATCCTAGATCTAATCTAGGTCACATCTAGTATGATAAAGGACTGGCTCTATGGTGGTAAATCCTAGATCTGATCTAGGTCACATCCAAAATGAAAAAGGACTGGCACTGTGGTCAGGATTGCATCGTCCCTAGACATGGATTTGTCTTAAATAGATCAAGGACTGCATCATCCCTAGACATGGATTTGTCTTAAATGGATCAAGGACTGCATCGTCCCTAGACATGGATTTGTCTTAAATGGATCAAGGACTACATCGTCCCTAGACATGGATTTTTCTTAAATGAATCAAGGACTGCATCATCCCTAGACATGGATTTGTCTTAAATGGATCAAGGACTACATCGTCCCTAGACATGGATTTGTCTTAAAAGGATCAGGATTGATCATCTTGTATGTGGATCTGGATTTCATCATCCATAGACATGAGACTTGTCTTAAATTGATAAGGATTGATCATCCTAGGAATTGGATCTGGATTTCATCGTCCATAGACATGAGACTTGTCTTAAATTGATAAGGATTGATCATCTTGGGAATTGGATCTGGATTTCATCGTCCATAGACATGAGAGGTGTCTTAAGGTGAGAGGGATTGATCATCCCGTAATTGGATCATGTGTGTTGCAGATGATCCAGATGTTGTAGATCGAGATGATCCAGATGCTGTAGATCCAGATGATCCAGATGTTGTAGATTGAGATGATCCAGATGTTGTTGATCGTGATGATCTAGATGACGATGTTGTTGATCGTGATGGTCTAGATGACGATGCTGTTGATCATGATGATATTGATGTTGATCGAAGGATCCAGTTGATGATGTGATGTTGTTGATGCTATTATGATGATGATCAGTAGATCCATATGATGAGGTTGTTGATCGAGAGATCCAAATGATGATGTTACTATGGCTATTCGAGTGCTGCAGAAGATGAAGACTCGGTACTGAAGATGTTGATGTTCCATTATATATTATATTCCAGTAACTGTTTGAGTTACTGATGATGATGTATTAAGAAATATTCCAATGATTTATAGATGTATCACGTACCATGTAGTTGATGACTCCTTTCTCCTGCAGATGTTGTTATAATATCCTTCTCGTTAAGGGGGAGTGTTGAAATATTGTAACTTCCAAGAATATTATATTTGTATTTTATTATTCTGGAGATGGTACATTCCTTCGTGGTGACCCTATTGTATATCTGGAGATGTTTATTCCTCCGATAGAGTGTGGTAACTAGGGTTATTAGATCTCCCATGTGAGGTCAGCCCTGATTTTACTATTTGGGGGTTATTAGAATCTCTTGGGAGAGGTCGGCCCCATTAGGGTAAAAAGTCAGTCAGAAGATGAGTATAAGTAGAGGAGGTATGTCCCTCACTTATCTCATTCATTCACTCACTTGTGATTGGTGCATAGGAGAGAGAGAGAGATTTGCATAGGAGGAGAAGGAGCTCTAGTCTTGGACTACATCTTTGTATTGGTTGATTACCTATATTGAGGAAAGCTTTGCTGGGTTTTCTACCCCATGAGGGTTTCCCAAGGTAAATCTTTGTCTATCTTGTGATTATGTTTCTTTCAGTGATCTTGCTAGTCAAATTAGACTAAACTTAACAGTATCCATGGAGGAGTGCACGCTACCTATGTATGAGGGATTGCCCAATTTGAACAAGTTTCTCATTGAATTTGAGGATAAAGTGGCAGAGCCATAGCGTCTATTGGCCTTGGAGGAATCCTTGAAGGCTACTCCTGCACGCTGGTGGGTGACACACAAGTCGAATATCAAAACTTGGCCACTATGTCGACACCTCATGGAGGTTAGGTTCGTCGAAGCTACGGGATATAGTGGAAAGAAGTATGATGGTAGATGATATTTGAAGGAACATCTGAATATATGTCAACACTAACAGGGTTCACGAGTGAAGCAGGAGTGGGTACATGCATTCGTGCACACATTGGATGAAGTATTGTGGAGTTGGTATGTCGCAGCAGAACTACGACGCGGGATGACCTCTTGGGAACAACTAACCATTGGCTTCATCCAATCATTTTCTTTCTCAAATGAAAACCCCTTCATCCATAGTGCGCTACAAGTGATCCACGAAAGAATATTTGAAGCAGTACCGATAGATGGCACTTCAATGGACTGCGACACCAGAAATGTTAATGGAGTGTTATAACATCACAGGAGATCCCAAAGATGAGAATGATCCAAGGGCTATATATGTTCTGGAATCAGAAGGTAGTTGCAGTGTCAAGGCACCAGGAATACCGTCTGACAGATTTCAGCAAGCATTGAAGATTAAGAAGGTGAACATTGGGTCAAAGGAGAACCCAAAGTTTGCAAGTATAGGAGACTACTGGGATGAGTCGACTATTGTGAAGATGACGGATCTGTTGCATGAGTTTCAGGATCTGTTCCCAATGAAATTCTTAGAGATGAAAGGAATTTTCAGGGACTTAGGAGAAATGAAGATCCCCCTCAAATCCGATGTGAAGCCAATCAAGCAGCAACCGTATCGATTGAATCCAAGGTATAAGGAACGAGTACAAGATGAGATTGAACGAATGATAGAAGATGACATTATAGAACCAGTAGAAGAATTAGAGTGGATCAGCCCAATGGTGGTCCAGGATAATAAATCTGGTGAAGTCTGAATATGCGTCGACTTAAGGAAGCTAAATGATGCATGCCTACACGATCCGTTCCTGACACCATTCATGGACGAGGTGCTCGAAGGAGTAGGAGGTCAAGAGATATATTCATTTATGGATTGGTTTTCGAGATATCACCAAATCAAGATTGTGAAGGAAAATAGGCACAAGACTACATTTGTCACGGACTGGGGATGATTTCAGAATACAATGATGCCATTTGGGTTGAAGAATGCTCCAACGATTTTTTCAAGATTGGTGGTTTCGGCGTTCAAATATTATATTCATAGATTTCTTACCATCTATATGGACGACTGGATAGTATATGGGTTGGTCAAGGATCATGTCGCAAACTTAAGGCTAATGGTGAAATGATGTCGACAGCACCAAATCTCATTGAACCTAAAAAAGTGAATCTTCTGTGCTTCGCTTGGAATTTTGTTGGGGCACATCATCTTCAGGGAAGGAATGTTGGTAGACCCAAAAAAGATTGCAATCATTGCCGACCTCCCACTGCCAACGACAGTCAAGAAACTGAGGGCAACGTTGGGACACATAGGCTACTACGGGTATTTTATCAGAGGATATGCAGCAATTACGGCACCAATGGAGAAGTTGTTGAAGAAATATGCTAAGTTTGAATGGAAAGAAGAGTGTCAGAAAAGTCTTGATATATTAAAGGCAAAGATGGTCACAGTGCCCATACTCGCATTTCCTGATTGGATGAAGGATTTTCACGTTCACATTGATGCATCATCAGCCACATTAGGAGTTATCTTGTCCCAACCAGGAGCAGGAGACATCGACCACTCGATAGCCTTCGCAAGTAGGAAGTTGTCTACTACGGAGAAGAACTATAAAACCATAGAAAGGGAAGGGGTGGCAATGGTCTATGCCTTGCATAAATTATGACACTACCTCTTAGGGGGGCACTTTAAAATGTTCACCGATCATTCAACACTGAAATACCTGGTGAACAAGCCTGTGTTGGGGGGAAATGTCTATCAATGGTTACTACTATTCCAGGAGTTTGATTTTGAGATAATCATAAATTTGGGATGATTGAATGCATGACTAGATCACCTATCAAGGATAGAGTCTGGGGAATAACCAAGGAGCATTGACAAAGGGTCTACGGATGCTCAGTTGTTTTGCGTCGGAATGGTTGACGACCACTACGAAAAAATCATCCAGTTTTTAGCGACAAGGGAGGCAGCGGTAGGATTCACTACCAATCAAAAGAAGCAACTAGTTGTCCGAGCCACAGATTTTCAGTTGATTGCAAGGAAATTGTACAAGATGGGACCGGACGAGAAACTTCGACGATACGTCCTTCCGCATGAGCAGGAGAGGATTTTATCAGAATCTCGTGACGAGATTGCTGGAGGACATTACGGAGGACATGCAAATGCTAGGAAGATCCTTTGAGTAGGACTGTTGTGTCCAACCATGCATGGAGATGCTGCGGACTACGCCAAAAGATGCAACGTATGTCAACGGACAGGGAATCCATCATGAAGGGATGAAATGCCACTGGTACCACAAGTGATGCTACAGGATTTCGACAAGTGGGCAGTTGATTTCGTGGGACCCATTAACCCACCCAGGAAGAGAATAGGTTCGCGCTACAGCATCATTGCGACAGACAATTTGACACAATGGGCGAAAGATGCACTAGTGAGAGATTGTTCAGCTGTGACTGCAGCAAGGTTCCTGTTCGACAATGTGGTCACCAAGTTTGGGTGCCCAAAAGTGTTGCTCAGTGACCAGGGAACTCACTTTGTTAACCAGACAATTGCAACAATGACAGAAAAATTTCAGATCCAACACAAGAAGAGTACTCCCTACCATCCCCAAGCGAATGGAACAGTTGAGGTGTTTAATAAGGTATTGGAGCATGCACTCACGAAGGTGTGAATGTCAAGCGAGATGATTGGGATTTGAAAATTCCAGTGATACTTTCAGCGTATCGCACAACATGCAAATGACTGACTGGCCAGACCTCGTTCAAGCTCGTTTGTGGGTAGGAAGCAGTCATGCCAATGGAGTATATTGTACCTAGTTTGCATATCACAGCAGCTATAGGGATGAGCGATGATGGAGCATTGGAGGAACACTTGGAACAACTAGTACAACTCGACGAAGATCGGTTCATCGCAGGGTTCCGTCAGAAGGTGGAAAAAGACTGATAGAAGACTTGGCACGAATGCCACATTAAGAAAAATCACTTTCAGCGTGGAGACACAGATTTCTTGTATGACAGTAAGTTTGTTAAGCACCCAGGTAAGCTACAAATGCATTGGTTAGGTCCTTACATCATACATTTTGTCACTGATAGAGGTGCGGTGCAACTACAAAGTTTGGATGGGGTATTGTTTCCTAAGATGGTCAATGGGAATAGATTGAAACCCTATCACCATGACCCGGCGCAGAGCAATTGAGAAACCGAACTAGTTAAAAAAAACAAATAATGACAAAAAGTGGAAGCATGGCCAACCAGGTTGCTCGTCGATGCTTCGCACACTTACACACGGGGGAGTCAAATCTGAGCATGATTGTTGCGGATCATATTCACCAAAAGACGGTGGAGGAATATGATGATAGGATCAGATGGTTATGTGATGAGATTTGGCCAATGATTTCAGAATCAAACATCAAGGACACGAGGAATAAACATAAATACAGGTGCAGATGGCTAGTTGAGCATGATAGTTGTTAACACCCAAAAAGTGCTCACTACCTCATCTACCCCATTACATGACTCATTTGTCCATATTTTCTACCATATTTACCTTCAAAACCTTAAAATCCCATTAAAAAGCCTCCAAAAGGCCACAAAACCATCAAAAAAGCCTCCAAAAGGCTAAAAAGCTCCTTTTTCCCCCAAAATTATCCAAAATTCCTCCAAAATAGCAAAAACCCTCTAAAAAGGGAATAAAAAATATAAAAAAAGGAGGAAAAAGAGGGAAAAAGGAGGAAAAAACCCTATATAGCTGACCCAAACCATATGGTTCCCAAAACCATGGGCCAGCACTCCACCACTAAAAACCTATATATAGGTGATGGAGGCCCCTCATTTCATATACACAGTCAAATACACCCTTACTCTGCCAAAATCACTCTTGAAACCCTAGCTCACCCTTGAGTGTCCCTTTTGGCCCATTTCCAACCCTTTGGAGAAAGAGAAGGAGCAAAGATGGATTTTGGAGCAACCCTCTTGGACTATTGTAAGAACTTCACCAACCTCTACACCTGAGGTACAATTTTAATACAAAAAAGAAAGATCTTCACCATATTTCCATGTTTTGTTATGTGTTAAATTTTCTGAATTTACTTCAATATGATATAGGATCTTAAATGAGAGAACAACATGTACAGCATATCTACAGCATATCAATCATGGAGACAATAATGCAAGCACACAAGAGACACAAAGATTTACTTGGGGAAAACCATAAAGGTGAAAAACCCCAATAACTTCCTCAGAGATAGATAGAGCAATGATACAACCAACCAAGAGAGATAGCCATAACCTAGCAGCAGATCCTCCTCCTCCATAAGTGCGCCACTCCTCCTTGAGTGCATGTGTGAAGTGAGTGAGTAAATAGAGTGCCTCCCGCACTCTATTTATACTTGACTTGACTTGCCTTTTTACCTAACTCATGTAGGCTCAAACTTAACCACATAATATAATGCTGACTGGGCCGACCCCCAATAGGGTGGTCTAATAACCCTTTGACCCACATGGCCGACCCCCAATAGGGTGGTCTAATAACCCTTCGACCCACATGACTTATACAGGGCCGACCCCAACAAGGTGGTCTAATAACCCATCAAGTATAAGTTACGACACTTACAATATAAATGATGACACTTCCGTATAGAGGAATAATACCATCTCTATAGGAATACAATATACATATATGTGAAATACATTCTGAAGTTACATATACATCAAC
The DNA here is from genome assembly GCA_027924585.1 of Larix kaempferi. Taxonomy (NCBI): domain Eukaryota; kingdom Viridiplantae; phylum Streptophyta; class Pinopsida; order Pinales; family Pinaceae; genus Larix; species Larix kaempferi. The sequence continues at coordinate 4,009,384 of BSBM01000986.1, read as the reverse complement.
ACTCCCTCTTAACTAGGAAGGTATTTTATCAGCACAGTTCTTCTAGCACAAGTCATCTTCTCTGGATCATCGTCACTGGATAATTGTCATCGAGTCATCATCATCGTCACTGCTGCTGCTATCTCAATCAATCTCTGAATCTACTCGTCATAGGAAGTTCTACAGAGCCAGTCCTTTTTCATACTGGATGTAGGCCCACCTCCTGCAGGTCTTCATCATCACTAGCCATACTGTGGAATCCTCAGGACATATTACGTGCGTCACAAAATCTGGCTGCAGCATCCCAGGCTATTACGAGCACACAGCTCTACCTGTAGGATCTCCCAGGAGCACATTACATGTGACCCATCACAAAACCTGGCTGAAGCATCCCAGGCTATTACGAGCACACGGCTCTACTTGTCGGATCTCCCAGGAGCACATTACATGTGATCTCACCACAAAACCTGGCTGAAGCATCTGAGGCCTTTTTCATCCTGTCCAGATCTCCCAGGAGCAAATTACATGTGGTCATGGCAAAACCTGGCTGAAGCATCTGAGGCCTTTTTCATCCTGTCCAGATCTCCCAGGAGCAAATTACATGCCATAGGACAAAACCTCGCAAGAGCATCTGCCAGATATCCCAGGGCACCGAATTACATGCCATAGGCAAAACCTCGAAAGACTATCTGCAGATCTCCCAGGGCACAAATTACATGTCCTCCCAAGCAAAACCTCGCAAGAGCATTTGCAAGATGTCCCAGGGCACCGAATTACATGCCATAGGAAAAACCTCGAAATACCATCTGCAAATCTCCCAGGGCATAAATTACATGCTTTCCTGCACAACCTGATCCACGGCCACAAAGTATCATCTGATACTCATCATCATCACTGCAACATCCTGCTGCATGTCATCTGGAGAAGCTCTTCATCCACGATCATCCTGATCATACAATGCATCCATCTGATGCACACATAGATACATGATCCACACAATGTATCCATCAACATACATGATCTACCTGATCATACAAAGATACATGATCCACACAATGTATCCAACAGCATCCATGATCTACCTGATCATATCCAGCATCCAACATGATGCGTACATACATAAATGATCCAACTGATCATATCCAGCATCCAACATGATGCGTACATACATAAATGATCCAACTGATCATATCCAGCATCCAACATGATGCGTACATACATAAATGATCCAACTGATCATATCCAACATCCAACATGATGCGTACATACATAAATGATCCAACTGATCATATCCAAGCAGAAACCAGAACATCATCCTGATGCCCATTATCCAGCGCTTACATCCACAGCCATGTGAAGGATCTTCCTTCCAACATGCTTGGAATGGCTTCATCAAATGTGTCCATCACTTTTTCCTCGAAGTGTCCTCGATCTGAAGCACGCCAAGCCTCTCTCTGAAGTACTCGAACTTTACCCTGGCTAGTGGCTTCGTCAGTACATCTGCAATCTGCTCGTCCGTCATAACATACAGGAGCTTCACAGCTCCTCTCTACACCATATCCCTGATATAGTGATATTTGATCTTTATGTGTTTCGACCTGTCATGAAACACTGGGTTCTCGGACAACTTCACACAACTCTGGTTATCACAGAAGATACCAGTAGCCTCCAATGGGAGATCAAATAACTCAGACAGTAGCTTCCGTAGCCATACTGCCTCACAACTAGCTGAACAGGCTGCAACATACTCTGCCTCAGCTGTACTCAGTGCTATGCAGGATTGCTTCCTGCTAAACCAAGAGATCACACCTAATCCCATACTGAAGCAACACCCAGATGTGCTCTTCCTATCTGCAGCACTGCCAACCCAATCTGAATCAACATAACCCTGTAGGTTAAACTTTTGATCCGCCTCATACCTGAGTCCATAATCGACTGTACCCTTCAGGTACCTCAGAACATGCTTTACAGCAACCAGGTGAACACTCCTCGGATCCGTCAAGAACTGGCTCAATGTGTTCACAACAAAGCAAATGTCTGGTCTCGTGTTCGTCAGTTACATCAAGGACCCAATCATCTGATGATACAAAGAGACATCAACTGGCTCAGATGAAGCATCACATAGAAGCTTTAGATTTGATGCCATAGGTGTGGCCATGGCCTTGCAATCCATCATCCCGAACCTCTTCAGGATCTCTACTGCATACTTCCCTTGTCCAAGGAAGATTCCTTCTGCACTCTGCCACACCTCCATGCCAAAAACAAATAGTGCATCATCCCCAAGTTCTTCATCTTGAACTCGGTAGTAAGCTTCTGCTGCGTGTCGGCAATCAATCTATCTTCACCATACCAAGTTCTGCACATATATGATTTCCTATCATGTGTCTCAGAACCAAGTGGTTGCTTCTTCTTCAACTACACCATTCAAGAAAGTTGTCTTGAATCCATCTGGTGTATCTTCTATTTCATCACTTTTATATTTCTCTATGCTGCCATCTGCAACATGCTTGATCTGATAGTTCCATTTGGAAGTCATAGCAAACTTCCCTTCATGTCTTGGGATTACATCCCAAACATCATTCTTCATGATCGACGGATCATGGCATTTCATTTCTTCATCCCAGATCCTGGGAACTTCAATATCTTCAATAGATATCTTTGTTGTTGGAACAAAATGTTGTAGTTCTTCTTTTGTAGGAGATGGCATATGATCTTTCCTACACAACAAGTTAAATTGCATGATTAGAAAACATCTCATAGTTTTCAGAACAAATTCTTACACATAAAGAAATATGCCATACAGTCATGCAATTATCTTATCCAATGCTTCAATACAACATTTATCCATATTCTGTAACTTTCTAGATGCCTTCCAATCTCTACCAGAACATTGTTAAGAGTGTGCACAACTCCCAACATGTCAGCAAAGAGGTTTCATTCTAGATAAGTAGCAATGGAATGTTGTACAGTGCCATAGGCCACTTACCCATGCATATTAGGAGTATACTGTTCATCAATGCAATTATTCTAATATGCATAATACACAACCTAATTCTAGGAACATCAGTATATACATTATTGAACAGTATTATTTAAGAAATGACAATTCAAATACTTATCTTTGTTTGTTCGTTGGGTGGACTCCCTCTGAGTCTTCGCTTCCTTGCAGGAGCTGCTGGAGTCCTAATCTGAAGTAGCTTCTTCTACACCTTTCTGTTGTGGGATGTAGAGAGATGGTCAACTCCCTCTGAATATCTGCATCCTTGAATAAACCACTGGAGTGTACTCCCTTTTGATCTTTGCTTCCTGGATTACCTGTTCTTGAATCTCATATTCATCCTTGGTCCCTATGCATGCTTATTAGTATCATGAATGTGTTATCCTTGTGATCTCATATAAAATCATACATTCATTAGTATACTATTAAAACACAATAATCTCAAGCATGTATAGTCATGATCATTTCAAACATAAATAATAAGCATTAGCATTCAAGGTTTATGTAGGATTCTTATGGTTAGTCAAATCATAATAAACATAACATGTCTAAACCTGTAATTACTCAAACCTATGACTCTTCAGGTTCGTTGAATCATTAATCAAGATAAGAGATATAAAATGCATAAAACCTATGATTATTCAAACCTATACCTTCATGATTCTTCTGGTTAGTCATATCATCTATTATGGTAAGAAACATAATATGCATACAACCATGATTATTTAAACCTATGACTTCATGAATAATCATTATCAACAACAGTATAAGATCCTAACCCAAGGTAGGATTCTATCTTGATATAGGAAAAACATACCTGGATTAGCATGCTAGTTAGTTATGTCTAACATACTCACAATATGTCTTCTTGTTCTTCTTCAATGACTTGTGCTAGTAACCTGTATATCTCATAGGTTAGCCATTACAACACCAAGTCATACATACCTCGTAAATGGATCTTCTATGAGATCCATGACAATGGATGAATCTTTGTCCTCATGTTATCATGATCATATGTTCTTGGACCAGAACATGATTTGTCTTTCTTGGTGTACCTTTCATGTTAGTAGACAACATAAACCTCATACAACACCATAATGCATTAGTACAATCATAAGTGTCAACACCCTAATCAATGAATATTTTCTATCGTGCATTCATAGTTTTATTAAGGTGATATGACAAGTCTAAAATCAAGATTGTACTAACCATAATAACATGAAGACAAACATACCATAAACTTAATCATGGACAAATATTGAAACATACCTCGATGAGTCATACCTGTCGAGATCGCTTGTAATCTTCTTATGTAAGGCCTTAGCCTCATCTCCCTCTGAAACAGGAACTTCTTCACTCATGTAGATGATCAATCCATCTTCTTCTAGGATTAACCCAATCCACTTGATTTGCAAGAACTGGACTTGGAGCTGGATATGGGTTTGTCAGAGAAACCCCAAAAATTCAAACTTTGAATTTCAAACTTCCGAAAGGATAGAAATATGCGCCTTGATGAGCTGATCAAACTGGTATATTCAGAATTTGAAAACTGCAAAGTTTCACTCCTCAATTTTTCCTTTGAAACTTCCGGATTCACTGGACGTGACCCTGAACTGGGGTTTGATGAAGCCCACTCTTTTGCCTCATCAAAAGGTTTGATCCAAAGCTCTAAGCTTCTATTTTTCTGAGGAGCTTCCAGCCGTGGTCACAGATTGCAAAAATTCCCATTTTTACAGAAGCCCTAATTTTCCACTTTTCTGATCAAAGTCCCAAACTAGGGTCTAATCAAGCCCGACCTTCTGCCCAACCAAAAATTCTGATCTTGGTCTCTAAATTTCTATTTTGATGAGTAGCATCCAGCCGTGGTCTCCGATTACAAAAATTCCAACTTTCTCCAAAGCCCTAAATTCCAGAAGCCATGAATGAAGGTACCAAAAAATAATTCTGTTTTGACAGAAATATGTACCTGATTGTTTCTGGTGTAACTCCGAAATTTTTGATCCACAGGGTCTAAAAAAGTTTCTTGAGATAGCCTGACCTGTTATCTTTCCATCCTGACAGGTCTGACCTCAATTGGATTCTCTGAGAGAGAGTTATGCCAAATGTCGCAACATGACCTGTTTTGGGATAAAACAGGAGAGCGAACTTGTACGGCGTGCCACGTGTCACTGTTTCAAATTCGGCCTCTAAAAACATTTCTTACGATATCTCGGCCTGTTACCTTTCCATCCTGATAGGTCTGACCTCAATTGGACTCTCTGAGAGAGAGTTATGCCAAATGTCGCAACATGACCTGTTTATGGGATAATACAGGAGATCGAACTTGTACGGAGTGCCACGTGTCACTGGTTCACCTTCGGCCTCTGAAAAAGTTTCTTGAGATAGTACAGTCTGTGTACTACCTGTCACTTTTCACGAAATTTCATTTGGAGCTTCCTAGCCCAAGTTATGACCTTTTTCCCAAGGTCACCTGATTTTGACTCAGATCTGGAAGAGGCAGAAACCCTATATTGTACAGATCATAAATCACAAAGTACAACGAATTAGAGGTTTTCCTTTGGACACAAGGTACCTGGAGATCTTAGCTTCGGCCTGTAACAATGTGAGATCCGAAAACTTCGCCAAAACGGATTTATAGTGAAAGTGCTACGATGACTGGTTTTTGCTATATCAAGCCCTAGCATCGTAAGTGCAACAAGTGTGATACATGCCATATCATGCCTTCTTTCAGGCTAGCTCTGATACCATGTTAAATTTTCTGAATTTACTTCAATATGATATAGGATCTTAACTGAGAGAACAACATGTACAGCATATCTACAGCATATCAATCATGGAGACAATAATGCAAGCACACAAGAGACACAAAGATTTACTTGGGGAAAACCATAAAGGTGAAAAACCCCAATAACTTCCTCAGAGATAGATAGAGCAATGATACAACCAACCAAGAGAGATAGCCATAACCTAGCAGCAGATCCTCCTCCTCCATAAGTGCGCCACTCCTCCTTGAGTGCATGTGTGAAGTGAGTGAGTAAATAGAGTGCCTCCCGCACTCTATTTATACTTGACTTGACTTGCCTTTTTACCTAACTCATGTAGGCTCGAACTTAACCACATAATATAATGCTGACTGGGCCGACCCCCAATAGGGTGGTCTAATAACCCTTTGACCCACATGGCCGACCCCCAATAGGGTGGTCTAATAACCCTTCGACCCACATGACTTATACAGGGCCGACCCCAACAAGGTGGTCTAATAACCCATCAAGTATAAGTTACGACACTTACAATATAAATGATGACACTTCCGTATAGAGGAATAATACCATCTCTATAGGAATACAATATACATATATGTGAAATACATTCTGAAGTTACATATACATCAACATTATGTTTATTAATGCTCATGCTAGTTTAGAATTCGTATTGTTTTATTACTTTAATTTACTATTTATTGAACTGCTACTAAGGAGTCCATTCTCCTTAGTAGGTGCTCATTTGCACAAACTAGGGTGAAAACCCTAGCTACAGTTTTGGTGACTCTCCTAGTGTTCCTTTGAATTTCTGGTTATAGTGTTAATAGTTTTAAGAGTTTTCAATTTTATGCAATATTTTTCTGTTTTTTCTTTTCGGCTGCCGTAAACCGCGTTTTTTACCCCTTGCAGTTGCATTCTGACCATGTCTTCCAGGAATTTACTTGCGATTCGACCGCTGCTCTCAGACTGCTTCCGGCGACCTGCTGGCGGATTCAAGTCTGTTACCTGCGATCCGACCGTAGCTAGTAGCTTGTTTGGTGCGATCCAACGGAGACTGTTAGGCCATTTTCCCGCGTCCTTCCTGCGGCTTTCAGCCATTTTTCTGCAACCCGTCGACGTCTTTAGGCCATTTTCCCGTGTCCTGCCTGCGGCTTTCAGCCATTTTTCTGGAACTAGTCGGCGTCTTTAGGCCATTTTCCCGCGTCCTGCATGTGGCTTTCAACCATTTTTCTGCAACCCGTCGACGTCTTTAGGCCATTTTCCCGCGTCCTTCCTGTGGCTTTCAGCCATTTTTCTACAAACCGCCAGCGTCTTTAGTCCATTTTCCCGTGTCCTGCCTACGGCTTTTAGCCATTTTTCTGCAACTCGCTGGCATCTTTAAGCCATTTTCCCACGTCCTGCCTGTGGCTTTCAGCCATTTTTCTGCAACCCGTCGGCGTCTTTAGGCCATTTTCCCGCATCCCATTTGCGGCTTGCAGCCATTTTCCTGCAACCCGCCTGCGGCTTTCGACCTGTTTCCAGCGGCCCGGCTGCATCTTTCAGCCAAAATCCCGCAACCTGTCCGCAACTGTTGAGCTATTTCCCGCGGTCCGACCGCCCAGATTTGGCACAGACCCGCGGTCTGTTTTCTGCACTTTTTCCTGTTTTGAACCCAACACTTTGCTGCAATATTTTCTACACTTGCACAGTCATCTATCCTACCTATAGCCATCCTTCCCTACAGCCTTTTCTGCAGTATTATTTCTGTTCCATTTACAGAATATTTTTTAAATTTCAGCATTTTAATTGAAAAAGAGAAAATTTTGCATTTCAAAGTTTCAATTCAGTATTTTTATTTTTAGTTAGCAAGTTTCCCACCTCGTGACACTTTTTATTTGGGTTCATCATCTCACATGCACACACTCTATCACGTAATTCAAGTAAGCCTTAAAAAACTACTTAACACAACCAACATTCTAACCCCACTTGGGGAACACATAACAATTTTTGTAGTTAGGTAGGATCAGGGGGATAGGTATCCAAATAACACCCCTCGGTTGCTTACATTTGAGACATAGTTGTTGTCCATTAGGGAACCAAAATCCCCTAGTATTTTTTGGCACGGTCACAACCAGTTTATCAGAGGACCTCTCCCCTAGGAGGGTTGAAGTCACCAGACTGGTTTCGGAGGCTTGAGTGGAATACCGCACTCCATTCAGTAACCGAAGGCTACCTTTCGCAGTTCTTGGGGTATCACCCATATGGGGATACCGTGACAATAGAACCAAACGGTAGATTCACCTTTTTTGGACGTGTCATGAACGGGGTATCTTAGTTTCCTTTCTTCTAGGATTGACTACCCAGTGTCCCTCCCAGTAGGGGGATATCTTTAGCCACTTGGCTCTACTATCCATATTGTCTGACTTGGATTTCATCACCTTGCAAAGGATATGTCTAGTTGATTCAAAATACTATTTAGCTAGGTGTTTGCATGCTCCCTTACCTCCTTTTGGTCTAGCGAGTCCACTATTTTTATTTTTTAGGAAACCTGCTGCTTGTTGGTATTCTGACCATTTTTGTTGATACTCCACTTATTGTAGCACAGCTGTTACAGTAAGTGTTTTGAGTTGGTTGTTGGCCTGAGTGCCATATTTTTTGAGCTCTCCTTCTGCACACTCAGTTGCATTAGGGTTTTTGAGCTATTTTTCACTCAACACAACCCCCAGATATTTGACACCATCTATCACCATTGAGTCCCCGAGACATTCTCGGCGCCTCTGGGGCGAGCCCCCACAGCACAGTTCACTTGACACCACCCGTCATAGACATAGATCTTCATCACTTGATACCACTCATCATAGATCTCGAGCCTTGTCACTTGACTCCACTCGTCAACGGCATAGAACTCCATCACCTAAGCTAGACGCCCCTTATTTTACCTCTGATTCTGAGGCAGAGTCCGAGAACCTCATTTACACTGCACCAACCAGCCCCATGGCTGGCGTGACTTCCAACCCTTTCTTTGTAGGGACCATTAGTGGAGCATCCACCACCACACCAGTTAGCACACCTACTTTGGGTATGCCCTCGATGGGGCCCACATCTACCATTCCGATCACTGTACCCATTCCAGTAGCTGGCATACCTATCGCCACTCCATCAGTGACTCACACTACCCTTGGCGGTACAGGACCGTCCCATACCACTTTCGTTCCTCCACTTGGGGGCATTGGCCCCAACATGGTAACACCCACTAGTATGTCACATCCTTCTACTAGTTTTCCATTCATGGCTAGTCTCAACCTTCCTGACCTAGCTAGACTGACTAACGATCCCATCAGACACGACTCGGTGTGGCCTCACATGCCCACCAAGCTCCCCTCTGACATCCCTAAGTTTGAGGGCAAGGCAAGTGAGGACCCCCAGAACCATATTATGTCCTTCCATCTATGGTGTTTCTCCAACTCCATAGTGGACGACTTTGTCTACCTCCGTCTGTTACAGTGCACCCTCACTGGCTCTGCAACTAAGTGGTATATCAAGCAACCCCATGGGACCCATGCCACCTTTACCTCCCTTGCCTCGACTTTCCTGTAGTTCTTTCAGTTACCTGTCCGCTATGTTGCGAGAGTTGAGATCCTACTGTCTTGCAGACAGAATACGGCTACCCACATCACTGACCACATTCATGAGTGGCGTTGATGCCGTAGCCTATACAAAATCAAGTTAGAAGACCGTATCTTCCTAGACTGGTTTCTAAAATCCCTCCTTCTTGTCATTGCCAAGGATGTGGCATCCGAACGACCCCAATCCGAAGAAGAGGCCATCCTCAAAGCCCAGCAATTTGACCTCATTTACGCCTAGTCGGGTTATCTATATACCATCGTACCTGATGCCCCTCGCGGCGATTACTCAAAACACGATGCGCCAGGGGCATCCCATGCCGCAGACGGAATCATTGGCCATATTTCCTTGCATCCCCAACCCTTTTCCATAGCACGTCCTAGCCATGGCCCCGACCTTTCGCGGGCTACATCACAGTCCAGAGCAACCAATTCGTATTCTCCCATGGCACTTCACCACAATTCCCACAGACCCTCATGTCCACCTCAGTGCTTTGGTCAAGCATCCCCCCCTTACACCCCCCCGATCGCACCTCAACCCTATTACCACCAGCAGGTTGCACCAGCTCCTGTGTCCTCTCAAGCCCAACATGCTTATTACCCACCACAGGCAGCCCCTACAGCAAACCCACAACCCACTCCGCAAACGTATCAGCAACCCCCACAAGGTTCAGCACCTGCGTAGCCTCCCCCTACTTATTATCCACTGCAGCCTGCTCCCGCACCTGCACAACCCCAGAACCCACCTGTTGCCCAAGGGAAAGTATACGCCCAACAGAATCCACAACAAAACCAAAACAACCAGCGCCAATAGGGCCAGTAAAACCATGGCAAAGGTCGTAACCATGGCAACAACCCTCCTCCAGACCAAGGTGGTCAACCTCCCAATCCCCCAAACAACAATAACACAGCACCTGCCAACCAGAACCTTGATCGACCGCCCAAGCAGGCCAAAAATCCTAATTTGTGAACAAACCATCCTTGTTCTATTTGCGGGGTCTATGGCCACTACACACATGCTTGCCCACATTTGGAGCGAGCTTGGCAACTCTGGACTGATGATGCCCGTCGCCAAGGGCACGCGGCTCCTCAGGCGCCACCCAAACCCCCACCCCCTCAGCAGCAACCTTTGTTGCTGCAAAACCCCTTACCAACCCAAGGCGTAGTGAACACTCAGCCATTGGCTCCCCCTCAAGGCAACACGCCCACACAACAACAGATCACTTATGCCGCTCTTGATCAACCCATGTTCGACTCAGGTAATCACCACTTGTTAATGATGTCATCTGCTAATGTCAACCTTCAAACCCGTCCGAACCAATATGGCTCCACCCCTGAAGCCCCTCCCGCCGACAAAAACACTAACGTTCATCCCACCGATCAGACATTACGTATACCTCCGGCTCCACTTGATGGTGCGTCCAAAGCACCTCGCTTCCAACTTCGTCGCATTAACAATAACCCCAATGCTCGCGCTGTGTCAAATTACAACATTGTAGATGACTTAGCTCAATCTCCCACAACCATGTCTGCATTAGAAGTCTTAAAAAACAGTCCTTCACAGTGCAAGACTTTGCTCTCTGCCATTGGTGCTATTGACCCAAATGATTCATAACTGATGACCTTCGATTTGGACCAGTCCAAACCACGCCTGCCTTCCACTTTAGCGTTCCAAGTTTCTGTTTCCATTCGAAATCTTGTCATCCATCGGTACATCATCGATGAAGGTGCCTCTACATGCATTATGTCCACATTCGTTTGGCAGAAGTTGGAATCCCCTACCCTCCAGCAGTCTACCACTGCGTTGCGAGCCTACGACGGTCATTCGGCTCAACCCCAAGGACTCTTAGCCAATGTCCCCATCCAGTTGGCTGGAAAAACAGTGCTCATTGACATAGAGGTCATCAATGCCCAACTTGATTATAACCTCTTACTTGGCCACAGCTACATGTATGCCATGCGGGCGGTTGCCTCATCCATTTTTCGTACCATGATGTTCCCCCATGACATATGCGTGATCAAGGTTGACCAACTCACCTATTACGATCCAAATGCCCCCGCTGCACCCGAAAATGTTCTCCCCATGGTTGAACAAACCATTGGTGGTGCAACTACCACTTTTGTTTCCTCCGTGGGACCCGGATTTTACTCAGATCTGCCGATGACCTCAACATTCCAATCCATTCCCTCCCCGTCACCTGCGACCGAAGTATCTGACCTATGTACCCTCTCCCATAATACACAAACACCCAATAATCAACTACCCTTGTTACCCAAACCACCATTGGTACCTAGTCACATTGGTGTTACACCCACCCACACAATCCCCTTCCTATTCCCTCCCTCAGGAGTAGTAAGCGCCCCGGTTATGGCTACTCTCAGCCTCCCTGGGGTAACCTTAGGATTATTCGTGTGGTATATTTCGCCTCCCGTTCCCCCACCAACACCAAATGTTGTCCTTCAACCAGTGCAACCCATTGCCACTACTAGTCAACCACCTCCCAGTGTCACTACCCCTTCGTCATCGATGAATCTCCCTCCTCTTATCAAGCCCACTGGGGGCAAAGGCCCACAACCATACACTGATGTACCCCCTCCCAAGGCAGTTAAACCCCCCCCCCCCCCCCGTGTTTCGTGCTCCCCCCAAATGCTCGTTGTGTGATGAGTTAGGCCATCCGACTCACCAATGTCCACAATAACCTGCATTACAGGAACACATGCAAATGCTTGACGACGACCCCAACATCCCAGTTGTCGAACTAGATCCAACCCCTAAGCCTCGTGATAAATCACTGCGTACCAACTACCCTTGTGCAATATGCGGTATTTACGGCCATTACTCACATCACTGTCCTGATCTCCCAGATTACAGAGAAACTCTCTACGAGATGAATAATTTGGACCTTGAGACGGCACCCCCCACAATTGAGGAGATCCACCCCCCAGTATCACCCTCCTCCGGAGAGATTAACACCATTTATATGATCTATTTGACTACCACTCCCTCATCAACCGATTTGACAACTCAAATTTTCCGCAATGATGAGTAGATTCTAGAGGCTCTCACTGCCCCGGATTATCCCTGGGAAGACATGCACCATTGTTCCTATTTCCTCCCAGAAGAATCCTCCTCTACCACAGCTACCCAATTCGCAGTTGAGTCCAAATATTTCCTTCCCACCAAAGTCGACTGGTTTAAGGATCCTATTCTTGCTCCTAATGCCTTTGAGGAAGGTAACATGGCCAACATCTCACCCGCCATCCACATAGATATCTTTGACCCACTTGGTGCTCTTGAAATCATTACATTAGGAGTCTCTTGCAGTGAGTATGAGATTGGAGAGTACAAAAAACGTTTCCAAGAGTTTCGTGATGTCTTTGCCTGGTCTTACACCGAAATGCCTGGTCTTGACCCCGCTATCATAGAGCACCACATTAACACCTCTGAGTCAAGGGGCATAATAGATTACCTCAACCCTGGGATAGGGGGCATGATCAACCATTTTGAACCTTCCCCATCACATCTATCTTAGCACGTCCATGACCCCCTTGTTCAAACCAACACATATGTGATCCACAATCATAAATCCCATGCACATAACATGGGGGCAAGTCATTAACCCTGCTCACTTTTTCACATTTGTGATCTCAACCATTTTTTGAGGTCACGTGTCACTTGTATATTTGATTTGATTTGATACACCTAGTATTTCACCCCCGTGGGCCATCATTTCTCCCCACCACTGCATCCTTCGCTTGGTGGGCTCACCTTTATTTGTAGCCATTTTTTAACCTAGTTATTTCCTTTGACCATTTCGGAGTCCTTATGACCTCCGTTTTTCGTACCATTTGCACCGCCGAATTCATATTTCCATGCCCGTGATGCTGCTTGAGATCATTTCTCTCTCTCACCAGGACCAATATCAACATTGTGTCCCAACACCTTATCGCCTCGATTTGCGTGCCACTTCGGATACTCTCCATTTTTTGATATATTTCATATCATCGGATTCATTTTTCTAAGCTCGTGATGATGCTTGAGATAATTTCTCGCTCTCACCCCCAGATTTTTTTGGCTATTTTTTCCAAAACGCCCCCCGTCACTTCAGTTTGCATGCCACTTTGGCCGTTCTCCATTTTTTACACTTTTTATATTGCCGGATTCATTTTTTCGAGCTCGTGATGATGATTGAGATCATTTTTCACTCTCACCAGGTACAATTTAAACATTTTGTCCCGACAACTTGCTGCCATGGTTTGCGCGCCACATCGGCCGCCATCGGATTGTTCCACATTTTTACATGAGCCATTCACTCCTGTCATATTGCAATTATTTCATTATTTTTCCACCATTCATTATCCCGCAAGGAGGCCCACCAGTGTTCCCCCCCTCCCTCATTCTTGGTCATCATCAATGTTCCTTGATTGAGCACTCCCTCCTTGCCTAGCCATTCCTTTTGTTCAGTATAATTTTATCCCTTTTTCGGGCTAGACAAGTCCTTTACGAAAAAGGCACTTAGGGAGTTTCTGTTAAGCTCTTTTCTGACTCCTAAAACAATGAAAAGATCATCGAGCAATCTTGCTTCCTTTCATGCTCGTTAAAGTACCTGAAAGGGCGTCTATCTGGTATAAGTTTAACCCTTTTCCGGACCTGGTAGACTACTTACGAAAAAGGAATACTCTAGTCACACCGGCTAGAAGAGTTCTTCATTGCATCCTTTTATGCTTCTTCGGGCCTTGGAGACTAACACACAAAAAAGCAACCCCCTGGAGTCTTCTTAACGCTTTCAGACTCTCTAAAATTGAAAGCAACCACGAGCATGAACTGTCCTGGGCTCATACAAATCCACACAACAGTGTCCTGGGCTCATTCCATTATTTCAGAGTCTTCTTATCGCTTTCAGACTCCTTAAAATTGAATGCAATCACGAGCATGAACTGTCCTGGGCTCCTGTAAATCCACACGACAGTACCATTTTACACACACTTCTTCTAGTTCCTTAACCCGTGAAGAAGTCCCCCCATGCCTCTTGGCACTATGATCGATCATCTCGGCAACACCCCCAATCAAGTTGCCTTTGTTCAAAGTAGTCTGTAATCTCCTGCCATTTTACATCAGTTTGAGTATCCCTCATCCCAGTCACTATCCTTGATCCATTACATCTATGATCCCTTTCCCACCAGTCAGTTTCATATGCTGCCCGATCGTCCCCACCATCATACTCTGAACAAAGGAAGTTTGAGTCCACCCACTCTATTTTCCCAGTTATCCCCCACAGTCTGTCAGTCCTACCATTAGTACTCTCATACTTCGGTTCTCCACCTCGCTCTCCTATAAAGGAAACATCATTGCCTTGCTAGTTGCAGGCCTCCCTCTGTCGACGGCAGCCCCTCTATTCTAGAGGATAGACCCAGAGGTCCCTGTGCCTGGACCCATCACCATCTGTGGTGAGTGCCTACAGACCATTTTGAGAGGAGTCATCATTGCCTCTCTGAGTGGTTGTTTCTCACATACTCAACTTCAACACCTTGATCACATCGTTGAGAATCGCGCAGGGTTTTTATCCCTTCAGTTATTGGTCGAAGACCCCGGATTTCCCCCGACTCTAGCACATTGGTCAGTCCCTTCAAAACACCCAGTTATATCTTCCCTTGGATGTCCGGGTTGTGTTGGCGATTGTATTCGGAATCCATCGAGTTATATGCTTCCTTGAGTACCCAGTTCAGTTCCAATTCAGTGTACCATTGAGGGTATGACTCCCCGTCACTATGATCCAGCAGCTCATTAGTCCCTCTGGTACCCCACTCAGTAGCATTGTTGTTATTCCAGTGTACCAATTCTTCAGCTCAAACATGGTCAGCCCAGCAGTATGTCCCAGATTTGTGTCCCCTCTGGACTCTTATGATGTACACAGTGGTTCTCTATGTATCCTATAGGTTCCCCTATTCGGGCCTCACAGTTATTTTTTATGTATCTTGATACGAGCATGGGTATGCCCGCCTCGTCCTTATATTGAGATTCTTCCTCATTCCTTATTTGAGGCCATGTATATTTTGGGTCCCCATATTTTGGACCCCAATGCTATTATTGTTCTATATCTTGATACGAGCATGGGAATGCCCACCTCATCCATCTGTTCAGATTATTCCTCATTCATTATTGAGGTCATGTACTTTCAGTTTTTGCAGTTTGTTCGAGACCATTTTTTTGGGCTCCAGTTTGTTTCTTCTCTTCTCCACACCCCAGGAAAACCATAAAACACTTATGATGTCTATCGGCCATACGATGAGCTCCTACCCTCACACATCAGGGGGCAATCTGTTAACACCCAAAAAGTACTCACTACCTCATCTACCCCATTACATGACTCATTTGTCCATATTTCCTACCATATTTACCTTCAAAACCTTAAAATCCCATTAAAAAGCCTCCAAAAGGCCACAAAACCGTCAAAAAATCCTCCAAAAGGCTAAAAAACCCCTTTTCCCCCCAAAAGTATCAAAAATTCCTCCAAAATAGCAAAAAAACTCTAAAAAGGGAATAAAAAATATTTAAAAAGGAGGAAAAAGAGGGAAAAAGGAGAAAAAAACCCTATACAGCTGACCTAAACCATATGGTTCCCAAAACCATGGGACAACACTCCACCACTAAAAACCTATAAATAGGTGATGGAGGCCCCTCATTTCATATCCACAGTCAAATACACCCTTACTCTGCCAAAATCACTCTTTAAACCCTAGCTCACCCTTGAGCTAATTTCACCCTTGAGTGTCCCTTTTGGCCCATTTCCAACCCTTTGGAGAAAGAGAAGGAGCAAAGCTGGAGTTTGGAGCAACCCTCTTGGACTATTGCAGGAACTTCACCAATGTCTACACCTGAGGTAGAATTTTAATACAAAAAAGAAAGATCTTCACCATATTTCCATGTTTTGTTATGTTTATTAATGCTCATGCTAGTTTAGAATTCGTATTGTTTTATTACTTTAATTTATTGTTTATTGAACTGCTACTAAGGAGTCCATTCTCCTTAGTAGGTGATGCATTGGTTAGGTCCTTACATCATAAGTTTTGTCACTGATAGAGGTGCGGTGCAACTACAAAGTTTGGATGGGGTATTGTTTCATAAGATGGTCAATGGGAATAGGTTGAAACCCTATCACCATGACCCGGTGCAGAGCAATTGAGAAACCGAACCAGTTAAAAAAAACAAATAATGACAAAAAATGGAAGTATGGCCAACCGGGTCGCTCGTCGATGCTTCGTACACTTACACACAGGGGAGTCAAATCTGAGCATGATTGTTGCGTATCATATTCACCAAAAGACGGTGGAGGAGTATGATGATAGGATTAGATGGTTATGTGACGAGATTTGGCCAATGATTTTAGAATCAAACATCAAGGACACGAGGAATAAGCATAAATATAGGTGCAGACGACTAGTTGAGCATGAATTTATCCATAAGTCGGGAGAGATTAAGATCCATGCTACAAGTTGTTAAGGTAGAGATTTGAGCGATAAATTCCAAGGAAGCTGTGGAAATCATCCATTTCATTTTGTATGGTAGCACTCCAGGTATGTTGAGGGAAAGAACGACGAGTGTGCATGAACAACCAACAAAGGAAGTGGCGCAGACAATCGGGAGGAACAGAGACGAGGTCTCACCCAGGATGTCTAAGTGCATGGTAGTAGTTAGAAGACCCGTTGTCCCTGCGACCACTGGAACACCAAGGGTAGAGGCCCGCTGGAAACAGTAGTAGGCAGTCTAAGGTGCGAAACAGATGTGCCAGAGTAGTTCGAATGTTTCACATCTTGGTGGCATAGATGAAAATTTCCCCAGTCTGGAACAAGCATGAAGCACAACAACCAACACAGAAGAGGTATATGATCAAGGTTTCCAGAGACTGGAGGATGAGTTCAAGAAGTACATGACAGCGAACTAGATATTTGAGGATGAGTTCGAGAAGTACACAACAGTGAGCTCCAAATGACAAGAACAACTTCACAATTGTAGCATAGCGAAGGATGAGAACAGTACCAGAAATGTCCAGCTGAGGTGGCTCAAGGGTGAGCCACAAGTTTGTGTTGGGGGCCTGTTGGCACGAGATAAGTCTGCATGAAGTGCAGAAGCCGACAGGTGCCAAAGGGACAATCCACAAAAGAAGGACCATTCAGGGAGAACAAGGAAGTGCAAGAATAGTTATATTTAGTTAGAATTGGTCATGTGGACCGTTTCGTAACCGCATAGTAGCATACAAATAGAAGTACAATTGTAATCCTAAGGGAATCCATGCAGCGATAGCATAAGTTGATCCATTTTTCCATCATTTTGCTTTGTTTTGTATCTGTGACATGGTGTATTGACTCTTTCTGCGAAGTTCATTCCGCAGGTTTTAATGAATGCATGAGGATGCTTGATTATGGTGTTATTTCTGTCTTTGTCTCTGTGTGATGATCAATGTGAATGTTTGCAGCATGTCTAATGTTCTTTGGCTTAAATGATTACTGCTTATGCGAATGAGTAGGTTAAATATGTTGTTGCGAATGTATGTTATCTGTTACATCTTCGAATAGTTGAATGTGCGAATGATGGATTGTTACTATAATGTGAAGGATAACATGTCTGGTTTCTACAAGGGTAATGTGTGTTTAATGCATTTCCTCAACTCCACTGCGAAAACTTGGTTCCTGCAACCCCCTTATCCATCTTGGGTGAGACCTCACTCGCTCTGCATGTGTTGCTAGGAAGGGTTAAACCTTTCCGGGCCAGTGTGTAAGGGATTTTGGGTTGGTATTTGTTGGCGATAGTATGAAGTGAACCCATTTCAATAGACATTGTGTCAACACTTATCATAGTCATCATGATACTGCTCAGAAAAATCATCATTAGCATAAGAATCTTCTACATTGAACATGGACATGGTTGCAAATTCATCGAATTGAGAGTCTTATTTCTAAAGGAGTAGAGGAAAGATATATGATACCACTATAATATCCCTGACCTGATATCAGATGATATTATCTCAATCTCAAACTTTGAAATCAGAAAATTGCATAACAGAAACTAGTATTCAAAACTAGTTAAGATGAAACTAGTCTTGGTCGGTGATTCACCCACCCAAAGCTTGACTGATGGTCACTTTAGGATATTCCAAATTTACTAGGGATTTTGAAACATCATGAAAATCAGAATCAAGGCCATCTACAGACTCCTATGCACAAGATACTAGGACCATTTGTGTTTCAACAACAGCTATCGCTGGAGTCTACTCCAAGGCTTCTACAGCACACCAGCATATGCATACTAAAGACTTCAAATTACACTTGAAGGAAAACAAAGCATGCTTATAATACAATAATATCATAATATATTGTTGGACAAGTTTTACATAGGTTTTGGGAGGTTCTGGCAGTGTTTGGAGTCAAGGGGAGAAAGAGCACTAGGACATACTACTCAACTAGTTTGTTTTAGGCTCTTCCAAGAAGGAAGAGAGGGTCACAAAAAATCATTATAAGGATTGGGTTGGATTCATTAATGTCTTACGGACATGTAATGACTGATAAAACTAAAATTGAACATTCAAAGGAAGTTTAATTGAACATACTGAAAAACAAGTCAAATAGAAAGGCACAATGAGCTAGTCTTGATAATTCTGAATGCAAACAACCAAATAAGGTCGTGAATGAATATATTATTTTTGACTTGGGATGGATTCTACAGGCCATTTAAAAACTACAACAACTTTCATAAAGGAAAATGGTTTCATAGAACTTTGTATATTACAATTCCCGAAAAACTAGTTAATTAAAATTGCACAAGGAGTTAGTCTTGAGAATTATGGACTCAAAAAAAATCTAAGGCTCTCGCAATATTCTTATTATATTTAATGTAACTCAAAAATGAAATTAAAAGCAGCAAAAAGAACTCACCGAGTTTATTAATCAATAAACGAAAGTCTCATGGCTCTATATTCACAGCGAATCATTAATAGTGAGTTATTACAATGAATGGAAGAAGAATGCTACAGAAGAGTAAGAAGAGGAGATGTTGATACTAAATATGATATGTATGATTATAATGATATGATGGCTTCTCATTGGAGGCACATTGATCTTATGTATCTTTTTGCAAGCTCTCCAATTGATCTCCCTCTCTCAGTGAAACTCGTTAAAACTACATCAAACCGGCTTGGATCTCTGCATCAAATTCTGAAAGATTGGTCTTCACATGAAATAGTTGGATGAGATCTACAATAGACTCAGTGATGAAGATTGGATTTCATCATCCTTTCAGTCAAATCGGGGGCACATCTCACAGCTAGGACTAGGGGCACATATCCCATGTCAATGAGGGAAATTTGCACTCAATTCAAATCACAAATGATCAAAATATGTGATAGGGGTGCACTCTCATTATTTTATAGATGGAATATGACTTGAGGAGCAAGTCTCCTAGGCTAATGCGCCCTCATGGATGGATAAGGAAAGCTTGCTTTCACCCTTTTCTTCTTTTTTTCTTTGCTTAATGCTTTTATCTTTTCTGCTTTAGCTTTTTTATCCTCCTTTGCTTTTGACTGTTTTTTCTTTCTTTTATGTCTTATCCTGCTTTTTGATTTTATGCTACTTTCCACTTTATGCTACTTTTCCTGAATTTTTTTGCCTTTCTTCTTTGTACTATATGTTATTTATTTTTCTTGACTTTCTAGCTTTGGATAATTTCACCTATATTTTCATGCAAGTCACCTCTTGGTTAACCTTATCCTCTAAGGTGCACTTGTGGAGCATTATCCACTTTATTCCCAAATAAAAATAACTATTTAATAAAAAATATCATCAAGTACGTATCAAAATTTAGGAAAAATAAACTAACACCTAATTAATTAAATGCTTGAACTTTCAATATTAACCCCAAGTAAATGAAGTCTTATCCTCAACCCAAGGGATTGATTGGGTTAGGAACTAAATCTAGTGATCATCAATGAGGGGACATGACACACCAAGTCAATTGACATGAGGGGTCCACTTCTAAAGTTTAAAAAGCTATCCGTCAAGTAGATCTTATTATGGCGAGCTTTATCTTTTTGTTTTAACTTGATAACAATGTGCTACTAATTGCAATTTCTTTGAATAAAACTTTTTTTGATTATTTTATCTTGTGGGCAATTACATACTTTACGACAAAAGATGCATGTCTAAATTGATTCTCGCAATGATTGTTTTACATACACTATTTGCATCATGATTAGGTATGCTCTTGGACATTCAATTTTATTGGCTCTATCTCTTTCAAAATAAATTCTGCATTTTTATATAGGGTTTTGAAATCATCTTGCATTATCCTTTGGCTTGGAGTCGAGGTAGTGTAAGAATCATCACTTATGTCAGGTGTTCGATATGTTTTTCACTGGTAGGAAACGAACCTTGTTCTAGGATTATAATATTTCAACTGCTCATATTTTCTTCTTGACGTTCATTAGCACCTTGGAAGATTATATAGTATTGATTTAAGATGAGCTCACAAATTTAAATGTGGGTAAAATGATCTTCCTAGTGGGACCCAATTTTTTTTTTTTAAAAGTCAGTGGCATGAAATTTTGGCCCTGACACATTTATATGTTTCATGACCTTCTTAGTGCGACATTTCTAAGCATCTTAGGATTGCACACTTAATATAACACCGATATTCCAATTTCAAGTTCTATAGATAAGTGTAACGTCCCTAAAATCGTAAAAATTAAAAAAATTCTACATACAATGATTATGTCATTCATACAATAACTTCTATTTGTGAAAGACTAAATATGAAAGACTAAATGTGAGAGTTGTTTAAATAATGTATATATTTTTCTTTCATAGGTTGTCCTATCAATTTATTGAAATGCTTAAGGAATTAATACAGGTGTATGTGAAGTTTCTATAACCCTGTAGAAATGTTTTAATTCCTATGTCAATGGATTTAATTCACAAGTTCTTTATAGCTTTCTAAAGCTTATGCTTGTTTGGAGATTTCCTATGTGTTAGTTTTTTAACTATTTAAATGCTAGGGAATATATTTTGTGAATGGTGTCACTAGAAGAAATGTCGAGAGGCAAGAGGAGGGTAATGGCAGTGCTGGGCTTACTTAGCATTTCTTGCTAAAGCATATTTCAATGTCTTTTGGGTATACTATTTTGGGAAGACCCTATACTAACTCTTTTACACTTGCAATCTAGTAATAAATCAACAACATGATTTCGAAAGGGAAAGATCTAGTTTAAAAGCATGGTTTAATTAAAATGCAAACTTTGATAAAGAGAGTGATTCGAAACTATAGGGAAGGGTGAAAGATTGTTGTGCTAGTGGGAGTAGCTAGGTATTAATTATGACCCATGTGACACCACATGGCCATATGCCAGTTGGAGGAGGGTTTAATACCTTGGTCTAAGGACCGATTCAGTCCTTTTTGTGGTTTTTCTATGTTGGGAGAGAAGCCTCACCCTGTTCTCAGGTTCAATGGAGCTCAACGTATGACCTGAGCTTGCTCATGGTCATCGTTTTCACTTGGAATGAAGGAGAAAAGTGGAGAACACCAAGTTTAATGACCAGGTAAACCTGTGCTATAAAAATCATGATTTCAGTAATGGTTCAGTCTCGGTTTGGTTTTGTATAGATGCTAACTCGTTTCTCTTTGGTTTTTTATGGAAGGGGTTTAGAAGGTGAGGACCAAACTCTGCGTTCGCATGGTTTCTTCAAGAAGACAAATGGAAAAATCATTTTACCTGATAATCCTAGGACTCCTCATGGATTCCCCTTTCCCTGTCAGGCCAAGGATGCATGTTTAATGTCTTAATGATGAGAGTTTTAAGCTATAAAAGAGTTTATACTTCGGCTTTTCGTTTTGGGCAAGTTCTGGTCAGGCTTGGTTTGGGAAAAATGTAGATGCTTTTGTAGTGGGTTTCTAAGTTTGACCTTGCTCGATTGATGAACAGTTTTGGAATTTGGTCCTCATTGTAATTATTTATATGGCAAAGAATTCTAGTTTGTAAAATATTAAAGGGATAATCCTTTAACCTAGATATCATGATTTCCACTTAGACCTGTAGAATGTGTTTTGTTTTTGGGTTTTTGAATAGGACTTTGAAATGAAGCTTGGATTGTTTTTAAATTAATCAGGTTTCAAGTTTTAACGTTTGAATAAGTTATGGCAAGTTTGATTCCTATGCATCACGGTTTCTAATTGAAATCTAATTAAATAAATGGTTTTAGGAAGAAAGCAAAATCGTTTTAATGTCTCAATTGTGGAAAGTTCCCATTCATAATTTGTATTGCTTTGAAATGAATTTTACTTGAGCGAATGGCTCTGTGAGAATCTTGTTTAAGCATTTGATTTAAAGAGAGTGATTGCTCTGTAATTTTAAGTAATTTGGATTTGGGGCTCTCTACTTGGGTGGTAAATTTATGGTCCTTGGATTTTGGTGAGGAAAACCGGCTCTGTAAATTCTTATTAGTTTTAAATGATGGTGTGGCTAGATTGTAAATGCATGAATGTTTAAAGATTTGGTTTATGTGGGAAAATCCCTAGCTCTGTTTTACTTGTCCTTCTTTTTTGTAGTTTAAATATTTTAAAGAAAAGCTGGGTTCCAGCGTTTGGTTTCCACGCTATAGCGTATGGGTCTGCCCATGCATTGACTGGGTTTGATATGTGAAGAGTAACGAAACCTTGAGTATTTTAACACTAGTGTTAAATCATTTTGAATTTAAATGTAATATATAGATGATTCGATCTGGGTCTTGTCTTTTATTAAGAGATCTTAAATTCTAGGAAGTGCCCTTAGATGGTTCATCCTGTTTAAGGCGTTTTTAAGGATTAATTTATGTGATGGCTACTTTTATGCCTGATTTTATATATGGTAAAATGCTTTTATGATGAGTTGATCTTTTTTATTTAGTTTTGAGATCCTACGAAATCTCTGTCAGATATTTGAATGATTTAATACAATGGATACTTTCGTTACTTGGTCTGAGTTTTAGTTTTAATAAATAAAATTTGATGTTGAGTTTTCTAAGGCGATTTGGAAAAGGTTTTGTGGATATTTGGAGATCTCTGTTTGCAATTATTTACTAAATAATTAAATGTCTATACTCTTTAGAATTTAAGCTCTACACTTCTAGAATTTTTAAAGAACTAAATTACAGTATGGAAGATTAAAATGAGATTCAGTGCAAAAGTAAAATACAGCATAAACTAAGCTCTGTAAATTCTAGGGTATTTTTTAATGGTGGACTTGTCTACATGGAGATCTAGCACAAGCTAGTGCTGCTAACTCTGCTATTTCTCGCACTCATATTTTAAGGCATGGTTTTAACTTGTATAAAGCCTTTAAGCAGAAAAAGAAATCGATTAAACTATTTTAATGTTTTACCCTAGGGATCCCATGCCATTAAGCCCTTGCTCCCTAATGCGTAAATATAACCAGATCATCACCACAGAAAAGAAAGAGATGTACAGTATTCTCCAAATTAAATCCTAATTTATTCATCTTTAAAACAAATATAGTTTCATACCCGAATCCTATAGCTTGCACTTCCTTTGAAGAACCTACACAATCAAACACTAGTTAATGGAATAAATTCTTTTTAGCTGACCTGTGACTATGAACCGAATAACTTTGGGACTACCACATTCCTCCCAACCATGACCCAGAACCGTTCCTGGTTCAAATCTGGATCCCCCCGAGCTGGCTCCAACATGCAAGAAGAAACTAGAGAACCTAGGGCATACTGTGGATTGTACTTCAATCTTGGAATAATTATCACTTTCAGACCTATGGGGCAATTTTCTCTCTTCTTACCATAAAAGGAATGATAAAAAGATACATCATAATGATCCCTCCTCTTCTTTGGGATTTGTCCTTCTTTATATAGGTGAACTTTTGGAATAGAGATGTTGAGTTAATAATAATGTTTTTAATATTAACTCCAATTTTATTTTAAATTTGAATTATAATATATGTAAAGGATATTTTAATTAATTTATCACTCCTAGTTTATCCAGGACTTTTAACTTGTTCCTTTATGATTTTATTTTAAAGAAACTTTTATATTTTATTTACTTTGTTACAACTATATGTTTCTATTAATTAGATAGCAATCTTTTTCTTTATATATAATATAAATAAATATCTTATGCATATTTTTTATGAATACTTATTTATACATAAGTGAGACTTATTTTATAAATAATCAATTTGATTAATTAATTAATTAAATAGCATAATAACTCTTTGATAATTATTTAATACAAGGTCCAATCTTTGGACAAGTATTTTTTGGTAGGTTTGGATAGTTGACTAGGTTAGGTAGCTCTAGGTCCCTCTTTCATGTTGCATTCGCTCGTTTAACATGGTAGTTTCCGCAGTCCTTGATGAGAGATAGAAATGATTCATTTAACCCATTAAATAATTTTGATGACTAGTAGTGCTATTCAAAGTCTTCTTGACTCAACACTCTTAAGATCAAGTAACCCTAAGTGCTCTTCAGAGCGTTGGCTCAACACTCTCACATGAGCATTACGCTAGTGCAATTCCAGAGCATCCCTCTCAACACTAGTACTAGAATGTGTTTTTGACGTACATCTAGAAATACAAATGGCCTCAGATCTGGTACTTATTATCAAGCTTGGAGTGCTCCGGGGCTTATGCCCAACACTCTATGTACATCGGGGCTTATGCCCAGTACATAATAAAAGTCCTCTATGTACATCGGGGCTTATGCTCGGCACATAATAAAATTCCTCTATATGCATCGGGGCTTATGCCCAGCACATAATAAAAGTCCTCTATGTGCATCGAGGCTTACGCCCAGCACATAGGTCATCCATACGCTCCAGAGCTTACGCTCAATACATCATAAGAGTTAGCCATGCATAATAAGACTCTGCACAATATAATCAAAGAACATCTCAGTAAATTAGGGTTTATACCCACATCTCATGATAAACATCAATCAAATACATCAGGGCTTTCATGCCCAATACATAACAATAAATCTGCATCAGTCAAGGTCCATGCTCAAATATAAGTACATCATAAATAAATCATATGCATTGTGGCTTACGCCCAATATATAACATAAACATAAAAGGTCAAAATTTGGGATATTACATCCCTCCCCGCTTAGAACAACACAGTCCCGGTGTTCTAGGGGCTAGAAATGAACTCATGAAACAAGGCGGGGTAAGCCTCTTTCATTGTGGGTTTCTTTCCCTATGCAGCTTCATGAATTCAAAACTTCTTAATTCAAGGTTTTATAGGAATTGCCTTAACCCCCTTACATGAAATAAGCTCAAGTACTACCAGTTCTATGATATATAATCATAATTATCGCATTGTTAGTCATGATTTGGTGTCTCTTGAGCTTTTGGTACCTTTACTTTCCACAAACAACACAAGTTGTCTCTAGTGTTTCATCATACGACACATTTATTCATATGATTTTCCAAAATCAATTAGAATACAAGTAGTAATTTTACCTTTGCAACATTATGCATATGATCAGTTTAGAACATAAGTAGTAGTTTCCGTTTGCAACAAAATGCATGTAATCAGTGTTAACACCCAAAAAGTGCTCACTACCTCATCTACCCCATTACATGACTCATTTGTCCATATTTCCTACCATATTTGCCTTCAAAACCCTCAAATCCCATTAAAAAGCCCCCAAAAGGCCAAAAATGCCTCCAAAAGGCCACAAAAACATCCAAAATTCCTCCAAAATAGCAAAAACCCTCTAAAAAGGGAATAAAAAATATAAAATAATGAGGAAAAAGAGGAAAAAAGGAGGAAAAAACCCTATACAGCTGACCTAAACCATATGGCTCCCAAAACCATGGGCCAGCACTCCACCACCAAAAACCTATAAATAGGTGATGGAGACCCCTCATTTCATATCCACAATCAAGTATACTCTTACTCTGCCAAAATCTCTCTTGAAACCCTAGCTCACCCTTGAGCTACTTTCACCTTTGAGAGCCCCTTTTGGCCCATTTCCACCATTGGAGAAAGAGAAGGAGCAAAGTTGGAGTTTGGAGCAACCCTCTTGGATCATTGCAAGAACTTCACCAACCTCCACACTTGAGGTAAAATTTTAAATACAAAGAAAACCATTTATTATTTCGTGTCTCTTATGTTTCATGCACATGTTTAGAATAATTTCCATTTCAATGTATTGTCTTTTAATTACTATTTATTGAACTGCTACTAAGGAGTCCCTTCTACTTAGTAGGTGCTCATTTGCACAAGCTAGGGTGAAAACCCTAGCTACAGTTTTGGCGACTCTGCTTGTGTTTTTCAGAATTTCTAGTTATAATTTTTTAAGTTTTTACACGTTTTTCTGCAATATTTTTCTGTTCGGCTGTCCCTTTCGCCCGCCGTAAAGCACATCTTTTACTCCCTGCAGTTGCGTTCCGACCGCGTCTTTCAAGCGTTTACCTGCGATCCGACCGCGGCTCTCAGACTATTTCTAGCGACCCACCGGTCGTTTTCAGTCTGTTACCTGCAATCCGACCGCGGCTTTTAGCCTGTTTAGGACGGTCCAACTGCGGCTACTAACCCTTTTTCCTGCATCCCGCCTGCGGCTTTCGACCATTTTTTCACAACCCGCTGGCACCTTTCAACATTTTTCCTGCGTCCCGCCTTCAGCTTTCGCCATTTTCCCGCAACCCGTTGGCGCCTTTCGGTGTTTTTCCTCCGTCCCGCCTGCGGCTTTCGGTCATTTTTCCGCAACTCGCCGGTGCCTTTCGGTGTTTTTCTTGCGTCCCTCCTGCAGCTTTCGGCCATTTTCCCGCAACCCGCTTGCAACTTTCGGCGTTTTTCCTGCGTCCCGGCTGCATTTTTCAGCCTAAAACCCGCAACCCGACTACGACTGTTGAGCTGTTTTCCACGGTCCGACCGCCCAGATTTGCCAAAAATCTGCAGTCTGTTTTCTGCATTTTTTCCTGTTTTGAACCCAACAATTTGCTGCACTATTTTCTGCACCTGCACAGCCATCTGTCCTACCTGCAGCCATACTTCCTTACAGCCTTTTCTGCAGTTTTTATTTCTGTTTCATTTACAGAATCGTTTTTTAAAATTTCAGCATTTTACTTAAAAAAGAGAAAATTTTGCATGTTAAAGTTTACATTCTGTCTTGTTATTTTTAGTTAGAAAGTTTCCCCCCTTGTGGTACTTTTATTTGGGTTCATCACCTCACACGCACACACTCTGTCACCTAATTCAAGTGAGCCTTAAAAAGTACTTAACACAACCAACATTCTAACCCCACTTGGGGAACACATAAGAATTTTTGTAGTTAGGTAGGATCGGAGGGATAGGCATCCAAATAACACCCCTCGGTTGCTTACACTTGAGACATAGCTGTTGTCCATTAGGGAACCAAAATCCCCTAGTATTTTTTGGCACGGTCACAACCAGTTTATCAGAGGGCCTCTCCCCTAGGAGGGTTGAAGTCGCCAGATTGGTTCCGGAGGCCTGAGTGGAATACCGCAATCCATTCAGTAACCAAAGGCTACCTTTCGCAGTTCTCGGGGTATCCTTGTATGGGGGTACTGCGGTAAAAGGACCAAACGGCAGATTCACCTTTTCTGGACATGTCATGAACGGGGTATCTTAGCTGCCTTTCTTCTAGGATTGACTACCCGGTGTCCCTCCTGGTAGGGGGATATCTTTAGCCACTTGGCTCTCCTATCCATTTTTTCTGACTTGGATTTCATCACCTTGCAGAGGATATGTCTAGTTGAGTCAGAATACTATTTAGTTAGGTGTTTGCATGCTCCCTTACCTCCTTTTGGTCTAGTGAGTCCACTATTTTTATTATCTAGGAAACCTGCTGCTTGTTGGTATTCTGACCATTTCTGTTGATACTCCACTTATTGTAGCACAGCTGTTACAGTAAGTGTTTTGAGTTGGTTGTTGGCCTGAGTGCCATATTTTTTGAGCTCTCCTTCTGCACACTCGGTTGCATTAGGGTTTTTGAGTTGTTTTTCACTCAACCCAACCCCCAGATATTTGACACCATTTGTCACCATTGAGTCCCCGAGACATTCTCGACGCCTTTGGGGCGAGCCCCTACAGCACGGTTCACTTGACACCACCCGTCATAGACATAGATCTTCATCACTTGATGCCACTCATCATAGATCTCGAGCTTTGTCACTTGACTCCACACATCAACAACATAGAGCTCCGTCACCCGATCTAGACGCCCCCTATTTCACCTTTGATTCTGAGGCAGAGTCTGAGAACCCCATTTACACTGCACCAACCAGCCCCATGGCAGGCGTGACTTCCACCCCTTTCTTAGTAGGGACCATTGGTGGAGCATCCACCACTACGCCAACTACTACACCTCCTTTGGGTATGCCCTCGATGGGGCCCATATCTGCCATTCTAACTGCACCCATTCCAGCAGCTAGCATACCCTTAGCCACTCCATCAGTGACTCACACTACACTTGGCGGTGCAGGACCATCCCATACCACTTTCGTTCCCCCACTTGGGGGCAACATCCCAAACTTTTCCCCTCCACTTGGGGGCATTGGCCCCAACATGGTCACACCCACTAGTATGTCACATCCTTCTACTAGTTTGCCATTCATGGTTAGCCTCAACCTTCCTGACCTAGCTAGACTGACTAACGATCCTATCTGACACAACCCAGCGTGGCCCCACATGCCCACCAAACTCCCCTCTGACATCCCTAAGTTTAAGGGAAAGGCATGTGAGGACCTCCAAAACCATATTATGTCCTTCCATCTATGGTGCTCCTCCAACTCCATAGTGGATGACTCTGTCTGCCTCCGTCTGTTACAGTGCACCTTCACTGGCTCTGCAGCTAAGTGGTACATCGAGCAACCCCATGGGACCCATGCCACCTTCACTTCCCTTTCCTCAACCTTCCTGCAGTTCTTTCAGTTACCTGTCCGCTATGATGCGGGAGTTGAGATCCTACTGTCTTGCAGACAAAACACAGCTACCCACATCACTGACCACATTCATGAGTGGCATCGATGCCGAAGCCTCTGCAAAATCAAGTTAGGCAACCATATCTTCCTTGATTGGTTCCTAAAATCCCTCCTTCCTGGCATTGTTAAGGATGTGGCATCCGAACGACCCCAGTCTGAAGAAGAGGCCATCCTCAAAGCCCAACAATTTGACCTCATTTACGCCCAGTCGGGTTACCTATATACCATTATACCTGATGCTCCTCACGGTGATTCCTCCCAGCATAATGCGTCGGGGGCATCCCATGGCACAGACGGCATCATTGGCTGTATTGCCTCGCATCCCCAACCCTTTTCCATAGCGCGTCCTAGCCATGGCCCCAACCTTTCGCGAGCTACATCACAGTCTGGTGCGACCAATTCATATGCTCCCATGGCACATCACCACCATTCCCATGGACCCTCATGTCCACCTCAGTTCTTTGGGCACGCATCCCCCGCCTATGCCCCCCCAGTCACACCTCAACTATATTACCATCCACAGGCTGCACCAGCTCCTGTGACCTCTCAAGCCCAACTTGCTTATTACCCGCCACAGGAAGCCCCTGCGGCCAACCCACAACCCGCTCCGCAGACATATCAGGAACCCCCACAAGGTTCAGCACCTGCACAGCCTCCACCTACATATTATCCTCCGTAGCCTGCTCCAGCACCTGCGCAACCCCAGAACCCACCTGCTGCCCAAGGGCAAGTATACGCCCAACAAAATCAGCAGCAAAACCAAAACAACCAGCACCAATAGGGCCATCAAAACCGTGGCAAAGGACGCAATCATGGGAATAACCCTCCTCCAAACCAAGGTGGTCAACCTCCCAATCCCCCAGACAACAATAATGCAGAACCTACCAACCAAAACCCTGATCGGCCACCCAAGCAGGCCAAAAACCCTAACTTGTGAACTAACCATCCTTGTTCTATTTGCGGGGTCTATGGCCACTACACACATGCTTGCCCACATTTGGAGAAAGCTCAAAAACTCTGGGTTGATGATGCCCATCGCCAAGGGCATGCAGCTCCTCAAGCGTCGCCCAACCCCCCATTCCCTCAGCAGCCACCTTTGGTACTGCAAAACCCCTTACCAACCCAAGGCGTAGTGAACACTCAGCCGTTGGCTCCCCCTCAAGGAAACGCGCCACCAGAACAACAGATCACTTATGCCGCTCCTGACCAACCCATGTTCGACTCAGGTACTCACCACTTGTTGATGATGTCATCCGCTGATGTCAACCTCCAAACCCATCGAAACCAGTATGGATCCACCTCTGAAGCCCCTCCCTCCGACAAAAACACCAATGCTCATCCCACCGATCAGATGTTACGTATACCTCTGGCTCCCCTCGATGGCGCTTCCAAAGCACCTTGTTTCCCACTTCGTCGAATCAATAATAATCCCAATGCTCGTGCTACGTCAAATTACAACATTGTAGATGACTTAGCCCAGTCTCCCGCAGCCATGTCTACGTTGGAAGTCTTGAAAAACTATCCTTCACAGTGCAAGACTTTGCTCTCCGCCATTGGTGCTATTGACCCAAATGATTCACAACTGATGGCATTCGATTTGGACCAATCCAAACCACGCCTACCTTCCACTTTAGCGTTCCAAGTTTCTGTTTCCGTTTGGAATCTTGTCATCCATCGGTGCATCATCGATGAAGGTGCCTCTACATGCGTTATGTCCACATTTGTTTGGTAGAAGTTGGAATCCCCTACTCTCCAGCAGTCCACCACGGCGTTGCGAGCCTATGACGGCCGTTCGGCTCAACCCCAAGGCCTATTAGCTAATGTCCCCGTCCAGCTGGCTAGTAAAACTGTTCTCATGTACATAGAGGTCATCAATGCCCAACTTGATTATAACCTCTTACTTTGCCGTAGCTACATGTATGCTATGAAGGAGGTTGCCTCCTTCATTTTTTGTACCATGATGTTCCCCCATGATGGACACGTGGTCAAGGTAGACCAACTTACCTACTACGATCCAAATGCCCCCGCTGCACCCGAAAATGTTCTCCCCATGGTTGAACAACCTATCATTGGTGCCGCTACCTCGTTGGTTTCCTCCATGGGACCTGGAGTTTACTCAGATCCGTCGATGAAATCCACCTTCCAATCCATTCCTCCCCTGTCATCGGCACCTAACGTATCTGACTTATGTACCATTTCCCATAATACACAAACACCTAACAATCAATCGCCCTTGTTGCCCAAACCACCATTGGTACCTAGCCACATTGGTGTTACACCCATCCACACAATCCCCTTCCTAGTCCCTCCCTCGGGAGTAGTAAGCACCCCGGTTATGGCTACCTTTAGCCTCCCTGGGTTAACCTTGGGATTACCCATGTGGTATCTTTCACCTCCCGTTCCCCCGCCGACACCAAACATTGTCCTACAACCGGTGCAACCCATGGCTACTACTAGTCAACCACCTCCCGGTGTCACTACCCCTTCGTCCTCTACGAATCCCCCCCCTCTTATCAAGCACACTGGGGGCAGAGGCCCACAACCATACACTGTTGTACCTCCTCCCAAGACAGTTAAACCCCCTCCCATTTTTCGTGCTCCCCCCAAATGCTCATTGTGCGATGAGTTAGTTCATCCAACTCACCAATGTCCACAGTTACCTGCATTACAGGAACACATGCAGATGCTTGACGACGACCCCAACATCTCGGTTGTCGAACTCGACCCAACCCCCAAGCCTCATGATAAATCATTGTTCACCAACCACCCTTGTGCCATATGCGGTATTTACGGCCACTACTCACATCACTATCCTGATCTCCCAGATTACCGAGCATCTCTCTACGAGATGAATAATTTGTACCTTGAGACGGCGCCACCCACAATTGAGGAGATCCACCCCCCGGTCTCATCCCCATCCGGAGAGATTAATACCATTTATATGATCTCCTCCACCACCACTCCCTCGTCAACTGACTTGACAACTCAAACGTTCCACACTGATGAGGAGATTCTAGAGGCTCTCACTGCCCCGGATTACCCCTGGGACAACATGCACCATCGTTCCTATTTCCTCCTAGAAGACTCCTCCTCCACCACAGCTACCCAATTCGCGGTTGAGTCCAAAGATTTCCTTCCCACCAAAGTCGACTGGTTTAAGGATCCTATTCCTGCTCCTGATGCCTTTGAGGAAGGTAACATGGCCAATATCTCACCCGTCATCCACATTGATATCTCTAACCCACCTGGTGCTCTTGAAATCATTACCTTAGGAGCCTCCTGCAGTGAGTCTCAGATTGAGGAGTACAAAACACTCTTCCAAGAATTCCATGATTTCTTTGCCTGGTCCTATACCGAGATGCCTGGTCTCGACCCTGCCATTATAGAGCACCACATTGACACATGGCCTGATGTACCCCCCATTCATCAGAAACAGCGTCCCATTCATCCTTCCAAGCTACCCGTTGTTAAAGCTGAGGTCGAGAAACTTCGTAAAGCAGGATTCATTTATCCTATTGCTTATACCACCTAGGTTTCAAACCCCGTTCCAGTTAACAAAAAACAAGGCACCATTAGAGTATGCACTGACTTCCGTGATTTAAACCGAGCTTGTCCCAAGGACAACTTCCCCATGCCATTTATTGACCAACTCATCGATGCGTGTGCGGGGCATGAAGTCCTCTCTTTCATGGATGGTTTTTCCGGATACAACCAGATTCAGATCTGAAAGGAGGATCAGTACAAGACTAACTTTACCACCCCATGGGGCACCTTTGCCTACTGCGTCATGCCTTTCGGCCTCAAAAATGCTAGTGACACCTTTCAGCGGGCCATGACCTATTGTTTTCAAGACTTGGTCCATATCCTGCTAGTCTATCTTGATGACCTTACAGCTTGTTCCCGGAAACGATCAGACCACCTTCAAGACCTCCAGCAAGTTTTCCTGCGCTGTCGCAAATATAAAATTCGCTTGAACCCGAACAAGTGTGTCTTTTGCGTTCCAGCAGGCCGGTTGTTAGGTTTCATTGTTTCCTAGAAAGGAATTGTTGTCGATCCCCTGAAGGTTCAAGCCATTTTAGACCTTCCCTCTCCTCGCACGCTTCGGCAACTCTAGAGTCTGCAGGGGCGATCCAATTTCCTTCGACGCTTCATCCATGATTACGCCACCAAAGTTCATGGATTCTTACGCCTCCTTCGTACCCACATACCCTTTGTTTGGGATGAGAAAGCACAAGCTGTGTTCGAAGCCCTCAAGAAATCTCTCACACAAGCCCCTTTGATCTCCCATCCGGATTTCTCTCAGGACTTCATCCTCTACGTCTCGGCATCCGACCATGCTGTGTCCGGAGTCTTGGTTCAAGAAGATGCCTCTCACCAAGAGCATGTCATTTATTACGTCAGCCAGACCTTGTCTGGACCACCCCTACGTTACCCATACGAGGAAATATTAGCCCTAGCTATAGTCTTTTCCATCCAAAAATTGTGACACTACATTCTGCTCAATCGTACCACAGTTGTCGCCGACTCCAACCCTATGGTCTATCTCCTCACCCGGCGGCTTCTGTTAGGTCGTGTTGCTAAATGGGTCATTATCCTCCAAGAATATGACCTTACTTTCAGAACCCCTAAGAGCACTAAAGCCCTTGCGCTTGCCCAGCTCATCACCGATCTCCCCTCCCTTCTGCCGTCCCCCCAAATCTCCGATGAGTTACCCGACAACCACTTGTTCACCATCTTGTCTGATGACCCATGGTACGGTGATATTTTGTTATACCTTCGCACACAAAATTTTAGACCCAACGTTACTCGTGTAGGATGCCGTCATATCTGCCACCAGGCCTCTCGATATCTCCTCTTCGGCGATGTCCTTTACCGGCGAGGGGTCGATACGATTCTTCGTCGTTGCCTAACACACGAGGAAGTTGAACATGTCCTCAATGACTGTCATAGTGGCACCTGCGACGGCCATTTCTCTGGGATGGCCACCGCCAAAAAGGTCATCCGCGCCGGATACTTCTGGCCCACACTCTTTACCGACTGCATCACTGCGGTCAAGCATTGCCATAACTGCCAACTTTTTGCCCCCAAGGCCCGGACACCACCTGCTCTGTTACACCCAGTCATCACTGTTGGTCCATTTTGTAAGTGGGCCATCGATTTCATGGAGTGTAGACCCCCATCTGCCAACAGCCATAAATACATCATTGTCGCCATCGATTACTTCACCAAATGGGCCGAAGCCATGCCTACCTTCAATTGTACCGCTGACACTGCTGCCCGTTTCTTTTTTAACCACGTTATCACTAGATTCGGGGTTCCAAAACAGTTGGTCTTAGACCATGGTTCACACTTCGAAGATTCTGTTTGGCGTGAGTTATCCACCCTCCTCAAGTTTGAACATCAATTTTCCTCTGCTTACTACCCCCATGGGAACGACCAAATAGAGGCCATTAACAAAATTCTCAAAACCATCCTTCAACGCACAGTTGACCGGCATAAGTCCAATTGGCACCACATGTTGTTCCCTGCCTTATGGGCTTACCGTACCTCTACCAAGACTGCCACTAGTTTTACCCCATTTCATTTAGTTCACGGTGTCAAGTCTGTCCTCCCCATCGAGTGTCAGATACCTGCCTTACACATCGCCATTGAGCTTCTCCCCGACACCTCCCCACTTGAGCAACGTCTGCTATCCCTCGAACAAGATGATGAAGACTGTCGTGCCACTCTCCAGACCATTGAAGCCGCCAAGAACCGCTCCAAGGCTGGTTATGACAAACATGTACACCCTCGAATTTTCCATGAAGGGGACCTCGTCCTCGCTTATGACCAAGCCCATGACAAAACTAGCAAAGGAAAGTTTGAGTCCATGTGGCAAGGCCCTTACATCGTGCAGACCTATCTCAGCAAGGGGGCATACATTTTAACTGAATCAGAAGGTCACCCTTTGCGCAACCCCCATAATGGGTTGTATCTTAAGCGTTTCTATCCCTAGAATAACTCGCGGCCCCATTGGTCCGCATTGTACAGTTTGCTCTCTTTTTGTTTTTTCACCTTTTTTACCACGATCTTACATTCATCATTTTTGCATGATCACAGATGGACCCTCTTCCACCTCATTACATTGGCTTCGCTGATGGAGCAAGCCGCTGGTCTCTGAACCTGGCTTCTGCAGCATGGGTCTTATATTCCCCTTCACACGACTTGATTCACCTTGACGGAATATGTATAGGCGCTGCTACCAATAACCAGGTGGAGTATGATGCTGTGACCGGTCTCCTGACTGCTGCCCTCCAGATGGGCATATGTCACCTTCATGTGTTCCTTGACTCCCAGCTACTTGTCTCCCAGCTCAACAACTGCTACCAGGTACGTGATCCCTGTCTCTTTAGGAAATTCCTGCGCACAAAACAACTCAGCTTACAGTTTGAATCCATAACATTCACCCATGTCCCAAGAGCTCAAAATAGTGTCGCAGATCAAATGGCCAACAACATCCTATATTGGCACGTCAATCACACCATGTAAAACCTCCATCATGCATCATCATCCCATAGCATCTCATAAAAATATATAAAAACCCAAAAAGATTGCAAGGGGCAGCCACGTTCCTATCATCACATAAACATTTGCATCCATGTGCAATAAAAATAAAAACACATAACATACACAAGGGGCATCCATGTGCCCAACATCCTATACTACTTGCATCCACGTGCAATACAAACATATCACAAACCATAAGCACATCCACGTGCATACACTAAAAACATCATCGCAAATAGGTGCATCCACGTGCATATATATATATCAAAAAATACATGTCCATATGCTACACGTGTCCTGAGTACCCCCGTACTCAGCTATACACAAAAAATATCTATACATCTCATAAGATACATGCCGGAGCTACAAAACTCGGGGGGAGTCCCCTGCACTCCCTAATGAGAGTCATACCCTCCATCACTGCCTACATCGCCTGCCTCTGAGTCCTCCCCTCGCTCCTCCTTGGGTAGCTCCTCATCCCCTGCGGGCTCCTGTGCCCGAGCCCTGTCCGCCAGGATAGCCACCCAGATCGCAATCGACCGGAACTCCCGGGGCGCCCTCATGCAATCCTGTATCACATCTGGATCCACGTCCCGCCATCCCTCGTCGATCACTCCAACTAGTAACTGATCCAACAACACTCGTACAAACTCCAAAGTCCCCTCTGCGTCCCGCCGACACACCTCCCCTCGGCCCAGTAAGGCTGGTACCACCACATGCCCTCTCCGCGCGACGTGTCCTGGTGGTGGTCGCGGACCCACATCTGTAGATCACACATCAGTCAGTCACAATCTATATCATAACACACATCATACATCATACATAAATCTTGAAATCCATAACATGCAAGTAAATCAATACATACCATCTGGTCCCCACGCCTGCCCTGGCGGTCGTGGCGCCTCTGGGTCCCCGGTGTAGTCCATATCCCGGTACGGGTAGTCATCCAGTGGCAGCGGCATCTGTAGCCACTGCAGGTACAACTCCTGGGTAAAGTACCTACCCACCTCACCACCACCCCGACGGCGCATCATCTCTCCCCACCGCACCATGCACGGATCCCTCAATCCTCCCACCCTAACCGGTACCCACGGCCGCAGTGTCGGTACCCGCTCCATAAAGAACGCACATAGAAAGGACCCTTAGCATAACCCCTTTCCAGATTCCTTCGCCGATGTCAGCTGTCGCTGAACATAGGTGAGGAACATCTGGCCCCACGCATAGTAGACACCATCCAGTACGCGCTCCACTAGCTGCATTTGGCCCCCAGACACCTTCTCCGGTGACTGGGACCCCAACATGCGAACCACGCATGCTGCAATAGCCTGCACTGCCGGCTCCTGTAGGTCTATCACCCGGAGTGCATTCCTATGCACCCTAGCCTCTGGAACACAGTACCGCTCCAGCATGTCCTCCATATCTACGTCCTCGGATACTCACGGCTGCGTATCCGCCACCCTACCCAGACAGGGTAACCCCGTCAAGAAGTATACATTGGTCAAGGTGAGGTCCACCCTCTCACCCTGCACCCTGAATGCCTGTATGTCTGGCTCCCAGAAACTCACTAGCATGTTCAGCAGCAATCCTGCTGACCGCATCATAGGTACCTGTGCGAACTTCAGCAGTCCGCACAATCCCAACACCGACCGCACATGATGCTCCTCCCAGATGACAGTCACTATCTCATCCGGGATATCCCGCTCTCTCCATAGTGCCAGCGACATCCTGTCAACCACGCAAGGAAAACTCATCAGACTCATGTCAAAGAAATAAACCCTGCCCCCCCTGGGAAGTCCTAAAAGCTCGCTCCCAAACGCGGCTTTAGGTCCCCTTGCCACGGTTTGTGACCGCGGCTGTTGGGCCTACAGTCGCGGTCCTAAGCCATGCCTGTCTTGGCCAAACTCGCGGTACCAAACCACATATCCAACCTCGAAACACGTGATCCCAAACCGTGTGTTCCGATTCGAGCCCTGCGGTCTCCACGTGCGTCATCCACCATGGAACCCACGGTCTCCGACCATGGCTCCCTCCTACAAACCCGCGGTCCACCCCACGTGGACCTTACCAATACCCCCTGGGACCCACTACCCACCCCCCGAACCTAAAAAACATGCAGGTATGAGTTTGACGGAATACCTGTATCTCTCGGATCTGAAATTAGCCGGTCGGATCGTCCAAAATAACCAACTAAGCTTTGGTCAACTATGATCACTAGTCAAAGTCAACAAGTACAAATGACACTTGTCATGTTGGACCCACTCACTATTTATAGTTCGTTGACTTTTTCTTGTTTTGGCCATTCTGACCCCATACGGAGTCCATTTTTCAAACCGTTTCCACCACTAGAATCAGCACGACGAGAACGTCATGATGGTCAATGCGTTCCATTATTTTTTCCATGTCATTTTTTGCACATTTTTTAGATGCCACTAGTTGCCTCGATTTGCGTGCCACTTCGACTACTCTCCGTTTTTCGCATATTTTATATCATTGGATTCATTTTTTCGAGCCGGTGAGGATGCTTGAGATCATTTCTCGCTCTCACCCCCATAGTTTTTGGGTATTTTTCCAAAAGGCCCCCCGTCGCCTCGGTTTGCGTGCCACATCGGTCGTTATCCATTTTTTGACACTCTTTATATCGCCGGATTCATTTTTCCGAGCTCATGATGATGCTTGAGATCATTTCTCGCTCTCACTTGGTACAGTTTCAACATTATGTCCCGACACCTTGCTGCCTCAGTTTGCACGCCACATCGGCCGCCACCGGATTGTTCCACATTTTTACATGAGCCATTCACTCCTGTCATACTGCAATTATTTCATTATTTTGCCACCATTCATTACCCCGCAAGGAGGCCCACCAGTGTTCCCCCTACCCTCGTTCTTGGTCATCATAAATGTTCCTTGATTGAGCACTTCGTCCTTTCCTGGCCATTCCTTTTGTTCGGTATAATTTTATCCCTTTTTCGGGCCGGACAAGTCCTTTACGAAAAAGGCACTTAGGGAGTTTCTGTTAAGCTCTTTTCTTACTCCTAAAATAATGAAAAGATCGCTGAGCAATCTTGCTTCCTTTCATGCTCGTTAAAGTACCTGAAAGGGTGTCTATCTGGTATAAGTTTACCCCTTTTCCGAACCTGGTAGACTAATTACGAAAAAGGAATACTCTAGTCACACCGGCTAGAAGAGTTCTTCATTGCATCCTTTTATGCTTCTTTGGTCCTTGGAGACTAACACACGAAAAAGCAACCCCCTGGAGTCTTCTTATCGCTTTCAGACTCTCTAAAATTGAAAGCAACCATGAGCATGAACTGTCCTGGGCTCGTACAAATCCATAGGACAGTACCATTCCATTATTTCAGAGTCTTCTTATCGCTTTCAGACTCCTTAAAATTGAAAGCAATCACGAGCATGAACTGTCCTGGGCTCGTATAAATCCACATGACAGTACCATTTTACACACACTTCTTCTAGTTCCTTAACCCATGAAGAAGTCATCCCGTGCCTCCTGGCACTATGATTGATCATCTCGGCAGCACCCCCAGTCAGGTCGCCTTTGTTCAGAGTAGTCTGCAGTCTCCTGCCATTTTACACCAGCTTGAGTATCCCTCATCCCAGTCACTATCCTTGATCCATTATAGCTATGATCCCTTTCCCATCATTCAATTTCATATGCTGTCCAATCATCCCCGCCACCCTACTCTGAACAAAGGAAGTTTGAGTCCACCCACTCTACTTGCCCAGTTGTCCCCCATAGTTTTTCAGTCCTACCATCAGTACTCTCACACTTCGGTTCTCCACCTCGCGCTCCTGTCAAGGAAACATCATTGCCTCGATAGTTGCAGGTCTCCCTCTGTCGACGACATCCCCTCTATTCCAGAGGATAGACCCAGAGGTCCCTGCGCCTTGGACCCATCACCATCTATGGTGAGTTCCTACGGACCATTTTGAGAGGAGTCATCATTGCCTCTCCGAGTGGTTGTTTCTCACATGCTCGACTTCAACACCTTGATCGCATCGTTGAGAATCGCGTAGGGTTTATATCCCTTCAGTTATTGGTCAAAGACCCCAGATTTCCCCCGACTCTAGCACATTGGTGAGTCACTTCGGAACACCTAGTTATATGTTCCCGCGGATGTCCGGGTTGTGTTGGCGATTGTATTCGGAATCCATCCAGTTATATGCTTCCTTGAGTACCCAGTTTAGTTCCAGTTCAGTGTACCATTGACAATATGACTCCCTGTCACTATGCTCCAGTAGATCCTTTGGTACCACACTCAGTAGCACTGTTGTCATTCCAGTGTATCATTCTTTCAGCTCAGACATGGTCAGCCCAGCAGTATGTCCCAGATTTGTGTCCCCTCTTGTCCCATATGATGTACACAGTGGTTCTCTATGTATCCTATAGGTCCCCCTTTTCGGGCCTCACAGTTATTTTTTATGTATCTTGATACGAGCATGGGCATGCCCGTCTCATCCATATATTGAGATTCTTCATCAGTCATTTGAGGTCATGTATATGTAAGGTCCCCATATTTTGGACCCCATTGTTATTATTGTTCTATATCTTGATACGAACATGGGAATGCCCGCCTCGTCCATATGATCATATTCTTCCTCATCCATTATTGAGGTTATGTACTTTTAGTTTTTGCAATTGGTTCGGGATCGTTGTTCCGAGCTTCAGTTTGTTTCTTCTCTTCTCCACACCCCAGGAAAACCATTCAAAGACTTATGATGTCTATCGGCCATACGATGAGCTCCTGCCCTCACACATCAAGGGGCAATCTGTTAACACCCAAAAAGTGCTCACTACCTCATCTACCCCATTACATGACTCATTTGTCCATATTTCCTACCATATTTTCCTTCAAAACCCTCAAATCCCATTAAAAAGCCTCCAAAAGGCCACAAAAACATCCAAAATTCCTCCAAAATAGCAAAAACCCTCTAAAAAGGGAATAAAAAATATAAAATAATGAGGAAAAAGAGGAAAAAACCCTATACATCTGACCTAAACCATATGGTTCCCAAAACCATGGGCCAGCACTCTACCACCAAAAACCTATAAATAGGTGATGGAGACCCCTCATTTCATATCCACAATCAAGTATACCCTTACTCTACCAAAATCTCTCTTGAAACCCTAGATCACCCTTGAGCTACTTTCACCATTGAGAGCCCCTTTTGGCCCATTTCCACCATTGGAGAAAGAGAAGGAGCAAAGTTGGAGTTCGGAGCAACCCTCTTGGATCATTGCAAGAACTTCACCAACCTCTACACTTGAGGTAAAATTTTAAATACAAAGAAAACCATTTATTATTTCTTGTCTCTTATGTTTCATGCACATCTTTAGAATAATTTCCATTTCAATGTATTGTATTTTAATTACTGTTTATTGAACTGCTACTAAGGAGTTCCTTCTCGTTAGTAGGTGCTCATTTGCACAAGCTAGGGTGAAAACCCTAGCTACAATCAGTTTTAGAAGATGGTAATAATTCGTGTTGCCACAAAATGCATATGATCAATCCTTAGAACATAAACGATAGCTTTTCCTTTGCAACAAAATGCATATAGTCAATATAGGGTATAAGTCATAACTTTTCTTTGCACACAATTTGCATATGGTTCACTTCAAAAATCAGTAATAACTTTTGCACATAATTGCATATGGTTCACTTCAAAAATAAATAATAACTTTCTTTTCCAGACAACATGCATACCCTCAGTTCTATAACATAAGTAATAACTTCTCCTTTGTAAACAAAAATGCATAAAATCAGTTTTAGTACATGAGGAATAATTTTCCCTTCGCTTATTATAACGTTGCCTTTTCATGGTAGCTCTTTTTAGGGTTTGATCTCCTTGTAACCTGTATATCTTTCCTTCATACATGATCCTAATCTAAGATAATATTTTAAGTTTCTTGGCATGACACTTCTTTTCCAAGTAGCCTTAGTCATTCTCTACTTGCTTTGTCCTTGGAAATGAAAATCACATAAGTGTTCATAAGGTGAATCTATGTATGAACCTAACATATGCATAATATAAGCCTCAAAGTGCATACCATATGTATAAACTAAGAATAAAAGTGCATAACATATGTATAAAATAAGCGTAAAAGTGCGTAACATTTGCATAACTTGAACATAAACAACTCTCGGTGTATTGGAGTATACTAGCTCACTACCCAAATGGGTTTTGTCCATCTAGGTGTTCCTACACATAACATTATGTAAGAAGCTAGTCTAATGGTAGTGAAGGGGTTTACTGAAATCTCTAGAGTTTCTATCTCCATATTGGTTAATCACCAAGAGTCTAAGTGCTTCATAACTTTCAACTGCTCAACCTAGGTGATCCCTCGTGTATTCACTACATACCCAAGTAATTTTCCTATCTTTATTACTAAAGTAGGGTAGTTGCGAGGTCTGTTTATCTGTCTTTCTTGCAGATTTTTTGTAATTTAGAATGAACATGCGAAGAATCCTAATCATGAATCAAATCGGAAATTGGAAACTCATATTTGTAATGGTACTAAAATATAAGTACATCGGTAATGTAGCCCATGATCATAAGGTATTCCCGTGTAATTTATTTCAGCCTAATCAATTGGTCATAATGAACACCTTTACAAGGATTGTCGTCTTATACTATGATGTAGTCCAAGACCGTTTATAGGTGCTTGGAGGTTTCCTCCCGTCTCAACATTAGATCCCATTAGTCTTTTCAAGATCTGGTTAACACTCTATGTTTAAATATGTAAAACATATTTTTAAACAAAGCATGGTACTTTTAGTATTTTGTAAAAAACATGTGTCAATTATTTCAACAATTCTTTAATTTCTTAAGTTGATTGTTTACACCAATGTCTTTAATATTCACCCGGCATTTCTCTTAGTAGGATCATCTAGTTCTCTTTTCAAAGTAGGTTTAATTTATTCCTGTCATGTCCTGTTTACCTATTTTAAACAACCATACCATTTTTATTTTTATTTTGAATTTACCTCGTGTATTACCTTCCATTCCCCCATGCTTGGTGAAGCCTCTTGTACCTGCATGTACCTACATGCTTCATTTACCATTTCTTTCCAGAATTTATTTATCTCATCACATTTTGTTTGTTATAAGGAAACATAAAACATATCACATCTCTTATCTTAATTGCGTATAAAAGATCTTATTGAAACCAAGAAAATATTCCTATGCATGCTTCTGATGTATTGCTTCTTTTCTGGAAAAAAAAAACCTCAGCACAATAAGGTTTGTACGTATCCTTGATATGCATTAACTGTCATAATGCATATCATACCCTTCTAGTACTACTAGTGGCTTTATATATGTTAAATTTTGAGCATTAATTCACAATACTCTAGGATCTTTGCTAAGAGAATAACATATACAGTGTATCAATGCATGACAATCACAATATGACAAGCATCACAAGAATCAAAAGCATAAGAGACAAGAGACACAGAGTTTCCGTGGGGAAAACCCTAAGGTGAAAAAACCCACAACTTCCTTGGAGATAGAGAGAGCAATGGCTCAACCAAAGTACAACCAAATAACACTGAGATAGTCTCCTAGTAGCAGATGATCCTCCTCCTCACTAGTGCGCCACTTTCTGAGTGAGAGTGAGTTACTTTTCCGAGTGTGTAAAATAGAGATCTCCGAACTCTATTTATACTAACCTTTTTGCC
This sequence comes from Larix kaempferi, assembly GCA_027924585.1. NCBI lineage: Eukaryota > Viridiplantae > Streptophyta > Pinopsida > Pinales > Pinaceae > Larix > Larix kaempferi. The sequence continues at coordinate 3,965,804 of BSBM01000986.1, read as the reverse complement.
CAGTGACCTTATGGGGCCGACTTGTCTATCTAAGTACATCACATTATAATATATATATTTCAGGGCCGACCCCACACATGGTGGTCTAATAACCCATCGGCAAGTACACACACTTGCGACACTTGTCAATCCACATGACGACACTTCCTTATAGAGGAATAACACATCTCTATTAAGGGTATAATAAATATATATAAAATACACAGATGAAATACATTCCGAAGTTACATATACATCAACACTCCCTCTTAACTAGGAAGGTATTTCTCAACACAGATCTGCTAGACAAGTCTTCTTCTTGGGATCATCGTCATCGATGCATCATCATCGTCACTGCTGCTGCTATCTCAACCAATCTCTGACTCTACTTGTCATAGGAAGTTCTACAGAGCTAGTCCTTTTTCATACTGGATGTAGGCCCACCACCTGCAGGTCTTCATCATCACTAGCCATACTGTGGAATCCTCGGGACTTATTACGTGCATCACAAAACCTTGAAAGAGCATCCCAGGCTGTTACGAGCACACGGCTCTACCTATAGGATCTTCAAGGGAAATAATTACATGTAACCTCACCACAAAACCTCGCAAGAGCATCCCCGGCTGTTACGAGCACGCAGCTCTACCTATAGGATCTCCCAGGGCACAAATTACATGTGGTCATGGCAAAATCTCGCAAGAGCATCCCAGGACTGATTAAGGGCACACAGCCCAACCTATCGGATCTCCCAGGGACACAAATTATATGCCATAGGACAAAACCTCGAAAGAGCATCTGCCGGATATCCCAAGGCAACGAATTACATGCCATAGGCAAAACCTCATAAAACTATCTGTAGATCTCCTAGGGCAACGAATTATATGTCCTCCCAGAGCAAAACCTCGAAAGAGAATTTTCCAGATATCCCAGGGCACTGAATTACATGCCATAGGAAAAACCTCGAAAGACTATCTGCAAATCTCCCAGGGCAACGAATTACATGCTCATCTGCACAACCTGATCCACGGCCATAGAGTATCAACCTGATACTCACCATACATCATCCTGATGTACACATGATCATCCTGATCATCATCACCGCAACATCCTGCTGCATGTCATCTGGAGCAACATCCTGAAGCTCGTCATCCATGATCATCCTGATCATACAATGCATCTACCTGATGCATACCAAGTATCTACCTGATACATATCATCATACATGATCCACCTGATCATACAATGTATCCACCTGATACATATACACATACATGATACATATCACTATACATGATCCACCTGATCATACAATGTATCCACCTGATACATATACAGATACATGGTCCAAGCATCCAACATGATGCATATACAAAAATACATACACATGATCCATCCGATCATATCCAGCATCCAACATGATGCGTACATACATATAAATGATCCAACTGATTATATCCAGCATCCAACATGATGCATACATACATATAAATGATCCAATTGATCATATCCAACATCCAACATGATGCATACATACATACATAAAAATGATCCAACTGATCATATCCAGCATAAACCAGAACATCATCCTGATGCTCATCATCCAGTGCTTACATCCACAGCCATGTGAAGGATCCTCCTTCCAACATGCTTGGAATGGCTTCAGCAAATGTGTCCATCACTTCTTCCTCGAAGTGTCCTCGATCTGAAGAACGCCAAGCCTCTCTCTGAAGTACTCGAACTTGACTCTGGCTAGTGGCTTCATCAGCACATCTACAATCTGCTCATCCGTCGCAACATACAGGAGCTTCGCAGCTCCTCTCTGCACCATATCTTTGATATAGTGATATTTGATCTCTATGTGTTTCGACCTATCATGAAACACTGGGTTCTTGGACATCTTCACACAACTTTGGTTATCACAAAAGATACCAGTAGCATCCAATGGGAGATCAAATAACTCAGACAGTAGCTTTCGTAGCCATATTGCCTCACAACTAGTTGAACAAGCTGCAACATACTCTGCCTCAGCTGTACTCAGTGCTACGCAGGACTGCTTCCTACTAAACCAAGAGATCACACCTGATCCCATACTAAAGAAGCATCCAGATGTGCTCTTCCAATCTGCAGCACTGCCAGCCCAATCTGAATCAACCTAACCCTATAGGTTAAACTTTTGATTCGCTTCATACTTGAGCCCATAATCCACTGTACCCTTCAGGTACCTCAGAACATGCTTTACAGCAACCAGGTGAACACTCCTCGGATCCGTCAGGAACTGGCTCAATGTGTTCACAGCAAAGCAAATATTTGGTCTCATGTTCGTCAGGTACATCAAGGACCCAATCATCTGACGATACGTAGAGACATCAACCAGCTCAGATGAAGCATTACATAGAAGCTTCAGATTCGATGCCATAGGTGTGGCCATGGCCTTACAATCCATCATCCCAAATCTCTTCAGGATATCTACTGTGTAATTCACTTGACCAAGGAAGATCCCACCTGTACTCTGCCACACCTCCATACCTAGGAAATAGTGCATCATTCCCAAATCTTTCATATCGAATTCAGCAGCAAGCTTCCTCTTAGTATCTACAATCAGTCTGTCATCTCCTGTTACAAATAAGTCATCCACATACAGGAGTAGAATCACAGGATTCCCTTCCTCAACCTTGCAGTAAAGGTTGGAATCTGCTTTACTCTTGGTAAAGCCAAAACTAGATAGGAAACTGTCCATTCTACCATACCAGGTTCTGGGATCTTGCTTCAATCCATACAAGGCTTTCTTCAATCTGCACACATATGACTCCCTGTCATGTATTTCAAAACCAAGTGGTTGTTCCACATATACTTCCTCTTCAACTACACCATTCAAGAAAGCAGTCTTGACATCCATTTGGTGTATTTTCCATCTCATTGCTGTAGCTAGGGCAAGTACTGTTCTGATGGAAGTATACCTGGCTACAGGTGCAAAAGTTTCTTCATAATCTATTCCCTCTTTCTGAGAGAAGCCACGAGCTACGAATCTTGCCTTGTATTTCTCTACACTGCCATCTGCAGCATGCTTGATTTTGTAGATCCATTTGGAAGTCACAACAGACTTCTCTTTAGGTCTTGGGACAACATCCCAAACATCATTTTTCATTATTGATTGGTATTCATCAACCATGGCATCCTTCCATTCTTTCTTTTCCGCTGTCTCTTCATAACTGGAAGGCTCTTTGTTCATAATGTCACAGAGTAAAGCAACATAGCTGGTATGTGATCTGGTTCTCTTCTTTGCTCTGTGTTCTTCTTTTGGAATGCCAAATCTTTCTGCATCTTGAATGAGCTCTCTATCCCATGCAGGTTTCCTCTTGTGAGAGTTATCCTCACAGGGTGGATCTACAGGTTCTTGTGGAACTTCAAATTCACGAACAACTTCTGGAACTGCTTCAGTCATGGTAGTGTCTTGAAATCTGGTTTCCTTAGGTTTTTCATAAACTTCGATAGGTGCCTTCCTTGATTTGATGAATGCTGAGTTTTCATCAAATGTTACATCCCTGCTGACATCAATCTTCTTGAACCCTGGAAAGTATATTCTTTAAGCCTTCGAGCTTTCACTGTAACCCACAAAGATACCCTTCTTTCCTGAAGGATCTAGTTTAGTCCTCTTTTCCTTTGGGACATGAGTGTATACTGGACAACCAAATATTCTGAGATGACTGACTTCAGGTTTCTTACCAGAAAACACCTCTTCTGGTGTCTTGTTGTCCAATATCTTGTAGGGTGTTCTGATCTGCACATATATACCTGTTCTAGCTGCTTTTTCCCATAGATGCATAGGAAGATCCTAGTCATGCAACATTGCCCTTGTTGCTTCCATGATAGTTCTGTTCTTCCTTTCTACAACTCCATTCTGTTGAGGATTATACGAAGCAGTCAACTCCCTCTTAATCCCTGAATCACTACAAAGCTTCTTGAAGTCACTTGAGGTGAATTCTCCACCATTGTCGGATCTGAATGTTTTGATCTTCTTGTTAGTTTGATTCTCCATCAAGGTTTTGAATTCCTTGAATTTATCAAACATCTCATCTTTGCTCTTCAAGAAGTATACCCAAGTCTTCCTGGAGAAGTCATCAATAAATGAGACATAGTAAACATACCCACTCAGGGAACTGGATGACATTGGACCACATACATCTGAGTGGATGATTTCCAGGATGTCTTTTACCTTGCTTTCACTGCTTGGGAAAGCCTTCTTAATATTCTTACCTTTTGCACATCCTTTGCAAACACCTTCATGTTTGGTCTTGATTTCAGGAAGACCCTCTACTGCCTTGCTTGCAATTGGAAGTGCTCTATAGTGCATATGAGCAAGTCTTCTATGCCAAAGTTCACTTGGCTCCATGGATTCATGCACCATGGCATGTTCGAGTTGTCCCTTTAATTTATACAAACCTCCCTCTTGCTCTCCAATCACTACTGCATCATCTATGTTCTTTCCCTTTGGCCACATTAGGACTTGGCCATCCACAAATGCAACCCTCATGCCTTTTGCATCCAATGCAGAGATGGAGAGTAAGTTCTTCTTGAGCCCAGGTACATAAAGGACTTATTTCATCTTCAATGATTTTCCAGAATCTAGGTTGTAGGAGGCTTCACCACTTCCTTTGATTGGGTATTGATAACCATCCCCAAGTTTCACCTTATGGGGTGATTCATGTTTAGATAGATTCACAAAAGATTCCTTAAACCCAGTCATGTGCTTGGAAGCCCCATTGTCAATTAACCAATCATTGCAACCAGGGGAGATAGTACCTGTGAGAGTAGAAATCAGAACATACTCTTCTTCACTTGATGAGTCATCATCACTATCACTTTCTGCCCTAGCCTTCTTCTTTGGGGTTTCATCATCTTCGGCAGCATGAGCATGAAATCTTCTTTTGCTGCCCTTCTTCTTCTTACTGGAGTTGTTGTTATTATCCCTTTTGTTCTTGGGACAATCTGAAGCAAAGTGACCCTTCTCATTGCATGTGAAGCATCTTAGGTCCTTCTTACTCTTTTGATAGGATCTATTGTGGCGAGAGTGCTCCTTCTTGGTTTTGCTTCTTTTGGTGTGAGCTGCAAGAGCTTGATCTTCACCCCCCATCTTTTCCTCACGATCTATAAGTCTAGCTTCTTCTTGAGAGCATTCTTCCTGCAATCTGTTGAAGGAGATCAACTTCTTCCTTGCAAAAATTCCTTGAATGAAGGAATCCCATGACCTGGGTAGGCCATTTAGAGTGGTCATCACCACTTCACCATTCTCCACCATTTCATCCATTGCTTCTAGTTGTTCCTTGATCTGGGAGACCCTTGAAAAATAAGATTGAATGGTTTCTCCATTTGGAAACTTTACTCCTTTCAATTGGTTCCGTAGGGTCATCTTCCGATTTATGTTCTTTCCTTCAAATAGCTTGGTCAAAGATTCAAACATCTCCTTGGGTGTCTTAAGAGAAGACACATGGGGTATGAGATGGTCTTTGATAGAATCAGCAATGATTCTCTTTGCCTTGACCAAGTTCTTCTTATGCAATACCTTGGCCTCCTCATCCTCTGGGATAGGGATGTCTTCTTTCACATATGAGTCCAACTCATTCTCTTCCAGGATTAACCCAATCCTATACTTCTAGGATCGAAAGTTATCAGCCCCTTCAAACTTATCCTCAAGATTGGTGTGGAGAGACATCTTAAAGAGTAATTCAAATGGAAATAGAAAAGATTTAGGTCTTACCACTTGAAATGCTGAAAACTGGATCTGGTCCCGGATTAGGGTTTGTCGAAAAAAACCCTAAAAATTCAAAATGTGAATTTCAAATTTCTGAAAGGATATAAAGATGCGCCTTGATGAGCTGATCAGCCTGGTGTGTTCAGAATTTGAGATCAGCAAAGTTTTGCCCTTCAGAATTGCCTTTTTGTCCTCCCGGGTTCACTAGGAGAGCCCTAAATTAGGGTTTGAGTTTCCCGGAGATCTAACCAGCCAAAAATATCGATCCAAAGCTCTAAAATTTGATTTTTGCAAGGAGCTTCCAGCTGTGCCTTCAGATTCCAGAAATTCCTATTTTTGTGGAAACCCTAATTTTTAGGGCCAAATCTGAAAATGCTTGGAATTGAATTCTGATTGGACAGATAGATGCACCTTGATGAGTAGAGTCAATCTACTATACTGATTTTCAGAAATCTGTGGAGAGAAACCCAATAAACAAGGAACTCAAGCTTCTGTCACTGCAAAATGTCTTCTTCTCAGGTTAGCTCTGATACCATGTTAAATTTTGAGCATTAATTCACAATACTCTAGGATCTTTGCTGAGAGAATAACATATACAGTATATCAATGCATGACAATCACAATATGTGTTAGAACAGTAATCGATACTTAGTACCATAGTCCATAACCATAGTCAAATTTTTATTGCTCATGAGCTTAATTACACCATAGTTTGGACTAGGTGAATTTAGTTGGTCAAATACCCACATTTGAGAGTGTTCACACCCACTTCCAAGCAAACCAGTTCACCCAACCTCCTGTTTTGTCCACAAGTGTGCCCTCATTAAATGCTGGAGTGCCCTCTCTCCTTGATTTGGGGAATTTCAGTTGACTAGGGGTGCTAGGGTGGATTTTGCCCAATTTTGGCTAGATTTGGAGCATTTATTGCTCCCTTGGTCCTCCCAAACTCCTCTACTTGCTCACCCACGCCTGCCTTGGCCTCATTAATGACCCAACATGCTTCAGCCACCTTCACACCTGAATACGTGACTGTTTGGGATGATTGGGATTGAGTTGGACCCACCTAGGGGGGATTGAGGCCAATTTGGCAATTTTGACTTGTACACTCATCTTGAGCTAACCAATGGTCTCGAATTTCTCATGGATGTAATAAAAACCTGTTCTTAACATTTTCATATGTTATACAGTCAGTTAATGAAAAGATTAAGCTCACATTGTGTGTAAAATTATCTCCTTTTTCAAGTTTTTTCACTGGTTTTGCAAATTAATTCGATTTTGTGAGGCTCTCCATAGCTCCTAGATCTTCTGTGATCAAAACAATCACATGTTATTAGAGCCATTGTGGAGTTAGTGAGTTGCAGGTCAATATTGAGCATTGAACTGCATTCTAGAGAGGATTTCCAGATAAAAATTGAGTGTTTTTTGCAGGTGTTTCAGTAGTTTTCTCACCATTAACGCAGCAGTCATGGAAGCAAACCAAATGTTGCTCACACCCTTCAATTTTTTTGATTGGAAGGCTGAGATGCTTATCAAGCTGAGATCTAAGGGTCTCTATAGAGTAACCATGGGCACAGAAGTGGAGCCAAATTCTGCTGTGGAGAAAGAAAAGTACTACAATCGACTTGATGAAGCTTATGGATTGCTATGCCTGAGCATTTCGAGGGAACTCTTGTTTCATACAGACAGTTTGACAACCCCCAACGAAGTATGGGTGAAGCTAGAATCACTCTTTGGAAAAACTGATGAACTCAGAGGCCACCATCTTGAAAACGAGCTCATTAGCTTAAGCCCGGCACATTTTGAAACCATCCAGGAGTTCTTCATGAAGTTCAAGTCACTAGTGCTTCAACTGCAACAATGTGGAATTGTTAAGAAGGAGGAACAACTAATTTTTTCCATCCTTTCAAAGCTAGGCCCAGAATTCTCTGTATTTGTTAGCACATTTCACTCAGCCAAAATGACCCTTCGAAATTGGCAAATGCCATCACTAGCTACCTTCATGGAGTGTCTCACTAAGGAGCAGGACAAACTAGTTCAGATGGGCACCATAAAATCAAAGGACCAAGCACTGGCAATGGGTGTTTCAAATGCCAGCAAAGGCAAGTAGAAAGCCAAGAATTCGAAGCATCCAGAGAAGAGGAAGTTTGACAAGACCAAGTCTGCAGATGGAGGTTCGAATCTGTCAAAGGAGAAGGACAAGAAGGGAAAGGAAAAGACCAAATGCACCTATTGTCATAAGTGATGGAACCCAGAGAGCTCATGCATGAAGAAAACCATTGACTCAATGGTGCAGCTGCTGGAGAAGAACAACATCCCAGTCCCTGAGGGCGCAAGGAAGAAAGAAAGCACCTCAAATCCTGACAATAAGGAGAAATGTCATGCTTTGGTAGCAGGTATTTCGAATCCCTCATCCTTTATCATTGATTTAGGAGCTTCCAGACATATGGTTTCATCCAAAGAGCTCTTCTCTTCTATGCATTCGAATGGTGCCCCAACAGTTCGAATGGGAGATGATTCAGAAATCCAGACCAAGGGGATTGGTAGGATTGACATGGAGCATGGCTATTTCAGTGATG